>JAPFBL010001938.1:4937500-6137500 GCA_026182355.1 Hermatobates lingyangjiaoensis
AAAAGTAGATAAAGGTCTGTGCGAGAAGAAGCAGGTGCTGATCATTTCAATGGACATAGCTGGAGCCTTTGATTCAGCAAACTGGTATTCTATACTAAATCAATTAATTGCATATGACTGTCCTAGGAATTTATTTATGTTTGCAAAGAATTACTTCGAAAATAGAGCTGCCACTCTGGAAATTAATAATACATCGGTAACTCGCTCAACTCACCAAGGCTGTCCGCAAGGATCATGCAGCGGTCCGGGGTACTGGAAAATTTTATGCAACTCCATATGAGACATCGAGTTTCCTCCAGGTGTAGACGTATATGCGTTTGCAGATGACCTCATTTTTGTAATAACAGCAAAATCGGAAGATATTCTAAACTTCAGAGGAAATGAATGCATGTACCTGATAGAGCAGTGGGCAACAAAGGTAAAATTAGAATTCAATGCAGAAAAATCAAAAATTCTTGACATAACAAAGCGTAGGCAAAGGAATGAAATCAATATAGATATTTCAGGATCACTAATTCCAGTCGTAAAGGAGATGAAACTGTTAGGCCTATGGTTAGACCAAAAGTGAAATTGGAATAAACAGATAAAACGAACATGTGAGAAGGCATCTCAGCTTATATACGCATTAGCAAAGTCAGCGAAAGAGTACTGGGGATTAGGAAATGGGGCGATGAAAATTATATATCGAGGAGCAATACTACCTATCATGACTTACGGAGCGCCAGTGTGGTCAGGTGCACTAAAATCAAAACAAAATGTTCTACAAATGAGAAGCACCCAAAGAAATATAGCCCTAAGAATAATACGAGGTTTTAGAACCATATCTTACCAAGCAGCAATGGTGATGGCAAACACGATCCCAATAGATATAAAAATAAAAGAGATGGACAATGTATATCATTGTATCAAGATTAGTTTAGACATCAGGTTCCCGCTATACCAGCCAAATGATATCACGTATGGAGAATGGCCCCTTCCTGCTGACATAGAAAATACCGTAGGCGAAGACATAAGAAATCCTGATTACGAAATATACACAGATGGAAGTCGTATAGAGAACTCGGTGGGCTGCGCAGTAGCTATCTATAAAGCAGGCCAAGTTGTAACAGAACATTCTTGAGAAATTAGCATCCTGGTGTTCAAACAACCAGGCTGAACTCCAAGCTATTGATATAGGTCTGCACTGGTTGTTAAAACAGGATTCACATGACTGCAAAACAGCAGTTTTAAGGACGGATAGTTCAGTGGCACTAGCAGCAATAAGAGACCACAAAAATCATAACTCTACTGTTGAAAGCATTAGAAACAGCTTGTGGAAATTAAGAAAACTACATCGGTGGAGTATTTCAATCTTTTGGGTTAAAGCACATGCTGGACAGGAAGGAGCGGATGAATTAGCAAAAAAAGCAGCAGAAGATGAAACAGTAAAAACAGTATACATCAAAGTACCATTGACGTATATTAGGAGGCAGGAAAACAATAAAAGCAGGGACAAATGGAACAATTTGTGGGTCAATGTAACAGAAGGAGTAGTAACAAAAACATACTTCAACAGTGTATATACAAGAAATAAAATTGAACTGAAACTACCATGGTACTAACCGGCCACGGTAGAAACAGGGTCGTATTTGTACAGATTTGGGCATATCGACTCCAAAGGAGAGCAGACCTTTGAACACCTCATATTCAACTGCGCAACCTGCGCAATGATAGAGAACGGTTCAAAACGAAAATTATCCTACAAGGAGGAACATGGCAGGAAGAAAAAGAACACCTAATCACCAAATATAGCAGAGACTTCTTCACTTTTATAAATAATCTACCTATTGAAGAATTGGAACTTATATAAATATTGTAAAATAAACATTGTTAGTTAAAAATTAAATAATAAAAAATGTAAATTTTATATATTACAATATTGTATATGTGTATATATGTATGTATGTGGGTATATGTATATATACTTTTTTGATGTTCAATGTACATAAAGAAACGTAGAGAAATTAAAAACACACACTTACAGTCTCTAATTTTCGGTTGAAACCGTCTTCAGGAGAGATAAGAAAGGGAAACCAAGCGCACTGGTACAGAGACGGTTGGAGACCAACATGTTGCCACATACGCGCCGTTGCATTGTGGCAACATTGTTGGTACCAACGTCTCTGTACCAGTGCGCTTGGTTTCCCTTTCTTATCTCTCCTGAAGACGGTTCAACCGAAAATAGAGACTGTAAGTGTGTGTTTTTAATTTCTCTACGTTTCTTTATGTACATTGAACTGTATATGTATATACATGTATATAGTGTGTGTGTATATATAATATATATATATATTATTAATTGAATATATTATAAGAACTTGTATATCATATAAAACGACACTATATAATGTAAAAATTAAGTTGTAAAAATATATATAACTTTTAAGTGTAAACCTCTAATCAATATGGGAGCAGGTTAAAGGAAAATAAACTCCCTCATGGTAGGGTTACTACCCGTGAGCAAAAAATAAAACACACACACACACACATAAGAACAAGAGGGTCGCTCAGATTCAAAGTAGCCCATTGAAAACCATCAGGGAGAGAGTATGGCTCGTCTCTGATCTCAGATTTGTCTTTGTCTGCTTCAATTGGCTCGTTCACATCTATCTTCTCATCCATTCGAGGTACGGGCTGGGTACTCCAAAACTGGTACTGCTTTTGCATTGCTTCTTCCGTCGTCTTAGCAGGCTTTTGCTGTATTGTAATAACTTCCATCGCTTTCCGAAGTTCCTGAGGTGTAATATTGTATGAAGTATATGAGTCATCGGCTTCATTACTCTTATTATCGTGCCTCCTTTTTTTCGACGACTTCTATTCTTGGCACTTTTAGATTTGGTTTCTTTATAACGATGTTCAGTTTTCGCTTCATCATTAGTACTAGTTTTGTTTTCCATTACTTAAACACCGAGAAAGTTTTGAATTAATCAATGGGAACCTACATCAACTTGCGGTATGCACACCCATCCTAATTTATTTAGAATTAAGCACGTAAGACTGTACAGCTATAAGAAGAAAATTGCATGTAGTACATTTTGTGGAACATGTTGTTATTTAAATAAATTCCCCCATGGCAGGGGTACTGCCCGTGGGGAAAAACCAAAAAAAAAAAAAAAAAAAACACAGAAACACACACACACCCAGACATCATCAAAAAAAACGTCATAAAACAGCTTTGGGGACCTCAAACATGTAATTCCGTCAAAATTTTGAGTTAAAATTTTTTCATGATCATTATATGTTACTTTACTCAGAGTAAAGTAAAAATACGTCATTATTTGTAAGTACTTTAATTACATTACTAAACAATTTTTTTTGCTGGAATTTTATATTATTCAATGAAAAACATTAAATTCATTTGAAACATTATTTTCTTATTTACTATCAAGCATGTTTGGCCCAGTCGTTTATTTCTATGTTTGGAATAACTGGATCAATGAATTATAGTACTGTTCCTTTAAAATAGAATGTTGATGCAGAGGTTTGTCCTAAGTCATCGTATGGGAAGGAAACTATGTTAGCATTTAGTGTAAATATCAGCGTGTTCTTTGACGCATGTTTTAACGTCATTGGAAGCAAACATAACGTTCATAAACTTGTCTATTTCGGGAATGTGATTATTATTGCCATTATGAATAATAAAAGATACTTTTTAACTTTCAGTTGTGTGAAACAAAAAAGTTGTTTATGGATTAATGTTCAAAGAAGTAAACCTTTTGACTGGAATATGAGCTGACCACGAACGCATATCAGTGTCCATTTATGGGATAACTAAAGTAGAATTTACAAAATATCCTTCTTCTTCAATAGATCGTTAGTGCGCATGATGGTTTACAGCAATTGACTCAACTTCGGGTGGGTTGGTGGGTGGGTGATTGAGTATGTATCCAAAGTTTGTGGTCAACCTACGGTCCAGAATCTTCGATAGATCAAATTGATATTTTACCCAAAACTGGCCTGATAGTGTAGATGTGCCCTATAGTTTGGGAGCAATTATACAAGATGGGAAAGTCACTTTTTTTTGCCAAAATCTTGTTTTTAGAATACATTTTTTTCTCCTAAACTACTAATTCTAGAGTTCACAAATTTTGGCATTAGCATTATCTTTGAGGTTACAAAAGCAATAAACTAAAACTGTCCTCAGATTTTTAAAACAATGGGACTTTTTTTTTAATAAAATGTAAAAATGTTGACTTATATTCATTCTAAAAGTTTGTGAGAACGATACAAACCCTACCATTTGAAGGATCAAAATGAAACTATCTCTAAAAATAGAACTTCATGGGGAGGATGAGTTGAAATAATATTTTTTAAAATGTCATTAACCAAAGTGACGTTAGTGTACAGTTCTATTTTCAGAATTTTTTTTACGCTAAACGGCTCAATAAAAAACAGGAAATTTTGCCAAAAAATTGAAAAAAAAATTAACAGTATATAAAACAAATTCGCGAAAATTTCATTACGGCAAAGAACAATAAAGCTCTAAAAACTCAATATTGATGCTTTCCATGGTATAATGGAAATGCTCTAATCAATCTATATGTTGCACTCTTGAACAAAAGTTAATATCAGATATAAATTTTTTTGTGTTTATAAATCTCATTAACTTTGGGTAATGGTGAAGTGTGAGGAATGGGGTCTTTGCTCAAGAATGACCTATTATGTTCTTGACAAATATCCAGTTTTTTCAGTATTCTAGTCTAATAATTCATATCTATTATTTTTAATTTCATATCTATTATTATCTATATTTAGAATTTCAAGCTTCCAGCTATAAAATATTGAAGTTATTTTATAACTCTGAAAAGCCGGCTTTGAATTTCATTTAAGTATGCAAAACTGGCTAATTTGCAATATATGTTTTCTCAATATACAGTTACAGCAACCTTATAACAGAGTATAGCACGCAAGAAAAAGATAACACTCGCTGAGAGTAAATTATATTTTTTATGATTTTTGACAAAGGAAAAGAAAAGTGATTTTTTAAAGAACACTAGAATGCCATAAAATTCCTAGCATAATAATTTTATAAAAAACCAAAAATGTAAAAAATAATTCAAAATTGAAAACATTTTTTTTAAAAATAATAAATGAAATTATCCTACATCTTAAATTAAAAATTATCTTAAAATGACATTTTCTCTTACATATTTCTGACATTTCTCAAACAAAATATGAATATTTTCAAGTTTTAAATAGGAAATTTTGTCATCTTCCATTTATATATTTATACTAAGCCTAAATAAGAGATGTATGAGAAGCTTCAAGAAAATTAAACTTTTTGATTTGATAAACCCAAGAGAGCGTCAACTCGGTATAATTCAAACACTGTGCGAATCATATCATTGCTTAGTAAATGGGGAAGTAAATAATATGTGAACACTTGAACTTTTCTTTTCTTAGTAAAAGTAAACATTTTAGAAAGCTATGTTGTGGTATAAACATACAGGAACATAAATTTCTATATGTTTATTATATAGCTACTTAATGATGATATAGCTGCATAATACACAGCTTAGTCCAAGAGAGCTAAGGTATTGATCGATTTTGCAACTTCGCCAGACAGACTCACACACACACTCTATTCTGCATGTCATTGACTTTGTTATATCGAAGTTCATTGATGTTTCGAAACGCATGGTCTTCAAGGTCAATAAAAGTAGCAGGAAAAGAAATTACTAAAATGAATGACTTTTACAATTATGACTTCTTTTATTAATGCTAAAATAATTAAATAAGTAATAATTATATCGTCGACAGCAGTACATATTGAAATTGATTCAAGGAACTTGGAGTTCTTGATATCCCCAATATGAGTAAATACCACACTATACCAGATTACAAGTAATGAAACTTTGGGTTGCCTTTATCATGAGTAAATTAATAATGAAACCTATTCCTTCAGTTCAATAGTCATGCTTTTTTGAGAACATTTCCCAAAATTATTTTATTTTAAAAATTATTTTTAAATAGTTACTTCTTTCATCAAAGTTTATATTTTCGATTGTTTAAATGATTACTGATATATTATCATAATTATTTTGTAATTAACTATTTGATTTGCAATATGAAAAAAAAAAGTTTTTCCACATAACAACAAACTCATCTCGTCTCTATTAAACAAAAACAAACTTGTGAAGTTGTTGGAATAAATTTACTTTGATTTGTAAAACTTGTCAATTAAATTTGTAAATAAAATTAATTAATTTAACCCATATATTATACTGAATAAATGTAAACAATTATTCATTTATTTTCAAAGGATAATAATCAGTTTGTACTGTTTGGATTTTAAATGAAAGTATATTAAAGGAAATGAACATAAATCAACTCTTGAACATTACACTATAATATACACATATACACTCTGGACTAAATGAAAAATTGATCCAAACTGGTTAGCAAAGATTATAAAAAGGAAACTTAATAAACACACACAATCGATTTAGACACTTAAAGTGGTCAATTTTTGGTGTAACAGACATCAGGTAAAGGGTTTTCATTACCGTTCTGCAGGAATGTTGGTCTTCTTCCTTCTCTTCTACGTAATAGCGGTTATTACAGAAATCTCAGGCTGCAAGTGTGTAAACCTATTGTTTATGTCTATTTAGTATCCTTTATAGAACTAATATACATATATTTATGAACAATCAGAATGATGTATCGATCGTCTTATGGGTTCGATATTTAAGACATGGGTTCTCAACCGGGGTCAGCATAGACCCTAGGGATCCATGGATTTCTGGGGTCCACAGGCAAAATATAATAAATTGGGAGCCCACAATGATATTTTGGTAGTTCATGAGGTAAAATCCAACTCTTAATGGTTTTTATTATTAATAATTTAATTTCTACTATGAATAAATCTGAAGTAGATATTCAAACAAATTAAAATATATTTTCTAGATTTCAATACATTTCATAAAACTTACTTAAAAGCACTGAAACGATTTAACTTAAAATGATTTCCATAGTCTTACAAATTAGAAAAAAATAAACATTATTACAAAAACTATATCCATATAACAAGCATGCAGATAATAGTGTAAGAAAGACTTAAATTACGTTAAAATGGAATAAAAGAGCGTTCACACTATTTCGTGAAAAAGAAAAACGATCGATACATTTACATTCAAGATAAAACAACAATAAATTTTTTACATTGTTTTATTATTTCTCCTGTAAAATAATTAACAGTTTTTCTTTTACAATGTGATTTACTTTTGCTTGTGAAAAATATTTTGAAATAAAAAGTAAAACGTTGGTGTTGAATATTTGATATGAACTAGAAAAAACTAGTTCCTTTGGAATAAGGATTCCAAATTATTTTCAGGTTACATACATATATAACCAAAATAAATTCGTATTTCGCCAGTCTTTTATGTCCAAATCAGAAGTTCTCTATCTTGCTTGGCCCATGCACCCTCTCGCCATTTGTCACAATATCATTTCTCCCTCATCATTCCAAGATCATCTTTTTCAAAAAGTGGAGGTTAAATGATAATTAAAAATATTGACAGCTATATGAAATAGTAATTCAATTAAAACAGATTTTTTTTAATTTATTATTAAAAGGTAAAACTTATAATTGCTTTCCTCACTTTGTAAAGTTATTGTGAACACAATTCACTCCCATTGAGAAACTCGTCCAAAGCAAATCTTAATACCGATAGCGAGATACCGCTTTTATTTAAACCTTTTTCATAAACAGAAGTAAGATTATTTGACAAGAAAAAATCTTTTGGCCTACACTCAACTCTACTATAAGTAAACTTAATACAAACTTCTTGGGTATACAATTTATAGTGTCTCATTTAGGCATAATACGTATAAATGTGTAAATGGAAGAGGTTTATTAGTTTTTCATTCCTGCAGCTAATACTGATAATGACTTATCCACTTATCAATATCAGGCTTATTTTTATATATCACAATAACTACCGCCGTAATAACATTTTTGAAAAGCGAAAGTGAAGATTTCGTGTTACAAAATAATCTCTTACAGGAGAACTTGACGTCTGTTTCAATAGCTATTGGATCACTTACATTATTTATCTGATCTTCTTTTACATTAAAGATTTAAGACAAAGTTTCCCATTTAAAAAACATAAAAATATTCCTATTTTCCAAATCAATGTAAATAAATGAAAAATGAATCTGGCACATATAGCTGGTGATCGATTAGTCGAGGATGATAATCCCCACTTTTTTTTAATCCCAGTTATACTTTAATATCAATTATACTTTAAATGTTATTATCTTATGAAATGTTATCTTCAAAGGTTAATTTCATTACATGATTTCCAAAACGTTTTTGTAATAATCAGTTTAAAACAATGTTAAGTGAGAATGCGTTCGAGTTTTATTAGTGATAATTATCTTTGAAAAATGAAAATGATTCCTTTGAAAATAAATTTATATTAAATCAATTACCATGTCCTCTGTACCAGCGACAGTAAATTGAATTTGAGTGGGCATAAAATTTTAATATATCATGTTACAAAGTGGATGGTTTATTCAATTACTATGCAATTAAAGAAACACCCGCATGACGCAGCTTACATGTAGAAAACATATTTTACATACTTATGTATTTTACATACATATTTTACCATATTATGCCAGCTTACATAGTTGGCACTCAACTATGCTATAAGTAAATATATTCTCAAACTTCTTTGGTATATAATTTTCCATTAAAACATAACGTAAATGTCTATAAGGCAGATGATAACAATGTTTCATATTTATGGAGACTCTACAGACAGTGATTCACCCAGTTATCAATATATATATATTTATATTTGATTATCACACAAATGATAGGTATAATAGTCTTGATACTACTACAGAAAAAATATTGTGGTGAAGCCAAAGCAAAAAAACGTATTACAAAATAATCGCTTACAGGAGAATATGACGTTTGCTACCACATCCAGTGGATCTCTTATATGGCCATCTATAGCACTATAGTGCCAGTGAATGCTGTTTATCTGAGCTTCTTCTATATTAAAGTTTATTTGAGTCAATTCACTGTAGTTATAATTCTCCACATTACTAACTTAAACATAATATCAATCTTCTTGGGTATATAATATATAATTATGTCCCATTTAGGCATGATTTAAATGTCTAATTGGAAAAGATTTATTAGTTTTTCATTCCTGGAGGTAATACTGATAGTGATTTACCCACTTATCAATATACACGCATACTTTTGGATATCACACCACTGATTCCTATAATATCATTAGTATAACTGCAGCAGTCATAACATTTTTGAAAAGCGCAAGTGTAGACTTCGTATTACGATATTACTCTTACAAGAGAACATCGCTGTTGTTCCAATAACCAGTGGATCACTTACATACCAGTTGTTTATTTGACCTCCTTCTACAGTGAAGATTTAAAGCAAAGTTTCTCATCTAAAACTTGAAAATATTTTAGATATTTTAAAAACATACAAAATTTTTCTCTGAAATGTCAAAAAATGTAAGAAAAAATGTCGCTTTCATTTAACTTTTAACTTAAGATAACATTTAATTTAAGATGTAGGATAATTTCATTTATTATTTTTAAAAATTTTTTTTTAATTCTAAATAATGTTCTACATTTTTGGTCAATTATCAAATTATTATACCGGAAATTTTATTGCAGGCTAGAATTTTTTAAAAACCACTTTTCATTCCCTTAGTAAAAAATCATAAAAAACCAATATACGCTGAGCGAATGTTATTTTTCCCAGGTGCTGTATTCTGTTATAAGTTTGCTGTAAATGTATATTAAAAAAATATATATTGCTAATTAGCCACTTTTGCATTCTTAAATCAAAATCAAAGCCGACTTCTCTGTATAAATTTAAAAGCTGGAAGATTAAAATTTTTAAAAATAATGGTATGGACTATTAGACTAGAATAGTGAAAAAACTGGAAAGTAGACAAAAACATAGAAACCCTTCTATAGGAAATAAAAGTTAATTCCAACACTTCAATATTACCTAATAATAATGCTATTCATAAACGAAAAAAAATCAGCATCTGAAATTAAGATTTGTAGAATTGTGCAACATACAGATTAATCAGGACAATTTGTTAGAAAACCCATCATACTATAAAAAGGATCAGAGATTAAATGTTTCATGTGCTCTATTGTTGTTGAGATTTTACATAAACAAATTTTATTCTTCTTACATCACATATAAGTCGTTAAATCATTTAAAAGTTTCATTATACCTCTAAATATTATCGGTCAATTGACTGAACAAATTATAAGTCAATGTAAACATTGTTAAAAAATCTGGAGTGGCCTACATTCAACTTTACTATCAGTAACTTAATATCAAATTTCTTGAGAATATAACACATAACGTCTCATTTAAGCATAACGTAAACATCTAAATGGGATATCATTATTAGCCTTTCATTCCTGAGGTAGTACAGATAGTGATTGAAGGACATATCAATATATAAGCTTCTTTTTGTACATCACAAAGCTGATGCAAATAATTTCATTAGTATAACT
Organism: Hermatobates lingyangjiaoensis; assembly: GCA_026182355.1. NCBI lineage: Eukaryota > Metazoa > Arthropoda > Insecta > Hemiptera > Hermatobatidae > Hermatobates > Hermatobates lingyangjiaoensis. Next base: position 4,948,061 of record JAPFBL010001938.1, read on the forward strand.
ACAGCAGTAATAGCATTTTTGAAAAACCAAAGTGAAAATTTCTTGATACGAAATATTCTCCTACAAGAGAACATGCCTTTGTTCAAATAGCCAGTGGATTTCTTACAACGTTTACTTGACATCCTTCTACATTGAGTATTAAAGTAAAATTATAAAATTTAAAACAAGAAAATACCGTTTTTTCTCTCAAAAACATCATAAACAGCGAAGAAAAAATGTTGTTTTAAGATGATTTATAATTAAAGATGTACGATTTATTAATCTCTAAACGAAAGATTTATATTTTGAATTAGCTTTTACATTTTTGGTTTTTTACAGAATTATTATACTGGGAGTTTTATGGCTTCTTAGTATTTAATAAGACCATTTTCCTTCCCCTTTGTCAAATAACATATATACGATTTTTTTCTGAGTGAGTGTAACCATTTTGATGCACAATATTATTCCTCTTACATCTCATATAAGTCAATAAACAATTTAAATTGTTTCTTTATAAATATCAATTTTATCTCAGTGGATTCGCTCAAAAAATTTCCAAGTCAATGTAAACAATGTAAAAAAAAAATAAAAAATTCAACAAGTCTAGCAGGTGATCTCTTAGTCTAGGATAAACAAACAGTTTTTATAGCGTTATTACTCTTTCCCGTAATTGAAACTTCATGATTTTTTTTTGTGAATTGCTAATATTTTGTTCCATTTTTGGTAAAATTTTAATTATTTTTTAATAAGCCGTTTAGCGTCAAAAAAACATTTTCTGAAAACAGAAATCGTACTTAACGCCCCTTTAGCGAATGTAATTTTTAAAAAAAATATCTCAACTTATTCTCCACATAAAGTTCTATTATTAGGCATAGTTTCATTTTGATCCACCAAACAGTATGGCTTCTATCGCTGTCACAAGGTTTGAGATTGAATTATAAGTAAAAATTATTAAATTTTATTGAAAAAAAAATATTCCCCGTTGTTATAAAATTCTGAAAATATTTTTATTTTGTTTCATTTGTAACTTCAAATATAATGTCAAAATTTCAGAACTCTAGGGTAATCAGTTTAGAAAAAATAAATGTTTTATAAAAAACAGTTTTTGGCAAAAAAAGTGACTTTCTCATCATGCATAATTCTTCCCAAACAGCAGGGATCTTCTTCCTTATGAGGGCTATTTTTGTGTAAAATATCAACTTGATCAATCAAAGTTTCTGGACCGTAGCGTGGTAACAATCAATGCTAACACACTCACCAACCTACCCACCCTCCCACCCACACACACAGACATCATCGAAAAAACTTCATAAAACCACTTCTGAGACCTCAAAACATGTAATTCCGTCAAAATCTCGACATCGAATATTTTCACAATCACTATACTTTACTTATAGTAAAGTAATAAAAACCGGATTTACACGTAAATTTTACAGTGTGCAGATAATTAGTTTTCATATTAACAATATATAAGTAACCGTGTTCTTGAAAATCAATTTAATAGACCTAAAAATATGCTATTCAAATGGGTTATGTTATTTTTATAGCTAATACAGGTTTTGATTCTTTTTAATATAAAGAATTTCTAACATTTTCTTTGGTATTCATTCTGTTCTTCATCCTAACATTTTTTTCTCCTAAACTGATAACCCTAAAGTTTTTGAAATTTTGACATTATCTTTGACGTTACAAATGAAACAAACAAAAAATATATTCAGAATTTTAAAACAATGGGAAATATTTTTTTTTAATAAAGTGTAAAAATATTGACTTATAATTCAATCTCAAAGTTTGTGAGAGTGATACAAGCCATACCGTTTGACGGATCAAAATGAAACTATGATTAAAAATAGAACATTATATGCAAAATGATTTGAGATACTTTTTTTTTGAAATTACATTCACCGAAGAGGCGTTTAAGTACGATTTCTGTTTTCACAAAATGTTTTTTTGACGCTAAACGGCTCATTAAAAACTCATGAAAACTTGACCATAAATGGAACAAAAAATTAGCAATTCATAAAAAAAAATCATGAAGTTTTAATTACGGGAAAGAGCAATAACGCTATAAAAACTGTTTGTTTATCCTAGACTAAGAGATCACCTGCTATACTTGTCGAATTTTTGATATTTTTTTACAATGTTTACATTGATTAGAAATTTTTTGAGCAAAACCACAGAGATAAAATGAGACTATTCTAATCTAATAGTTCATATTTATTATTTTCAAAAATTAGAAGCTCCAACTATAACTGATTTAAATTATATTGAATTGCTGGCTTCGACTTCGAGTTGAGTTTGTAAACTGGTTAATTACTAATATATTTTTTCCGAATATACATTCATAGCAAGCTTATAACAGAGTACGAGACGCAGTAAAAAAGATAACACTCACTCAGAGAAAATTGGTATATATAATTTTCGTTAATGTGTAAGGAAAATGATTTTAATAAATACTAAGAAGCCATAAAATTCCTAGTACAATAATTCTATAAAAAACCAAAAATGTAAAACAGTTAAAAATGGAAATCTTTCGTTTGAAGATTAATAAATATAATTATTGTATATCCTTAATTATAAATTATTTTAAAACGACCTTTTTTCTTGGATGTTTATGATGTTTTTTAGAGAAAATAAGAGCATTTTTCTGATTTAAATTTGAAAATTTGACTTATATATTCAATGTAGAAGGAGGTCAAGTAAACGATATAAGAAATCCACTGGCTATTTGAACAAACGCCATGCTGTCTTGTAGGAGATTATTTCGTATTAAGAAGTTTTCACTTTGGATTTTCAAAAATGTTATTATTGCTGTAGTTATACTAATGAGATTATTTGCTGTGGGATGTACAAAAATAAACTTATATATTGATAAGTCGGTCAATCACTATCTGTACTACCTCAGAAATGAAAGACTAATAAGCATCTCCCATTTAAATATTTACATTATGCTTAAATGAGACATTATATATCATATAGCCATGAACATTGATATTAACTTTACTTAAATTTGACTGCTGGCCACTCCAGATTTTGTTAATTGTTATTAAGACTAATTAACAATATTATTGCTAAGAATACTCAATATTATTCAAATAATTTAATTGGAAACCTTCAGCCTAGAATTTAGCGACAACAACCAGAATATTCAAACCATGAAAGCAGTAATTTTAAAGTTCAAGCAATATTTCAAATTCCACATATTTAAGAATTATCGTAAGCAATTAAAAAAAATTTTTTAAAGAAAAAGCACCTAAACTAACGCCAACCTTTTACAAGAAAGAAAATGAATCATTTTTTTTTAATTTAAAAGAAAAAGTATAGAAAGAGTGCAAAGTCTTTTGATTTACCTTGTTAAATGGAGAAAGCTGTCTTCTTTAAGTATGCCTGAGACATCAAAGACAACAAAAAAAAAAAAAAAGAACAAATAAAACGCGAATTATTTACTTCTAATTCTTATAAGCCTTCAACCACAGTATTGCTCTCGGAAGAAAAATTCTCAATATTTCTACTTCATCAGAAATCTTTCCCCCCCCCCCCCCCCACCAATAAGTGGGGATCTGTAATAAGTTTAGTCATTATTACAGAGACAAGACTGATCCATTTATTTCATAATAAATAGAATATTGATGATAGCTTCATTAGTAATATCATTGACTCAACATGTGTGCCAATGAAATACATATGTGTTTTCATAGTTAAATTGAGTATAGTGTTCTCAAAATTATTTGTAAGTGATTTATAAGGAAATGAAAATTCCATTTTAATAGTATTATTTTATGGTAGTTAACTAATCATAAAAAAAATTCCATAAGGCAATATTGAAAACGACCCTTTACTTTCTTTTGTAATGCCTTAAAGTGGAATATTCATATTTATGTTAAGCCACAAGCAAGTTGTATTCAAACTGAAAATCAATACAGAGTTCAATATTCCTCTACTGATTCAAAACATCAACAACAAATAATGTTAATATAACAAAAGAAAAAAAGCATCTTCATCTTAGCAAACATAATAATTGGTAAACTGGTTTGTGAAGTATAACGACTCTCTTGTTGAGGCAACAAAATGTTGAAGGTAGCTCTCGAGTGTAGGCTGCTTTGAAAGTACAAGCGCTAGCATGCGATCGATATGTTGATTGCCCGCACTCCCTCATTATAACAGAGCGTAATCATTTCATGCCATAGTTCCATGATTTATTTCAGCATTCACAAAATCATATAAATTTACCTTATTAATATGCATCTCTTGATTTTACTAAGGGACATTATACAAAATATATCATTTTGATTAATTATCATTAGAAAAGCAACAAAAAGAAAAACACTGCACGCATTAATCTAATCAGAAAAATTTCAAGCATTAATGACAACAAAATATATTGTTGTCATAACTTATATTCATTAAGAACTAAAAATTGAGAGTAATTTTGTTTCCATTCATAAAAGCAGTACAAAAAAATCTGGAGTGGCCTACACTCTACTTTACTATAAGTAACTTAATGTCAAATTTCTTGAGTATATAAAACATAACGTCTCATTTAAGCATAACGTAAACATCTATGGGATATAATTATTAGCCTTTCATTCGTGAGGTAGTACAGATAGTGATTGAAGGACATATCAATTTATAAGCTTATTTTTGTACATCACAAATAATTTCATTAGTATAACTACAACAGTAATAACATTTTTGAAAAACCAAAGTGAACATTTCTTGAAACGAAATATTATCCTACAAGAGAACATGGCTATTGTTCAAATAGCCAGTAGACTTCTTAAATCATTTCCTTGACATCCTTCTACATTGAATATTAAAGTAAAATTTTCAAATTTAAAACAGGAAAATACCCTTATTTTCTCTGAAAAACATCTTAAACAGCGAAGAAAATGTTGTTTTAAGGTGATTTGTTAATCAAAGGAGTACGATAATTACATTTATTAATCTCTAAACGAAAGATTTCAATTTTTAATTATCTTTTACATTTTTGGTTTTTTACAGAAATATTATACTAGGAATTTTATGGCTTCTTAGTATTTAATAAGATCATTTTCCTTCTCCTTTGTCAAATAACATATATACGAATTTTTTCTGAGTGAGTGTTATTATTTTCCTGCACAATATTATTCCTCTTACATCTCATATAAGTCAATAAACAATTTAAATTGTTCCTTTATAAATATCAAATTTTATCTCAGTGGATTCACTCAAAAAATTTCTAAGTCAATGTAAACAATGTAAAAAAATATAAAAAATTCGACAAGTATAGCAGGTGATCTCTTAGTCTAAGATAAACAAACAGTTTTTATAGCGTTATTGCTCTTTCCCGTAATTGAAACTTCATGATTTTTTTTTTGTGAATTGCTAATATTTTGTTCCATTTATTCGTCAAATATTCATTTTTTTTTAATGAGCCGTTTAGCGTCAAAAAACATTTTCTGAAAACAGTAATCGTACTGTAACGCCCCTTTAGCGAATGTAATTTTGAAAAAAAAATATCTCAACTCATTCTCCACTTAATGTTCATTCTGATCCGTCAAATAGTATGGCTTGTATTGCTCTCACAAGGTTTGAGATTGAATTATAAGTCAAAATTTTTACATTTTATTAAAAAAAAAAAATATTTCCTGTTGTTTTAAAATTCTGAATATATTTTTCGTTTGTTTCATTTGTAACTTCAAAGATAATGTCAAACTTTCAAAACTGTAGGCTTATCAGTTTAGGAGAAATAAATGTTTTCTAAAAAACGGTTTTTGGCAAAAAAAGTGACTTTTCCATCAGGCATAATTCTTCCCAAACAATAGAGATCTTCGTCTTTATGGGGCCCATTTTTGTGCAAAATATCAACTAGATCCATCAAAGATTCTGGACCGTAGCGTGGTAACAAGCAATGCTAACACACTCACCCACCCACCCACCCACCCACACACACACAGACATCATCGAAAAAACTTCATAAAACGGCTTCTGGGACCTCACAACATGTATTTCCGTCAAAATCTCGAGATCGAATTTTTTCACGATCACTATACTTTACTTATAGTAAAGTAAAATAAATAATTCTCAGAATGAGACTATTTAACGACGCTTACAAAGACTTAATGTATGTTAATCTCTCTTTTGACAAGTAGATTCACGAAGTTTGAAAGCCCTAGTGGTTTGCAGTAATTCTTTAAACAATACATAAATTTAATAGTCCTATAGTTAATAACTAATATGTGTTGGGTAAAGACTAACGTTTCTTCCTTAGCATATCTGAAGAAAAGTAACTAGAAAAAATCTGGAGAACCCTACACTCAACTTTACTATAAGTAAAACAATATCAAAAATGGTTAACAACGTAGTGATTTATGTCTCCTCAAAAACTTTCACATTCAATCATAAGCCAAAAAGTTTACATTTTATCGAAGGAAATACCTTTTTTGTTCTAAAAATTTGAAAAGTACTTTTGTATTTCCGTTCTCTGATTAAATCATGAACGTGTTCTTCATACCGCTGTCTTTAAGTCCCATCCATTTATCCAATATAGTCATATCCAAAATCATTGCATCTTATTCTCTAAAATAAGCAAATATTTGCTTAAGCAAATAAAAGAATTGGAAAAATCAAAATGCTTACTATATTTCATTTATTGCTGCATAATAATATAATAATAAAGCTACAGAATATAAAGTTTATAAAATTTAATAAAAGTTTCATTAGTTTAATATCTTTATACATAATGAAAATAACAATCAATGATCAAACCACAATATGAAATGGGAAAAGATCTTAGTCTTCTTTTCCCATTTCATATTATGGTTCGATAATTAATTACATGTATATATAGATATATATGTATATATCATGATATAATTTATATATCGTGTATCTCCGTAACATTTTATAAAAATGTTGCACAAATATAAAATAAACAATTTTTTTTATTTTGTATATATCTCTTACAATGTTTTCAACAATTTACGATCTTGGGTTGTATGTAAGATGATTTTATTTATTATTTTTCAAAGAATGTTTTCAATTATCAATTATGAATTATGTATTACATATTGATCTTTTATAAAAATTATTATACTCAGAATTTTATTACATACTAGCGTTTTTTATAAAATCACTTTTCTTTCCCTTTGTCATAAATCATAAAAATCCAATTTTGAGTGTTATTAGCTTTTTCCTGCGTGCTGTACTCTGTTATAACGTTCCTGTAAATATATATTAAGAAAAAAATTTATCAGTAAATAGCCAATTTTGCATACTCAAATAAAATTCAAAGCCAGCTTTCTTCGTATAATTTAAAACTTTTATAGCTGGAAGCTAGAAATTTTTAAAGAGAATAAATACGAACTATTAGACTAAAAGGTTGAAAAAAACTGAATATTTGTCAACAACATAGCAGTTTTTCTATAGAACGAAAGAGTACATTTCTTATACTTCAATATTACCCAAAGAGAATATGATTCATGAACAAACCAACCCTGTATCTGATATTAAGTGGACTGTAGCGTCCCCACAAACTTTTTGATAAACACCCACCCAGGCACCCACAGACATCATCAAAAAATCGTCATAAAACGACTCTGAGGACTTCAAAACATGTAAAATCCGACAAAATCTCGAAATCGAATTTTTTCACGAACACTATACTTTCTTATAGTAGAGTAAAAATTTGTTAACGAAGTATCGAACCTGTCTTCTTTGACGGAATGAAAAAACCGTCAAGTTGATTACCAATGTGCCACTTGATTAGTGAAATAAATAAAGTGTTTTATTCCAACTAAATAGAGAACCCAGCAGTATTCAATAAACTTAATATATTTTTAAAGGAAAATATATCATTTTAGTTTGGATTTTTAAGAAGTGTTCAAGGAAATTAATAATAATTGAAATCAACATTTCTTTTACAATCTACAAGATATATGTATTTTTACTTTACATTACAATTAAGATAATTTTTTTTTAAGTCCTTTTATGACTTTTTTGATGATGTCCGTGTGTTTATGAGTGGGCGTCTATCCAAAGTTTGTAGGATGCCACAGTCCACAAATCTTTACACAGATATTGTATCATAATGTTTATATTCCCTATTGTTTGAGAGCAATTATGCATCTTGGAAAAGTCACTTTTTTTCCCAAAACCTGTTTTTAGACAAGATTTTTTTCTCCTAAACTATTAACTTCTAGAGTCTTGAAATTTTTGCATTCTCATGGTCAAAAAAAAAAAAACATAAACTAAAAAAAACTCTTCAGATTTTTAAGACAGGCAGAAATATTTTTCTTTTTCTAATTAAATGTAAAATTTTTGATTTATGACTCAAATGAAAGTTTGTGAAGTGCATATAAGTCATACTATTTGACGGATCAAAATAAATTTATACCTAAAAATTATTATGTGTTTATTATATGGGGTATTAGTTGAGGTATATTGTTTTAAAATTACATCAACGAAAGTGGCATTATGGTCCATTTTATGTTTTCAGAAAATTTTTTTTGATGTTAAACGCTCATTAAAACCAATGAAATTTTGCAAAAAATTGAAAAGAAAATTAAAAAAATATAAAAAGAAATTCGTGAAATTTTAAAATAAAGTAAAGTAAAGGAGAAATAAAGTTATAAAACCAGAATATTCATCCCAGAGTAATGGATCACTTGCTATACTTGTCGGATTTTTTTATATTTTTTGATATTTGTGTATTACTTTAAGTTTAATCTTAAAGCTAGTAATATCAATATATTACTATTTAATTTAATTAATCTAATTTAATATAAATCACGATGTAGCTTAAAAATAAATAACTCACCCATATGGATTATGAAAATGCTATCTTAATACTATAGCTGATATTTTAGGCAATATTTCAAGAGCTAAAGTATTCGATGGATTTCCAGCACATTTTATATGTTGATTAAAATCAATTAATTAATTTACTTATTGATTGTTTTAAATACCAAAAATTATCAATAACTCTTGCTAATACCGTAAAACTCTCAGAAGCGCTAATGGCAGGAATGAGAAGGTTGAAAAATTGTAATTATGCTACTAAATTCTAAGTAAAATAAAAACAATAGAAGATTTGCTGACAAAGTTACATTAACTATTAAATATATTAATATTTGATTTATATTTAACTAAAAATAGATATTTATGTACTGAATTGTAATGAAAACATTTTGGAAAGTTAAATTTAAGAAATATATCATTAAATTTAATTAAAAAGTTACCTACTGAAATAATACATGAGTTGTTTTTATTCATATTTTGTTTAGATATAGTTTGCTTATAATTATGGTAATCTCTAGTTGTTAATTAGTTGTTGTTAACAAAAGCACTGCTTTTTTATCAAAATATTTTTTTGAAACTATACTCCGATTTTGTCAAAATTTGTTCAGTATTAGTCACTTCCTTGTAATTCCGATTGAATTATAGTGTTTCCATATATCAGTAGTCATTGATGTATAATGATCGAATACGACTAATATCAAAGATTGTAGTCATTAAAAGTTTTTTATTCATTAAAACACTACTTTGAACAAAAAATAAGACAGTGAGGAATAGAGAAATCCACAGTACCTAACGCAACATGAAAATGATAACAATCTGCTCTTTCCCAAGTATTCACTATTTCAAAGTACAATATCTGAATATAATGTCCAACTACTCATCACATGGTTTCATATTTCGAAGTACTTTTTTTTAATATGACTTTCACTAGTCTTTTTATAATTTCTGAATCTTGTTCGTTAGTAGTTGGCTTAGAAACGTTTAAAACGGTTGGGACGTTACAATTCTGAAAAGCTGGTAATGAGTATTCTTCATTTACCAAATAAAAACTCTCTTTAAAGATTGCAGTTATGCACCAAAACAAATCCTTCAATCCCTCCATTAACTTCAGAGACATACAACTAGGTTTATGTTAAAAAAAAATCAAGGGTCTGTCTGTCTGGGAGTCCCTTTATCCAATAAAAATGGATCATTTTCAAGTCATACACAACAATATCTCTGATATTGTAGGTGAACCGTAGAGTTTTTGAGGAGTATTTCCTAAAGGGAAGTCCATTTTGTTGCCCATTATATGTTTTCAGATAATTTTTTTTCTCTCTCTAACTTCTATTGTAGAAAAGTTGAAATTTTGCCATTATTATAACGCTGTAAACACTACCAGAATGTTTTCTTAGGTAAGTTAAGCTAAAGGTAAGTTTATTGCAAAAGTGAAAAAAATTTGGTTTTTGATGACGATTTAGATTTATTATACATAGTATAGAAGGATTCACCTGACATGTACTTTGGCTTCTGTACAACGAAGAAATAATCCAGCACATATGGTATATGAGTGTTTTAAATAGAAAAAAAATTATTATTTTTCACGCAGACGAGGCCGGGACGGGATGCTGGTATTTCTAAAAATTTTTCATAAGCGTCACTCAGGTTTAAGGAAGCCACCATATCGTCTCAGAATAAAATACCAGTATGTGATATAAGATCTCTTAATGTAAATTATACTAACTTCTGTGGTACTTCAATATGTATACAGTAAATATACATTCTATAATGCCTCCTGAGACATGAACCATATGGGAACACTCATAGAGATATGAGTATTCTATTGTACCTAGTCGACTGTTCATAGCTTCTAAGGCCTACTACTAATAAGCGGACAGATTGATTTTTTTTTGGTAACCTGGGTGGAGTACGGAGAAATAAGTTACCTTCTTATTATGTTTGTTCGATTAAGTTGACGAGTATCCGATGGAATCATGGAGTATATTCCATATCTGTCAATTTCAGAACCCTTAAACTGTGTGAGTTATGATCCTCTTATTATCTCCGATAAAATGTATAGTCGAGCGAAGGTAGCGGAATAATTTCGGATAGAATTGCGTGTCCCTTCATACCTGAAATGCATCTTAGCATACTTCAAGATGAAATTCAACTAGTTATCAGTATTTCGTAAGCAGTCCTTCATATTTTCTTATGCTATTCGTAAATGACTGAAAGCCCGTTTGTCTGGGAGACGGATTGTTTTCATGCTCGCATCATTGACTATTCAGAACCCCCGTTTACCCTTTCTCAACTCTTTTTGGTTTTAATTGTTTAAGACCATAAATCTACCTATTAAACGAACTTGTAGGGAAAAACTTGTAGGGTAGGGTGAACATGAAAACGATATTTTACATTTCGATAGACGACATTAATCCCTATTTTATATTAATGTGTTTCTTAAAACCTGGAAGACTAGATATAAAAAGACATATAATTGCTATCAGCGTTTAGTTATATTAAGAGGAGTGTTTAGCTAAATTAATAGCAGCATTTCAGTGAAACCTCTGCTCTTCGATAATCGTAACGTCTTTATTTTTCAATTATCTTTCCCTAATTTTGTAATTCTCTTGTTTCACACCCTCACTAACAAGGTCTTTAACCAGAAAACCAATCTGTTCAACAGATGAACCCTCCTAAACTAAAACTAATTTACATCAACTTCGCAGGAGGATATTGGCTACCCTGTACAGGACAAAAGAATCGCACAAGCAGCTTAAATACATTTTCTAACGAGACCTTAACTTAACAACAATTAACTCCATTAAAACCTAATCCCATATGTTTACTTAAATATGTTGTCGAATAAATATAATATTTTTAAGTTTTTTTTTTTAATTATTATTTCAATATTACAAATAATAAATACAAAATCAGATCAAAGAGGTAAAGACTCCTGAAATGTTTAAAATAATATAATACTTAAAACTTTTAATAAGTTAATCATTTTAAAAATCAACTAACTAACCATTTTTATTAATTAATAATAAACTACAACTATATATTTGTATATAGGCATATTTGTTACACTACGAAAATTATAATATTTTTCTTATTGAGGTTTGGTCCAGCGTTAAACATTCCCAAAAGAACACCTTTAAGCCAATAATTCGTCTGTATTTGCAGCTCTGAAGATGTCTTCAAATATAGTTGAGACGTTGGTTTAAAGGTGTTTTATTGAGAAGTGTTTGACGCTGGCCCAAACCTCGATGAAGAATAATAGTTCAGAATATATATAGTGAAGATAAGAAAACATAATCTTTTCTTTATAGAAATTGCCGTCACTGACACACCAATTTTGTAATCAGTTGCAATCTTTTGCAATTTGCTAGCTGTCAATTTAAAATAAATCATTCAAAACTTTCATTATTATTTCAAAAGTATTCTCCTTAATTATCAACTTGTTTTGGTATAAAATAATATGTTAATCTTTCACAGTAGCATTGAGCATATTCATCCCTTAATGACAGAGGTATTCTTTACGTAAAAGTTGTCTGAATGGAAGAAGCGAATGCCCGGACAGGTATTCTTTGTAGCGAATAGTCAAATGTACACTCAAAATTAGAGAGAGTCGGTCACTCAGGTCATAATTAACAATGAATATTCCAACAATGAGGTGAAGAAGGCCATTAACCAATGGCTTGAGAGGTGATATGGCACCACAGAAGATAATGATACCTCGGTGAAGAGATATATATGCTTGTTTTACAGGGCCTATATGAATAGTCAGTAGACGCAGGATGAGCGAGCGTTGCAAAACATCGTCTACAATAGGTTGAAACGACAAATGAAGAGGGAAAACTTAAATTGACTATCATTTATAAGAATATTACAAGCAGTAGTATTACTTTTAAGAATGGCCCCTATGTGCCACCACAGAGCTTCAGAAAAGTCATCTCGTATATGAATATATTTGCAACTCAGGAAACTGTGCAGCCCTCCCATCCACATATTTCGGCATGGCATGCACAACGCTCTCAAGGCGTCTTACCCTACATGTTTTGGCCCGTGCAGAGGGATAGAAAGCATTCAATGGTTGCGTTTTGTTTATGTGTTCGTCATACCATTCAATGTAATATACAAAATGAAAATCGGTAATGGAGAACATTACCCTCAGTAAAGACCGAGATTAATATTTCTTGAATCTTAAAAGAAGAAAATGTATGGTACAATTTTATAGAATAACATCTGACTTTCATAGTATCATAACTTATAAGAGTGAAAAAATCCCTGTTAAAAACTAATTCAATAAATGTGAAATTCATATCTTCATTTCTTTATCTTCAATTATGAAAATAAATGCAGATAACTGCGTATTAAATATTTTTTACGTGGTTCCATAGTAAATTTTATTAGATAAACTACAGTGTAGTAGAGTAATTATTGTACCAGTGTTGCTGTATATAGCTGCTAGTAACCCATTGTCAATTGTCCAGACAACTTGAGAACCAATTGTTCAGACCTCTACACAAACTGGTCTATACCTAATGATTGAGGTTACAGTACTCTATATCACTACGTTTGACTCACCAGGGTACCATAGGAGAAGCTAACCTGCTCTCCAGTTAGCAACGAAACGATCCTGGGAGAATTAAAAATTCAAAAAAGTTAATCCTACATGTTGAAGAATTAACTACTAATAGTGTGTTTAGCAACGCAGCCACCACGACCCCAACACCATATGAAGGGTTAAGGTATGACCACTACAGATAGGTGGTCATACTCGTCCCCGTCAACCGAATCTATTTAATAATATTCGGTAGTATATTGAGTTCTATAATAGTAATAAGAATTCTATTATTATAATTATAAATTTTCCGTAGAAACCACGGCTTAGTTAAACATTTTTTAGATCGACGCCTTTAGCCGGAGGTACACCTTTGTACAACAGTCTGCTCTCTATTGTCCAGGGACACTACTTGAAAGTAGCTGATAAGCACATAGGTATCAAGGAACGGACCGCTGGTTGGTTGAAAATATTGTGATAGTATAAGTTTAATCGACGAGCTTTTGCTCTTTCTTATGCATATATGTAATAAAAGCATCTATTTTCAGTTTTATTACTGATCAGTATCATTAATACTAATCTAATGTCAGCAATATAAAATTTGGAAAGAACAACTTATGGATGAGGGTATTGAACCAATGTTGTTTTAGCAAAAGCATCTGGATTTACCTAATAATTAATTGACCAATGCAAACTAATGGATATGTTTAGTATCTTGGGTTCAATGCACAATCATGTCATTGCACATAAATGTCAATGCGATCAAGATAAAATGGGTGTCTTAAGGTACAAATGTAATGTTAATAACTCTACCTTAGTGTCTTTAACAAAGTCTTTGTTAAAAGAGTTGTGCTTTTCAGTTACAACAGTGGTTGTATTGTTATGAATAATTTTAAGATAGAATTTTGAATATTGGATAATATTTACCCTTCCAGACAAGACATTCATTTTACTATTGACAGTATGTATTATAAAGAAATATTTACGAGAGTAGATTTGAAATGCTAGATTAGAAGTTTTTGTTATGGAAGAAACAATAGATGCAGTTGTTGGAGTGACCCGGTTGTCCTTACACGGACAGAGAGAGTCCTATTAAAAAGCTTACTATTTTGTATTCACAAAAAACATGTAACATCCATTTGAGAATGTTTTTTTAACAATCCCTCTTGCTGGCCTATTAACAACTGTGGTTATATGCACCATTTTACATGAGGAGAATTTAATTTTGTCTTAATCAAATTTATTAGAGTAAGTATTTTTAAGCAGTTCGTTGTAAACAGCTTCTCATCCCCTCAGAGGGATGCAGCTGATTCTTCACTTGATAGAAAACCTCTAGAGACATTTACTTGATTTATAAACCATAACGTAACAAGCATTCTAAACCCCACACTTCTCCTCCCGGTATGTTTATTTTAAACTTTACTTCATGTATTGTTGTTGTCACCTCCTTAGTTTACTTTTTCAAGAGAATGTATGAAATTTAAACCAAAAGTTTTCATTCTCCCCACTTTAAATATATCTTTTATTATATATTATAATAAATAAATTATAATAAATTATATATTTATATATATATTATGGCTTGCATATATTTTAAATGGTTAATGAAGCTTATACAGCTAATCGAATATGCCAACAAGAACGTTGATGCAAATCACATGTTTAAAGATAGTTTTGATTCATTGCATTTATTGATCAGTTCATATTAAAAAAAAATTATTACATATTCCTTTCCTTCAACACAATTTCTAGACACGAGTTAAAGTGTTTACAGTGTTCTCTTTTTCGGATTTATATTTTAAACTTAGAATGTATGTTAGGGGCTTTTTTGTTTTCCTCAACTAACTTTCTTCAAAGTAAACTTCCTATAGTCATCTTTGGAATGATTAACCTAATTAAGTTTTTTTAATGTCATTGATAGGACTTTATAGTCTAAATCAGAATTCACAAGTTTGTAAAATATCTAGCGAAATATACAAAAATTAATTATCACGTGAGATAAGATGAAAAAGAATTTTTACTCTTAATAGGGGGACAAGGTTAGCACAACGTGCTCGCCTCTGGACTGGTAGACTCAGGGTTCAATACCCACTCTATCCTTCGATTTATTTATGCTGGAAGTGAAAAAATCTGAAAAGGTCATTCCTTGGAGAGGACGTTAAGCCGTTCGTCCCGAGCCTGTAGGCTATTAGGTACTCGTTAAAGATCCCTACTGAAAATATATTTTCATATATATTTGTAGAATCATTGTGTGGTATCACAATAGGCCAATGTTCGGGCTATGTGTGTTCTCTTGTGAGACTGCCTAATCTAACCGACTCTTAATAACAAAATAAATTTATGAAATGTTAATGAAACATCTTACAGAACAACTATAAGACAAAAAGGGAACTAGGGCACTCTTTATCCATACTCAACACTTTTGAAAACACTTGCACAAAGTGCATGAC
Source organism: Hermatobates lingyangjiaoensis (assembly GCA_026182355.1). Taxonomy (NCBI): domain Eukaryota; kingdom Metazoa; phylum Arthropoda; class Insecta; order Hemiptera; family Hermatobatidae; genus Hermatobates; species Hermatobates lingyangjiaoensis. Next base: position 4,963,811 of record JAPFBL010001938.1, read on the forward strand.
GATTAATTCAAAACACCTATAATACTTGCATATAATTACCAACAGTAAGAAAATATGTTCAGTTATTCCTCTATTAAAATATACTCTACATTCATATATAAATGTATTTAGTGGCAGCTGAAAAATGAATCCCCTTAGGACACCTTGGAATAAGCGTACATATTTCCATCTGTGGTCAGTTTGTCAGCGGTTAAACATTCTAGAGGAAGTATCTAATGTATCGATCGCAAAACCTCATACTAATGTATGATTGTGAGACTCATACAGAATCTCCTTACAATAGTCTATAACTCTTAGTAAATATAGGACTGCACTTGCAGTGTATTTTATCATTTCTTCTGCTTAGTTTCATTATCTGCTTAAGTTTAATGCGTATATCACTGGCTCTCAGTTTCCTATTATCTACCTCAACAGATGACGTAAAATTTTCCCTTTAACGTAGCGGTTCTGAGGATATGAGAAGTTCGAGTATCTCACTTAAGCACTTAATTTAAGGTACTGACTTAAGCAGTACCTCTTAAAGTGTTCTGAATCATTAAAAAAACAACCAAATTTACATGATTCCCACATTCAACCCCTTTAAAAAGCCTGAAAATTGTCAATTTTCCAAATGAGTAATTTTAACATTTAAATATCAATCATAAAAGAAAAAAAACTGTTTAAATAGATATTTCTTATTTTTTGATAATTTTTATTTATATTAATTAAAAACCATAAATATGCATACAGTTAAACCCTTTAAAGTAACTTAGGCGTCTTGGCCCATAGTTTGGAAAAAATACAGCAGACAGAAATAATTGTTCCCGTTATGACCACTTTGTGAAATCGACCCTGAGTTTGGTACAAGTAGTCTAGAAACAAGTACATAGCGTGTAGGTAAATTAATTTTAGTTTTATTTATGAATTTGTCAATCTTGCTTTAATATTTGACTAAACCAATAAATATTTCAAAAAATAATTACTTATGAAGTTTAAATAAGATATCTTCTCGAAACTAAAACAAGCACGATTAATCTTTTATTTTCAGTTTTAAAGATGAAAGTATGTTTTTACTTATGCATGAATATGTACCATATTTAATCTTGTAAACAACATTTTGTATTCTAGGGGATGGCCATATAAATAAGGATAAGATGGACAGGATAAGTTAAGGATGACTAAAAAGAAATAAGTAGGGAGGATGCTGTGCCAACGAAGGGGCTACAACATACGGGTAGAGCCTATAGTAGACAATGGGATTTCACGGTAACAGTTGTCTGTAGTAATAAGTATTTATAGGAGTTAAATACTTATTTACCTATAATAAGTATTTATACAACAATAAACTATAAATAACACGCTAAACGTATTTTTTGTCTATTTCATGAAATGATTCTGTAACTGAAAATGATTCCATTAGTCTCAATATTTTTATGTTTCCAATTTTTCTAAAAGTTAAATAGTTATTAAAAAACAAAATGAAGTTGACAAGTTCAAAAATTTCAAGTTACACAATGACCTTAGTTTCCCATATAAACATTATGACTGTTACGAAGCTACAAGTTGACAATGTTAGAAATACTTGAGGTTTTCCTAATTTTGACTGCTTTAGTATTATTTAATGCTTCTAATATATCGTGTAATATCCTCTAAGGAGCTGTAAATAGTACAAACTAAAGATAAATATGTTTTAATAGCTTTTGAGTTGTGACTATACAAAGCGTACAGACTCGGGACAGCCAGCTTTGCATCCTCACCGGGAGACGACAGTACAAGATTTCTATATATGTTACATGAGAAAATCTAAGGTCAGAGTGTACAACGAATATTGGATTCTCGCAAGGGTACTTATTAGTATACCTCTCAAACCATTTAGACGTATTGAAATAAGGAATATATGAAAACAGCTTTAGAAATTCTAATTGATTATAATGTTCTGTTTTATAAAACTGCTAATTTTAGTATTTTAAAGTGCCACACTTCATTTAAAACCGCTTATAAGCTCAGAAATTGATACTTTTGATCTTTATGCTACACTAATTCACATGGTACAATCCTTAAACCATGGTGCAACTTGGCAAATTATCAACAATATTAATCTTCAGAGACATTAGTATTTGGGCAAAAAATAATTCACTACGAATTTGAAAAAAACATTAACGTAGAAAAACTCATTTAGGTATGAATATTTAATTATTCTTTTTAAAAAAATAAGTATTTGTCTTAAGCAGTTAAATATTTACGAACCAATTTTAAAGGGAATAAATAGAAACATTGGTTGAAAAATAATTCGATATTCTATTAATGAAGGAAGTAGCATAAATAATAGTCCGTGGAACCTACAAAATATTTGTATTACCTTGAAAAAAAAACAATAAAAAAGTTAAATAAAATTAATCTAGTCCAACAAAATAAGACTAAAAATTTTCCCACTTAAACAAAATACTATGATATTGTAGAATATGTTGATCATTATTTTCATTTATTCAGTTAAGAATTTTTTTTATTGGCAGATAAGAACGATTTTGGAGACACGGGAAAAACAGATTTTTTCTATTACTGACACTTTTGCCAATTACCTTTATAAAATATAATTCATTTTTCATGCATCAAAACCCTCTTTCATTGCAGCTCGCCTGGTCCCTGTAAGCTCTACTGTTATGCCTCTGGCTGCGAATAAATTTTTACGATAAATATGATTATAATAACAATTTATTGAAATAATATAAATATTTATAATCATATTTAGTCTACTATATGATAGTGGTAATAGTATTCCACCACTGACATACGTCAAGTAAAAGGGTATAGGAGTTTGTCCTATATCCCTTAATCAATCTTACCTCAATCATTTTTCCACTTCCAACTTAACATTTAGTTCTTATTTGTATTTCCCATTTCTAAAACCCAATTCAGTAGCATATTCCTAGGTCTTACAACTTCAGGTTTCCCCCAAATTGCTGTTCTATCTAATTGAATCTATCAATTATATCTATCAATTAAGATGTCTAACTATCAATAGATAGTTAATTAGAACGTAACTAACAATTATGCAACATAAAATGTGGACTAACTGACCTCTCCTCCTCACTTGTAGACTAAGAAGGATCTTTACTATCCGGTTTAACACCCACTGTTCATTAAATGTAATCCGTACCACGGGGTGAGATGTTGGCCAAATTTACTTGGCAAAACTTGTCATGACTGTATTTACTGACGAAGTAGGAAAACCCCTCTGAACTAATTTTAGTTCAAGAGTCCTTTTTGCAATGAGTTATCTTCTCGATAGAATACCTACATAAAAACAATGGGTTCCTAAAGACCTCGTCCTGTCCTAGTAAATAAGGATATGCTATGCAGGGTCTGTTGATACTCTTCTTATATGAGGCCTGATCCAGGGCGTTTTCCTCTCAATCGTATTTGTTTGCCTTTCCACATGCACCAATCAGTGGTGCAGGTATCGACATGCACCAATCAGTGGTGTAGGTATTGATATGCACCAATCAGTAGTGCAGGTAACGACATGCACCAATCAGTGGTGCAGGTATCGACATGCACCAATCAGTGGTGCAGATATCGACATGCACCAATCAGTGGTGCAGGTATCGACATGCACCAATCAGTGGTGCAGGTATCGACATGCACAAATCAGTGATGCATGTATTCTTACCCAACAGTTATATATATTTGTTCTTCATTTAATATTCGTTAATGTTCCATTCACTTTCGCTTCATTCCATTCTTGATAGTATGAACTGTAAATTAATTAATGATAAATGTTAAAATATTCTTCTCTAAATTCGTGAATGTACCATAAATTAACTGATAATATTATATATATTATTATGAATTATAATTTGTTTTTCTTTCTTGGTGTACTTGGTACGAACCCAATTTGCTTAAAACTTAGTCAGGTCCTTTTCAATATAGAAATAACAAAACATGAGAATTAGTATTTTTGACAAAAAACCCTCAAGTTAATTAGTATTATTAATTCTTGCTCTCCTGCGCGAATGGATGGCCTTCTAGTAATTTTAAAATCATCATTAAATGTCTTTTAATACTAAAAATCAATAAAGCGCTAAAAAATTTAAGATTATTATAAAAAGGATGCAGTGATTTACATTTGAGGATACAACAGAATTGAATAGTGACAAGCAGTCAATAAGTCTTACTGGATAAAAGGTGAAAAAGGAAAGGGCAGAGTCGGTAGGGCGGAAGGGAGGTAGGAGACATGACAGCTGTAGAGGAGATAAGAGCATCCGTCCAATCATTGCAGCTCTGCTGATATTCCTAGAATCGGAGAGCAGTGATCGCTGCAGATAACTCACCGCTTTAACACATCAAAACTACCTTTTCATCACATATCTTAAAATTTTTTAAAAAAAAGAGAAATATCCAAAAGTAAATTTATCTAAACATAACAAATTAACAATACCAAAGTATGCATTTCAAATAATTCCAAAAAAATTCGATGAAAACCTTTCATTCCATTCATCAGTTAGTTCAATTCCTATTACATCTAATACAAAAAATCTGGAGTGGCCTACACTCAACTTTACTATAAGTAACTTAATATCAAATTTCTTAAGTATATAACACATAACGTCTCATTTAAGCATGGAGTAAACATCTAAATGGGATATGATTATTAGTCTTTCATTCCTGAGGTAGTACAGATAGTGATTGATCGACTTTTCAATATATAAGCTTATTTTTATACATCACACAGCTGATGCAAATAATTTCATTAGTATAACTACAGCAGTAATAACATTTTTGAAAAACCAAAGTGAACATTTCTTGATACGAAATATTCTCCTACAAGAGAACCAGGCTTTTGTTCAAATAGCCAGTGGATTTCTTACATCGTTTACTTGACATCCTTCTACATTGAGTATTAAAGTAAAAATATAAAATTTAAAACAGGAAAATACCCTTTTTTTCTCTCCTAAGCGAAGAAAAAAAACATGTAATTCCGTCAAAATTTCGAGATCGAAATTTTTCACGATCACTATACTTTACTTATAGTAAAGTAAAAATATAAAAAATTCGACAAGTATAGCAGGTGATCTCTTAGTCTAGGATAAACAAACAGTTTTTATAGCGTTATTCCCCTTTTCCATAATTGAAACTTCATGCATTTTTTTATGACTTGCTAATTTTTCGTTTCATTTTTGGGCAAATTTTCATTTTTAATGAGCCGTTTAGCGTCAAAAAAACATTTTCTGAAAACAAAAATATTAATATAACACCACTTTGGTGAATGTAATTTTGAAAAAAAATATCTCAACTCATTCTCCACATAATGTTCTGTTTTTAGACATAGTTTCATTTTGATACGTCAAACGGTATGGCTTGTATCACTCTCACAATGTTTGAGATTGAATTATAAGTCAAAATTTGTATATTTTATTGAAAAAAAAATATATTTCCCGTTGTTTTAAATTTCTGAATATTTTTTTCGTTTGTTCCATTTGTAACCTCAAAGATAATGTCAAAATTTTAAAACTCTAGGGTTATCAGTTTACGAGAAATAAATGCTTTCTAAAAAACGGTTTTTGGCAAAAAAAGTAACTTTCCCATCATGCATAATTCTTCCCAAACAATAGGGATCTTCTTCCCTATGAGCCCCATTTTTGTGTAAAATGTCAACTTGATCCATCAAAGATTCTGGTAACAAGCAATGCTAACACACTCACCCACTCACCCACCCACCCCCACACACACACACAGACATCATCGAAAAAACTTCATAAAACGACTTTTGGGACCTCAAAACATCTAATTCCGTCAAAATCTCAAGATCGAATTTTTTCACGATCACTATACTTTACTTATAGTAAAGTAATAAAAATGTAATAATAATAAATTAATAATAGGTTTTATTAATAATAAAACCTATTTAATAACTAGTGATATAAAATTCACCATAAATGTACTGAAGAAATACCATTTAATCCAACTTTAACAGCTAGTGTTAAAAAAATACTCTTCCATAAACTAAGAGAAGAGTAAATAATTTTTAGTTAAAAGAAGACAAAAGTGCTATTTGAATCTTTTATCCTGAATCATTTAACCTGAGTTGAACCATTTTTAACTCAAGTATTGCTGTAATTGTGCTATTAATTGTAAACGTATAAAGTGAGCTGTTCTATAAAATAAGTTCCAGTATAAAATTTTTGTAAATTACCCCAAAATTTTATTTATTTCCATAAAATAATAAATTATATACATTAATCAATAATAACAATATATAAATTATATCACATCAATAATATTATTAATCTTTCTAACAGTTTTGATGGAAAACAGATGAAACCAATTTCTAATAGCTCATTTTAAAACTAGTTATCTAAATTACAACAAAATTTTAAAAAATAGTAAAAAAATATTATTTGCTCAATATTATGACAATATTATGATTCACTTAAATAGTTAACCTTTTTTATTAGTTAATTTTTTATTGTTTAATTGTCATTTCTGAATTGGATCATAACAAACAAGTTCTAGTATGTTCTAAACGATAGTCATATAAATGTATGTACAAGTATAGGTGTAAATTGACTTCTGTAATAATAATAGTATTCCAAATGTAATTCTTATCATTAATCAAAATTAAACAATTATGGTTGAAATTAATAATAAAACAAAATCTTTTTATAATAAAATAGAGATTTCCTTTTAACATAATAGTTGTAACTAGTTTGATATTCTGAGTTGTCATAGTAAGTTTCAATATCAAAAATTATTAAAACGTCCTATAAAATAAATGTTTTACTAATTAATCATTTGTATATTTAATCTTTAAATTATATGTTTAAATGTTTAAGGTGAACAAAAATATTATGTGAAAACAATTGCAAGAGGCACGTGAAAACATAGGTTATCTCATCCACTTAGACTGACGGTGTTTAAAAACAATAAATTATTATAGACACGTTGGGTATGAGAGTTCAGTTCTTTTTAAAATATCAAAAAGTATTCTAAAGGTTATAACAGGTCCATTGATTAATAAACTGATCCTGTTATAACTTCTTTATCAAATTTGTTTAAAGAATTTTAATTATGGTTCTGTATTCAAACATTTTGAATTCTGTTTTAATTTTCGTCGCTCGAATGTATGTGTGCTTGGTGTTCAACTAAGGAAGTTTCAAAAAAAAGAATTACTGATAATTTCCGAAAAAAAATTCATTAATGATATAAAACTATGAAAAAAAGTGTTTTGAGTGGATGAGTGGAGTAAATGTGAGAACGAGAAAGTGAAATTTGGTTTCGGGTACAGGGTTATATTTCTAGGAACCACCACGAAGGTTTCTGATTAAAAATTTTAATCAGATTATTTAATATGCTGGTGATTAGTCGAACAAACATATAAGAAATGAAAATAAGTGGATTACTGTATGATTTAAAGATAAAATTGATTTCGAGTAAATAGTTTCTCAATCAGTTCCAACTCCTGATTGACGGAGGTGGATATTCCAAACAGAGAATACTTCTGATGGGTTAATGAGGAAATTTGAGGCTACTCCCGGTGGGGATAGGGGGTATTGGTCCAAGGGATGCAGGACAGAGAGTGAGACAGGTTACCTGAGTGCCTGCCAGGGGTGGGGGCGAGGGGAGGCGTGAGCTGAGGTCTGACAGGGCGGAGGTAGGGTCTGGGGGCCCGCGGCTGGCCCGGTGGCCTGGGCTGCGGGGCCGGGCCCCGGCCAGCCGGCGGCCCTTCTCCTTCTCCCATCAGGGTGTTGAGCATCTTACTCGCGAAACTGAACATGCTGCAGCGTCGGAGACAGTCCGGCCTCCGTGGACGACTGAACTCCCATCGATTCCGCCAGCGCGCGCATGCGAGCCTTCCCTCAGTCCACACCACTCCCCTCCGACCCAATTTTCTTATACGACGTCCTAGTATGAGTTATCTGCTTAAAATTTAGCTTTTCTATAATCCCATTGAACACTTATTTTAATTCCACGCTATGATAATTTCTCTTTATTTTCTAAAAAGACTTAAATGTTTGTAAAAACTTCTTTATGTATTGACCGTCATCTGCACTAGCTTTAGTACATAGAAGATGTAAATGATATCTATTTAGTACTTACCCAATACATAGGCAACCTCTGGGGTTCTCATAAAGTTTCATTCTCTTCAATTCCATGCTATGTAAGAATAACTATAAATATTAAACATTGATTATCAAAATGTAGTTGTAACTTAAAGTATTAAAACGCAGATACATAATAAACTCTCCACTTTTCGTGACACATACCATTCACCGAAGCATAAATTCGAACAATTCTGACCCAGATGTTTTCCAATTTTGAACATCTCAGAATTTGTCTAATAAAACCAAATTATCCTAACGTGAAAGCATCATAACAGAACTGGGTTTCCCACTTTAGTGTATTTGGGAACCTATTTCTCACTAAATACATAATGAAGGCCATCAAGACACAGCATTGGGATTTGTCTGTAAGAGAATACGATAATGAAATTGAAAAAAAATAAATACTCAGAAACGTTAACAATAAAAATAAGTTAAAAATATTGCACAACATCATGCCTTCTTAATGTGTTTTGTAGAGAAGAATAAGGTTTTTATTTTGGGAATATTAAAGAAAAGTTTAATTAAAGATTTAAGTACTTGACCAGATTTGAGTACTTTTACCACTTATTAAAAGAAAAAAATGTTTCTTTCTATCAACATCAGATGTGAACTTGATTTTATTTGAACATTTTTGTAAGTTATATAGATACAACTTATAATCAAACTCTTTTTACGAGATAAATTTATGTTATGAAAAGTGACTGTAAGGTTTGACATTTTTGAAATACAGTTGGAATGAGTGGGGATTTTGAAATTGTAATCAGAAGAGACACTTGTTATAAATCTTCCATTTCGGTGACAGTGTTTCAACTTTAGCGAATCTCTTCAGAAATTTTAAAAGGGAAAGAATTTGAAACAAGTTTTTGTCAAGTAGTTTATATATAAACTGATCTGATCTAGCAATGTAGCCACGAACTTAAATTATATTGGACAGCCGTTTTCAGGAAATAAATGTCTGGAAAACGTAGATTACTGATAAAAATTAATCAATTTAAAGAAACTGAAATTTTAATCCTTCATTTAAACTCTCTCAAAATGGTTTCAGCAGAGTTTTACATTATGTTCTGGTAATGCAAAACTTAAATAATGACTTCGTACATTTTTTAATTATGCAGCTTTCGAACTATCTGCGTATTTTGTTTTTTACTCATGTGTAGTGTAAAGATTGAGATCTCAGTTGGAATCAATAAATTTTGTTATTCTTGTTTATAATATTCGTTCATTTCTTAGTGAATATCAAAACAGATAAGCTCAAAAATTGTGGAACAAATGTCCTTTATAGGTCTACATGATGAATAGGCTGGAACATTAAACGTTAGGAATGAAAAGAATTAATACTTTAAATTAAAATTTGTCCCTAGGATATGAATGAATTGAGATGAATAAGTTGATGATGGATGATTGATGAATCATTCAACTCTGTCATCAAATGGGGCTGACATTAAACCAAAAAATGAAATGTTTTGGAAGGGTCACATTGAGCCTTGGTGAGCTCTCTGCATATCAGTCCGGTCAGTACTTGAATCATTACTTATCCATTGAGGAATACTTAAAACAGTTCCCAAACTATGCATTTCTACCCATTAAGGACTTGTTTTTGATAAATATAAAATGTCATAATACATTTACTATGCAACAATCAGTAGGTTAAATCATAAACTCTTTCCGATAGTCATATCAACCGAACTTATTATGAAGATTGATTTCAAATTTTCCTCAATTCACTGCAGTAACTAATTTAACAAGGTAGATATATTTAAGGGCGAGCAAGTAATCCTTTGGGAAAATTAGAATTGAAGATTAATGTGCTAAAGTTGACAAGTATTTGTTAAAATTGATACAATTAATAGGAAACCACAGGAAAATCGAAAAATATCAACCGATTTTAAAAATATTTTAATTTCAACACATTCTATAATAAATTCCTGAAATATTTTTAAAAATTTATAATAATTATAAGCTAAAGTCATCCTGTAAAAATATTTCTACAAAACTGTGGTCAATTAATACTCTGAGACACAAGTAAGACACAAAGTAAATTTTACTACATTCCACTTTTAAAATCTTTATAAATAAAATAATGATTTTGTCTGTACATTGCTTAGAACTGACTCATTTCAAGTTTTCTTTACGTTTCATATATTGGAGAAACCGAATCCACCCTTAGAAAAATTTCTGTCGGTTTGTCCGCAAAACTTTGTCACAGGTAAACTCAGCTACCATAAGACATATAAAGCTGAAACTTTTACAGTAGATTTGTGTAGGTCCAACTTAAAACATAGGCTATGAATTGATTGAAAATTCAACGCAGAAGTGAAGTTATGGACGTTTAACGCAAAAATGTTTGTCACAAGTAAACTCAGCCACCATAAGACATAGCGAGCTGAAACATTGACACTGGATTTGTGTGTGCCTAACTTAAAATATGGGCTCTAAATAGATTATTAATTCAGTACAGAAGCGAAGTTATGGGGCTTTTAGCTGTATTTTCCTAACTTCACAGACAAGTTTGTTTTGAAAATACACAGGTGTGGCAAGTAGGTATTGTTAGTTGATTTTAATTTCAATTGAGCACATGAATATATTGCGTATTTGACATCATTGAAATGGTGTTTCACAGAGTTAAGGATGTACTATCTATTGAGAATAAATGTTTTGTAAACGAGCAATTCTCAGCCCTTAATATGAACAGGCATGAGAAATCAACAAACAAGTTCTTACGCTATATGAAGCCGAGGAAAGAACTTACAAGTCAGTAAAGAGATTGGATTAGTGATGAAGAAGCAGTTCATTATCTAATTGAATTTCTTGACTCTGAATTTATTTCTCCTGGACTGCCTGCTCATGAGTAAAAACTTAAAGTAGGAGCACCAATGATACTGCAATTTATAGCAGTAACAAATTTCATGTTACGAAACATGAGTGACCCAAAAACTGTGCAACGGGACACGACTCTGAGTTCGTGCTCTACACAGATATGCCATAGAGGCGGACATAATGACTGGATGTGGTATTGGGGAGTCTTCCGAACCACTGTCTGTTTCCATTCAAATGATTGCAAGGTCCCCTCAGAGTCTATTTCGCAATGACGTTAACGAAGTCGCAAAGGGAGACTTTATCTAACGCAGGAATTCAAGTTAGCAAAACCAAGTTTTTCTCACATGGTCAACTGTAGTTTACTTGCTCAATAGTCAGAGGTTTCAACTGATTGTTCTTCCATGAACCTGAAGGACAGACAGCTAATGTAGTGTATACAGAGGCATTTGTTTAACACTGTACTAATAATGGTGTTTTCTACTATTCTATAATTTCTAATTATAGTATTAGTATAATACTATAATTGATATGTTGGAATACCAAGTATAATAGAATTTTTGATTCCGTCAAAGACGGGTACATTTGCTAGTTTATATATAAAAAAACATAGATTTTTATTAAATATAGTGATCCCCATAAGTTGCTAAAGTTATTATATTAAGAGCCCACTTCGCTGAGAGAGAGATAGATCAAAGTAACCAGCATTGCAATCTTGCCAGCCTCACTTAATACTTACCTGAGGGATGGATGGACTATCACTTAATACTTCGTAGAGGTATGGAATAGGTTGTCATAACCTGCATGGGGCACTAGACTTCACTTAGAACTTAGCACTTAGTTCTATCACTTAACACATCGCTGAGGGATAGGGTAGGTTGTCGTATTCTACATGGGGTGCTAGTCCTCACTTAGCACTTCGCTGAGGGATCAATGGACTATATTAACCTGTATGAAGAGCTAGCTAGTCTCTCATAACACCTAGCTGAGGGATAGATTGATCATAGTCACCTGCATGACGGGCTAGGCAGCATCACTTAACATTTTGCTGAGGGATGGATAAACTATATTACCATGTATGAAGGGATAGCCAGCAATACTTACCACTTAGCTGAGGGATGGTTGGACTATCACTTAGGACTTAGTATGGGTGGAGATATGGGATAGGTTGTAATAACCTGCATGAGCAGTAGCCTTCACTCAGAACTTCGCTAAGGGATGGGATATGTTATCGTAACCTGCATGAGGCACTAGTCTTCAAATAGCATATTGCTGAGGGATAGGATAGGTTGTCGTAACCTTCATGGGATTCTAGTCTTCACTTAGCATTTCACTCAGGGATGGTTAGAATCTAGTAACCTGAATGAAGGGCTAGCTAGCCTTACTTAACACTTAGCTGACGGATATTTGGACTATCACTTAGCACTTCGTGGAGGAATAGGATAAGTTGTCATAACCTGCCTGTGGCACTAGCCTGCATTTAGCCCTTCGCTGAGGGATGGATGGATCACAGTCACCTGCATGACGAGCTACGAAACTTCACTTAACGTTTAGTAGAGAGATGGATTGAGCGTAGTAACCTGCATGAAAGACTAGGCAGACTCTCTTAACACTTAACTGATGATAGATGGTTCATAGTAACCTGCATGACGGACTAGCCAGTCTCACTTAACACTTGCCTGTGGGATCGATGGATCATATTAACTTGCATGACAGGATAGCCAGCCTCACTTAACACTTAGCTGAGGGATGGGATAGGTTGTTGTGGCAATATAGGGTGGGAGTAATGAGGGTAACGAGAGTGAGGAGAAGCCCAGAAGACCTGCCGAGCACAGTTCAGCTTACATGTATATCATTTATTGCTGTAGGCCAGGAGTGGGTGCCTCTGATATAAATTCTTATGCGTGCCAAACAAAAATCTTTTGAGAAATTCACCCGAGTAGTAATAAATACAGTATACGATGGTGAAAAATACATCTTCAAAACATTGTTCAACCAATAGAAGCAATTTTCAATAGAAAACATCAAATATGACATATCCGTCCAGTAGAAAACGTCGCACAAAATCTTTTAACACTAGGGTTAGGCCAGGGGTCAGCAACCTTTGTTATCACAAGAGCCATTTTGCCTCCATTTTTGGCCAAGAAAAATAGTCTGGAGCTCTAAAATATAACGCAGCTTATAAACTTTTAAAAGTTTTATTTTTTTTTAGTTTTTATTGGTTATAATCATGAATTACAAAAAACAGAAGTGCAATGAGCATGTGTAGGACTATATTTTGTAATCAAAGCCCACTTTAATATAAACAAAACCTTCAGCTGCAGATTTGAAGATCAACATAAAATTTTTTATACACTGTCCTTAAAGTGGCAACTCCGACTACAGTGTATACATTGTCGTATAAATGTTAAGTAATTTGTCTTCAGTTATTTAGAATCGCGTTATTTTAACTTCTATTATACCACCATAACTTCTCATGTTTTATTAATAGCTTTTTAAAATTATTATTCAGAGTTGTTTTTATAAATATTTAAAATTAGACAGAGAACGAAATGTATTGTTTATTTATAGTTGTCATGTCATACTCCATATTAAACAAAAGTTTGCAATATTTCACTATTCTTTAAGTATATTTAACAGCCTAAGGATAAAAAATATATAATTGTTTAGTCAAATTATATTATTGTAAAATAATTGAAACATCTGAGCGGTGACAGTGTGTCAAATTTAAACCTAGTCAGCCTAACCTACAATGCCTTACAGTTTTAGGACTACCATAGGATTCCTTTCAATGCGCTCGTCCCTCTCCGAAGAGGGCAAAGCCCGTTACCCCGGGACCAGGGCTTGCTACTAGTATCTAATCGGACCCCATCAGGGCGTCATTGTGAGGAGTGTTGTTAGTACTTCAAGAGAAACGATTCATAGAGAGAGATCACAAACCTCTCGTTGGCTAAACGCCACCTGGTCTGTGTTAGTTATGAGAACTGAACATAAATGGGATCGAAGGGGTGGTATCTAATCATCCCCACTCTGAGCTCCCGTCCGGAGCCGAGCCTCTACCCGGCAAGTCCAATCAGATGAATTCAAGGCTCGTTCTCACTGGTAAGGGTTTGGGGTCTCTAGCTCCCCGGTATGCTAAGCAGGCATCAACTTTCCACAGTAGTTCCGAAGTGACCCTCTCCACTCTTCTCCAGTTAGGTATGTTTCAGCGAATGCTAAATGCTTGGTTTGAAAATGTCTTTTAACGCTACATTTTTTGTTGTTCGATAATTTTTCGCCACATATGAAGCACGCAGGTAAGCCAACGTCGTTGGTGGTGAAGGCAAATGAATCAGTCTACGCAGGATTAAACTCTCTATTTTCTTCTGAAAATTTTCTTTTTAGGAACTTCTTCATGGTTAGTTCAGGGGCCACACACTCTAAAAGTAGCCTGTACATAAAGGAGGACGCTATTTCCGTTTATGTGACGCATGTTTTAGTTGCAGAAAAACGTTTTCAAAATTAGATTTTAATGTATCGTCTCAAATTCCAAGATAGACAACAAATAAATAAAAAAAAATATTAATATACAAATAACAAAAACTAAGAAATAACCTTTATTAATGTGCATATATTTTTTTTGGTGAGGCCGAAGAGAGCCACTACAAGACCTGCACAAAAACTTTTTAAGTTAGGTGTTAGACCACTTTTTAAAGGAACTGTCAATGTATGACTCCTTCTGGTACATTATTAGTGAGATTTGTACTGTTTCGTCACTGATGACAGAGATTTCATCAGGTTGATATTTCTTGACCTTCAGAGATATACACGAACTACTAGTTTCATCCATCAGGCTACTCCGACTACGAGAATTAACTACATTTATCACTGAGGATAAAAGAGATGAAAACATAGAGAGCAGTACTGTTGCAAGGTTTTTTAAACAGAAAAAAATGCCTGGAGTGGCATTCCAAGTCCTCAATGTTCGTTTTTTGCCACTCAATGTTCAAATTGAGCCACTCTGAAATTCAATCAACTGCATATTAAAGTTGACCAAGTTTATCCATGAAACATTTGTAAGTTTAGTTCCTCCAGCTTTACAGTCTGTAAACCTCATGAATCTTGTAAACCTTGTAAAGAATTCCTCAAACATTGAGTCGATAATGTTTAAAAACAGTTTTTGAAGGTTTGTTCTGTCATCTTTAGGGAGATCCTTGATTTGACTCGAGGTTTGGGAATTTTCTAAATCTCTCACTATCTACATCCCTTTTAAAGACTTTTAGCTTCTTTTCAAAAACCTTAATGTAACAAAACATAATATAAGCGTCTTACCAGGCTTTGCAATTGAACATTCAAGTCATTCAAAATGTTCACAAAAATCTGCAAAAAAAAACACCAATTTAGAGGCCCACATGGCGTCAGACAATTCTTAGTAAGAAACATGTTGGTCATTGGTCATTCAAAAACAATCTATCTCGTTTAAGCATTCAACAAATCGTTTCAAAACCAAACATGGATCATTGCTGTACATTTTCAAACTTTTATAAGAAAAAATTTAAACTATCTTTTATTCAAAGCGAGAGCAGAATGATGATGCCATGAAAACCTATCAGTGGATGACCAACTTCTTTTGCAAACAGATTAGCAAAACCTGCCTTCTTATATTTCAACCCCGGTAGTACGCTCAGGTAGTGTCAGCAGGGCAACCATCTTTCACATATTTCATCGCCTTTAAACAAGAAATAATGGCCCCAACTGATAATATTATATCCGTACTTTCATCAATACAAATAGAGAAAAATTTTCGAGCCAAACTTCTTTAATATACTCTCCATTATTGAGTGGCTTTATATCATAGAGTGATTAATTAGCTCGATCGAACCGCTTTATTTGTTATAACCACAAAATTGTATAATCGAAGTAAATAAAAATCTGGAGTGGCCTATATTCAACTTTACTTTAAGTAAAAAAGTATCAAACTGTTTAACAACATAAGTCATTTTTGTCTCTTCAAAAGCTTTCAAATTCAATCAATAATAAAAATTTTTATTTTTTATTGAAAAAATTACCATTTTTGTTGTTTTAAAAATTGAAAAATTTCTTTCATTTATTCCTTCTCTGATTAAATCTTGAATGTTACTTTATATCACAGTAGTGTATCCGTTTATCCAATGTAGTGGTGTCCAAAATCATTACATCTTATTCTCTGAATCACATTTTAATTGATTATAATCACTATTTAAAAAAAATTTCAGTGAGCAAGAAATTTCATTAATATTCTGCATGCTTAATAGAATAACAAAGATGTAAAAATAATTTATATACAATTTAATGAAATTTATACTAATATAATATAATTATAAATAATTGAAATTAAAAACGCTTTAAAACCTTTTCTATAAATAGCTTTTTCCTGCGTGCTGTATTCGGTTATAAGGTTGCTGTCAAATATATATATGTTTAGAAAAAAATATATCAGTAATTATCCAGTTTGCATACTCAAATCAAATTCAAAGTCGGTTTTTCAGTATAATTTAAAAATGTTATAGCTGGAAACTTGAAATTTCTAAAAAGCATAAATTTTAACTATTAGACTGGAATATTGAAAAAAACTGGATATTTATCAACAACAGCTTTTCTATAGAACGGAAGAATCCATTCCTCTTACTTCAACATTACCCAAAGATAATATTATTTATATATACAAGAAAATCTATAAGTGATATTAAGTTTTGTTCAAGGGTGCAACACAGAGATATTGATCAGATCATTTTGTTAAACAAATTTATCATTCTATGGAAAGCATGAGAAATTATATGTTTAGTTAGCATTTATTTTTCACATATAAGAATTTCATTTTTCTTAGATCCCCTATTATGTCATTAAATCATTTCCAATGGATTTGGACATTTCTCAAAGGCAAACCGAAACACAGACAAACAGATAACAATTTAATGAATTTAAATAATGTACTATTAAGTACTTAAAATGTTTTTCGATATAACATATTTAGTCTCTAAGGTTTAAAATAACTAAAAATCAATCTACTCAAAGGTTTATCATTCGTATTAAATGTTTTGTAATTATTTAGGAATTAATTATTTTTGTATATTTTTATCAAAATAATTGCTGAGAACAACACACACAAAAGTCTCTTTTCTTCGTAGCTACTTACATCTTTCTACCTGATGACGATACAGTCGAAAGATAGTAGCGAGTTTTTGTGAAATCTGTTATCTGTATTGTTTCTTTGGGTTTAGTTTATCTAGATTGTTGAATCATTTTATTTAAATGCTAATTATGAAAATCATAATATTTAACATTAAACTAATTAAATAAACATTAAAAAATGCAAAAATCAGTATCATTTAAGGAATTAACTGTTTAACACAATAAACATGTTTAAAGGTTATAGCGAAGACGGACTGATACAAAAGTAGAAGTGTAATGGCTCCTTTTTTGAATGGTACAGCTTTACCGTCACTATAATGCCACCTAAAATTATTTCATTTTAAAATAGTCCCCTTCTTCAAGTTTTTCTTATATCAACATTAATATAATATACAAGGAAATGTATTAAACTATTTCTTACATAATAAAAGATAACTAATCAATATATACTTTAAATTAATAAGTGGAAATAATAACAATTAAAAAAGTAAACTCTAAACCTATTTCTTTTAAAAGGTATCTGAATATTCCTGTTTACTGAAATTTTTGTAAACTCAAATCTATTTAACTTTTACAATGGTTTGTGGGGCTCTTAGTTATTTATTATGATTAGATACATATTCAAGATAGAAGTATTTTAATGTAACAATATTACATACGTCCCCACTAAGTATACAAAATTATATACATATTACAATGATCTGGCCAGATCAACAGCGACAAACCTGCAAAGCATCCAAGCGCTGCTTCGCATGCGAAGCGAAGAATCGAATTCAGAGTGTAAGATGGCGGCAACACCTGGTTCCTCACTGGCCGAACGCGACGTCCAGAACGAGTAATTCAAGGTGGTGGATCGTCCGTTGATGGTATCGAGGCATTGGTTGGATTGTCAGATGATATCTTGGGTTTCTCAGCTGCTCTGCTATCATCTTCACTAGTATTCAAGAAATAGGCAGGTTTCAGCCTGTTAACAGGTATGCGAAGGCTGGTACCTTTGACTAGCAGGTCAAAGTATTTCTTGTATCTTTTTTTTACAAGGAAAGGTCCTTCATAAGGTGGCTGGCGTGGTTTAAGTACATGTTCCAACCCCACGAAGACATGTGTGCACTGGTTTAGATCTGAGGGCATGAAAATTTTACCAGGTGTCTCATGGTGTCTCGGTGTTCTATGTGCAAGTTGGTACATCTTCTCTCTAAGGCGTCTCACATACTCCGGTTAGGTAATTTTTTCTAAGGGCGCTGGTTTGTTGAAAAAATCACCTGGCACCCTCAGCGAAGTGCCATATACTAGGTCTGAATAGGTCACTTTCAAATTGTCTTCCGCAGTCCGTTGTGATCACATGTGGGACACCAAACCGGGAAATCCAGAGATCCAAAATGGTACGGGCGGCAGTTTCTGCGGTTTGGTATGCCTCAAGCCAACGTGTAAAACGATTGACCACCGTCAAAAGACATCTAAAAGTACGGCACGCAGGTAGCGGTCTCACAAAGACCACTATGAATATGACTGAACGGTCGTAAAATCTACTCAACGGTCCAAAATCTATAAGAGGTACTCGCGTGTGACGATGAATCATGGACTTCTGACACGTAAGACAACCACGTGTCCAGTCACGAACATCCCGACACATATTGGGCCAAAAAATATTCTTTGCAACCAACTCCTGTGTTACCCGAATACCGGGGCGAGCGAGATTATGCAAGATGAGAAAAACGGACTTACGTAAAACTTGCGGCACATATGGTCTTGTTAGGGAAGTAAACATTTCACAAAATATTCCATTACTCGAATGTAAAGAAAAGAAGCAAAGGCTTTTCTGTAAATTAAAAAGGTGTGTATTTAAGCACTCCTGCAATTGTTCATCATTTTGGAGAGAAGAAAGTGTGTCAAAGTCAATTTCGGAAGGAAAGAGAAATGATTCTATCCGCGAAAGTGCATCAGCCACCACATTCTTATCACTAGAGAAGTGTTGTATATTAGTTATAAATTCTAATATAAAGGCGATAGAACGAGTTTGTAGAGGAGATGCCTTGTCCATGCGTTGCTGGAAGGCAAATGTCAACGGTCGATGATCTGTGAAAACTACGAAAGTCTTCCTTGAGCATAAACCGCATTGAGTTTTCGGTCGTAAGCACTGTATCGGCTTTAGCAGGGAGTCAACCGACTAGAGAAAAAACCCAGTGGTTGAAGTTTACCATATTTTCCTGCTGCAAAACCGCTCCTAAACTTTTGTCTGAAACATCCGTGTGTAGTGACAGAACTGTACCGCTAGCTGGATGAGCAATAAATAGCTCGTGCGTTAGTGCATCCTTTAGCTGTTGGAAGGCTGCCGTCATTTTATCGTTCCAATCGAGCAACGTGTCACTACTCTTACCTTTACCGGAAATGGCGTTTAACAACGGAATTTGGATGGCAGCTGCACCTTTAATGAAAACGATGATAAAAACCTGCGCACGCCTCTGACAGTGGTTGGTCGAGCATAGTTATTAATTGTTTCACACTTGCTCGGAAATGGCTTTAGTCCGACAGGGGTTATTGAAACCTAAAAATTCCACCGTTTCTTGCCCTAAAACACACTTAGCTGGGTTAAGGGCAATTCAAGCATCTGATAGTCTCTGAAAGACTATTCTGAGATGTTTCTCGTGCTCTTCCAACGTGGTGGAGGCGATTAAAATATCGTCGATGTACGCGAAACAAAAGTCAAGCCCCTGAAGTGTTTCGTAGAGAAACCTTTGAAAGGTTTGTGCAGCGTTCCTGAGTCCAAATGTCATAAATAGAAATTCAAATAAACCAAAAGAGGTACTAATCACCGTCTTCGGAATATCATCTTCATGGACGGGTATTTGATGATATGCCCCCAGGATGTCAAGTGTAGAAAAAACGGCTTTTCCGTGAAGCATATGAGAAACATCATGAAGGAAAGGCACGGGGTATCGGTCGGGAATCATAACCGCCTTCAAACGACGACAGTCTCCGCAAGGCCTCCAGTCGTCATTCTTTTCTGGAACTAGATGAAGAGGACTTGCCCACGGGCTCCTAGAAGGACGGCCTAAACCTTTCTGTATCATAAAAGAAAACTCGCATTTAGCGACAGCTAACTTTTCTCATGCTAACCTGAGAGGTCATGAAAACACGGGAAGACCACTGGTTTCAATGAAATGTTTGGCTGAATGTTTAGTATCTACAGAATTAATATCCGGGCGCAATAGCGTAGGATATTGACTGAGCAAACTGTAGTACCGACTGTTTTGTGAAAGTACTAACAGTGTGAATGGATGAATTGGAGACGGCGTGAGTGGTACGCCACACAGCGTAGTGCCGTCTTGTAAACGCTGGCGTTTGAGATCAACCAACAGATCGAAATGTGATAAAAAATCTGCGCCGATAATGGGGTTTTCCACTCTGGCTACTATAAAAGGCCAACTAAAACGGCGACGCAGACCAAGATTTAATTCTACTAGCTTTCGACCGTAAGTGTATATGGATGACCCCGCTGTTGTGATTAGTGTGAACTTGTCCGGTCCTCGTCGCTTGTCATCAGCAGAAGCCGGTAAAGCTGAGACATCAGCACCTGAATCAATCGGACACTGTATTTGTGAGGTGATGTCAGTTATTAACACTCCGCCACTCGTGGACGGGGCTCTAGTTTGACCCTATCGGTTTCCCATTTATAAATTGCGAACAAGGTGCGCGACATTTAGTAGCCTTGTCCCCGTAAGTTTCATGATACTAAACATATTACTGAAGGGGGAAGTCGCTAATCTGGCGACTTCTCCACTCGAGACTTCCGTGAAGCGCTACGGCCACGTCTTTCAATTCGCGTGAATCTACCTTCAATGGCCTCTAATCTCTTCATAATTGTCTCCAAAGTGGTTTCTTCAGTTTTAAAATTAGCGGTGGTTTTGGACTGCTAACCATACTCGAAGACTTACCGTAGGTTGAACCTCCATTATACTGTCGGCCATAATTGCTAACTGTGCTACTTTTTCGCTACTCGCAGCAAAAATAGTTTGCGTGTGGTGAGGCAAACGCTGAAGCTATAAAGATTTTAAAGAATCCTCATCAAGTTGGCTTCCTGCCAAATGTCGCATTTCGCATAGCAGTTGCGATGGCTTACGGTCCTCTAGAGTCAAGTCAGTTATTAAGTTAGTAAGTTTCTTATACTTTGGTGTTCCGTGTCAGCAAAATCTGCTATTAAATGGAATTTCAACATCCCATAACAATTTGGTACCGGCGGGTCCACGACGATGTCCCCTATCCACCTGATCAAAAACAGACTCGTAGAGAACACTTATCACGTAACTATATTTCGTAATATCGGCAGTAATACCTGCCAACTGAAAATTGGCCTCAGCCTGCAGGAACCAAAACAGGGGCGAGGTTTCCAGAACGGTGGCAGTTTGACGCTTAACTTACCGACTGCTGGAGGAACCGAAGTGCATGTACAAGTTGAATCCGAATTTTCATTCATACTTATTATTACAAAAGAATATAATACAATAAAAACAACAGAATAAAAGCAATAGTTAGAAATGAAATATTGAAAATAATAACTGAAGAAAGAAACTGAATTAGGAAAAAAAATATCTAAACCACTGGTCAATAATATGAAAGAGATAATAAATTAGAAAATGAATATTTTAATTTGGTTTCAAGAATTAAATGATAATAACGCAAAAGTTAATTAAATACATTTAACAGCATCACAAAGTTATAAGATAATAAGTGAAATTAAGAATAGTAAAGTTATAATTAGCGTTAATTACTTACAAATCATTGAAATTAGTTGCCCAGTTCGATTTGTCGGAAACACCAATTATGTGGGGCTCTGATAACTATTTATTATGATTTGATACATATTTGTAATAGAAGCATTCTAATATAACATTATTACATAGGTCCCCACTAAGTATACAAAATTATATACACATTACAATGATCTGGCCAGATCAACGGCGACAAATCTGCAAGCGCTGGTGAAGTATACGACGAAGCGAGGAATCGAATTCAGAGTGAAAGATGGAGGCAACACCTAGTTCCTCACGGGCCTCCGTCAGTATTGCCGCTACAGGTTAAATAATTAGTATAACAAATCAAATTTTACATTAATTAAATGATAATTCTTGATATTTGCAAAAGAAATATTAATTGATGTCTCTAACTTAAGTATGTTGTTTTCTTCTAGTTGACTGTATAGAACAGAAAACACATTTCAAATCAACTTTATTCATTTTTAGGTACGTATTTCTTAAATGCACTCTTGAAATTGAAAGACATCTCCGTAAATGATTAAGTTTAATGTTTAAGCAAAGGAACTTTCAACTAAGTCGATTTTAAAAGTTGTTATTAATTTGTTATCAACAAAAAATCCTACACTATCTGATTTATGGCTTCAGATCCATAAATTTATGTGCACACGAAATTTAGATTTGTGTACACAAAAAGAATGTACACATATGATCTACCTTGTGCTTGAAGGATAAGAATGTGAAGGAATGTATTCCAAGTCATAGAGTCAGAGAATAAATTATCCATTATGGCTTGCGAAATGAATATTTGGACTGGATTCCTTGAACTTGAAATGGATTCCATGGATATTGCAAGGAGGCAGCAGATAAGCACTTTAACGAAAGCTGGCAACGAAAATGGTAGGAAAGTGACACTGGATGCGAATAATTAGCTATTCAGTGCACTCCTAATGCAGATCTTAAAGGGAATGGATTGACCTTTGGCAACTTTTCTATCTAAAAGATACCTCTATTATATCACATAAACAGGAAGCCCGAATTAAGAAGTATCATTAAATTCAATGTATTTTTAAATGTAATACTAGATGCAGGAATTATTTTTTGTTACACATTATTCGTGATTAATGTAAGGGTAAAGGAAAGTTGAAATTCCATTTTATACCGGTAAACTGTATTAATTGATATCTTTCATGTACATTAAATTAACGTGATGACATTACCAATCCACATCAACTGCTTCAAATTAACTTTTGAAACCACTATAAAGGATTTATCAGCAATCATATGTATTATAACTTCATTTAATAAATAAAGGTTGTGTTCCCTAAGCGTCTAAAATACACAGCTATATAATACATGCAAATCTAATTAAAATCACTACTACAATTTATTTTAAATTCAAATAGAGTTTCATATCGATTTACCAATTTCTTTCGAAAAAAAATGTATCAAAGAATCTTTAAACAAACGTATTAATAATTATCAGATATGTTTTGACAGACTGTCTTAATTTGAAAAAAGTGGTATAAAATAAAATTATAGTTAAAATGCTTTGAAAATTATTAAACCTTGTTTAACAAATATTTGTTCAAACAGTAAACAGTAATGAATTTAAGAATAATAGCTCTTCAGCAAGCCGTATAAAGAGCCATTAGGATTTTTTTTTCTTTTATTTAGTTCATTGTATATAAATATAACAAAGTGAACTTAGGTAAATTGTTTTGAAGTAGATTGCTTCTTAAATTTACAGTTCAAATTGAATGATTCCATCCCAGTAAAAGAGTAATTCAACTGTTAAGCATAAGACTTTCCATACTATTAATTACAAATGAATACTAACATGTTTTACCAATCAACTTTAAGAATACATACTTAAGTAAACGTATAATGAAAGCTAGCAACAAGTATTATAGACAACACATATAAAAAAATATCAACTTATTTACAAATTAATCACAGTGATTTATTAAAATGAATCCACTAAAAAGTAACAATTTTTTATTAATACAGTGCTTTAGCTACATAAAATAATGCACCTAACTTTAATACAATAATTTAGCAAAAGTTCAGCTAACAACGTATTGTTACATTCAGTAAAAAAACTAAATTAAGTAATCTTTTCTTTGAAGCTGAATAAAACAACAAATTATCCCACAAAATACTACAAATGTACTCTATAGTTGATTCAGTAAGGCTACAACGAATAGTCATGAATTTAAGGGAAAACTGAACATACACAGGAAAGTAATATCAAACTACAGTCAATCCTCAATGACACAAAAGATGTGTAGAACAATGGAACACCCTAATTGCGTTAAAATGTTACTCAGTCTTGTCAACAGCACTCTAATCCTTAATGATTTATTTTACTGGAAGTACTTTCCTTCTATACAAAAACCCTATACCTAACATGAAACATTAAATAAAAGTATGCAAGGATCAAATACATATGCCTTTACTTTTACTATAATATACCTTCTTACAATAACAATTTTTGGGAACACCCACTAAGGAAAGAAAATAAATTCATGATTTTTTTTAATCTATTAAGTACGAGATACAAAACATAAAATATCATATGTACATTCTAACTGTATATCACATCTAAATTCAAAACTTCAATAATGAAAGCAATAAAACTGAAATGATTTTAAAAACGACTTTTTAAATTCACTTCATGTATGAAAAAGTATAAGAAATATTAACCACTGTAAATTAACAATTGTAAATCAAATAAATTAAATACTCTGGAATAAACAAATAGCCAATAGTCATATTATATCCAGTTTAGGGCACATTACAATCTTACTATACAATGGATATATCGATACATATTAAATATACAGGAGATGTTAATCATTGGACAAATCATTTTTTTTACAACACGGGTATGAATAAAGGAGAGAAGAAACACTTCATATTTTTAAAACAGTATACATTAATGAATATTGCACATTAAAGTAAATATAAATTTGCTAAAAAGTGTAACCACAATTTCAGGATTAGTTTGCATACTAGTCACTAATATCACTCATTCAAAAGAAGATTAATAATATTATCAATAGAAAAATTAACTTATTCGCACTTCGCAAACTTAAGATATGTTAATTGTTTCACTAGTGACGTGTATATATCCAAATTAAAATAATCAATCGAAATACAACATCGTAAAATTTTAATCTCTCATAATTTAAAATTAAATGAAATTTATTCAATACAGTTTTCATAAAGAATTCTTGACTATTATAAAGAAACTTAACTTGAAAATGACTCAGCAGATTTATTAGATAAATGACTAACTTCAGATTGATCACTGCCAGTTGATTTAATATCTTTTTTATTTTTAATGGTATCTAAGTTACATAAATTTGATTCTACACGCTTAAAAACTGCATCCTTTTTCGGAGGTAAAACAGGTTTATTGGGTGGAACGGGAGGAGGGACACCTCTTGTAACTACTGATTTTTTATCTGTACTTCCATTCGAACCAATTTGTACGGATCCAGAAGTAGTGACTGAAGATTTGGGACAATTGTTATTAGGAACAATTCCAGGCCGCTTATCAATCTAGAACAAAAACAAAACAACAAAAATAAACATTGCACTACACACTTAATGCACTCTCCAGTATTTAACATTACCTTGGTGTGAGTGTGAGAGCTCTGTACAGATGCCATTCCCTTCGCACTTTGATGGTTAGGCTGGATACTGCGAGCAACTCCAGTAGCTATTTACACAAACAAAGATTAATTATTCAATTGCAAATTTTTTATACAATAAAACATTTAAATATATCATTGATTCATAAATTGAACACATATTCGTTAAAGAACCTGCTAAATATAATTTAGGATATTAGTAAATATGTCTATAAGATCTCATAGTTGGCCTAGAAGTTATCGTGTTTGTAGTTAGCATCAGAGACCTCTAGTGCTCAGTGACCTCTGACCCTAATTATATTCATGTGGAAGATGGAAAAGTTTTTAGTACAACGTTACTCAGAGAGGACTTAACGCCACCGGTTCCGTACAGTCATCCCTCATCTTTAACATTCGTACATTTTTTGTGTATGTACGAGAACGGTTTGATAAGTCCGTAACTTTTTGAATAAAACAAAATTTTTTCGGCAAAGAAACATTTTATTTTTCTACATAGTCACCTTTTAGCTCGATATATTTAGTCCAGCGTTTTTCTAATTTGTTTATTCCCTCCAAATAATACGTTTTTTCAAAGCTCTCAAAATACGCGTTTGTTTCGGTAATGACTTGTTCATTCGACTCAAATCTCTTACCGCCCAACCATTTCTTTAGGTTTGGAAACAGAAAATAGTCGCAGGGGGGTAAATCAGGAGAATATGCTGGATGGGGTAGCAGTTCGTATCCCAATTCGTGGAATTTCGCCATCGTGACTAGACAAGTGAGCACACGTGCATTGTCTTGATGGAACAGCACTTTCTTCTTTGCCGAATGCGGCCGTTTTTGCTTCAAATCAACGTCGAAGCTGTTCAAAAGATTTGAACAATATTCGCCCGTGATCGTTTTACATTTCTCGAGGTAATCGATGTGAATGACACCACGTGCATCCCAAAAAACTGTGGTCATGACATTGTTGGCTGACAGACTCTGTTTGGCTTTCTTTGGTCCACGTTCGCCCACAGCAACCCACTGTTTCGATTGTTCCTTGGTGTCTGGCGTGTGTTGTGCTGGATCCATGTTTCGTCCACAGTAACAAAACGGCGCAAAAATTCGTCCGGATTACGGCTGAACATACTCGTAGCTAAACACTCTTTTGAAGTGCTCACACGATTGCGCTTATGGTCAAGTGTGAGCAATCGCGGCACCCATCTCGCGGAGAGTTTTTCATATCCAAATATTCGTGTAAAATATGATGTACCCGTTCAGTTGAGATGCCTACAGAATGAGCCAACTCTCGCACTTTCATTCTCCGATCATCCAATATCATTTCATGGATTTTATCGACGATTTCCGGCGTGATCACTTCTTTTAGTCGACCTGAACGTTCGGCGTCACTAGGGCAGGTACGACCACAACGGAACTGTGTAAACAACTTCTTAACCATTGAAATTGATGGTGCCGAGCCCCCGTAGTATTTATCAAGTCTTTTCTTAGTTTCAGTGATGGATTTTTTACGTAAAAAGTAATGCTTAATCAGCACACGAAATTCACTTTTTTCCATTTTCGTAAAAATACACGAGGTTGTCTGCTTTGAATGACTATCAAACACCGACTGCACGTGGTAGCTGGCTCATAATTAGATAGTTGTCCACTAATAGATTACAGATGACGGTAGCACTGTTGCATTTGGAGTAACTGCGCGGGAAATTCAAAAAGTCACTGACTTATCAATTCGCCCTCGTATAATATTCATAAGTGTATATGAAACCATATAAGTGCATATGTTATCATTAGAACATTAAAGAATAGTTTTAAACATGTCAATAAAATATTAATAGTATAAATAACATACATAATGTATAAATAATATAAATGTGATGGTGTGTGTGTGTGTCTACAAACGTAGATGTAACTTAAATGTAAAAAACAAATGTACATACCGTAAATATGTTTTTAGAACTCTTTTGTTCTCATAACATTGGTACGTAACTCGATCACCTGGGACAATAGCTTCTCTTCACTTGATCATTCTAAATGTTGATGAAACACCTGTGCCATATGATGAAGTTGAAGACGATTTACATATAGGTTAATGAGAGCTTTACTGTTCCTCAGATAACGCCTTCTGCTAACGTAAGGCAACTTTCCAGCCATAATTCCTCAATTATGAATTTTTGATAAATATTTTTGAAGCATCCGCGATGTACTGAGGCCACGATAAATGAACCTCGAAGTATCGAGGGATGACCGTAATCGCTAATAACCCCTACTCTAAATAAAATTGAGATAGCACAATTTAAGAATCCCGGTGCAGAATCATGGTAATAATAATCGTAGATACTCCTAAACACACTAATATTTGAAAATACAATAATATTTCGATTATTAGGAAATATAATGAAAAAGAAATACATACCTCATTCAGAGAACATTGTACTGAAAAATGGAAACAAAAAGATTTCAGTTTGCGATAACTGAATTATTTTGCAATACCAGCTTTTAGGTATATTTTTAGAGGAATACAGAATTATCTTATCAATGATCATGGAGATGATACATATTTTTTATCTTTCAGAGGCCACAATGATATAATCTTTCCCGATTTCCTTCATTCTTATAATCGTGGTTCTGGTTTCAAGGAATTTATTGTGTGACAAAGGTTTTTGATCACACACAAAACTATGATACTGTTCTAAATGATCAGAAAACTCCATATACACGGAAAGTTGACGACGGCTGCTTCATCAAGAGGTCTGAACGGATCGAAAAAATAAGAACGCAATTCTTGTATACAATGAAGAACATAATCCAGAAGACACCAACTGAAATCCAATCTGCCCACATCGTAAATGTATCGCACTTGTTTGTTTTAATCCCACTAATTATTTATCAACTCCGACAACCATGAAACATAAATTAAAGACACAAAAATAACCACAATTACTAATAATCAATAGTAATACAGTAGTACGTACTCGGTCCTGCTACAGGAACACTAGACACTGTAGCTGTGGGTTGAACTACTTTCGCAACATTGCTCACCATGGTATTACTGTGACCTGAAATCAAAAATTACTGTAAAAGCAGTCATTTTTTTCTATAAAAAAGAAAGAGTCAGTAAAGTGGTCATTTGCTTATTAACTGAGTGTAAAATTATCTCTCAATCAAATTTTTAACAACAGGTTATAAATTTCAAGACAGAGGAGCTTAAACATTACAATAAAAATTTAATGGTTTACATTACATTAATCGGTAATGGAATAGATTTTTTAATTCAGAAATTCTTGCCTACTTTTAGAGAAAACAA
The DNA here is from genome assembly GCA_026182355.1 of Hermatobates lingyangjiaoensis. Lineage (NCBI taxonomy): Eukaryota > Metazoa > Arthropoda > Insecta > Hemiptera > Hermatobatidae > Hermatobates > Hermatobates lingyangjiaoensis. The sequence continues at coordinate 4,992,546 of JAPFBL010001938.1, forward strand.
TATTATAATTGCAATTACTTATAACATTAATATAATTTAAAATACCTGTTTACTGAAGCTTCTTTATAAAAAAAAATTACTTAACTCTGTCAAGTAAATTGATTTACAATTTAACTTAAATAAAAAAAATAACAATAAACAATTAACTTTGTAAAAAAAAAATGTATCTTAAAGTTTTATTTATATTATTCTAAATCTTTTTGTGTTGCCTCTAAATTAAGTTCTGTAAATTGCAAGTTAAGTTTAATAACATTGAACGGTCTATTCAGATGTTCAATTCCTTCTTCTTTATTCCCCTTTTTTTATTTTACTTCTCCTGGAAACGACTTAGAACCAAAATTATAAATAAAATTTGAGCGATTGTTTTTTTCGTACATTTCCGAATTGTAAGATTAAATTATGTACCCATCCTGAGTAATATATACAAGGAACGTTGTCAAAAAAAAGCATAAATACTTAGTAAATAGAAATAATAATAGAATTAATTATTTTTGTAGATAAATAATAAAAATCACCACGATATAAATTGTGTGAAAGTAAAATGATCTCGTAGGAAAGCTCCATAGCTTTAAAAAACATTATCGAGTCTTCATTAATTGTATTTAACGAACTAAAAATACTTTAAAAAGTAATAGTGGCTAATTCAAATTAGATTCAATAACAACCCCAGCAATAGCCTTATCATGTGGTTCTAACAGACAGTGGATAGTGTTTTATTTGTTCTGGTCCTTTTATTTGGCTTGCCTTTTACTACTTTTTGAAAACTCCAACCCCTTACCTATAACGGACTCTCAGTATCTTCAAGTAACTCGTTATTAAACTGTATTTTTCACAATGTACAAAAAGTATAGGTGTATTAAGACATTACTCTATTATCTAAAATCATAACTACTTAAATATTAATTTATCAAATAAGGACTGCAATAGTAAGTACAGAGCTAAACGTGAGTTGTATTAGATATTGTCAACCAGTAAACATAATTTATGGATACAAATGAAGGTACCTGGACTAGGCATACGAAGTAAAACTTGAGGACAAGATCTGTTTGGAATCATCGTGTTTGTATGACCAGATGATATCTGTTGCACTTCAGATAACTGCTTTTCAAGGATAGCTGCCTCACCTCTAACTTTTTCTAATTCGCATTCTAATTCCCATACTCTGAAATAATACAATTCAATTAATTCAAACAGTATTTAAAAAAAACAGTACAGAATAAATGAAAAAATATTTAGAAAATACATACTCTTACTTAATCAGAAAAGATTCTCGTTAATATGAAAAGGACACAAATTAAGAATTGATAGTACCAGTACTATTCTGAATCTCCAAACTATGGATGCTTTAAACGCTCAAGACGACAATAAAACCAGAATGAACTTTCACTGTTCCTAAATATTTCGAAGTTAGGAGAAGTAACGGAAATAAAAACATAGAAACTGTCAACCGGATCTTATTACCGTTATTTTACAGTTAATTTCTCTCCCTTAAGTGGTAAAACATGTACATTTTTTTTAGATTTTATGTTTTCTTCTAATCACTTTGTGAACTGTTGTCCATTTTGACTAATTTTTAACTTAAAACATGATTTTATTTATCTAAAATACATTATGTTAAGAGAATATACAAACAAATCAATATTTAAGTCGTAGTAATTCAGATCTGAGACTAACATCTTTTAACCAAAATAATTGGCCTTCATCAGAGTAACACTTGAACTCAAGTAAAATCGGACATCTGGTATCGTACTGAGAAGAAAGGAAGGTAAGAGAGGTATTTTAAAGAGCGTAAAAGGCAAGCAAATGGAACTAAAAGCTGGGCAAGTCCGGGTAAACAAAGGAGTTCACGAAGAAATGTGTAAAACATTATGTGATAGTTGTTAACCCTGGTAGACAAGGCACTGCTCGAGTGAATACTGAGCCTAATTTCAATTAATAATTACAAGCGTTCATAATTTTGACTAGCTGAATTTAATTAATGAAAACAAGATAATATTTAACGTATTCATTTTTCATATGTGATCATTATAGCTTCTGTGCAATTAATTCATGATTCCCATTATTTATATCCAAAAATAAGACACTACTACTTTGTTGAACTCTAATTACGGAGTGTAACATATGTGTTGTTTGACACATAATTTTATGATTTACCAGTCTGACCTATGTACAGTTTATAACAGTATTTACGAAGAATTTTGTAAATACCCTATACTTCAAGTTCTCTAGGAAAGTTCTTAATTAACAAATTATCTATGTTATCAACATTAGAAAAAAACTATGTTACAGTCAAGATAAGGACATCTAATATTGGAAAATCCAGTCAGACTGGTAAACCATTAAAATTGCAGGTTAAACGACATCAATACTCCGTAGTCCTTATTTTTGCATACACATAACATGAATCACGATACAAATTGTACAGAACATAAGATGAACACGTATGAAAGATCGATGTCGAGAAAATTATCCAGTCTTCATTAATTAAATTTAACATGTCACATACTTTTTTTCATATATACATTTAACGGTATGTTCCATATTAGGACTACATGATTCGCATTCATATAAGTAGTGCATTGTACATTTAAAATACAATATGAAATTTACAATTCTAGAATCACATAATACAAAATATAGTCAATGAACCATTTAAAACAGTATAATAACAATAGTATATTATATCCTAATAAAACTTCATTGACAGAAGTATATTTTCAACAAAGTCAACATTTTTCTTTCATAAATGAAAAGTAACATTTTTTTGTAAATTGAAGATGATATTTGAATAGTTCTTCTTTGATAAAATCTGTATGAAGAGGAGGCCCAGTTTTACCATAGAGTATCAACATCTGCTTAAGGTTTGGCTCATCGGTGGACCCTCAAGTGGTAATCTTGAATAATGTGCCCAGGTGTCTGTACAACTGATCGATGACAAGTGCAGATTGGAGATGATACTAGTCTGAATCTATATAGACAGTGTTTGAAAGGTCCATGTCCTGTTAAAAACTGATTTATTTCATAACTAGGTGTGAAACTAGTGGCTTTTCATCAACTCCGAAAACATTGTTCCACAGGTCCTTATGTTGTTTCTTGATAAAACTGTTCCAATCCATACAGACGTGATGCCCTAATAAAAATTTGGGGGTGGATACTATAGTAAACTATTTTTAAGTCGGGGCCTTCTTTAGTTTGTGGTCTACCAGTTCATTTCCTTCTTTTCCTATATGCAATCATATTGACTTGTAGCAACTGAATATGACTACCAGTTTCTCTGATCCTAGTAATGTATTTTATGCTTGCATTAAACAGGAATAACTGGTTCTTTACTTTAAGAGTTCTTTACATATAAAATTCCTTTTGCAGGTTACTTCGCAATATCATCTCAGTTGCTTTAAAGCAGCTTGTTAATCCTAATTTACTGAGCAAATTTCAGTGATTTATTTGAACTCTCTACTATCCATACATTAACTTGGGATTCCAAACAAATTCCGAGCCGACATCGTCTTGCATTGCTGCTATCCGTTTAGACAGAAATACGAGTCAACTAGAGGGTGGAAGGTAAGCTTGAACTGGTGATGGCAAAAGTCATTGAATTGTGTGGCTTACTGGGTGCTGACTAGTCAGTTGTTACCTCATAATTTACCATAAGATACATATGACCTTGGAACTAGGTATAAAGTGACCATCTCTTACAGGTTGAGCACTGTACAAGTAATACTTACCAGCGCAGAGCAAGCATCATATGATACAGTCCTGTAAGATTTTGTAGTTCTTAGAGTAATATAACGCTGTAAACGTTTCGGTTTTTGGTAGATTTCCTTATTATAAAGCTTTAATCCACAAAGAGGTAGTATAAATAATTATAGGTAACATAGCTCATCATATATGACTTCAGAGTACTGCTGCTAAGTCCCCATCACAATTCACTAACTCTATATAAGCTGTCTGAAATTTGCAGGACTTTGAACGTTAGAAGATTGATATGACTCTTCCAAGTAAACTTACATCCAGTATAATTCCTAAATACCTAAGCTCTTTTACAATGCCTACAGATTTTCTCATTTACAACAAGCTAACCCTCCCTTGTGTCCTCTTTTATGAGGAAAATCAATGTCTTACTTTTATCACTGTTGAATTTAATTTTGTTTTTCACTACCCCGGAGTGTATCATTGATAAGTAGTTTTCATCAACTTCCAACAGTGACGATTGCCTCTTCTGATTAGAGTGATATAGTCATTAACAAATTCAAAAGAGATTTATATAAGATGTTCAAGCAGCCTGATCTACAGCTAGAATCCTGTGAGCACTCATTTGAAACTATTCTGTTATTTTAAGCTACTAATTCCAGGTAAGCATATCTTTTGGATAAATAAGTTTTAGTAAGTTCAAATAAATTTTTTGAACAGTTCCAAGATTTCAAATAAAGTAAATATTTGTGTGCCCACAGACTGAGTCAAAAGTATCACTAACATCGCACGAAGTCAGCAGCACTCCTTCAATCTTTTTATTGAATTCTGTCTCTACAAAATTTGTAGGTTACATTAGAGAACCAACTGAACTGCGTTGGGATGTGAATACGTATTGGTGCCCTATAATTAGGTGATTGAAAATAAAAAGTGCATTATTCGATTGTATTAAGAGTTTCTCTAGAGCTTTCCCGTCCCTGGAAAGAGTACTTAAAGGCCGCAGTATCATTTATTTATTATCATTTATTATGCCTGGTTTTTTAACCAAAATAATTTAGACTTTTTCTAAATTCCAGGAAAATTTCCTGAGCGCAGCTCTTCCTAAGTTCTTTCCAGGCACCTAGCTTTGTCTCCTTAATTTTCTCCTGATCTCTTCTCTTATTTAATCTCATTTTTTTATCGTATTATACAGATTTTAACTTTTCTTTTTTTGCTTTACCATTTATTTTCGATTTCGATATTTTGATGGATTTACATATTTTGAAATCCCCGAAGTCCTTTTCTGACATTTTTTCGATTATATATTTGTGTATGGATATGTATTCAAAAGTTTGTATATTATATCTTACACAAAAATGGGTCCTAAAGTGCCCTGTTGCATTTAAGCAATATTACTTCCTGAGAAAGTCACTTTTTAAGTCAAAATTTCATTTATGACAATATATTTTTTGCTCGTAGACATTTAGCAACTAAATCTCGTGGGTAGAAATTGTGGAATAATATGAAATCAACAGACGCAATAACTAAAAAAACCTCAGAATTTCCCAAATATATCCAAATGGTATCACTAATAATGTGATACAACTTATTATCGAATAACACCTTGAAACCCTAATTTTTTTATTAAGACAAAACAACTTCCTCTTGCTAATGCTAATACCACAGTGGCAATAGGATACATTATCATCATTATTATTATTATTATCAAAGCTATCAACCTGATACTCATATATTTATCTGCTCCACCGACTGACTCGGATCAATTACATCTTGGGTAGAGACTCCCTAAGATGAAACTATCAGAAAACAGAGAACACAAACGTAAGAGATACTTTCGTTGATTACTATAACCTATATAACCTGCATATTCCTTTATTCAAAAGTTCAATACACTTAATTAAATAACCCTTCATTTTTAAAGAATACCTTTTTTCTTCTTTTAGCAAGTTAGCATGAAGTAATTGGCTTTCTGTGTCAAATTGAGCAATTTGTTTTTCCAACTCGGCTTCCATTTGTAAGGACTTTTTACTTTCCTCCTCCAATCCCTCTGCCATAGAATCTGTACGACTTTTTTCCTCCGACAAAATCTAAAATTCCATATAACACTATAATTCAAAGAAAATAGAATAAAAAGAAACGCAAGGGAGAAGGTATTGGAAATACTAGATACTTCTTAAGAAAACAAATTGGTACTGAGGAAGAGACTAGTACAGGTAAAACTCCTAAGATAATTGAAATGAGCTAGAAAATATTTCAACAATTAAATCAAGTAGTAAATATTTACTTACAACTGATATTCAAAATTTCACATTGAATTCAACATAATGTATGAATAATATACTTAAAAGTAGCTCAATATGAATATAGTTCTTCTTTACAATGATTTTTTCCACCTTCTTCACAATATTCTAATAATCATTGGAACAAATGTAAAAGGACATGTTAAATCAAGATTACTAGCTATAAAGAAAATAAAGAAGGGCCAATAAATAGATATATGAAGTTAAAAGCAGAAAAAAATAAAGTTATTTTTGGAAAAAGGTAAAACAAAATTGATCTTAATATATACAATGAATACATGTTGAATAAAGATAATAATAAATACAAATAATAAAAATATATATATAATAATAATTAAACACTTTTATATTTAATCTTTCCACAAAAATTACTTTAATATACCAATGTTATATATTTTCTACATATCTTAACCTTATAAATCTATTTATATTACATTTACAGTATATTTATTTATTTACAAATTCTTTATTCTCCTTTATAATTATTATTATCTATGATAAGCATGGACAACTTTTAGTAAATATCTTAACCAATATCGTTCAACTAAATTCTTCGGATAACAATTTTTCTGTAACAATAATTTCACCCATTTTCTTATTTCATTTAGGAAACATGGACTACTTATTTCAATAACTTTTTTAACCAAATTTTGTACGCAATTTAATTTTTAGTTTATAGCATGAGAAGAATGGTAGTTCAAAATTCTGCCAGCACTGGTAGGTTTTTTAAACCAATCTGTTAAGATATTTTGATGTATTGTGTATATGTTTGATGTTGATATGTGATTTCTTATTATCCTTTGTTTGTAGGCCTATGAAAAAGGTTTTAAATAAAACCAAAGCGTTGGCAACGAGAGTTTGATTTTTTATCCTGGAAAATTGACCGAACCCCGATTAGAGAACACACCTATTCTATCAAACGGTCGATATATTATTGAATCTGTATATATATATATATATATATTATATATATATATAAAAAGATTTTACATAAATACATGAAATAACAATCAATGATCAAACCACAAAATGAAAAGGGAAAAAGACTAAGATCTTTCAACTAAGGCTAAGACCGCTTGTTACGGTTGAAAGATCTTAGTCTTTTTTCCCTTTTCATTTTGTGATTTGATCATATAAATATATGTATAATAATATGTAACACATTCAGGGTTACCAGCAATTCTAGAGACTTCAATCAACCAGGTTAACAAGTATTTAGTATTTTTTTAGTTCACTTGCTCCCTGACGATGTATTGACTAAAGGCCTTAGAGCATTGTTTCCAAATTAGTTTCGTTGTGGTAAATAATGTTTCTTATGTGCATGAAACATAATCATGTGATTAACTGGAATGAAGCACATGAATTAATATTTGTGTCTTCGGAAAGAAGAAGAAATATTGTGGAAAGTGCACTCATAAAGAACTTTTATGAGAAATTAATGAACAAATAGCCTAGGATTTTATAAATTGGATGAAGTTTTGATTAGCAGAACAATTAAACAGATGATGACTTCTTCATCATTAAACACATTCAGGGTTACCAACAATTCTAGAGATTTCAATCAAACTGGTCAACAAGTATTTATCATTTTTTAGTTCACTTGCACTCTGATGATGTGTTGACGAAAGGCCTTAGAGCATTGTTTCCAAATCAGTTTCATTGTGGTAAATTAATCCATCCATTATATCAAGTGTTATTTTGATTATTAATGATTCATGGATGCTAATCATACTAAATTTTTTGAGGTTTCCTACCGTTTTCCTCAATTAAAATCTGTTATTCTTTCTTTTCGACATGCATTTGTTAAATCTCACGTTACAAAATTGAAGTTGAAGATTCTAAAGAATTGTCTTGCCTGAACAGATTGTACCAAAATCTTTGTTACCATCATGTTTTTACAAAATTATTGATAGTCCATTTAACAATTTTCAAAGGTTACTAATGAAAAAGAATATTCTTGTTTGTTCTGATGATGTCAAGTTGCTTTTTCATAACTGCCTCATGATGAAGAGAGAAATAGAATTACGAATACCTTGTTCGTGGAAAGGTATGGCTTATGTTTTCTGTTATGAAGCAATGAGAATAAAACGACGTAGAACAAGTGAGTATCATAAAAGAAAACTTCAACATTGATTATAAGTAGTCCATGGCATAATCGTGGGAACAAAAAACTTATAACTATTATGACGAACAAGCCATTAGATAGTATTGAAATTTCAGCTTTAGAATTTGGTTTGAGTTTTATACCAAATGATAAACGTATGAATTATTTAGAATTAGCTAATAGTTTCTCTAATATGGAAAAGATGAACATTGATGAAACTAAAATTGCAATGTGCAAAGGATACATTCATAGATCAATTAAAGAAATAGTTCCTCATTGTCCATAACGATTTACCGAAGTTTAAAACAACTAAAAAGTAACAAAGAAATAAAAGTCACAAAATCTGACAAAACATAGTACTTATGAATAAGACAGATTACACTGCCAAAATGGAACTATTGTTATCTGATAATAGTATATAGGATGTATAAAATTCAGACCCCTCTGAAAATTACAACAATCTGTTCAACAAGAAATTAAAATTAATATTAAGCAATAAGAGTTTAATTGCAGAATTTATTGAGAGATCTCCAGCATTACCCTACATGTATGATTTGATTAAAACACATAAGATGGTTGTCCAGCCAGACAGATCGTTAGTTCAATTGGATCAGCTGGATACAAGTTATCGAAATGGTTAGTTTTGTCTCCATTAGTGGGCACCATTTCTAATAGTCACATCAAGAATAATATAGATCTTTTATCAAAGCTAAACACTTGTTCTTATCAAATTAGTAAATTAGTGAACTTTGATGTCAAATCTCTCTTTACGAATGTCCCTGCTGAAGATGTATTGAATTTCCTAGAGACAGAACCAGGCAAACATGTTCAAAATTTACCAGTTTCTATCCCAGTATTAATCGAGTTGATTCGTTTGTGTTTGGAAAATTTTATAAACAAAAGTTTGGATTGGCTATGGGAAGGAAATTGTCTCTCCCCAGTTTTAAGTAATATCTATACGGAATATTTTGAGATCACCTATCTACCTACAATACTGCCTACTAATGCTAAATGGTTTAGGTATGTAGATGATATTTTATGTATTTGACCTGAAAATGAAAATGTTAACACCTTTTTGGATACCCTCAACCCGGTTGTATCATCCATAAAATTTACAATAGAACATGAAAACAATAATAAACTTCCTTTCTTGGATGTACTTTTACATAGGAATGGTAATAAATTAAAGTGCAGTATTTATAGAAAGTCAACAAATGTATCATCTTATGTTCATTTCTTCTCCGCTCATCCACTTAAAACTAAAAAATCAGTTTTTAGTAGTATGTTCTTAAGAGCTTTCAAAATTTGCAGTGAGGAGTTCAAGTAGTTCAAGTGGTTAAAACAAGGGCCCATCTCTGTCGTCTAGTCTACTTTCCCATGGGAACCCAAGAGTCAGCAATGCTGACTCGCCTAATAAACTCAATAAATAGGCGTCCGGCCCCACCCTCTTCGAAGATCATCTTGAGAAGCCAACGGAGACGCTGTCACTCGTCAGTCTGCCTAGGACCTTTGGACCACCACGATCTACCCCTGAAGCCAGCCTGTTTTCCAGTCCACCTGTTTGACGGTCAGGACCTGATACTTCACGTAGCTCAACATAGTCTGGTTTGGCCAAAGCTCCTTTTATTATTAAAGACAGACATAATTGTAATTGTGACACTCTCTATGTGGTATTTCTCTCAGACTTCCCTGTGTTTATAAAATAAATTGTTCATACACAGTATATTTAAAATAATTGTTAATCTTTTGGAAACTAATAAATATTATTTTTTAAAAAAAGCCTTCCTCTCGACCCAAAAGCTAACTGGCGCAGTCGATACAGGACACAGTTGGTCAGAAGAATTCCAAAGAAGAGAATCACCAAAGAAGATCCGAAGGTACGAGAATTGGAATAATGCAGATTGAAATTACCTACATCCTATTTGTACAGTTTACATCCTACAGTACAGTCCCATTTGTTGTTAAAATTTGAGCTGTCTTATACAGAAGTTAAGTTGTGAATATTGAAGCATTTTTTTCCATTTTAAATAAATTATTATTGAATTCCATTGTGAACTTTTCTTCGAGAAAGTTATAAAGAAAAATTATTATATTGATATATCATTCAATTTTATTTAAAATAATTAAATACTTTTTTTTCTTTGAGAAAGTTATAGAGAAAAAATTTATACTGATACTCATATACTGAATATTATTCTGAAAAATAATTTGTCCAAACATATTGAATTCCTTTTGTGTGAATTTATTGAATTTTTATTGTTTTGTTGTTACATTTTTGTCACACCACAGCACACATACAACATGGCAGAAACATTAAGGAAAGAATACATTGATATGATACCCGAATTTTCTGGAGATGCCTCACTTCTCACTAGATTCATTGAAATCTGCGAGAAACTTGTAAATCGCTTTTATAATGTAAACGATAAAGATAATTTCCAAAACGAGTTTTTGATGTTCCGTATCATGGCAAAAATTAAAGGTTCCGCTGCAGAAGTAGTGAATAATGCCAGAGTTACATGTTGGGCAGAATTAAAATCCACACTGTTGAATAGTTACAAAGATAGGTGAGACGGGTTCACGTTAGCCATAGAAATGTCAGCCTTAAAACAAAATCACGGCGATGATCCGTTTAGATTCCATGACCGCGTTCAAAAAATGTTAAATCTACAAATATCGCATTGGAAAACATCCATAATGGATGATCATGCCGAAATCATTGTGAATTTTGTAGAAAATTAGCCTTGAGAGTCCTATTAAGGGGTCTTAAAGAACCCACAGGTTCTTTAATGCGCACCAAAAACCCGGGAACTCTAAGCGAAGCATTAAACATGCTATCGAACGATTTGCAATTAACTACGGCACAAAGTAGTAACGATAAACACTCACATATTAAAAAACCTTACAACGAACCACAAAAGCCACTACATTTTAACAAATATCCAAAGAGACAATACCCAGAGCAAACAATTTTTTACGGACAACACATAAGAAGGCCTACAACAAACACTAGTGGGCATAATCACAGAAGCACAGAAAACTCATATAAACCAACACCTATGTCGATATCGACTAGGAATACTTTTAACAGAATAAGAAATGATATTTACACTAGACGACATGGATACTAACACAAACGAAACAGAACACTCAGAAACACAAGTGGAAAAAAAAGACATTTTTTAGGAGAAACAGGCTCGGAATGAAATCACAGATAATGAACTTAAACAATGAGTATAGCATTTTACCTTACATTATATTACCAAACACAGATTTAAAAATACTAATAGACACGGGTAGTTTGAAATCATTTTTTACAGACAAAGCAGCACAAACATATTTTCCAAAACTAATAAAAGAAGACCCATGCCAAATTACCTCTCCTGATAGCACATCAACACAAAAATACAGCGTTTCAGTTCCAAGTAAAAACATATTTGTTGGTAAAGAATTGACCCTTAAATTCCACCTATTTAACTTTCACACCTTTTTTGACGGACTATTAGGACTAGACAACTTGAAACTATTAGAAGCCCGAATTGACTTAATCGACAATATATTAATAACGCCCCTACAAAAAATTCCTATTCAATTTAGAACCATTGATAAAAAAAATAAAACTCAAGTCAAAGACCGCATCGTGATACCACCCGAAACCGAGCAAAGAATTAAGTTAAAAGTTAAAAATATTAAAAACGGAAAAGCGTATTTGCCAGAAACCAAATTAAAATCTCTAGAAATTCCAGAAGGAATAGTAGAACTAAAAAATCACGAAACGTATTGCATAATAAGAAACCCCAGTAAAGATACCACGAAATTTCAAAAATTAAACCCTCTTGTATTAAATCAGTTTGATATCCCAAGAAACGAAGGAATATGAATTTCCTAAGTAGTAAGAAAAATAATTTTGATCTTTCTCTAATTAGAACGGAACATATGAATTCTGAAGAAAAAACAGCAATTAACAAATTAATCAAACAATATTCAGATATATTTCATGTCACTAACGAACCTTAACATTTACAAACGAAATCAAACACACCATAAGAACGACAGATGAAATACCAATATACACAAAATCATACCAATATCCAGAAATTAATAAGCAAGAAGTAGAAAAACAAATTGGGGAAATGTTAAGTCAAAATATAATTAAACCTTCCCATTCTCCCTGGAATTCGCCACTTTGGATAGTACCCAAAAAAGTAGATGCTTCAGGAAAACAGAAATGGCGATTAGTATTAGATTATCGGAAACTTAATGAGAAAACACTTGGTGATCGTTACCCCATTCCAAACATTAAGGATTTGCTAGATAAACTAGGAAAATGTCAATACTTTACAACCATTGATTTAGCCTCAGGTTTTCATCAGATTGAATTAGAAAAACAAAGCACACCAAAAAACAGCTTTTAGCACAGAAAATGGACATTTTGAATTTGTCAGAATGCCTTTTGGTTTAAAAAATATCCCCAGAACATTTGAAAGAGTAATGAATAATATCTTAAGAAGGAGATATTATTGGCCAAATTTAAGGAAATCAGTTCAAACCTTTATTAATCAATGTAACGTTTGCTTAGTGTCTAAATACGATAGACATCCATTAAATTTAGAACTCAACATTACCCCCACAGCGTCGCATCCATTCGAGACAATACATATGGACAGTATAACACTAGACAATTGCAAGTTCTTAACATTAGTCGATTCATTTTCAAAATACGCTCAAGCCTATAAGCTAAGAGCTGCACAAGGAATAGAAGTCGTTAACACATTAATAAAATACTTTACCCACCACAATGTACCTAAAAATATAATTACTGATAACGGAATAGAAGTTAACAACACATTAGTCAAAGAACTCTTAGAATTCAAAAGTAAATTTACATTTAACAAGCTCACAACACCCCCAAAGTAACGGATTAGTAGAACGATTCCATTCAACTTTAATCGAACATATTAGAATATTAAATAATCAAAAGGAATTTAGTAAAGAAACTATTGAAGGCAAAGTATTATACGCAATCTTGGCTTATAACAATTCTATCCACTCAGCAACAAACCTCACTGCATTCGAGATTATCACCGGACACATAGACGACACGTCAGCATTAAGAATTGACATAGAGAAACAACTCGTAAATGATTACATAACGAAACAGCGCGGCAAAGCAAAACTGATGTACAAGAAAATTAACGAAACTTTAACCAAAAACAAGGAACACAACATTTCTACACTAAATAAAAAACGGGAAACACTACCGGAAATACCGAAAGAGGTATTTGTTGCGAAAAAACAAAAACAAAGCAAGACAAAAAATAAATATAAAAAAGAGACTATTAAACATATAAATCGAAAATTAAAAACCAGATCCATAGAACCACAACACTACAATACACGTGAGCACATGCACTTAAGTAATATTAAGAGGCCGCGCAAACAACCGTATAAATTCAAAACAAATGTTTCAGGTCAATTATCTTCGCTGGACAAACCCAGTACATCAAAGACTTAACCCACAATGTCGGAATATTGCCTGTCCAAATCGGCCAAGCCAAACTTAAAGTATCATCACATACCCTAGTACACCATTACAACACAAGGCTACTAGAACATCAAATTCAACAAATCCAAGAACAATATTACAAGATTCTACAAGATATAAATAGAAGCGAAAAACCAGACTTTCAAGTGGAAAATTACATTAAGCTAATAAATCAAACTAGCAGAATCATTAAAGAAAAATCATTTAATCTAAAATCACAACCAATAGGGTCAAGAGAGGAATAATCAATAGCTTAGGAAGCGTAATTAAGTTTATTACTGGAAATTTAGACGCAAATGATGCGGAGAAATACAATAAAGTCCTTAATCAGGTAGAAAACAACGAACATACCTTAAAAGAACAACTAGCAAACCAGTATACACTAAGTTCTCAAATGACGAACAATTACAACTCTAATCTAAAAAACATTCAATACAACACGCATGAACTAAAACAAGGTCTTTTAAGATTAAATAACGTAATCAATATAACGTGACCAATATAAATTTTATGGCAGTTTTTGCACGGAATTTTATAAACCACCGGACTCCAATTCCCTGGTAGAGTTTTTTATTAACATATTGCCCACGTTATTACGATTAGAAAACACTATATTTAAATCATGTTGTTTGGCTAATCTTGGAAGGGGGTCAATGACTCATGATATGGCAAAACTATTGAATTTGACAATGAACAGGGCTCTGTTGAAGTATTAGAGAAAGTTTTTTTAGCACCCTTCAAAGCTAAAGGAGGAGGGGTAGTTTAATGATATGGCAATTGACCTAATGTTGTTAATCTCTTCATTAAGGAATTCAGGAGAGCACGCTCTTAACGCCCTGAAGAACATATTTCTAAAAACAGAAATTTTAACATTTTTTGGATTGGAAGAATAAAAGTGAATACATGGAAGTACATTCGTAAGTTTTCTATATACACTAAAGTGTAACTCATTAGGTAACCTATGGATTAGGGCATCTAAGAAGATCAAATTAACACTTACTTCTTCTTCCATTGTGAATTTGATTGTGGCACTAATGAATTTAATTTTATTAGAAAATCATCTTTATTTATAGTATTAGGACAGATGCAAAGTATATTGTCAACATATCTATACCATTTAACATGTCTAGGCAATATTGAGCATAACATTTTACTTCCAAAGAATTCCATGTATAAATTACTTAGGAGGTGGGATAAGCAGTTACCTATTGCAAAACCAAATTTTTGTATATAATAATTATTTTCAAACTGAAAATGACAATCTACCACACATAACTTAATTAACTCTATTATAGTGGTAGATGGAAGGGGAAGGGAATAATTAATTAATTCCTCCTGGAGTAAGCTCAACAGATCAGTTACGGGTACATTGGTAAAAAGGGACTTCACATCGAAACTAATCAATCTATAATTTTTATTCATGTTGGCGCTTTTTAATTTTCTAATTAAATCAACATTGTTTTTAATATGGCTGCCTGAAATTTTTTCCAATTAATGGGCTTAAAACACTTACTAACCATTTGGACAAGCCATATGATGCCGAACCAACCGAGCTCACAATCAAACGTATTGGGTAATTATCTTTATGTGTCTTGATCAACCCATACATATATGGCAAAGAAGGGGATTTTGATATATATTTAGTAATAAGTTCGGGTTGACTTTTTAAGATAGTTTTAATTTTTTTATTAAACGAACTATTGACCCTTTCCAAAGGATTAGACCTTAACTTTGTATACACATTTTCATCTTTTAACAAATTCTCTATTTTATCGACGTAATATTTTTTATTTAATATTATTGATACTTTAGATTTATCGGCTTTAGTAATTTTTATAGTATTATCTTTTTTAAGCTTAGAATAAGCTTCGATAAAACGTCTAGGTACACTAACATCACGTTTTTCTGAAAGACCGTATACCATTCCTTTTAAAATATTTAAATTATCCATATCTATATTATTTAATTTTTCAGCTTTACAAAAACCCTTAGCCACCTGAACATAGTTTAAATTATTACTTTTAGGAACAAAATTTAAACCGTATCCTAATGCTATTACTGCATTATTGTCTAATATTCTGTCTGATAAATTAAGAACTAATTTTCTATTTTTATTTTTATTCCACGGGTTATTGTCAATTAAGCTCTGAAGTTTTTTATTATGTACTTTAGAAAAATGTTTACATACCTTTCTAAGCTGACAATAAATATAATCAAATACTACTTTCCTCCAATCCGAAGGGATGAACTGATTAAGATGACTTTTGTTACACACCGAATCACCGAAGGCTAATTTCACATCACTCCGGCATAAATAAAATGTTTTTTTAGCAACAAAGAATGAAAATTATCAAAAAGGCCTTCACAAATATTTAGCAAACATTTACGAATAAGAGATTTAGGTATAACCTTTTCATTTAAACAATTATTTAAAAATTTTAATTTTAGTTTTAATTTATGGGCCTTTGTCAAGCTAGACCAACAATTTTTCACTACAGGGACGAAGAAAGGAAAAAGATGACAGAAATGGGAGTAGGTATCGCACATTGTATTCATCGATAAAAAGATTTCACATAAACACGTGAAACAACAATCAATGATGAACCACAATATGAAAAGTGGGTTGACAGCTAGCGGATAGTTTTTTACTCTTTCTTACTGTACTCCTTTGTTTCCCCAAACATCCTTTCTGGACATTAGTCCATTCCTGCGACTTTTCACCCTTTTAAAATACCACTCTTCCCTCCACTCTTCTCAACCCCTCACCAGATATTTTCTGCATCTAGTGTTTCAGTTGGGTTTTTGACTCTGACGAAGACCGCTTGTTACGGTTGAAAGATCTTAGTCTTGTTTTCCTATTTTCATATTGTGGTTTGATTATTGATTGTTGTTTCACGTGTTTATGTGATTTATTATATAATATATATATATATATATATATATGTAAAACCCAACTAAGTTGGGTTTTGACTCTTACGAAGACGGCTTGTTACGGTTGAAAGATCTTAGTCTTTTTTTTCCCATTTCATATTGTGTTTTGATCTAATATATATATATATATATATATATTCTACAAGATTTGTTGACGGTTACACCCTACTTTTCAGGTGATAATTCTAATACAAATAATTGGAATGACATTATATATATGTGCGAGCTTTCGATTTCATATCTCACCTACAAATATACTGAATAAAAACCATTACAAGGGTTACACAGGGTACAGCAAAATGATGTGAGGGATGATGTGAACGGCGGTAATTTATACATCAACCTAACTTGATAGAAACTACACTCACCTGACTATATCAGTCAGACAGAGTATAAAGTCCACAAACACAGTTATTTGAGGATTAGAAACTATGATAAGTCAATGGAAACATTACAAGGTCTGGATCAAAATCAAACTTGTGTCAAAATTATAAAAGAACAACTGTAGTTCTGCAACATCCACATAACTTGATCCAATCACATTCACATTAAAAGGCCTAGTATACATGCACGAGACTATGTTAGAGGCCAACAATTTATTAGTACTAAAAAGCTTTTTACTACAGATGGAAGAATGGAATTCTTCCATTTAACTATAGTAGCCATAAAAAAGGAACTATTACTGTAATTTTTGCCATAACAATGCCAAAGATATATTTAGCGAAAACCATGTGTCTATTTCGACTACGTCAGCAGTTTAGAACCAAGTTCGAAACTTTGTTTTTTTTGATATTCTTAAATGATAATTAATTTTAGTAAATCTATTCTAGATTTTATGGTCACAAATTGAGAGAACCGGGTTCAACAATTTTAAAGTTCTCTGCTGGCATTATCAAAATAAAGGTATTGATTAGGCTATTCTTGTTTCAATATGAAAGGAGGAAGACAAAATAAACGGAAGTTTCATAATTTTAAACCACACCATAAACATAATGACATTACGGTAATAACAATTAATTGCCTTCTGCAATAAACAAACATATATATAACTAAGTAAACACGAGAAAAACACTGGCAAAAACTCATTTCAATATGACAACATATGTCGTCATAAGGAGATGTTTATGGTTTGAGGGACAAACCAAGACTGGCCAACTGACTGCACAAGTCAGAGTTGAGGCACAGTCTGAACATTAAGCACCAGAGGGAAAAAAAGAAAAGAGGGAAGGAAATAAAATTAAATAAATAAAATAACTGATGAATTAAATGACAAATGGAAAATAAAAGTATAATATAAATACCATAAAAAATCACGAATAAAAAAAAACAATAAGAAGAACTAATGGTACAAGTTGAGAACCGGGCTTGCTTTGGCTCACAAGGAGACAAATGCGTACATGGTAGTCTAGGATAAACTAGTAACAAAAGTTTTCTAGCTACCCTGGATTTATCAATAATTGATAACTAAAAAGACATAGGAAAATTAATTATTTGTCTGTGACTATGACAGACAAATTAGATCTTTGTTTGTCATAGAATTAAACATCATATTGTATTAGAAAAAAAAAATATTTTCATTGAGCTAATACACTTAAAACTGAACCTGGGCTAAATCCTCTGAACGTTTTCTTTCTTCGATATATTTCATAAGAATTTTTCTTCTTTCAGCCAACAGTAACAAAACTATCTGTTTTTGCCTCCTTTTTTCATCTACAGACGACTCCAACATTGTCTTTTTGTCTTCAGATAGGTTAGTAGTTTCACTGTTTGATTCATTTTCCTGAAAATTATCGATTCTTATGCATAAATAAATAAATAAATATATATATATCACTACGAAAAAGGGAAACAATAGAAATAAATGCTCTGAGGCCTTTCACTTTCTGTCATCAGAGAGTAAACACAATAAGAAATAAGAAGGTAACATAAAAGTTAACCAGAGGGCTAAAGTTCCCTTCTGGTTAACTTTTATGTTACCTTCCTATTTCTTATTTTGTTTGCTCACTGATGACAGAAAGTGAAAGGCCTCAGAGCATTTATTTCTAATGTTTTCCTTTTTTCTTGTGTTTTAAACTTCATTGACAATTTTTTGAATAAGAAAATTAAATTTGCATTATTTAAAAAAATTCACAATGTTAACTAGTCAAAAGTTTCAACTAGAAAATTGACCGAATCCCGATTAAATAACACACAAACACACACACAACATATATATATATATATATATATATAAACAGTTCAAAAACGGGTTACTAGCCGTTGCGTCCACAACGTGCTTGGTCTCCCTTTCTCTTTTCTCCTTAAGACGGATTGCCCGAAAATTTGAGTTCGTAAGTGTGTTTCCTTACTTTGTGTGCTACCTATCTTCAATTTTGAACTGCTATTGTGTCCAGTTTGGATCGTCTTTCCGTTTATCAAGTGATTATATATATATATAGTCAGGTAACTCACCACAAATGAATGAAGATAGTCGCTCTGAGGCCTTTCGTTTTCACGTCGTCAGAGAGCAAGTGAATACAAGTTGTAGGCAGGTTATGAATTTTGATTTCTAGTTGGATTAAGATTGGCATCATTGACAGTATTTTTCCCTATTACAGTTAATCCAACTATAAACCAAATTCATAACCTGCCTACAACTTGTATTCACTTGCTCTCTGACGACGTGAAAACGAAAGGCCTCAGAGCGACTATCTTCATTCATTTGTGGTGAGTTACCTGAATATTTATATCACGTGTTATTGTGACAATTTTGTATATATATATAAAAGTATCGACCGTGGAATAGAAACAAAACTAAAGTTTATCGGGACTCAGTCAGTTTTTCAGGTTCTGTGGATTTCAACAACAACTGCAGTTTGAATGAACATTCAAACTGCAGTTGTTGAAATCCACAGACTACTTTTCTTTGTAAAATAATTTGTAATGTAATACTTAGTTTTTCTATTCAAAATTTATACTTCTGCCTATGAAAAAGGTTTTAAATAAAAACTGAAACGTTGGAAATGAGAGTTTAATTTGAACCTGAAAAACTGATCAAGTCCCGATAAACTTTAGTTTTGTGTATATATACAAATGTTGTTGAAAACCATGGCGGCTTCAGTATTAACGATCTTTTTAAGTAAATGCTCCTTTTTCCTGAACACTTTGCGATGTTGTACAGTTAATTTGTGGAGTAACTATCCCAGGGACATTTTATAACTTCACTGTTTTAAAACTGTTTTCAACAACATTTGTATAGAAGAAGATTTGCTGCCTAATACGAATATATATATATATATATATATATATATATAATATGATCAAACCACAATAAGAAATGGGAAAACTCAGTTGGGTTTTGACTCTGACGAAGACCGCTTATTACGGTTGAAAGATCTTAGTCTTGTTTTCCCATTTTCTTATTGTGGTTTGATGATTAATATATATATATATATATAATATGATATTCTGGGTATCCAAGAAAAACCCTCTATTCATGAATAAATGTATAAAAGAAAAGTTACAATTTGCAAAAACAAGAACTAAAGGCACAAAAATAATACAAATAAATTTGTTTGGTTTTTAAAATCGTTATGTTCACTGACTCTTCAAAATGTGTGAGGTTTAAAATTTTACTTTTATAGTAAAAAAGAAAAAAGTTTAATGAATAACTTATTTACAAAATTGAAACAAATGCATTCACAATATTATTTGTTATCTACAAAAAATATTCTCTATAGATTTCCAAACTAGCTTGTGTAGTTTAGTTTAATCGTATTAAACTAAATACTATTAAGCTATTTAGTTTAATTATTCAACAGCTAAATTAATTTCATTATACGAAAAAATATATTAGTATATAAAAGAAAGAAATAAAATAGATTTTTTCAAACCTCCTTATACACTAATATCAAATATGCTGTCCAATTTGTCTAAGTTGAATAATATTGAGTTATTGGTAATTTTATAAGATATGGTTCCTGTACACTACATATAAGGTATGAATTAAACAAAAACCAAATACACAAATAACATTTAAATAAAACTTTACAAATCTCAAAATAAATTTGGCTGCATTTAATGGTAATTAGTAATAATAATAGCTGTGCATAAACATGTTCTACTAACTATAATTGTAGAACTGGCAGTAAAGTTACTTGTTACATAAAGTCAATAGTGTAAATCAAGAAGACGAAGAATGTTTTTTTTTTACATTAAAGTAAAACTAAACGAAGATAAAGTGTAAAAATAAGAAAATATAAAGAAAAATTGAAACATATAACTAAATCAGTTGACTAAATAAATAGGGAATTCGTCCTGCCAGTAAAACAATAGACCATAAAAACACTCTCTTTCTTAGTAATACAATTGACCAGAATCTCATATTTATTCATAATACTAACAGGCAAATTAATGGTGTAATGCAGGGCTTCTTAAACTGTGGGTCGCGACCCCCGGGGGGTCGCGAGACTACTGAAAGGGGGTCGCAAAGATCTGATACTTTTCAATCATTATAAATAAAATTTTAAAATTAGTATACACACTACGTACAAATATAAATACAAATAAAAATCATACAAAATACTATTGTAGTTTCCAATTATATATATGTGAAATGAATGGGTACGTATTCTTTAATCCTTATTTTATTTACATTGTAAAATAGTGCGATATTACATCTACATCTACGGTTAATATATATTTCATTATATGGAGGAGGGGGTCGTTTAAAATTTCCTAAGTTTGAAGGGGGTCGCTATATAAAAAAGTTTAAGAAGCCCAGGTCTAATGGACCAAGTTATCCATTGTTGTCTGAATTCATAACCAGCTTAACAATTTTTTTCTCACTCATATCTTTTATGGAGATAATGTTACTGACAATGAACAAAGTAAACAACAAAAAAAAAAACAGCAATAATTGAAGACGAAAAGATAGAATACTTGTTAAGGAGTCGAACGACTAAGTAATACATGTGCTGCCTGAGAGCCTAAGAAAGAATTAACTAAAAAAACCTTAAGATGGTGACAAGCCAATGTAAACAACCCAATTCATTTTTAAGAGCAAATGATGCCATTAACTGTAATCAAGTCTTTATATTTTGCTTAGCATTTACTTTTCGTATGCAAACCTAAAACTTCATTCGAAAAATTCAAATAAAAAACTAAATGTTTGAATAAATGGTTACATTGAAATACAGAACAATGATTCGTTTTCTCCAGGAAGGAATAATCCAAGATATAATATCAAATGAACTTTACCTCTTTCCTTGTATTTACTTCACTCGCAATACCATTCAATGTTCTAACAGAACCAGAACAATCATGGGGGCACTTTTTGTCCATTAAATCTTGAATAGCCTGAAATAACCAATATAAAGAGGTTTAAAACCAAATTAACAAGTAATAAATTTATGAAGATCCACTGCCTAGAACATACTGTATAAATATGCAAATTTAAATGAACAATTAATCATATTTATTAAATTTATAAGTTTGCATTCATAATATTTATCGCAATAATTTATGTAAAAATTCACCCTTTGAGAATAACTTTAAGAAACAAAACAGTAAATAAGTTACCCACTTTTTGATGTCGTATTTCAGCTTCTTTGAACAATTTAGCCATATGAATTAGAGTCTTTCTTTGTTTTAAAACTAACGTCTCTAGGGGATTTACCCTATGATTCGAGTCTTCAATGGATTCAAAAGAACTAGATTGGGCAGCGAAGTTATCCCTTGTTAATGCATCAAACGGGTCGGCAGAAGTCGGTTTGGGTGTCCCATGTTTTATCATAAATCTAAGTCTTTCACACTGAAATAAATCATAAACACATTTAAATAATTTATATCACTTAACCTGATAATATTATATAACTTACTATAACAATATAGACTGTACCTTCAAAGTTGCTATAACGACATCCCTTGCCTGTAATTCACCTTCCAAATGACTTAGTAATTTAATGAGATCCGGTTTACTCAGTTCCATTTTTGGATTCCTCTGAAACACAGAAATTAAAATTAATCGAAAAATGTATACATTACATATATACAAGCATATTGTTATAAGACCTAAGTCAAATCATAAAACATTCACATTTTAGAAAAATTAAAGATGACCTTTAACATAACACACAAATTTATTCATGGAGTAAAACAAACTGAACCTATCCCAAAGTTTAAAAAGGTATAAAAGATGGAAAAATGACATACTACATTCACATGGATGAACTCATGATAAATATACCATTCACAAATATCAGGCAAACAAACCAATAACAAAATATAACCAAAAGTATGGCCAAATACATCCACACAATATGTTTTAATTAAGTAATATTGGTGTAATCAACCAACTGTAAATTAAGTTGGAAGTCGATCTGATACGTGGTGCCAGACATTTTTTTGAAATTAAATTAATTCGATTTTTACAGCCCAAATTAGTATAAATAAATGATTAAGATGCACACAAGGTTCAAAATTAAGAATTACAAATTTTAATAATAAACTACCCAGTATATATGTTTATAATACAAAAATAATATATGTTATAAGTAGAATGAACTGAACAAAATGTACTGGAAGAATTCTGGATATAATTCTTGCACATATATCCGAAGCAAAAAAAACAAAAAAAGTAAAAGAAAACTAATTACCTTTAAAGTGCTGCAAGTCGATTTAATAGTTTCGAAGTTGCGACAGTTTACAGGGTTCAAAATATGAAGTTGTTTAGCTAATTGATTGGGACATGAGACTTCATTTGGACCGAAACTGCCTGCCATTATTTATACACAATCATTCTGTTTAGGATACAATAATACTACGTCAAAGCATTGCTACCTAAAAACCACTGCATTTATACTTATAAAAAAATAATATCACACTGACAAACACTGAAAGAGTACTTTTATAGATTTCATACCAACAATTCATATCTGAAAGTTGAAAACAATAATCAAGAAACCTCATAAGGGGAAGGCTGAACTTGAAAAACTACATTTCTATGCAAGCTATATAAATGATAAAGATTGATAAATGACACAAGTTAATGATCAGTGTAGCCCCAACTGGGTAGTATTTTATTTCTTCCCTATTAAACGGCCAACAAATTGTATAACAAATAAAAACATTCTAAAAAAGTATTCGTAATTAAGATGCAGTATTAATTATAATTAATGTAATGACTTGAGAATTCCTGTTTCTATCAATAGGTATTTTAAAGTGAATATTGATTTATACTAACAAGCTTAAAATTTATGGATTATTAATATTATTTAAATCAAATTTTAAAATTTAAACCAACAATACCTGAAAGGTTAAAGTGCTTTCAATCAAACTTAATCTCAAGAATTAAATAAAATTTTGATGTAAATTTTTGAAATACGAAAATTTTATTACCAAAAGATACAATGAGTGATATTTGTTATTCATGAATTATTTTGATTGTAGTAAATCTAAAAAAAAAAATCTGGAACAATAATTTAATTCATATTGAATGCTGTCGGAGTTCAATAGTATGAGACTATTTCTAAACTAGAATTTTAACCTGATGTTTAACATTATGCTTGTTGTAATAAGCGATAATTTATAATATTTTTTTAGTTTTTCTGCATTTAATGTTGTATACCAGATTTTACCAATGAAAATGTGGGAATTTCCTTGTTTGTTATCCTAATTGGTATTCTCCGGTATTTCACTGTAGATTGTCAAACCGTGAAAGGTTTAAACAGCAATAAACAGTCAATCGACTTCCTAATAGTAGAAAAACATATCTGATAACTGTTCACTATGCTCGTGCTAGTTCGGAGTCTGTATTGCCTCAAGAGAAACTTCTGTTTTGGTTAACATTTCTATATAAACATTGTATACTTTTCACAACTGATATACCTTGAAATGAAATTCATTTCAAGCTAAGTTTGTAGGCCTATTTCATGACCTTCCATTGAAATTGTTACAAATTCAGTGGAAAAAATATTAATTTTACTGTCCGTCCCCAATTAATAAATTAATTACCAAAATCCCAGTTACCAGTTTCATGCATTAAAAAGTTATCTTAATTGGATAAAAAATTATTATATGACTTGAATAACTTGTAATCCAGTTTAATAGACAATTCATTTACAAAAATATTGAGCGTTAAGAAACTAATAGTGACCTGCACTTCATATGTTTCTGTACCTGTGTGAATATTATGTATCTTTGGTTTGTTATTACTATTTTACTTGTATATTGTTGTATATTAAACCGTTCACACATATAGTTTTCCTTTTCCACAACAGATATTCCAAAATGGTAACTAAGAATGAGAAAGTTCTTGGAAGAATCTTCCGAGGGGGTTTACTTCGATTAAAAAAAATAATGCAGATCTCCCATAGTGTATTATTTTTTTCGTGTCCTAGGAAATGAAGCCTTCAAAATTACAACTTTACCTAACCAAATACCACCCTGAGTATATGCCACTCTGGGAAAGAAAAGGATTTTTTCAAGAAGAAAGATGATGGAACTGAAGAGGTAAAAAATGGATGCTTCTGGTAACTTCCAAGAGAAAAGTGGGAACGTTGTAGAAGCATCGTAGAGGGCAGCTTATTTAGTAGCACCGAAGAAAAGACCACACAAAATTACTGAAGAATTGATCCTACCTTGTTCAAAAGAAATGGTTAGATTAGTACTTGCAGCAGAAGCAGTTCAGAAACTAAGTGGTCTATCTCTTTTAAATAATACTAAACAGCAAAGAATCAGGGACATGTCAGGTGATGTGAAATATCAAATTACTGAAGATAGAAGTGCATACTCCAGTCTTGCTATGCAGGCCGAAGAATCCAGTGATGTAGTAATGCCGTTCCATCTGTTGGTATACTGCCGCTACCTGGTCAAAGGCATAGTCAAGGAGGCATTTCTTTGATGTGAAAACCTTGAAACATCAAGTACGAACGTGGTTTGAGTTGGAATCATAACCGATGGAGCTCCAGCCTTTCTTGGGTCGAGGTCGGGTTTCCAAGAAGAGGAAAATCCAATCACCCACCGCAACAAAATGAAGGCATTTAGGGAAAGATGGTTGTTCGCACTACAACCTTAATACAGACCTTAGTATTAAGAAAACCAACATCATCTGAAAAACAGAATTGTTAGTTTCATAGAATTACTAATATACGATGCTGATACAAATTTGATAATAGTTTGAGAAAAGTAAATAAACATTTTTAGAATAAGTTAAAATTCATTTATCCATACTTTATAATTTGCTTATTTTAAGTATTATCATGAATGCTCATGATAGTCAATAATCTAGAAGAATCATATTGTTTATTTACATTTGGTGTTCTTTACTTTTATCAACTTTACATTTCTACTTCTATTAATGAAATATTTTTATTACTAATCCTCCATTGAATCTCTGCATTGATATTTAACATATTAAGCATTTTTATAAAAGCAAAATTTATTTTTATAAAATGTAGTTAAATAATTTTCAAAGTTTAATAACAATAAACTTTGTTAGGTTAACACTGAAAGTACAGTATATTGATATTTAAAAAATGCAAAGTTATTTTCTAAATTTTTCGTATCAATCTGACTGCAGAAAAAGTGAGACACTATATATATAGATATATATGTATATACATTTTAGATTTTATAAGTCTGCAATTTAATTTTTGTCATGTTTTAGATACGAAATATTTTATGTAGACTTGAGTTGTTTTAAAAAAATTATCCTGACTTCACACAAGTCCAAAATTACGTTTATGAGGAAAAGAAATGCAGAGACATTTTTGATATTAATACAAATAATACTCGTAAGAATTAACTACTTCTTACGAAGGACTTCCCATGTAATCTCCCTGATTGTAAATTTCTATCTTACAAATTCTAAAACATGCCAGAAATAAAATATGTTGAAGATATTTTAAATCCGTCAGAATTTGTAATTGCACCCAATGATTTGTTCAAAGTAATAAGTCCTCAAGAATTTCCTCTTTCTGCTCCAAGTTTCAGTGAATTTCCCAATGACATGTTTGACGTCCCTCCTGTTGGTAAGTTTATTGATAAATTTCTAGTTTTATCAAAATATATAATTCAGTATTAATGCTAATTTTTTGTACATTTGCATAAACTTTGTTGTAACGTTTTCAAATGCAAATTTGAATTAACGTCTGTTAATGCAAAAGATTTGTAAAACTGAATAGAATTGTTCTTTCTTGTTAACTTCTTTAGCAATGATAGCAGAGCTTAATGTGCTAATTTCTCAACAGAACATAGCTACTTATCTCTATAAAGAATGCCCTTGTTTTTAAAAAAGTTAAAAGATATTTTACAGATACCATTTGTAAAACAAAATTTGTTTACAAAACCCATTCTTGTGAGAGATCACAATCTATTATTTTTGTGTGAGCCTCGCACAAAAAGAGTATGTCAAGTGTTGCTTCCTTTATCATATTGTATTTTTATGTATTTTCTACATAGAGGTACTTCTGTGATAAAAAAAAACTGTGCTGGTCACTGGTTCTCTCAAATTTGCGGTTAATACAAAGAAGTGGTGCAAAAAGGTGTTCCTTTCCTATTCATGTTGCTGGGGTAGTAATGGAGTGATTAAGTGCCTCTTATAGCCAGCCTATAACACTCAACTCCAACTTTCGGCCTTCACGAGGCTACCCTGTTAACCTGCTATATGCAGGGACAAACGAAAGAGAAGGAGAAGGTGGTCAGGGGCTGGGCCTAACCACCTTCGTTTCATATCCTTCCTAAACTTCAAATCCTCTCCTTTTATCCCAGCCCCAATCTAAGGTGTTTATCCCAATGTAAGGTGCGGTCCGTGCCGAAGGATGGATGATACAGAGGTTACTGTATTTTAAACGGAGCCTCAAGGGTACCAGGCGACCCTCTTGAGTAAATAGCCTTACTCCGGTATGCGGTGCTCTGCCGGAGCGAACAAAATACCACCGATAGAGCTCGAGGGATTTTCCCCTGTCAGGTGAAGGAAGTCCGGAGACCATCCTCCGAAAACACACAGGCACCAAAAGTGGTAACTAATGGGGGCCAACCTGCCACAAGTGCACCTGAGGACCAGAAGAAGACCGTCCCGAAGAAGGAGAAAGGAAGTTACTTTCTCCCGAAAAGTAGGAGCCTCAATGGACATTATAAATGATGGTTTATGCAGAGGAAGAAACACGGTTGCACCTGCTGACTGACCGTAAGGCAACTTTGCTGCACAGAGGTAGGTGCTTCGGGACACTCAACAAAACCATAGCAAAACTTTTACCACTGGAACCAGCAAAAGTGCTGAGCTTCTTGGAGGCATTGAAGCTAACTGCTGGGGTACTTAAGTACAGAAGGGGGGAAGTACAATAGTTTTTAAGACGCAGTGCTATAGTCACTCTCAAAGAATAATAATAAGTCATGCTGTTACTTTTGTTTGTCATCTTCGTCACCCAGATATTTTTTGTTCATTATGTTATGCACCATCAACAGTTGAGTGAAATTAACATTATTACCATTAAATACAAAACTACATTAGACTTGAAAAATATATCCTTAGAAATGTATTATTTATATAGGTTTTAGGTAGTAAAATTTAAATAGTTTCAAGTATTTTAGGTATTTGTTGAAATAGTAATTTATTTATTAAACGCCACTTTTTTTTTACCTATTATTAAAATATATTTCAAATTTTATAGAATTGATAAAATTTCCAAGGAAAGATTTGAGATTGTTGATTGATCTAGTAGAAAAAGATCTAGCTCATGAGAAACTTGAGAATGAAGTATTTGACATGTACTACATTTTGTATGCAAATGACTTTCTTGACGGAGCTTATCCAAAAGACGGTAAGGAGCTTCATGATTAATTTAGTTCTATATAAAAAAAGGATCAAAATAAAAACATGTTTAATTGATAATTTTAAACAATATTTTACTCATGAAGGAAATGAAGTTATAAATAAATATAAAAAATCAATAAAATTTACGAAATATAAAATATAAAAATTTTGTGTATGTTACTGAACTTAAAATACTGAATTAGTCCACCTTGATATAGACAGGTTCTTCTATGCTCTAGTAATTCAACAACTTTAATACTAAATATAATTAACACTTTTTTGAAAAAGCTTTAGATTGTTTTAAAAAATACTCATTTTTGTCAATTTATTAATTTACTATAATATATAAAACACATGTAGCATATTAATTATTATAACAGAATTAAATGGACTTAACAGTAACTTCATGACGATCCTGTAATAGTCAAAGATCTTGACCACATTACAGAGTTTCATACTGTTGTTTATATGTTAATTTTTCTTTTACGAGTGTACTTTGAAATAATTTATATAGATCGAAAAAATCATCACGGTGATAATAGAAAAAAAAGTTTTAAAACCACTCGACAAAACTTTAAATTTGAGAAATCAGGCTTTATAGCTTTTTGATTTTTCTGAATCATTATAGCCATATCGTTTACTGTAGAGTGAAAAAATAACTACCAATTATACAGACCAGAGTAAAAGTTACTAATATCAATATTTCGAGCAACAGTTTGTCGTATAGAGAAGATGAGAAAACAACATGAAGTGAGAGAGGTGTACTCAGTCTGATATAACTAAGCGGAGTCCTTACCTGACTTATTCTAAATATCAATCATAAGTATTTGCAAAAATAATAGGAATAGAAATATATAAAAAAAATTATAAATGATATACCAGTAAACGAATGATAAAGACAAAAACAATTAATTAAATGAAATGTCTACCATTCTGAAGCTCTTAAGGTAACAGAAGTGTTAGAAACTGGGCTTTGATTACGGATTCGAACACGGAAACAGTCTTTAAAAGTGATGCTGTGGGAATTGATAGAGATATCAATAGGAAAGATGCGCTGACCGACGCAAAGCTATGACAATTTATTACAAGGATGGCTTAGTTGAAGCCAACCTGGGAACCAGGTGTTCATTTACTTGGCACTATTATTATGAAGTTTATTCCATTCTCTTTTCTTTATCCTGTACTTCGTCGATTTTTAATTAGTCCCGTTCGTTTCTTACCGAAAACCTCCCAACCTGAAGAGTATTTTCCCGTATCTCACCCAAACTTCCTAATCTTGTTAGAGAAATGAATGCCTCAGGTGCTAAACATGTCTTATTATGAACAGTAGTCCTTCCTTCACTTCCTATTTCAATCATAATTCCTACCCAATCCATCTTAATACCCCTGTACTTCTCACAACTGCAGCTTTGAACAAATCGTACTAAATGCAATGATTTTTACGTTAGTTTGACTTCAACTAGGGTAGCCTTCTTATGAATTGTTGTAGAATTTCCTTTAGTTAGTAACATGGCTGTTAGAAAAAAAATGCTTCTATAAATCAACCATCAGAAAACAAAAAATCAAACTATAAAACACTAAAATACCACAAAAAGAATACCATTAAAAGAAAACCACAAAAAGACCACAAAATAGCCAGTGTTGTTTTTTTTAAAAAAAAAACATGTGTTGCTTAAACATAATTACTTACTATTAATTATTAAGGCCAAACAAAATTTTAAACAGATAAGCAATATACAAAATAATTCTGCAAAGGGACCTCGAACAGAGCATTCTCTGTTAGATATCCTCTGAATTTATGTGTTTTTTGTTTTCTGTTGGTTGATATTCCGTGGATGTATTTGTTTTCACTACTTATGCCGTAAATAAATTGTTTTTAGCCTCGAAAATGCCAAGCAATGTTTGGCGATACGACGACGTATAAACAGGAGTGTAATGTCTTTAGGTCAAAAATCCTCAAAAACCCATCTTCGAACTTTAAATTTATTATATAGTTATTTAAATAATTATAATAATAAAGACAATATAATTATATATACATTGTGGTTCATTGCCTTTTTTTGGAATGGTGTTACTGATATAATTCCTAAACGATTTGCTTGAAACTAAAAACTTACAAAATGTCTAAATTACTAGTTATTTGTTTGTACTCACTTTATCAACAATCTTAGTAGACATTTACCTTCCTAAGAAAAAATATTACTTTATTTATACATGGGCCATCAGGGTTTAACTATATGCCTCGTTTGACAGTATTTTTATTTGGTGAAATTAGAAACTTTAATTTATGAATAACAATGGCTAAAATTTAAGCTTTCAATATCAATACAATAATCTCATAAAACCAATTTATTTATAGATTGCAATTGTTAAAAATCAACCATAAACTCTATCAATGAAAACTAAAAAGAGAACTATACAGCTAATTTATTTGTAATAACTAATTTATTCATCATATATTAACATTTAAATGTTTAGCAAAATTTCAGATTTATAACTAAAATACAAGTATATTAAGGTGCTCAAAGAGTGATTTTATTTAAGATGATGGGGGTTATGTAGTGAGAACCTGCTTCTTTCTTTTTAAATTATTACAAGCAGAAATACCCGGCGTTGCCCGGGTCTAGAAGTTTTAAGTATAAAATTTGAAATGATCGAAATGAAAATTGGGTTCAATATTATTTTAAGCATTTTTGTCTTACGATTCTTCATTCATGATCTACAGTCCCTTGGACGTTTTTTAACATTTTCAGGAGAATAGTGGTACCTAGGCTATGAAAGAAGCATCCTAGAGCAAAAAATCATTATATAACTTTGAGCTCAATTTTTATTTCCAACATTTCATATTTTATGCATTAAGGCCGTAGACGCCATATTTCTTGAGAAAAAATGCAAAAACTAAAAATTGGAAAAATTTTTGAGGTTTTTGGGCCCTAGGGGGCCGGGGTTAGGCTGCCCCTCAGAGTTTAATAGCCTAAAACCACCCCAAGACTTATAGTAAGTGCCTTGCAAAAGGATTTTTGAAAAAGGTCCATTGTAGGCCGAATGCATAAGGTACAAACATACATACATACATACATACATACATACAGAGCCACGAAGAGAATTTATATATAGATATATACTTCTGCTTAATTTTGTTGTATATCCTACGAAAAGATAACACAAACATACGCTTTTAATATTTAAATAATATAATTAACGTAATAATGATTGAGTCGTATTTTAATAATTCTGGGTAGAGTTGATTGAAAATTCTGAAGAGGATAATCTTTATACGCTAATAAAAATGACGAATTACAGAGAATTCGTGTATATTGGTGAATGACCAGATTATGAGGGCCAAGCGTTCATTAGTACGAAATGAATGT
Source organism: Hermatobates lingyangjiaoensis (assembly GCA_026182355.1). Lineage (NCBI taxonomy): Eukaryota > Metazoa > Arthropoda > Insecta > Hemiptera > Hermatobatidae > Hermatobates > Hermatobates lingyangjiaoensis. The sequence goes on from JAPFBL010001938.1 coordinate 5,024,281, forward strand.
GGCTAGGGAAAGCGTGATCGCGTGACAGATGTTATCACTTTATTATACGCCTTGTTACTTCGCCTGTAGATAGCTCGACCAGTAGGGATCTTGTTCTGTTTGTGGACTGCTAGGTTCTTAATTGTTTGTTGATCAATGAATAAAAAGGTCTTATCTTTGATAAGCAGTGGTTTAATATTCTAAAACTTCCTTTTATCAAGACGAGGTCCTTAACCTCACCACTTTGACTCCAAGCCCCAATAGACTGTCTGAAATCTCTCCATCCCCTCTCCACTTGACTTGATAAAATGATAAGTACTTTACTTGCCTCAAAGGAAATTATGATTCCTCTATTATAACTTACAATCATATCTTTGTGGTATGATTTTTTAGATATAACGATTTCTTTCAGTAAAGTACGTTACTCCGAGGATAACCTACCAACTTTACATTAATTAATTTATTCAACATTTGTTTAGCATTAATATACACATAATTGATATCTCAAAAGAATATTAAAGAATTTTGGGGACTCTTAACTAATTTTATATTAGTACAAATTTTATATTATAATATTTGGTGTTAAAGTATGTTCTAAATACACTAAAAGAAATTTTAGTAAAAAAGATCTCTATTACTATTTGATACTATACTTCTTATCATCATCTCTTTACTACATCTTAAATGTTATGGTGAATCTATATTAAAGATAATCTTAGCCCTAGATAATTGATTTAATAAAATTATATACATGTAATTTAAAAACAAGTTATAATTAACGATATTAATGATTTGTAAAAATACGAGTTATTAAAATGCAATTGCTATGTGAGTACCCAGTGTTTACGCCGCTTGCGTAATCCCATTATGAAGGGATCTTCATAATGGGATTATTGCCTCAAATATCATTGGAGGCATCTTCTTGTGCAGCCAATCACTCGATGAGAGGAGTCAACCTTTGCTGTTCCTCGTCCTCATGGTGGTGTTTATTGCTGGAAAATCTTGGACCTTCCAACACCCGCCTGATAGTTTTGAGTAAAAGGCATAGATGTCGTAGGAGTTGACTGTAGAGGCTCATGCAGCCACACTGTAAACAAATAATGGTATCAATATCGTTTATGCAGTATTACCTTGTCTTTGGCCTCAAAGAAGAGGTTCATTTTGATGAGCATCTGATACAATCATCTCCTTGCCCAAAGTGTTCTTCTTTTGTGTAGCTTGAACTGGTGATTGCTCGTTTAGTTTATTGTACAGTATGAAACACAACACACACCACAACATTTATTTCATGGCCGTGAACAAGTAAGGGTGAGTGGTTTGTCTACTCGTATATTCAGATATCCTCGATCTTCGATGGTTTATCGGCATCGTAAGTTCCCTTTGTGCGGATCATTTTTGTGACAGACACTGAACCCAATTAAGAGTGCAGGCAATGATATATGTGGCTCATATAGTCTAGTGTATATGAATATTTTCTGTTAGCTAGTGAAGGACAGCTTTATAGGGCATCTTATTACAGTAATACTAAGTTCTAGAAGCATTTTTAATCAACAACTCAACTTAACTGGATGAAATTATATAATGATGCTATAAAATGTCTCAAAAGTATGACAATTAAACGAAAAATTAGGAATTTGAAAAAAAAGATTCAGTAGAAATTTAAGAGAAGATTTAAAAAAAAGATACTGACCTGAATCAAGACATTGAACAATGTTTTCTTTACTGTAGTCAAACAAGCTGAAGTCCCCGGTTACTCTTCAATAGCTTCAAAACCTGTAATTGCTAATTGGGAGATGGGAGTTTGTTTAATTGAAGAACTTTAATTTACTTAGAATGAAATCAAAAAGTCATAATTGTATACGTCTTGCCCCGTGTGTTCTCTAGTCTACTCGCGCGAATTTGATCCCTACTTCTCTCCTAGACCAACCGAAATTATCTAAATAGTCATTATTTAATGAATACTCACCTGTGTTGTACTAGCAACCTTCATTTACAAAAAGCAACAATTAGCTTTATTACTGTTGTTGTACATGTACTAAAACTAAATTTTATAGTCATAGTACCTAATAATAAATCTTCATACCCCCAAAACACCTGAGTTTCTTTATCCTAAATGATTGTGCTTTCATGTAATGTCAAAGACAAATTTTACATTAATTCAAATTTGGAGAAAATTTTCAATGAACCTATTTTTGACTTCAAATATATTTTACCTTTCTAATATAAAATTAAGAGAATGTATTTTTTACAGAGGAAGATGGGACTATTTTTCACTTGAAACTGTTACTTGAAGATCTCACTTTAATAGAAAAGTACCTAATAAGTGTAGATTGTGATGAATATTTGACCACGGTTAATGACACATCATGGATCAAAGAACTTTTACATCCGACAGTATTTACTAGGAAACAACTAGCAAAGAAAATATTTCGAAAAGTGGGCCCAGGTGACGTTAGCATAAACATAGAGGACATGAAGAAAGAACTGGGTATAGTTAGTGAAGAAAAGAGTGCTATTACCTCTGTGTCCTCTATATCAACCATTGTCTCCAGTGCATCAAGCTTGATGGACGGATCAGAGGGATCCGAGTCCGTTGACGTTCAGGATGAGACTGTTTTTGACATCGATGCCATTCTTTACAAGTATTGTATACACATATTCTAAACAAATATTTTGTTACATGTTTTTATGCTTGATGTGAATTGATTTCGAATTTTTTTTTAAAAGAATCCACTGAAATAATACTGATGTTTAGAGGTTTAATGAACAAATTTATAATGATTTAATGAGATGTAAGAACTATAAAATTCTTATATATAAAAAATCAACACCAATCAAACATATAATATCTGATGCTTTCCAAGGTATGATAGATTAGTCTAACAAAATGTTGTAATCAATCTATATGTTGCACTCTTCAAAACTTAATATCAGGTATATATTGAATATTCGGTGTTGTGGTAGGGTGGAATGGGATTGTGTGATTGGTGGGGGTAAGTGTGTGTTCTCTGAAGGGGATAATTTTCTGTCTGATAAACTAGGTAAGATTCTTGTTTTTATTGAAATAAGACACTTGGTTTTATGAGACTACAATCTACTGCAATTATTACATTCATCAGTAAATGAATTACGTTTGGCGTCATGTAAGTGGCTGGTATTCATTTTGAGTAAGGAACATTAAAAAAAAAAATCAAAAATATTTATAAAATTTATACTTTAGTAATAATAACACGTTCTTATTATGTTAAAATTCATAAAACAATTTATTTTGGAGTTATTTCAGTCAATATAAGTTATATTCATTATTAGAACGAGACTTAGTAACAAGAAACTGAATGATCAATTAGCTGTTACTTTATCTAGACATATGCATTCAACCGGAGTTTATGAAACTTACTTATCCGATACCAAGTCAATATACGTGATATTATATCAACTGGAACGTAAACCTATATACGTGATATTGGATGGATTAAAACAGGAAGTTCAATTATCAATCATTTCATCAGAAATGGTTGGAGTTAATGTAGCTATCTTATTCATAGGATAGTTAAATAAAAATAAAACCAAAAAATCAATTAATTGTCAAGAAGTTTAAAATTATGTTTACTTATAGTGAAGTTGAGTGCAGACCACTCCTTATTTTTTTTTCTCTCTGACGCTGTAGCACCTTGAGACTCGGGAACCAATTCCCTAAATTGATAAAAAAATATTAAAACAGGCCTGTTTACATATTCTTTAATGCTATATAAGATATATTGCATACTGAACCCTCTTTTGGTACAAACAAAACAAAAGAACGCAATGTGTACAACAGAGTATTATTTTACAATAAACCTATTATGTTACAACATAAATAGCCTATATGGCTATAATAAATTACACAACATGGGTATAACAAAAAAAAAGTGAGTTTTAGTAACAGTCTCTTCAAACTTGATACTTTCTTGACGAGGGCAATAGCCTCTTCTAAGAGGGTTAACAGCTAGGGGATATTTTTTTTTCTTACTGTGCTTCTTGGTTTCCCCAAACATCCCTCTCTGGATATTTGTCGTTTCCGGCACTTTACACCCTTTTAAAATATCACTCTTCTCTCCCACTCTTTTCAACCCCTCACCAGATGTTTTCTGCATCAAGTGTTTCAGTTGGGTTTTTGACTCTGACGAAGACTGCTTGTTACGGTTGAAAGATCTTAGTCTTGTTTTCCCATTTCTTATTGTAGTTTCATCATTGATTGTTGTTTCACGTGTTTATGTGAAATCTTTATATATAAATATATATATAGATTACCATAACCGGAAACTTAGTACATCAATTCACAAGAAGTCTACAAACTCTGCATCTTATCTTAATGCTAACAGTGAATGCCCATAACAATACAAGAACTCAACAATAAAAGCCTTGATCCATAGAGTCTATAAAACAACAGCAAATCGGAAACTATTTCAGAAGGACATCGAGTTTACAAAACAATCCCTCATTAACAACGGCTACTCCAACTCTCTCTTTGACAATATTTTAAAACAATATCTTAATTCGAAACACATCAGTCAAACTGATAACCAAATAACAGGCATAACACATAACCTTTATTACGAAAATCAGTATTCGGAAGACCACAAAATAGACGAACGCGTGCTCAAGGATATAATTAAGAGGAATGTAAAATGCACCTCACCCGAGGATAAGGTCGCCTTAATAACCTATTACTTCAGCCCCACCATAAGCAGCCTAGTGATGAGAAACAGCAATAAGATTAAGGATTCTCAACTGAAGGAGTCTAATCTAGTGTATGAGTACACCTGTCAAATCGGGGACCGTGAGCCCTGCAACGATTCATACATTGGGATGGCAACTACGAGTACATCACTGTCGAGAAGACTTACCATGCACCTTTCTATATGCGTCCCCAAGAAACATTCAGAGGACAAGCATAATACCAAAATAACTAGAGACCTACTCGTGAGTGGAACTAAAATAATTAGAAAAGAAAACAACTTCAATTGGCTGCAAATCGCAGAAGCAATAATAATTAAACAGAATAAACCTACAATAAATATTCAGACGGGTAGTAGCAAAAGAGTGCTTAAACTATACGCGTCTGATTGGATGAAGAAACCGTTAACTGTTGGTATTCAGAAACCTTGAAAAACTGGTGAAGAAAATGACATCAGTGAAATACGGTCAGTTGTTCAACGAAATATATATATTGGTGTATACTGGCAGCAAGTTTTCTTTTAAACAAGTGTTGTTAAAAAGCACAGCGGCTTCAGCATTAATAATCTTCTTAGAAAGATGTTCTATTTGCCTTATTATTGTCTTCTGAATTGTATGGTCTCATTGCAATGCCGTGCTCCACTATCGTGTGTTTTAATATTGGTGTATACTGGCAGCAAGTCTTCTTTTAAGCAAGTGTTCTTAAGAAATTCTTGTTATGGAATTAGGTAGATTAATTTTTGAGCTACTAGTGAATTACAAGAAAATAATAAGGCAAATAGAACATCTTTCTAAGAAGATATATATATTCGTAAATTTTGGTAGCAGTCCTTCTTTGACACACACATTATTGAAAATGACACCAAATTTAGCTGATACCTGTTTCTTAACAAGTTTCTCAATTTTTCTAAAAACACTCTCGTTATTTAGAAAAATTGAGAAACTTGTTAAGAAACAGATATCAGCTAAATTTGGTGTCATTTTCAATAATATATATATATATATATATATCATGATTACAAGAAAAGTACACGTGAAAACAACAACGCAACTCATATCAATACTTTGATCTCGTCGTCATCAGGAAAAGGTGAAGAAAAAGAAGAAGAGGAGTCCTACTCGGATGGCAAGGAGTAACCAACCACGCAGCACGTACGGCTTAGTGATCTGTCGTATTAACGACTCACAAATAAATAAATAACTAATAAAATGTAAATAACGAAAAAAAAGAACTAAAAAAAATAAATAGAGAATGAAAAAGCCAACAAATAATTAAAATAAAAAGGAAAAATAATAATAAAAATTAGAAATAATAATTAACGATTTTGGTTGAGGCCAGGGGTTAGAACAAGCTTGAAGGAGGCCAATTCGTGCTTCTTTGGAAGCTCTTAAATTAAAACGAGGTTAATATCTGAAATTTGTTTAATGACCTGGAAACGGTTACAATAATTAAATCCCAGTCCATGGGAGCTTGCATAGATGTTAATGGATAGGTTTAGTCGCTGACTAACTGAAGACCTTTGACCATTCATACAAAGTTTCAGCTTAGTGGAAGCGTAACCAACATAAAAAGCTTCACACCAAGTGCAATCCATATAATAAACGCAGTTCATGAAGTGCCGGGATGGGGGTAAACATTATGATTAAGGGAGGATGCAAAATAAGAGGCAGGGTTGATAATCGGACTCTTTGACAGCCACGTCGTCCGCAATGTTCCATAGGAAAGGAATAATTCAGAAATGGAAGTCGTCGACCGAAATAACTCTTCGTTAGTTCGTATGAATCTGATGAGGCCAGTAATTTTGGTCGAAATATCATAATCCCATTTCTGAATTTCTTTCGTTGTTAACCGTTAAAATTCATACAGAAATGAAGAAAATACATTTTTTACTTCATAACGATGAAATTTTGAAAGTTTAAAGTTAATATTGACAACTTTTTTATGTCATACAACTTTTGTTTAGCATTAAGGAAGATTATTTAAAGTTAAATTAAGTCTTATTTTATAATTTAAATTATACACTTAAGTTGATATGTGATTTCTTATGCTTAAAGGGTACAAAACAATATCAACCTTATTGCTGTAGTAAATTCTGAAATATGGATAAATTTTCAATTGCTTGTATTAAAACATTAAACGTACTTTTTTAAATTCTATTATTGAATCATAACAAATTTATACATGAAGTTTATGTTGCAGTGTTGATTACGTTGATCTAACACACAAAGTTGAAGCAATTTTGACAGATTTTCGTGAACTAAGCAGAATTAACGATTTGAATCTGGAGCAGATTGACTACGAAAATTCGTTTCTTTTATTTACTGTGTGTAAAGCGATAGAGTATTTAAATCATATTCTTATAGAGGTTGACCATATAACAGCGGAAGTGATTTTACCAGATGGTCAACTAGGACTATGTGCTACGACTTACGTATAGTAAGTATAGAAATATTTTTTATACTTTTATATAAGCATAATACAATTAAAGGGATTTTACAAAGAACTTTAAGAACAAATTAATGCAATAACAACTATATAAGAAGGTTCGGGTGGTTAAGTGGTTATTTGTACTTGGAGCTAGGACGCTAAGATGCTGTTATGTTTCGTTTTTCAACGGCCACACTTAGAGGCTTGACATATGTTGTTCTGTGTGTGTAAACAGTTTATGTGTGTGCTTTGGGAGTGGATATGTGGTACATTCGTGATTTGATATCTATTTAAACATGAGCGGGCCAGATTACTGGGAGCACGTAGTGCTACCAATCCAAGGTCAATCAAGCTCATGATGCTTAATTTCAGTCATCGCATGAGAATCATTGTATAACTACAATTGTCTACTTGAGGAAGACAATATTTAGGAGTGCTGACCGAGAATTCAGCCGGTTTCATAGTATGTACTACTAAAGGTATTATAGTCCACATGTTATCTTTGGATAGATAAAACCAATAGCTAAAAAAATCTTAAAACAAAAATTTGAAATATTTCAACAGATAATCAAACTATTGAGAGTATTGAGAAGAAGTTTTCGATGAACTCACAGGGTACCATTATTAATTGAAAGGTATTAGTTAATCTTTAGAAATTTAAATTGTGTAAGTGTATTAATTATAGGAGTCACTAATAGTAGTGTATTTTATATCAGTAATCAATATCGATATATTTGAGAAACGTTTTCACACTCATCTTTGAACTGTTTTAACTAAAGCTGGCAAAGAAAAATTTTAACTATTTTCCATCTTGAATTATCAATTTTTGAAAATTTCTGTTGATAAAAAATTGAAATTTATCACTTAACATCATCTCAATATATTGTCAATTAAAATATTAGAAAGAAGGTTTTTTTTATCAGATAGAAAGTTAAAATTAGAACTATTAACTTCCACTTGTTTTTAATTCTCACATATTTATTTACCTTTATGTTATAAACAGGAATTGAGTGTATATAATCAAATTTACTATAAGCAAGCCTGTTATCATAACCTTTTTATTTATTATATCATTATTGGATGATCAAACCACAATATGAAATGGGAAAACACGACTAAGATATTTCAACCGTAAAAAGCGGTCTTCGTCAGAGTCAAACACTGTGGACTTTGCGTGTCACAGCTTTATCTTTTGAACACCAAAAAAAAAAAAGAAAAAATAGGTTCATAGTGGTAGGATCACAACTCAATTTTTTTACTCGACTTTCAATCTATTTGTTGTGAAATTCATCAATAAATATTAAGCACTCAAGGAATTTGAAATTCCACCATCTTGCTGAGAACAACAGTCACCATAATAAACTAATTATGTAATCTTTTAATAATATTAAAATATTAGAATGTAGTGATTGCAATCCAACCAATAATGCGATATTGTTTTATTTTTGCATTCATTTGTGCAACAAATAGTATCAAGCAATAAGTTTGAAAAACATCTACGCGAGGTAATAGATACCTTCTATTTACTTCATTCTAAATATGATTTTGAATAAATAACAATTATTTCCAAGTGCTAGCTAATTTACAAACACCTATAGTCGACGTTTCGTACATCTTTGTAAACATACCCTGAGCCTACATCAATAATCGATTATTTTACCAAAATATGAAACAATAAAACGTAGCACTTCAACTACATGAGGACAAGGGATGTCGAAATATCCTAGTGACTTTGGTCTCAGAAGTTGTGTACTTTTCTTTATGATAAAAATGTTTCCAGTCCAATCGAAATATCTATTTTTCATACATACAACTGAAACACTAGATGTAGAAAAAATCTGGTGAGGGGTTGAGAAGAGTGGAAGGGAAGAGTGGTATTTTAAAAGGGTGAAAGTGTAGGAAAGGACTAATGTCCAGAAAGGGATGTTTAGGGAAACAAAGAAGCTCAGTAAGAAATAGTAAAAAACTATCCGTTAGCTGTCAACCCTCTTAGAAGAGGCTATTGCCCTCGTAACGAAAGTATCAAGTTTGAAGAGACCGTTACTAATGTTTATAACTTAGCAGTTTATAACTTAGAGAAAAACTTTCCCTAATACTTCAACAGAGCCCTGTTCATTGTTAAATTCCATAATTTTACCGTATCATGACTCACTGTACCCCCTTCCTAGACTAGCCAAACAACTTAATTTTAATATAGTCTCTGTTTTTACAGTACTCTGTCTTACTGTACTCCTTTGTTTCCCCAAACATCCCTTTCTGGACATTTGTCCTTTCCTGCACGTTCACCCTTTTAAAATACCACTCTTTCCTCCCACTCTCCTTAACCACTCAGCAGATGTTTTCTGCATCTGGTGTTTCAGTTGGGTTTTTGACTAAAAAATATGTTATAGATACATACAGCTCTTGTAATAATAACCTAAATCTCCCTCTGAGCTCTCCGAATAGTCGTTAGTGGGACATTAAAATCTTCCAGATAAGTTCAAATGCTTGTTTTTAGTAAATGGGAACAACAGTTAAGTTAGCTCAAACGTAATATTCTTATTAGCCACAGTGCGACAGAAGATGTTATTAACAATCAAAGTAAGCAGAAAAACTTCTTACCTCGTAATTTTCTTTGCCATCCGACCTGTTTTTGGGACCTTCATATCCATTTCCCAGAGTGACACTAATATTGCGGTAACTATTTAGTTACAATTAACTACGTAATAACGTATCATTAAATATTCCATTCATTTTCTTTTTGATTATTATAAGATATATTTATTTTTTTACTGTCTTTCTTATTGTTGAAGACAAAAAAAATAGTGATAATCTAGAAAAACCCTTTTAAGATATAAGCAATAAAGAAATGACTTTTACGTACATTAGAAAAGCCAAAAATAAAATAAAGTTGAAAAAAAAAATATAACTAGAACACTAAAACCAAATAACTCAATTAAACAAAACTTGAATTTTTGCATAGTGAATAAATATCGCAAATCCAGTCAAAATTGAATCTACAGAATAAGATGGAATGGCTGTGCACAATATTCTATAGAACTGTGAGTAATGATTTAAGACAGCTATATAAAAAGCAGATGCAAGCTGTTAAATCTAACAGAACAAATTCCAATTTTGCCAATCATTTAATGAAACATGGGGATCAACCAGACAATATGGAGAAGTGGATGGTAAATTTAAATATTTACCTTTGTAATGTACTGCAGTTAAACTATATTTCATAGTTTAACATCATTCATTACGCCGAATGACTAGCTTTAATAACACCAATGTAACCAAATGTAATGTATATATGCAACAGGCCAAACTCAAATTGCAACTCACGATTTATGAGCTAGTTGGTATTTTAGCGTATTATATATGGATAGATACAAGCCATACTGAACTGTATTTTACTGGGTAAAATCGCTGCTGGTTTTAGAGTTGGCTGCTAGAATTGCTTGTTTAAAATAAATTTTAAACCTATTGGTCGAAAACCTGGAAAATGAGGGCAAGATTATTGTTAAAACCTGTAATGATATTCCTCAGTTAAAAAGTAAGAATCTAGTGTTCTCTGATTTCGTGCTCTGCAGCCATAGAAGTGGACATTATGACGGTGTGGTACTGGGGAGTCAGTGTGTATACCATTGATTATGAGAAACTATCCCTTTCCATTCAAACGATTGCAATGTCCCATCAGCGTCTGTTTTGCAATGACCGTGACTAAGTCGCAAGGGGAAACTCTGTCTACCGCAGAAACTGAAGTGAGTAGGAACAAATTTTTCTCACATGGCAAACTGTAGTTTGCTTGCTCAAGAGTTAGAGGTTCCAAATCTTTGTTCTTCCATGAACCTGAAGGACAGAGAGCTAATGTGATGTATATAGAGGCATTTATTTAACACTATACTACTAATTTAAGTAGTGTACTTATTAAGTAGTGTTACTTAATAATGATAATGTCTATTATTTTATAATTGTTAATGATATTTTGGAATATCATTACCATGTACCATCTCCGAATTTTTGAATAAGCACCCGTTAAAGACGGGCACGTTTGCTAGTTTAAATATAATTAAGTTATATATATTTGACACGGAAGCACAGGTGAGAGTGAACAATGGCTCGTTTTTCCTGTTTTTAATATCTAAAATATGAAGTTTTTCATATTAATGATAATATTTTGATGATATTATATTCAAATTTTTTATTTCGTACGACCGTAAGAGGAGTAGGGAGAATATGTTACTTCTGTTGTGACTTATGTTGCAGGTACGAAAAGCTTCCTTTTCCATGCTTTGATATTGCCTAAAACCTATACAGATCTTCTTTGACTAAGAAGTTTTCATGTGTCGAATTTCATTCATTTTCACAGTAATTTATGCAGTTACAAACTTTTTGGATACATATCTGCCACTATGGTTTTAATAGTTTGCTATAACTTGTTTTAATAACACAATTACAATTATAGAGAACACATACATAACTTCTTTTCTGTCTGAATTTATCCATTATATTGCAGCTCATTAAAGAGACTCTATGCTACTCTCTTGAGAGTGTTTTCTCATTCACTGATAATTCCTTACCATCAAAAACAAGAGATAGACAGACTTGAGCGTGAAATATCAGATATCAGAACTGAATGTGAAGGTATTTCAGACGGAAGTATGTTAGAGGCCATATACATCACTCGTGTATCGCTCAAGAAAAGGAGGGACCTGTTGATGAACAATTGGAAACGAGAACATTTCAAAGGTATTTCTCAGACTTAAATCTGTAGCTATTAAAAATGTTTCTTACGATTAAAAATCTTATAACAAACTTCAGATTGTAAAAGATACGTCGGCGTAATAATAGATATTCTATTCAACAACATGGCATTTTTGCAGCAATTTGTCCCCTCCTGTCATAATTGGCTAATTATGGCCCGTAATACTCAGGTATCCAGGCTAATTATTGGCTAATTACTGGTCATGGTGGCTAATTAATGGCCAGTAATTCTCAAGTTAAATATCGGAGTATAATAATTGCAAATTGACAAACATTTAAACACGATCTTCAATTATAGAAGATAGTGTTTAAACAAACATACATAACATACCAAACAAAATATACATAAACCGGGAAAAGTCCTGTTAATAAAGTCATACAACCTGAAATCCAAAAATAATCCACTGGTGGACACTAGGGTTACTATGACTCATTGGTTGGGGGAAAAAATTGTTGAGTCTCACGATTAAAAGTAAATTTGACTTAGCTCAATAATTAATAAAGTAGTATGTAATGTTGCCAAAAGTAGTACTATCACAATTGAAGTAGCCCGACATAATGATTTGGGCTTCTTTATAACCTGGAATGTAGGTGTTCAAAGGTGGATAGGGATGGAATCATAACGAGGTATAATTACTCTGAGAACATATTCAGGTTTAAAGACATTATGTGAGAAAGACCTTAAACTAACTGGATTAGTAGGGTGCTAACAATAATGAGGGAATATAAATTCCACATTATCCTAATCAGCGAAAAGCCTAACCTCACGCATCTCCCCATTGCATCTTCCCTTGAATCCATTAAACCAATAGGAAGCTAAACCCATACTGGACTGATCACTCTTCCTATGTCTCAGTGATTGCAAGAGTAATAACCCTAACCCTAGCTGACAGATTGGACAATGTACAATCAACATTTACAGACCCCACACTCTCAGTAGAATAGCTACCTCAACAATGGCAGGTTATGACCCAAAACTGCTAATTACAACGCACTCCACACTAAATAGAATAACATTTTGATTGTTGGTTGTTGGTATAATTACCTGTGTTTACCGTATATATTTAAAATAAATAGAGTAATTAATGGAAATATTGCGTTTGTTTCAAAATTTTTATTCGAGTTATCAAAGGAAATAAATGGTTTGAGATCGCCTGAGTCCAATAAAATAAGTTTCAGAAATTCTGTGTGTGTGTGTGTGTGTGTGTGTGTGTGTGTGTGTGTGTGTGTGTGTGTGTGTGTGTGTGTGTGTGTGTGTGTGTGTGTGTGTGTGTGTGTGTGTGTGTGTGTGTGTGTGTGAGAGAGAGAGAGAGAGAGAGAGAGAGAGCAAGCAGGATATTTTAACAGCCCAAAAGGTTACCTATGATTTTACATTCACACTAGAAGAGTTATTCAATGAGTGTAGGTATACGAGTATGATCTGGAACTGCTAACCTCAGCGTGTTATTTGGTGCATAGAAAGATGATAGTGTTTAGCCGCTGTACTCCCTCCTTAGGCAACCAGATATGGGTTGTTTGGTTGGCTCACTGGTCAATAACAACTTCATAAAAAAATGCTTCCTCTTTTTTACATAAATTATCTGCAGCAACTGTATATTGTACATCTAATATACACTGCTATTGACTGTTGTGTTTTCAAGCTTTGTTTATTTATAGTCCAAATGTTTATTTCTGCTTAGTTATACTTATAATGATTTGTATTTTTAGCTCAACTGTCAACAATCACTATAAGACACCATGATAAGTCACTCCGAGGCTTTGATTACTTTGGGAAAGAAATGCAGAAAATTACGAAAGACAATTATTTTGCTATAGAGATCGTTGCATGGGGCATAATGGTATTTAGATATATGTTTATATACGTTATATTTATGTTCAATTATAGATTTTTCAATTTTTTTATTGACAACAAATTGTAAAAATAGAACTTATTTCTGTAAAAAAAAAATAAAAGAGCCCTTCTATATAACTTTTGAAAAGAATTATTATTTTTTCAGGATTTGGTGGAATACAAACGGACAAAATTTCCATTCCTAAAAGTAATCTCGTTTCTTGAAAAAGTAATAACATCGGTAAGTTATACATTTATTAGCAATTTGATTTATTTTTTTTACATTAATTTCAAAACAGAAAATGTACTCTAATGCCCCTTTGGAATAATTTAATTTTGGAAAAAATTATTCCAACTCATCTTCCACACAAAGTTCTATTTTTAGATACAGTTTCATTTTGATCTATCAAACGGTATACAATCTTTCAGATTGAATTATAAGTTAAAATTTTTACATTCAATTAAAAAAAAATGCTATTGTTTTCAAAATCTGAGGATATTTTTGTTTATTGTTATTGTAGCTTCAAATATAATGCCAAAATTTCAAAACTCTAGAATTAGCAGTTGGGGGGGGGAATCGTCTGGAAACACATTTTTGGTAAAAGAAATAACTTTTCCATCATGCATAATTACTCCCAAACTATACAGCACATATACATTATGCAACTCATTTTTGTGTAGAATACCAATTTGATCCATCAAAGATTCTGGACCGTAGTGTGACCACAAACTTTGGATTCATTTTTTTTGTATTTTTATTATTTGAGGGTGACTATAGCACTGCGTCTCAAAAAAAAAAAACGATGTACTTCCCCTCTTCTGTACTAGAAAAACCCCAGCAGTTAGCTTCAACGCCTTCAGGAACCGGTATGTGAGCACCGCATACAGCAGTAAGGCTATTTACTCAAGGGGGTCCCCTGGTGCCCTTGAGGCTCTGTTCATAATACAGAAACCCCTGTATCATCCATCCTTCGGCACGGATCGCATAACACCTTAGATTGGGGCTGGGATAAAAAGGAGGGGATTTGGGGATTACGAAGGATGGGAAACGAAGGTGGTCAGGCCCAGCCTCTGATCACCTTCTCCTCCTCTTTCCTTTGTCCCTGCATATATGGTAGCAGGTTAACAAGGTAGCCTCGTGAAGGCTGAAAGACGGAGTTGAGTGTTAGAGGCTACTAGAGGCCCTTAATCACTCCATTACTACCCCACAAACTTTGGATACACATTCACCTACCACCAACACATTCACCCACACACACACCATCATCATCATCATCATCGAAAAAACTTTATAAAACTACTTTGGGGACCTCAAAACATATAATTCCGTTAAAATCTCGAGATGGAATTTTTTCACGATCACTATACTTTACTTATAGTAAAGTAAAAATATCTAGAGTAGTCTACACTCAACATTACTCTAAGTGAACATGATATCAACTAGGTAAGAATCAATTTAGCTTTAGTTTTATTTCAATATGATTATCGTGTAAACGTATTATCAAACTCATAGATAATCGATTGAATAACTCCATTTGTTATAATGTGTATGTCAATTTTATAAGTTACTAGCAAACGTACCCGTCTTTGACGGAATCAAAAATTCAATTATACTTGGTATTCCAAAATATCAATTATAGTATTATACTAATACTATAATTAGAAATTAGAGAATAGTTGAAAATACCATTATTAGTACAGTGTTAAACAAATGCCTCTGTATACACCACATTAGCTGTCTATCCTTCAGGTTCACGGAAGAACAAACAGTTGGAACCTCTGACTCTTGAGCAAGTAAACTGTAGTTGACCATGTGAGAAAAACTTGGTCTCGCTGACTTGAATTCCTGCGTTAGATAAAGTCTCCCTTTGCGACTTAGTTAACATCATTGCGAAATAGACCTTGACCGGACTTTTCAATCATTTCAACGGAAACAGACAGTGGCTCGGAATCAATGGTATGGGTGGTATACACACAGACTCCACATTCCACACCCAGTCATGATGGCCGCCTCTACGGCACATCTGTGCAGAGCACAAACTCCGAGTTGCACATTTCCCGAGGCACTCAAGTTGCGTAACGTGAAATTTGTTACTGATACTAAGTCACAGCATGATGATGCTCCTACTTGAAGTTTTTACTCATAAGCAGGCAGTCCAAGAGCAGTCACGGAGTCAAAAAATTCAGTTAGATAATAAACTTCTTCCTCATTACTAATCACTCTCTTTACTGACTTTTAATTTCTATCTTCGGGTTGATATAGCGTAAGAACATGTTTGCTGATTTTTCCTGCCTATTCATTAGTAAGGCTTGAGCATTGCTCGTTGACAAAGCCATTTATTCTGAATAGATAGTACATCTTAAACTCTGGGAAACACCTTGTCAATAAGCTCAAATAAGTATAATATTCATATATTAGCATTTTGCTATAAGCAAATATTCATGTACGCAAATGAAATTAAAGTCAACTAACAATACCTAATTGCTACACCTGTATATTTTCAAAATAAACATGTGTGTGTAGTTAGCCAAACACGGCTTAAAAGTTCATACCTTCGCTGCATCATTGAATATTCCATCCATCCAACGATTAGATTTTAAGTTAGACATACGCAAATCTACAATCAAAGTTTCAGTTTTATACGTCTTATGGTGGCAATATTTTGTGGACAAACCGACAGACAGAAATTATTTTAAAGGTACATGTGGCTACTCTAAAGTATAAAACGTAAAGAAAACTTGAAATGAGTTAGTTCTAATTAACGTGCTCTCAGTCAACAGCCAGCACGCAAGCCACTGGGCTACTCTGGTTCCATACCTTACTTTATTACCAGTGTT
The DNA here is from genome assembly GCA_026182355.1 of Hermatobates lingyangjiaoensis. Taxonomy (NCBI): domain Eukaryota; kingdom Metazoa; phylum Arthropoda; class Insecta; order Hemiptera; family Hermatobatidae; genus Hermatobates; species Hermatobates lingyangjiaoensis. The sequence goes on from JAPFBL010001938.1 coordinate 5,040,819, forward strand.
TATATTACGCAAATATTAAATTTAAAAAAAAAATGGTGTTATTGTATTTATTTGTAATACAATCTCAATAAAATAATAAATCTCATTAAATAAATCTGTTCATAAATCTCATTAGAAATTATAGAATAGTAGAAAATACCATTATTAGTACAGTGGTACACTACAGTATACACTACATTAGCTGTCTGTCCTTCAGGTTCATGGAAGAACAAACAGTTGAAACCTCTGACTCTTGAGCAAGTAAACTACAGTTGACCATGTGAGAAAAACTTGGTCTCTCTTACTTGAATTCCTGCGTTAGATAAAGTTTCCCTTTGCGACTTAGTTTATCTCAATGCGAAATAGACTCTCAAAGGACTTTGCAAACACTTCAACGAAAACAAATAGTGGCTCGGATTCAATGGTATGCGTGGTATACACACGGACTCCCCAATACCACATCCAGTCATTATGTCCGCCTCTATGGCATATCTGTGTAGAGCACGAACTCAGAGTCGTGTCCTGTTGTACAGTTTTGGGGCACTCATGTTTCGTAACATGAAATTTGTTACTGCTACTAAATCGCAGTACGATTGGTGCTCCTACTTTAAGTTTTTACTCATGAGCAGGCAGTCCAGGAGAAATAAATTCAGATTCAAGAAATTCAATTAGATAATGAACTGCTTCTTCATCACTAATCCAATCTCTTTATTGACTTGTAAATTCTTTCCTAGGTATGATATAGCGTAAGAACTTGTTTGTTGATTTTTCCTGCCTGTGTATATTAATAGTTGAGAAATGCTCGTTTACAGAACTATTTATTCGTAATAGATAGTACAACCTCAACTCTGGGAAACACCTTTTCAAAGATGTTAAATACGCAGTATATTCATATGCTCAAATGAAATTAAAATCAACAACAATACCTACTTGCCACACCTGTGTATTTTCAAAACAAACTTGTCTGTGAAGTTAGTAAAATACGCTTAAAGCCCTATAACTTCGTTTCTGTACTGAATTATTAATTTATTTAGAGCCCGTATTTTAAGCTAGGCATACACAAATCCAGTGTCAAAGTTTCAGCTTGCCATGTCTTATGGTGGCTGAGTTTACTTGTGACAAACGTTTTTGGTTTAAACGTCCATAACTTCACTTCTACATTGAATTTCCAATCAATTAATCAATCTTTTTCAAGAGCCTATATTTTAAGTTAGACCTACACAAATCTACTGTAAAAGTTTCAGCTTTATGTGTCTTATGGTAGCTGAGTTTACTTGTGACAAAGTTTTGCGGACAAACAGACAAACCGACAGACAAACTGACAGAAATTTTTCTAAGGGTGGATTCGGTTTCTCCAATGTATGAAACGTAAAGAAAATTTGAAATGAGTCAATTCTAAGCAATGTACAGACAAAATCATTATTTTATTTATATAGATAACAAAACTGAAATCATTCATATAGAACAGTTAGACATGATACCGAAGATGGAAGTCAATAGTTGTCATTTTTAGCTTAATATTATACTAAATATTGTAAATTCATGAAATACTCATATTAAAACAAATCTATTACGACATTATAATTTCTTGGATATTAGGTATGGAGAAATTATTTAGAACTACTTGCCGTTTTGTCCACGAGCTTTCATAATCAATCATAAGTTCTTTTTTTTAATTTTACATAATTTTAATTTTAACAGTAACCTTCAAGTTCAAAGTATTATCATTCAATGCTACTATTAGTTTCATAATAATCCAAAATTATACCATGGAGTTATTAGTTTAGCAAAAAAAGTTTAAAGTTACATATTGGTAAAAAATGTAACATTTCCTTATTCAATATTGCCCAAAGACTATACAGCAAATCTACACTAAGAGAGTTTTTTTTGTAAAATATTAATTTAATCCATCAAACAATGTAAATGTAAGTAAATTTATTATTTCTGATGATGAGTTAAGAGCTGAGTGCATTCTAGGGTGGTTTGAAAAAACTGATTTTTAAATTCAGATCGCTATAGTGCACAAAAGTTGCTATTGGTATAGACTTGAAAAAAAAATCGAATTATTATTTTATTATTAATTTGTCTTCCGGTCATGCAATAATGCCATAGAAGTTAACAAAAAATTGTGAAGACATTTAATTTTTCATAATTTTTTTAAGCAGGTCAGATATTTATAAATACGGTCCTATACCATGAAATAACTATTAAAAGTACATAAAATCAATATATATGCACTTATTATACATTTGTTTCACATCTTCCAGTAGCGAAACATAGTATAAAATGAGTAAAATTAGTAGTTTTTGCAAAATTTCAAAGTTTGACTGTTCAGTACATTTTAGTCATACGACATTAATCTAAAGTTTATTTCTATTACAATATTATATTTATAATCCAAGCATATAAGGTAATTTGATATTCAAGCTGAATTCGATCGCGGAGCTTCGTCAAAAAGAGCAGAGTAGCCTACCTGGACGGAGAGGAGGTTTCCTTTCAGATAATTTAGAAATTTTCTAATAGTAAACATTTGGTAATTTTGTTTGTTTCAATTTTTAATTGCTGGTGCAACTCTTTGCTCATTTTGTTTATAAAACGACCCAGAACTCATCACAGGATGGTGACTGCACTAACATCCAATGTAGGGTGTGTGTGTGTGTGTGTATTTTACAATATGTGAAAATTTATTTCACTTTCTCTCTTTTGATGTTTACTTTCTAGTCTTTATCCATTTATAAACATCGAAATTAGAATATCTATAAAAAAAAGTTGGTTCTATAAACAAGTAAATTGGTTCTAATATAGACGTCTCTGGAACTGTGTCCACACACTTTACTTTGGTCACTAGCTTAACTGATAAGGGAAATGTTTGAATCTAAATTATTCATCTGTACTTCTATATTTTTGCTTATTTTGGAAGATGTAGGTCGTTTTCTTTCATACTTTTCCGTATTATTCTATTAGTTATTTACTTTGTTTCTTTAACATCCAGAAACCCTATTTTTCCAATTCCGTCTTTTTTTTGCAAGTATATAAACCTTAATTCCAAAGGTGGAATTTTTTTCCATTTTCACAAATGCAGTTCACACGCACAGAACATACACATTATATCTGGAGATTTCTTATATGAACAGTTATTAGCAACAAAAACACATTTACACGTCGTTATATCAAAAAGAGAACATCCATTCTCTTTGAAATTGTCAAGTTTAAGTTTGAATGTTGGTTTATCTTTGTTACAATGAAACGATTCTCTAATTGTACTGTATGATTCATAGTAAGAGCTAATTAGCTGGATGACTCTGTACTCCGTTACAGTTGGAATCGAGGCTTTGTCATATAAAATGATAATTTTCTTTGCCACGGTTGAGGCTACCCTTGAAAAAAGATACAGTCTTGTTTATTGTTACAGCTAAGTTGAATCTCTCTTGAAAGCGAAGGACATCTTCATGAGTAGGAAGTTTTTTGTGTGAGAAGTCTCGCGGGTAACCAAAAATAGAGCACTAAACATCTTTTCCTGTTATTGTACCTATACCAACTTTCTTTGGCATATCAATTGTATCAATAACTGTCGTGTGGAACTATTTAAGTACAAACCCTGAAAGTAAAAGTAGACAGAAAAATATGGGTTTAAGCACAACACAATTTACTACTGACACGAGCTAGCGGCAATAGCAGACTGAAAGAAATAGCGGGAAACCCGGCTCCGTTGCAGACACTGCATACACCATTATCTCTTTGTGTAACCTAGCTGGATGTCTGTAAAGTAGATGAATTCTAATACGTGTTTAAATAAGACTTTTAAGAAACCTTGCTTAGGTAACTAAACGAACTAATAAGCCCGTAGTTATTTTACACGGTTAGATCCTTACCAGATTTTGGTGGAAGAACTATTCTGACCCGTTTCCAGGCTGAAGGAAAGTAATCAGTTTTAATTCAAGCAATAAATGTAGTTGTTATCCATTTGAATACGTAATCAGAGAGCTTCTTAAGAGCATCATTATTTTCATCACCAAACTATCTTTTTAGTTAGCTTTATTGAGGGGATGACAAATTCGAATAGGCTAATTTTCTTAGGCTCGCTATTTTCCTTGTCTACCAGTCGGAAGGACATCATCTGGGTGACGAGATTCACCTTTAGACCCTTCTCCTCCAACGCTGTGTGCATCTCTTCTTCTATAGTGTAGAGGGAAGATTTATTTCTCTATGTAAACATATTACATATATTTGTTGTAACAAGTGACAAAGAAAGATGACAGTAAAGTGAGACTCTGGTGACAGTGTCAGATTTCTGTTTTTATTTTGATATTTGTTTTGGGAGGTGGCGGAGATAGATGTTCGAAGTTGAAGTCCCGTTTAGCTGAGTAGCTTGTTTATACTCGAGAGTCTCAGTCAATGTGGAAGGCCACACTGGTGACGATTCCTTTGACTGTGTTGCATTAGCCGTGAGAATGAGTAGCCGGATGGCTCTTTGGCTTTATCTTTATCTCAGATACACAACTGGTTACCGGCTATATACTCTGTAGTACAATGAGAACACTCAAAACAAGCTGAATCAGTTCGGCTCAATGTCTATAAAGTTTGTTTTTTGAAACATAAATGTCAGTACCGATATATGTACATTTGTCAAGCAGTGATATTCGATTAAAGCACTTAAAAACGAGTGGCACAAACCTTAACACAATTAATCTTAAAGGATTTGGTCTACATTCATAGCCAAAGTCATAACAACCAATGTTGTGCGTCTAATTTCAAGAAGTTTCGAAATAAAAGTATTAACCGCAAATAACTACAGGACTCAACTATAATGAGCCAAGAGTCCTATTATTAGTTTTAAATTTTATATAAACTGTTTTTGTATAAAAGACAAACCAATAGATAGAATCGAAGCTGATTGGTGGAAAGCTAGTTAATTACGTATTAACCAAATAATATTTTACTAAGTTTTTCAATTTCTCATGTTCTTTACATGCAGTTTTATGATTTATGATTCGTTGTATGATTTAAATAATCAAGTTTTAATTTGATTACATACATCTACATCACAGTTATTGTTTGCTGACAAAAACAATAAATATTTTAGAAGATTAATACATTTCTAACTTTAATTCAGAGAACTGACGTTGAAACTCTAAATGGACTATTCAATATTGAGGTAAGATGAGGGTTGCCTTGATTTCAGATTATTCTAACTTTATGGAGAAGTAGGCCAAAGTTTCAGAGGTCTCAGCATATCATGCAATAATCAATAGTCTGGCTTTGGCCAAAGTATTATCATTAAGGTCAATATTGTGCCCTTAATATCCAACAAATGACAAGATTTCTAATATCTGACTACTAACTCATTTTAAATAATTTGATTTTTTAATTTTACGTCTATATATTACATATATTTTATTTACAAATATTTTTTAACATTATATTACTAAACTAAATATTACTAAATATTACAAATTTTTGACTTACTTGAATAAATTAAAACTTTTTATAAATATTTCTACAACTCCTAAATAAATTATAGTAATTTACTTATTTCAATTGATAACATTTAGAGGCTTAACATTTGTTTGTTTTCGTTTTATTTACTGTTATTAAAATGACAGTAGATAAATTCTTGCATGCAAGAGTAGAAGAACACAAAGAACCAAGCGAATGAGTTATAACCGAACCATGTGTATAAGGTCAAAAAAGAAAGATTACCGTCGAAGCACAAAGACTTCCAATTACAGTAAAAATGATTAAGTCTGATGTATTGGTAATTTCATAAATGTTCTCGTCTTTATTATTAGTTAAACTGTATAACTGAGTACTTTAAACATTAAATAAACACATAAAATTTTCCTCTTTGCCATGAGTTCAGAGACACGGTTCCTAAGTTGTCTGCAAGTTTGTAGGAGTCAGAAACTTGCTCAGTTGGGTTTTTGACTCTGACAAAGACCGCTTGTTATGGTTGAAAGAACTTAGTCTTTTTTCCCTTTTCATTTTGTGGTTTGTTCAGTCATTGTCATTTCACGTGTTTATGTGTAATCTTGTTTATATATTTCATTAAATTGTTTGCCTATCTTTATCTTCACATATTTCCTAGATACTTTTTCCAGTCTTCTTATTAAGGACTTCCATTGACAGGGAAGAACATAAACGAGTTCACCAAAAGATTTGCTGTTATACTTCATCAATATTTATTTTACACTAATCACTACACTACACTATGAAAAATAAAAACAGACCGGTTTCGGTTATTCAATAACCATTATCAATGTAAATTCTAAATAACATCTAATTACAAACTATAAACCTAAAAAAAAAAACAGGACTTAACAGGATTTAACAGGACATTAAAGTTATATGGGAAAAAAAGCGAGAGGAAAAAGAGAAGCCTGGAGGAGGTAACACTGATATCACCAGTTGAAACTGTCAACCCAACTGTAGCCTCCAACAACAGCACTCTTCATTTTCAACATGTTGTTTTTTTTTTTAGGTTTATAGTTTGTAATTAGATGTTATTTAGAATTTACAATGATAATGGTTATTGAATAATCGAAACCGGTCTGTTTTTATTTTTCATAGTGTAGTGTAGTGATTAGTGTAAAATAAATATTGATGAACTATAACAGCAAATCTTTTGGTGAACTCGTTTATGTTCTTCCCTGTCAATGGAAGTCCTTAATAAGAAGACTGGAAAAAGTATCTAGGAGATATGAGAAGATAAAGATAGGCAAACAATTTAATGAAATATATTTAAAAGAAGGCCTGCTCCTTAAGTACACACACACATATATATATATCAAGTAGACAGATAATGATGCAAGTCACTTCGAAAACAGGCGACGGCTCGTCGTGATTTATGAGTTGTTGCCTCTCTTCGGAGAGAGTCATTTCTTTATCTCTCTTCCTGATGACGTAGAGGTCAAAATGTAGTAATGTGATTCTGTGATTTCTTTTATGTGTGTTTTTTCCGTGAATTTAGTTCCTGGAAGGATCGTTTTATTTACTTGGTATATATACAAGTTTACACATTTAGAGTGTAATAAACTGTATTTTTCCTGTATACTTCACAACCAGCTTGCATTACGCGTCAGTAGAGGTGACTCGAAAAGTGTAGAGTCATCATTCATGTTCGGAGATCTAAGTCTCAGAAGTGCAAAGCACTTGGTAGGATTGCAAATTACCATGGGTGCCTGGTTACTCGTCAAGTTCTGATATTTCGATTGTGTCTTAACTATATTTTAAACTAAGAAATTAATCAGCATCGTCAAGGAACGCGAAACAAGCAGGAATGGGTTTCATTTTCTGTCTGTGGTCTTATCTCAACATTAGATTCTCTTAATAAAAGATCCTATCTCTTTTCTGGATCTGCAAATATTGCATTGATCATGAGAAGGTACCCTCCTTGAAGACAAATTATCAACTCAACACCTTCTTAAAGACAACGAGACTGTGACCCCTGGTGGCCCAGAAATTTAACTGACCTATATGTTTTCGTCCACTGTAATAAGAAAAAATCAGCGTCATTTATCTTGAGTTTTATTGAAGGAGAAAGTCGACAAAAAATCATTCAGAACATAAGTGAAGACACTGCACTGTTGACTTACCGAAGAGTTCAAACTGTTCGGAGCAGCGTCGAGGATATACAGCTTATTTAATGTTTTACTTATAAACTTTCAAGTAAAGTCCCTAAACGTTAATATGAATTTCATTTATTTAAATTTGTTTAGTACAACTTGAACAAGGCAATCATTCAATAACGTCCTTTACAGGGTATTTGTCTTAGATGTATTTGTATAGATGATAGTAGCCAAAAGTCCACTATTGAAATCTACATTTATGAACGGAAATTAAATAATACTTAAATATATTTATAGTGAAAATGGAATGGAATATGAAATGTATATTAATATATTTGGGAATTTAAAGGAAGGTCCTGGTTAACTATTAGCAGAGTGTTGTGACGTGATGTCGTTTATTGAAATGGTTTGTCTAATATTAGATGCAAGTTGGCCGCTTACTGTAAACCCAAAATCAGTGACATCCATAATGGAAGACAGTATATTAAGTAACTTAAATATAAAGATACAACTGTGAATATCAAGAAATTAATGTAATCTAAGTTTTTAGGATGATAAAATAATTTACTATGTGAATTAGAAAAGCATTCAGAAATTAAAGAGGTTTTACATGCAATCTTGAGAAAATAGTTCTATGAAATGGTAATGAAATGAGAATTGCACATGACAGTAGTGTTTTGTGTTTCAAATGTTAGACTGACGCTTGCCTTCTGTACAATTATATTGAACTTATTGAATTCACAATTCAGCAGTTTAACGCACGAAGCTGTTATGAATGAAATTGACATGCTCTCTATCTGCAAAGAAGTCAATTAAAAAAATATATATACTTTGTATTGATTACAGCAGTTTCTAAGAGGACTGTTTTATTACACTTTTGTTAAAGTAAGTAACACGCGACTCTATTCTGATTTGTATTGCAGATACTTCTTGATAATATTCAACACAAAATAACCCACTATTTGGATAGAAAATCAATTATTTATATTTTTACCAGACCAACAAAATTAAATTTATTGATTAAAATAATTTACCCCCTTTAAACAATTTTATAGTTTTTGACAACAAGCTAATTATCAAGAATTCAGTTTAAGAAAGCAGGGATTGATCTGTATTTGATCTGACCTACTAGGGTTGTTAAATTTACCAAGAGAAAACGTAGTTTTAAATTAAAACATGAGTCATCAGTACTCTCTCTAAGTGTAAACCTGGATTCCGTTGATCCAATGATTATGATCAGTCCTCGTTACGATTGTCTTGTCACACAGTTATACTGAATACGAGGATTATGGAATTATTCTACAATATTGTTAATTGTTTTCTTACTTATATCATGTACAACTAACTTGTACTTGATTTAAAATATCCAGTTTATTAAACAGAACTTGTCTTAAATTGCTAGGATATATATATATATATTTAGCTTTATCAGCTCTCTAATGACATAATTGAAAATCTTCAGAGCGTTTATTTATTTCTTGTTTTTTTTTTATTCTGGTGATTTTCCTTGCATTAATTGCATTGTGTGTTATTTTGATTATTATTCCTGTATATTAGGAGCTAATAACACAATTATTCAGGATATGCTGTCCACAGCTTAAATATTGCTACAGAAATATAAAGAAAAGAATCTACAACTCATTTATTGATTGTTCAAAAGATCCCTTGTGTGTGTAGCATTCTCGCTGATACATATTTAATCTAGTAATCACATCAGATTGAATCCCATATTTGCCAAGTAATGAAAGTTATCGATAAACACAAGCAGTAAATGGTTGAACTAGTTTATGGTTTCGATCACTAGTAATTGAAGCAAAGTTCTAACCAGTAATTCTTACAGTATTCCTTCACCAGTTATCTTAAAATTATAATGGTAAGCACAAAGCGTGATTAAGTGTCAAAGTTTCTCTTGTGATTGACGATTTAGTTCATTCAATCATTTTAGTCCGACTTTAATAAACCAAAAAACATTTCTTGCTATGTATCTGATTAGAAAATAATTTATATAAATTATAGATTATATTATTATATAAAATGATTATAAATCATAAAGAAGCTCAAAATTGGAATAAAAACTTTAGACTTAATACCAAATGGTATGTATCCATTTCATTTTGATTCTGACGAGGACCTGTCAGAAATCTTTCTGTTGAAAGATCTGAGGTCTATTTCTGAATATCTTACCGTGGTTTTGACGTAAAATTTATTTCATGTGTTTATTTTAAAACCTTGTATTATATATATCAGTTTATATACAAAAAAAGTAATACATAGAGTAAAGGAACTTACTAACTCTAATTTTTGAAAAATCAGTCATTAGGAGATAAAAGAGAGGAAGACTAAACACTGCAGAAGGGCAACCAAAGGTAACCGACAGTGCTGCTACGCACGCCTGTCATGAATTCGACAAGATTTTAAAATTAAATTAAGAAAAAGAGTACAAGGTAGTCAGAATAAATAAAAGGGAATCGGAGAAAAAAAATTATGAAAAAAATAAATAGAAACTGATGAAGGTAAAAGAAACACTCATAGTAAGAGTAAAACTAATACAAAATTGAAAAAAAAATGGGATAAATGAAAAAAATTAAGTAAATAATAAAATTACCCTTAAATGTTTAACCAGGACTAAGTTTCACGGTGTGTGTGTGATATCAGGGGAGATCTCCGCAGGAGTAGTAATAGTATTAATGAATGTAGTCTGTGACATTCATTGATAATGGAATGAGCATTAAAAAATAATTAAATCAACAATAAAATATAATTTTTATTATTTACTTAATTTTGTCTTTTTTCCCCTATTTTTTGTTTCCATTTTGTATTAGCTTTACCCTTACTATGAGTGTTTCTTTATCTTCATCATTTTTTATTAACATCATCGTCGTTCATAAACACAAGAATATCTATATTTGATATTATGTTTTGTTTATAGGAGCAACATATAGTGAATAGAGCATTTTGTTAGACATATCCATTATACCATGCAAAGCATCAGGAATTAATTATATGTTTGATTGGCGTTGATTTTTTTACATGTAAGAATTTTATTCTTCTTACATCTTATATGAGGTCATTAAATCATTTCAAATTTTTCATTAAACCTCTACATATCAATTTCACTTTAGTGGATTCACTCAAAAAATTTCTAAGTCAATATAAACAATGTACATTAACTTCATTCAATCATTTTCGTCCAAATAACTTGACTTTAATAAACCAAAAAACTTTTCTTGCTATGTATCTGATTAGAAAATAATTTATATAAATTATAGATTATATTATTAAACAAAATGATTATAAATTATAAAGAGGCTTAAAATGGGACTAAAAACTTTAGACCTTATACCGACCCTTGTCAGAGTCTTAAAATGAAATGGTAGTTATCCATTTATGGATATAAGATTATTTAATAATTTTATAATAAATAAATAAAACCACAATATGGTTTTATTTATTTAATCAAATTGTAAAGATATCCCACAAGAATAGCAGGTGATACATTAGTCCAGGATAAATATTCAATTTTTTTTGCTTTATTTCTCTTTGCAGTAATTAAAATTTAACGAATTACAACGTCGAGTCTGTAATTATTTCTAAAACAATTTATAAAATGTTCCAGAATGAATGAATGAATGAGTGAATATTCTTTATTGGGGATTACTCCCAATTTAAAGATTTCAGGGCTAGCCGTACGGGGGACACTAAGTGTCGCCCACTGGGCTTTTTCCTCTATTGTACAGTATCTTACAAACTAATAGCTTAATCCTAAGTCTTATGCTTATTATTAATAATAATAGTATTAATAATAATTATAATTATAATGATAACAACAAAAATAATAATGATAATAATAATAATAATAATAGTTATAATAATTATGTATAATAATAATTATATGGTGATACTACTAATAAGAATAATAACACTAATAATAATTTAAATAATAACAACAATAATAATATAAATTGACAATAAGAACTGTATTAATTATGATAGTAGTATATGGTAAATTATAAATATAGTAGTAATGTACTATTAATAACAATATTATTTGTGTAAAATACAACTAGGTTAGTAACGTTGTTGAAGAATCCCTGTCAAATCTTCTGGGTCTGCCTCTACCGCAGCCGAAGCCACAGCTCTCCTCGGCAGCAGATCTTGTTCATTCTGAATATCCTGGGTCAGAAGTGTTTTGATACTTGTTATCAGCGTTAGAGATCGCTGCTGCAGTCTTCCTTCATTCCCAAATTTCGAATAAACCTGGACAGGCGCTCCAGCTTGACCTCTCGGTGGAGGAACTCGTTTGGGGCGTAACGGGGTGCGTCTAGGATAATCCGGAGGGTTTTATGCTGATATGCGTAAATACGCCTCATCAGCTTACCAGCCGGTTTAGCCCAGGCAGTCACCCCGTACGTGATGATTGGCCTCAACAGTGCCTTGTGTAAGATTACCCTGGTCCGAAGAGAGAAACCAGAAGTGGGTTTTAAGAGTTGATAAATGCTACTCCTGGCACCGGAGTGTGTGAAATATGACTCTTTAGTGATATTTTTGAATCAATGTTAACCCCAAGGTACCTAAAAGTTGTTGTTACAGGCATGTTTTGTTCGTGTATGCGCAGTGTATGTGTATATCCGAGCCTCTTGCGCAGGTTGACAGTGAAAGTGCATTTGGAAGGATTAATGTCCATCCTCCATACCTTAGTGTTGTTGGAATTTTCTTAGAGGGGTTTCTATGAAGAAGGACCTGGCCGAAACCAATATGTCATCTTCATAGATCTCCTCTAGTGTTTGCATGTTTCTGTTGTTTTTATTCCACTTGGGAAAGTCCTGTAAGTAAAAGTTGAAAAGGATAGGACCAAGGCAAGAACCTTGAGGTACACCCCTTTCAATCTCATACTCAGAGGATAGAGTGTTACGGGCGTTGACTCTAAAGGACCTTCCAGTGAGATAGGAGGGCACGATCCTTTGGAACCACACAGGTAGCCCAGCGTCTCCTAGTTTCTTAACAATGCCTACATGCCAGACACAATCAAAGGCCTTGTTAAGGTCGATGGCTAGGGTGTATGTTCTAAGCTTTCTTTGCTTAGCAAAGTGTAGAAAGTTGAGGGTGCGTCGAAGTAACTGAACACACCCGTGTCCTTTTTTGTAACCAAACTGAATATCTGTAAATCAGAGGAACTCGGATACGTGTTTGAGTAAGGCCTTTTCAAATACCTTACTTATAGAACTGAGCAGGCTTATTGACCTGTAGTTGTTTGGTATTGTTGGGTCCTTACCCGGCTTCGGAATAAGAACAATCCGTGCCTGTTTCCAGGCTAACGGAAAATAACCAGTTTTAATGCATGCATTAAATATGATGGTTATCCTTTTCAGTGTTAGGTCAGGGAGCTGCTTCAGAACGTAATTATTTACGTCGTCCGCACCCGGCGCTTTGCGTCTCGGGAGCCCTTTCAATAGGGCTTTAACTTCTTCCATATTGAGAGAGATGGACTCCTCCGGAGGAGATACACAAGAGGAGAGTTATATATACAAGGAGAATGGCCCTAAACTCTTTAAACCTGTCCAGGTTTATTCGAAATCTGGGAATGAAGGAAGACTGCAGCAACGCGGATTCTTCTAACATGCTGATATTCAAAGTTGAAGGCTTCTAGCTCTGATCAAAGTCACGTACAGCGGTTTTTCTCTTCCATGAAGTCATCTCTGCCGACACAGCAAATAGTATAAGGGCTCGCACTCCCTCAGAAAATGAACGGTTGCCGTGCTGTGTCGACTTCTCCACTTCGAGTTTTCCCCGTCCGGTCCTGAAAAAAGCCATAAGACTGCCACTGCTACCTTGTTGAGACTGGTCACCAGTCTGACTGGTCTTGTTGTGACCAGTCTCAACAAGATAGTAGTGGCAGTCTTATGGCTTTTTTCAGGACCGGACGGGGAAAACTCTGTTAGCCTATGTGTCGGCAGAGATGACCTCATGGAAGAGAAGAACCGCTGTACGTGACTTTGATCAGAGCTAGAAGCCTTCAACTTTGAATAAAATGAGTCAAGCTTATTTGGTCCTGCATCAATAACATATATTATATATATAATATATATATATATATATTATTAAAGTTGGCAGCAGCTTCTGCGTTGACCAATTTATGGCTGATTTTTTCTAGTTTCCTCACTAGTTTACGGTAACTCTCGGGTATTTTCCAGAGGAGTTCTGGTAACGACATGAAGGTAAACACTAAACACTTTCAAAACTTTATTCTAACACTATAATTTACGACTTAATCTAAAACACAAGCTTTCGGCTTACATTAGCCATCTTCAGGTAAAAATCTATAAACTAAAATTATAATCAAAACTAAGGCTATGGTATAGAGACAACTTAACTATGGTACAGTTAACAACTAACTACGGAAATAAAGTATGGAGAAGGGAGGGAGGTGTAGGTGGGAGGGCCGGCAGGGCAGGGCACTGAACCCATCTACCTGTGTCGTGTCCCTTCACCTACACCTCTCTTACAAGCTTATAGGTGGTATCAAAATTTTTTGAACTGGGTATAGCTTTGAGATCACTGTTTTGTATGTTTAATGAAGGGTCGTATTCCTTAATGTAGAGGGCTTCAAGTATATGTAGTCTGACGTCGTCTTGTAAGCTTTGCAAAATAGTTGTCCCCTCAGTCAGGTTCTCTCTTGTTAATTTCTGTTTATGAACCTCTTCTCTAAATTAATAGCTAATAATGTAAAAACCGTCAACCCAGATGATCAATTAATACTCACTATTTTCTATAAAAACCAGACTACAAAGAACCTACTAATATACAATAGACCTAAACAAGAAACCGCCGAGCTGCAGCGTAGCCACCTGATATATGAATATAATTGTACCACAGGGGACTGTGCAACCCTGCCTTCCAAGGATATAGGGCTGACTACGACGAAGCTTTCGCGGCGATTGACTCTACACCTTGCAGGAGGAGCACCGAAGAGCCATGCTGAAGAGGTTCATAAACAGAAATTAACAAGAGAGAACCTGACTGAGGGGACAACTATTTTGAAAGCTTACAAGACGACGTCAGACTACATATACTTGAAGCCCTCTACATTAAGGAATACGACCCTTCATTAAACATACAAAACAGTGATCTCAAAGCTATACCCAGTTCAAAAAATTTTGATACCACCTATAAGTTTGTAAGAGAGGTGTAGGTGAAGGGACACGACACAGGTAGATGGGTTCAGTGCCCTGCCCTGCCGGCCCTCCCACCTACACCTCACTCCCTTCTCCATACTTTATTTCCGTAGTTAGTTGTTAACTGTACCATAGTTAAGTTGTCTCTATACAATAGCCTTAGTTTTGATTATAATTTTAGTTTATAGATTTTTACCTGAAGATGGCTAATGTAAGCCGAAAGCTTGTGTTTTAGATTAAGTCGTAAATTATAGTGTTAGAATAAAGTTTTGAAAGTGTTTAGTGTTTACCTTCATGTCGTTACCAGAACTCCTCTGGAAAATACCCGAGAGTTACCGTAAACTAGTGAGGAAACTAGAAAAAATCAGCCATAAATTGGTCAACGCAGAAGCTGCTGCCAACTTTAATAATACATGTTTGAAAGAAGATCTGCTGCCATCATACACATATATATATATATATATATATAGGTGTGTTCTCTAATCGGGGTTCGGTCAATTTTCCAGATTCTTCTTATATAAACCCAAATATATATATAACATATTCTTCTTCTTATATAAACCCAAATATATATATAACAGATTCTTCTTCTTATATAAACCCAAATATATATATATAACAGGTTCTTCTTCTTATATAAACCCAAATATATATATAACAGATTCAAGTTATTATTTGAAATTATAACAGATTGAATCTGTTATATATATATATATATATATATATATATATATATATAAAATAAATTCAAAACGAAGGAAACACACAGAAAGACACAGACATAACTCACATCGATATTTCGACCATCGTCGTCATCAGGAGGTGTGAAGAGCGAAGAGCGAAGAGTCACGTAGGAAGACAGGGCAGCGACTGAACTCGGAGACCGCAGCCAGTACCCCACCACTTACCACCAAGCGGGAAGGGAGGGAAGGAAATGAAAAGCCAAATTAAGACGTAAAAGGAACGAGTAAAAATCATAATTATTTAAACAAAAATAAGTCTAATGAAAAAATTATAAAAAATGTGAAACGTATATAAATAAAATTGAAATTAATAAAGTAAAAAAAAATTATCGGTTGAGGTTGAGTCCAGGGGAAGAGCGAGCATTAAGTAAGCATATGTATGCTTCCTCTGAAGCTCTTAGGGTAACTTTATTATTGGATTCGGGGATCTGTTTCAGGATCTGAACCCTGAAACAGTCATTGAAACTGAGACCATGCGAGTTCGCATGGATGGCTACAGGATAGTTACTGCGTTGACCGACTGAAGCCCTATGACCATTCATACGAAGGATCAACTTATTGGAAGTTAAGCCAACGTAAAAAAAGTCACACTGAGTGCAATCCAGTCGGTAAACACAGTTGCACGAGGTACAGGAGGAATTGACTTGAACCGGGTAGGAACGATGGTGGAGAGGGGAATCGAAGGAAGGATTAGGATTTACAATCAGACAAGTTTGACAGCCACGGCGTCCACATTGTTTCATTCCAAGAATAGGATTGGAAGGCTGAGGAGAAATATGAGAAATATATATATATATATTTAAAGTGATATTTTATTTTCATTAATTTAAAACATATTACAATAATGAAAATTTCATTAAATTGTATATAAATAGTTATTATTACAGCTTCATTATTATATTTAACTTGCAGAATATAAATAGAAATATATTAAGCTTTTTCATTGGGCAATTCATTTTCATTCAAGCAATTCATTTCTTTGCTTAATGAATGAAATTTTTCCTGACTGAAGTGTTAAATAGTAATAATAATCAATTAAAATGAGATTCAGGGAATATGGAGCAATGATTTTGGACACAACTGCATTGGATCAACGGATGGTGGATCAATTACTTGTGATTGAATGTGAAAGCGTTTGGGGAAGCAGAAATCATTATGTTGTTAATAATCAGTCTGAAATAGTTTTACTTAACAGTAAAGTAGAGCGTAGGCCACTCTAGCTTTTTTACTTTAGTTTGTTATAACTCGAACTAGCTTCACTTTGAACGGTTATACTGTTTCTCTAGTATAATTTAGTATTTACTAAAACTACGTTTAAATGTTGCTTTTAACTGAACATTATTTTTTCAGCAACAACGATATGGTAATAACTTGATTGAAGACTGGACCAGATACAAGGAAATAGTAAATCTCTATAACACATTAAGAAAAGGCCCATCAAAATCCTCGATCTGTTCAACGTAAGAATTTTCATCTATATGCACCCTAATATTTCCAGGTTAAATTCTAGCTAGAGCTTTAAATTCTGGCTCTTTTAGCAGGCTAAATTTTGCTTTTTTTAATACAATCATAAAAATTTTGCAAAGAAGAAGTTAAATTATAGAAATAGGTTTGTTTTTAACGTGAAATGTTATATATATATATATAAATATGTTGTTAAAATTTGCAGCAGCTTCTGCACTCACTAACTTTAAGCTGGTGGCCTCGATCCTTCGGGCGATTTTTCTTTCTTCTGGCTGCAGTTGCCACAGCATCTGTCCTAGAGACATCTTCAATATTACACGAGCTTTCGACCATAGGAACATTGGTCATCTTCAGGTAGAGCATGCCTTGTAGTAAACGGCTTAAATGCCAATCAGGTTGACTAATTCTAACCAATCAGAGCGCAGGGTTAAGGCTGCTGCTCTGATTGGACCTCATGCTCGGCTCCAGGCTCCTGCTCGTCGGAATTACATACATGTCCTTGACCTGGAGGTTTATAGAGGGGTTCCTTTCCTTTATGTACAGGGCTTCCAATATTTGTAGCTTCTCCGCATTCTGTTCCGCCTGTATGATGGCAGTGCCCTGCACCAGCATCTCCCTCGTCAGCTGAGTGTTGTGTTTTTCCTGTGTATGTTTCTTGGGGGCTCCCGCAGTCAAATGAAGAGTTAGCCTCCTAGAGAGCTTAGTCGCAGTCATCCCAATGTACTTGGAAGGCAGGCTTTCACATTCACCTGTGGTGCAAGTATACTCGTATACTAGGTGACTGCGCTGAAGCTCCGGGGTATTCTTCTGAGGATTGTTTTTCAGCAGTAAGTTACTTGTTCTCTTGTTCTTGTAGTAAATTATCAGACTAATCCGGCTGCTTTCATCCTTGGGTGTTACGTAGGTGTGAACAATCTTTTGAATTGCCTTTTCGTCTTGCCTATATTCAGTGTTCATGTAGGCTTGGTAGTATAATTTTATAGTTTCCTTACTGGGGGTAATGTTATTGTCATTCTTGCTGTACCATTTATCCATCTCGTACTTAATAGACTGTTGGACTTGCTTGTTGGAATATCCGTTGTTGATTAGAACTTGAGTCACCCTTTCCAACTCTTCATTTACTGCTCCCCAATCACTACTATGCGTTAGTGCTCTTCTGACGTAGGCAGAGATAGTGGAGCGCTTATACCTCTCGGGACATTCACTAAGGCCATTGAGGCAAAGCCCAGGGTTGGTGACCTTAGTGTAGACCTTTGTTGAGAACTCCTCTTTTACTTGGTTAACAAGGACGTCTAAGAAGGGAAGCTTGCCGTCTACACCGTGCTCGACGGTGAAATTTAATGCAGACGATTCTTCAAAGGCTTTTTTAAGGGCCGCAACTTCCTCTTCTTCTTTAGTTAAGATAAAGATGTCATCGATATATCTGGCATATATGGTCGGTTTTTGCTGTTTAGAGAATACTTCCCTCTCTATGCATCCCATGAAGAAGTTGGCAAATAGTACCCCTAAGGGCGACCCCATGGCAACTCCATCAATCTGCTGGTACATAGTGCCATCAGGTGAGAGAAAAGGGGCTTCTTTAGTGCAGATCTCCAGCAGAGTTTTCAGGGCTGCTTTTGGTATATCACATTTTGGTTGTTCGTTCTCAGGATAAACTTCTTTCAGGATGTACTGGATGGTCCTGTCAACGGGCACATTTGTAAAAAGTGACTCCACGTCCAGTGAGGAGATTATGCCTTTGGAGTTAGTGCCTTTCAGAAGGTCTAGGAAGTTTGCAGATGATGAAAGGCTAAATTCCTTAGGGACGTAGGGGGACAGCAATTCATTAATGCGCTTTGCGAGACGGTAGGTTGGAGTTGGTATCTGGCTGATGATAGGGCGTAGTGGAAAACCAGGCTTGTGTGACTTGACATTTCCATAACAGTATCCCAATCCAAAATCACCGACCAATGGGGGCAACAGTTTTCTTCCCACCTTTGCATTTACCTGCTTAATCACCTTATTCGTCTTTTTCTTGATATCTTCCACCGGGTTTCTTGTGATTACCTTAAATTTGCTTTTGTCACTAAGTATAGAGTTGAGTTTAGTGTTATACTCCGCTGCGGCTATTAAGACGTAGCTTGCTGCTTTGTCCGCTCTTCTGATTACGATGTTCGGGTCTTGCTTTAAGGACTTAACCGCGTTGCGATGCCTTTGTTTTAACACGTTACTCCTGGTGTGTCCTCTTACAATCCTTGCCTCTCTCAGTAGTTCTTCCTTGATCCTTCAAGCACCTTAACTTTTTCAGCTTTCGCTAGACTAAGAATATTATCCATCAGGTTTTCTATTTCCAACCTCTTATGGGGTCGCCATGGGGTCGCCCTTAGGGGTACTATTTGCCAACTTCTTCATGGGATGCATAGAGAGGGAAGTATTCTCTAAACAGCAAAAACCGACCATATATGCCAGATATATCGATGACATCTTTATCTTAACTAAAGAAGAAGAGGAAGTTGCGGCCCTTAAAAAAGCCTTTGAAGAATCGTCTGCATTAAATTTCACCGTCGAGCACGGTGTAGACGGCAAGCTTCCCTTCTTAGACGTCCTTGTTAACCAAGTAAAAGAGGAGTTCTCAACAAAGGTCTACACTAAGGTCACCAACCCTGGGCTTTGCCTCAATGGCCTTAGTGAATGTCCCGAGAGGTATAAGCGCTCCACTATCTCTGCCTACGTCAGAAGAGCACTAACGCATAGTAGTGATTGGGGAGCAGTAAATGAAGAGTTGGAAAGGGTGACTCAAGTTCTAATCAACAACGGATATTCCAACAAGCAAGTCCAACAGTCTATTAAGTACGAGATGGATAAATGGTACAGCAAGAATGACAATAACATTACCCCCAGTAAGGAAACTATAAAATTATACTACCAAGCCTACATGAACACTGAATATAGGCAAGACGAAAAGGCAATTCAAAAGATTGTTCACACCTACGTAACACCCAAGGATGAAAGCAGCCGGATTAGTCTGATAATTTACTACAAGAACAAGAGAACAAGTAACTTACTGCTGAAAAACAATCCTCAGAAGAATACCCGGAGCTTCAGCGCAGTCACCTAGTATACGAGTATACTTGCACCACAGGTGAATGTGAAAGCCTGCCTTCCAAGTACATTGGGATGACTGCGACTAAGCTCTCTAGGAGGCTAACTCTTCATTTGACTGCGGGAGCCCCCAAGAAACATACACAGGAAAAACACAACACTCAGCTGACGAGGGAGATGCTGGTGCAGGGCACTGCCATCATACAGGCGGAACAGAATGCGGAGAAGCTACAAATATTGGAAGCCCTGTACATAAAGGAAAGGAACCCCTCTATAAACCTCCAGGTCAAGGACATGTATGTAATTCCGACGAGCAGGAGCCTGGAGCCGAGCATGAGGTCCAATCAGAGCAGCAGCCTTAACCCTGCGCTCTGATTGGTTAGAATTAGTCAACCTGATTGGCATTTAAGCCGTTTACTACAAGGCATGCTCTACCTGAAGATGACCAATGTTCCTATGGTCGAAAGCTCGTGTAATATTGAAGATGTCTCTAGGACAGATGCTGTGGCAACTGCAGCCAGAAGAAAGAAAAATCGCCCGAAGGATCGAGGCCACCAGCTTAAAGTTAGTGAGTGCAGAAGCTGCTGCAAATTTTAACAACATATGTTTGAGAGAAGACCTGCTGCCAACGTATTCTAATATAAAAACTCACGACAGGGCAGCACGCGACTCTAAAGACACATTAGAGTATAGAAGGAGGCTGGTTGCGAGGCAGTTACAAATAAAAAAGGACCAAATTATTCATCTCCGTCAACATCTGGAGGAGGTCAAACGTCAATGGTCAGCCCTAAATATTGAAAATGACTTGAAGAACCGTGTTGACCAGCAGACCAACCTTAATATACAACACCACAAAGAGACGACAGAAGCTAGAATACAGCGGAAACTTGTTAGACTGAACGGAGGGTCGCTGAAACAACCTGTCCCACCTGAAGGCTTCATAAACCTAACGAACAAAACACTGACCCCTGATGAAGAAGAAGTTCTTAACTTGGGCCTTAATTGTCATTTTTTCTCCAAACCTCCCACGTTCGGTAAGAGGTTGGAAATAGAAAACCTGATGGATAATATTCTTAGTCTAGCGAAAGCTGAAAAAGTTAAGGTGCTTGAAGGGATCAAGGAAGAACTACTGAGAGAGGCAAGGATTGTAAGAGGACACACCAAGAGTAACGTGTTAAAACAAAGGCATCGCAACGCGGTTAAGTCCTTAAAGCAAGACCCGAACATCGTAATCAGAAGAGCGGACAAAGCAGCAAGCTACGTCTTAATAGCCGCAGCGGAGTATAACACTAAACTCAACTCTATACTTAGTGACAAAAGCAAATTTAAGGTAATCACAAGAAACCCGGTGGAAGATATCAAGAAAAAGACGAATAAGGTGATTAAGCAGGTAAATGCAAAGGTGGGAAGAAAACTGTTGCCCCCATTGGTCGGTGATTTTGGATTGGGATACTGTTATGGAAATGTCAAGTCACACAAGCCTGGTTTTCCACTACGCCCTATCATCAGCCAGATACCAACTCCAACCTACCGTCTCGCAAAGCGTATTAATGAATTGCTGTCCCCCTACGTCCCTAAGGAATTTAGCCTTTCATCATCTGCAAACTTCCTAGACCTTCTGAAAGGCACTAACTCCAAAGGCATAATCTCCTCACTGGACGTGGAGTCACTTTTTACAAATGTGCCCGTTGACAGGACCATCCAGTACATCCTGAAAGAAGTTTATCCTGAGAACGAACAACCAAAATGTGATATACCAAAAGCAGCCCTGAAAACTCTGCTGGAGATCTGCACTAAAGAAGCCCCTTTTCTCTCACCTGATGGCACTATGTACCAGCAGATTGATGGAGTTGCCATGGGGTCGCCCTTAGGGGTACTATTTGCCAACTTCTTCATGGGATGCATAGAGAGGGAAGTATTCTCTAAACAGCAAAAACCGACCATATATGCCAGATATATCGATGACATCTTTATCTTAACTAAAGAAGAAGAGGAAGTTGCGGCCCTTAAAAAAGCCTTTGAAGAATCGTCTGCATTAAATTTCACCGTCGAGCACGGTGTAGACGGCAAGCTTCCCTTCTTAGACGTCCTTGTTAACCAAGTAAAAGAGGAGTTCTCAACAAAGGTCTACACTAAGGTCACCAACCCTGGGCTTTGCCTCAATGGCCTTAGTGAATGTCCCGAGAGGTATAAGCGCTCCACTATCTCTGCCTACGTCAGAAGAGCACTAACGCATAGTAGTGATTGGGGAGCAGTAAATGAAGAGTTGGAAAGGGTGACTCAAGTTCTAATCAACAACGGATATTCCAACAAGCAAGTCCAACAGTCTATTAAGTACGAGATGGATAAATGGTACAGCAAGAATGACAATAACATTACCCCCAGTAAGGAAACTATAAAATTATACTACCAAGCCTACATGAACACTGAATATAGGCAAGACGAAAAGGCAATTCAAAAGATTGTTCACACCTACGTAACACCCAAGGATGAAAGCAGCCGGATTAGTCTGATAATTTACTACAAGAACAAGAGAACAAGTAACTTACTGCTGAAAAACAATCCTCAGAAGAATACCCCGGAGCTTCAGCGCAGTCACCTAGTATACGAGTATACTTGCACCACAGGTGAATGTGAAAGCCTGCCTTCCAAGTACATTGGGATGACTGCGACTAAGCTCTCTAGGAGGCTAACTCTTCATTTGACTGCGGGAGCCCCCAAGAAACATACACAGGAAAAACACAACACTCAGCTGACGAGGGAGATGCTGGTGCAGGGCACTGCCATCATACAGGCGGAACAGAATGCGGAGAAGCTACAAATATTGGAAGCCCTGTACATAAAGGAAAGGAACCCCTCTATAAACCTCCAGGTCAAGGACATGTATGTAATTCCGACGAGCAGGAGCCTGGAGCCGAGCATGAGGTCCAATCAGAGCAGCAGCCTTAACCCTGCGCTCTGATTGGTTCGAATTAGTCAACCTGATTGGCATTTAAGCCGTTTACTACAAGGCATGCTCTACCTGAAGATGACCAATGTTCCTATGGTCGAAAGCTCGTGTAATATTGAAGATGTCTCTAGGACAGATGCTGTGGCAACTGCAGCCAGAAGAAAGAAAAATCGCCCGAAGGATCGAGGCCACCAGCTTAAAGTTAGTGAGTGCAGAAGCTGCTGCAAATTTTAACAACATATGTTTGAGAGAAGACCTGCTGCCAACGTATTCTAATATAAATATGTACATATATATCGAAACATTTAGTGATAAATACACAGCATTCTACAACCAAATAAATCACTACAAAATTTATAACAAAAAATAATAAATTACTAATAGCTTTCCAGGTAGGTCATTTTAAAGAACTGACAACGTTCACATCAAGCTACGATAAATGGCAGTTGAAAGTTTTTCTTTTTGAATTTGATTTTGTAATGAGTTATTAGAATATTATACATGTAATAATTATATATATTTAACATCTACAACATAATGAAAGACAAAAACTCACAGTCCTGTATATCCTTGACTACATGTATTCAGAATAATTAAAGAGCAAAAAAGACTCTTTTCTCATCCTTCATGAATCACCCTTATGTATGATGAAACGGCTGACTATTTCATTTTGTTGATATATGTTATATATATCTTTTGATGAAGACTGACATCGAAATATTATAATACCATTCAAATCCAAGTCTTATCATTGTGTTCTTCCTGTTTTATTTATATAACTGAGTCACATCTCTTCTGATGATGATCATTCTTCGAAATGTCTAAGTGAGTTTTTGTTTTTGAAGTGTTATCTTTTTAAGTTTGATTTATATATAAATATTACACATTACATGTAATCTGTGAATGTGAGAATACTATCTTACGCTGGGTTAACTGTAATATCAATATTAAGTTGGCCAGAAATATTCAAAATTCACTATCATAACACATTACACTGTAATCAAAAGGTTGGGGTCGATTATACCAAACTAGAATTATCTGGTTGTTTATTGATTTATGATTCTAATGTAGCACTTAGTTGTAAGAATTTAAACAGTGACTTTAAGTTAGTTAAATAATTATACCACTGCTGGCTTGCTGAGAGATGCCAATAGCACGAGCAGATCATAGTTTATTGCTCCCCTTCCACCCTTTCCCGACCTTCCCTCTTTTATTTTAGTTAGTAAGCCTTATGCTTGCACCTAGTAAAGCTACGATTTTATTTCGTTTTTACTTTATATTTTTATGACGAATTGAATTGAAACCTGATGATAGCCTATTCAGGTCAAAGAAACTTTACAAGAAACAAGTTTCTGCAAATTATGGTTATATTTATAATAACCATTTATTATAACCTAATAAACACGTAAAGCAAAAATCAACGTCCAAACCACAGTAAGAAGTGAGAAAAATGACTAAGATCTTTCAACCGTAACAGGCGGTCTTGGTCAGAGTCAAATCTCAACTGAACAAACGGATCAAATGTCAACTCAGTTGAAGAAGACGGCTTGTTACGGTTGAAAGATCTTAGTCATTTTTCTCACTTCTTACAGCTACTGACGTTGATATATATATATATATATAAAGTTACACTTAAAAAACACAAAAAAGAGACCAACGCTCACCGTTCTCGACATTTCGGCTGTCTTGCCATCTTCAGGAGAGGAGAAAAAGAAAAATAAGAAGGAACACTGGAGTGGAGATGTGAATGCTTCCACCGACTGATACAAAGTGACACGCAGTGCAGACAACTTACCATCGTGGACCAGTTTAAAATAAGAGTAAATGAAATAATAAAAGTGGTATTTAAGTGAAGGAAGTAAGAAAAGAAAGAAGAGAAAGGAAACGATAAGATCATAAATAAAAATTAAAAATAGGGTTGTAGTTAAAAACAGTAAAAATACAGCAGAAAAAATGAAGTAAAAACTAAACTCTAGAGTGCTAAAGTGTGTGAAAAATAAACAACCAAAAATAAAACAAACATTTTTTATAGAAAGATAAAAAATGAATTAAAAAAGAAAGCATAATGTAACAAAAAAAAGTTAACATAATAAAATAATCTAAGAAATGAAAAAAATAAAATAGAATAGAGGAAGTCATCTGATTATATCTTATATAAATAAGTTAACTTGGCAGTTCAAGCAGTTCAAGCCGTTAACTGCACACCCACAACAATAGAATCTACAGAAAACACCAACAACCAGTATCTAATGAAATCCACTAATCCCATAGTAAACACCGAGTTCGACGAGGTACACTTCCAAGCCAGGACGCCAAGACCTTCATCCAACTCTATTGGAAAATTAAGTAGGGACTGCGAGCCCTCTCTTGGAGTGAAGGCTGAGGCGGCCGAGCAGATGGAGTGTGCTAAGGAGAAACGTGTTTAACGAAAAAACACCCACAACCAATAAGAAGTGCCCAAAGTAATACGTAACAGGGATTGGCTCGTCTTTTTCAATATCTAATCTGGCATTCAACATATAATATATATATATATATATATATATATATATATATATTGACACTGAACATCATAAAATATTACAAAACATATAACAGAACACTTACTACAAATACTATTTTTAAAAACAATCATTTTTTATACAGAAATATGCATGCAAAATTTTTTTACGAGTTCTAAATATTTTAGGGACTCAAGTGGAAATAATGTAAGAGAAAAAGTGAAAGGTGCTTTGGGTTATAGGAAAATATCTCCGAGAGCCTTATTAGTGAAGGAGGAGCCTAAAGAGTCAAAAGAAGTAAGTACTATATCGAAATGTATATATAAATTATATATAACTAAATATGATGATTATATAACTAAATGAATAAAACTCAAAGAATTATAACCGTGGGATAAAAAATTTATAAATA
Organism: Hermatobates lingyangjiaoensis; assembly: GCA_026182355.1. Classification (NCBI taxonomy): domain Eukaryota; kingdom Metazoa; phylum Arthropoda; class Insecta; order Hemiptera; family Hermatobatidae; genus Hermatobates; species Hermatobates lingyangjiaoensis. The sequence goes on from JAPFBL010001938.1 coordinate 5,066,686, forward strand.
CTAATTTCAAATGAATATTGAACCCCTTTGCCATATCAGAGTAAGTGCGAAAATAATATAGGATAATATAATAGTCTCTTCAAGTATAAGGAGCTCTTTACTTTGATGTTTGCTATATGCAAAAATTGTGTTGCAATTAATTTTAAAATGAGTTATTTATTAATCTTTGTCCTCTTTAAAAATAGGCTTGCCACAGCTTCTTGAATATAAAAGTGTCATTCTGTTTTAATTTAAAGAATGTAAGCCATTTATTTAACTAACAAATTCTTTTTTTCTTCATACGGCTTCAGGTAAAGTAGATATCCCTCTGTCCGTGATATATTAGAAGTGATGGGTCAATGATTTCTTTGCATTAGGAACTCCTTTGTTCCTGTAAAAACTACTTTTTTTTAAAAATTGTTTTGGGCGACAATAGGACAACTACAAGATATCGGGATGTACTCCCAAGTTTTCTTTAGCAGTCTCACAAAGTGCTCTCTTCAATGAGTGTTTTAGAATCTACTTGAATAAGCCTTTTTTTTATAGCTGGCTCAGTTTGTATTTTGTGTAGATCCCCCCGTGTTTCATTGTGACCTGCAATCCACCCAACCATTCTCGGGAGGAGAGTTTTGATCCGTTGGATATCATAATAGAGCTACTTTGGAGTTTCCTTCCAACATATAAGTAACTAATTAATCTTGCTTGTTTTCAACACTCACACTTACAGGCTTTCTGCTTTAGTGTGGTTCTAGGTGAGAAGAGTGTAGTTCCTTTGTGACTTAGAACCCGCTATACTTAGTAAACCACTTGACTGGGTTAATTCTACATTGGGAGTACTTCTTCATTAAGAGTACAATGTTAAATATATATTAGCGCTTAGTTTTAGAGTAAACTCGAAAAGGTGTTTTTTAATCTGTTCTTTTGTCTTTTGTTCTCTCTCCCTGAAGAGAATTATTGTGATTTTGAAAAATTTATACTAATGTTAAATAAAATAAAACAACTGGCAGGAAATGTAACTAATTTATGATTTCTGGATGTAAGATAAGTAAATTTTACAAAAATTAATAAAACGATTGACAATGGGAATAAACAATACATTTAGTCCGAGTTGATTTAAATTAGCTATTTGTATTCAGCAGAAACTGTTGATGAATCGTTTAGCTGGTCATGACTTATAATATTATTAGCAGCAATCCACGCTATGCCTCCGTAATGGAGATTTCATCTGAAACCTGTTGAATCAATCCCCAGTATTTTAGATGTTTCATGACAAAGGGACAACAATTAATCACATAATCAAGTGTAGAATAATTATAACATCTACTCAATCATGTTATATACAGTGTGTTCCTAGAGTATTAAACACTTTGTAAAATAATTGAAATAATTTATAAACCAATTTCAACCTGGTGATCATCGATATCTGTACAGAACTCAAAGCATCAGTTGCTTCGCGAAAAACGTTCTCTAATAAATGTTTATTTCATTTTGAAACAAATAGCTATATATTTTGTTTAAATCACCATTGCATTAGTACAATCATTGTAATTTTTATTTCTCGTTTAGAAATTGTTGCAGATATCGTTTTTTTTTTTTTTTTAAACTCATATCGGTGATATATAAGTCGTTTTACGTGTGTAGTAGCGTGTTTTTTATAGTAATATGCCATATAAAAGACTATGTTTGACTTTAATGCAATATGGATTTTTTTTTTCAAAGTGAACATAAGATTCTGTATAACTTTATTTGTGAAAGTATTAAATCGAAATACTTTCCAAATCATTAAGTGATTATTCTTGAACAGGTTCCATACCTTCGTCAGATCTCCTTAGTCGTCCAGTCCTTTTCTCATCAAGAACTGTTGCAGTCCTGAGAAATTCTTGTTAAAGTAATTATCAAATAGCTTCTCTGGTTTTATGATACATTCTCTCGAACTTTTCTCAAGATTCAATGCTTTTATGCTTTTACTTGGATGTTACAACAAAAATTCAGCACACTTACTGCCCCTTATATGACTTTAAAATGCAAACAAAAAACAACAATATGTACAAATTGAACGAACTTCAAAATGATTAAGGTTATTCATACAATAAATGACTACATTTTCTACGTGGATATGAATAGGAAAGGAGACGAAGGAGACCAGGGTGGTTTCATAGCTCTGTAGATCCCGGTTGTGTGCTCCCTTCGACCCTCGACATAAGTTGGGAGGTGTTGTGTCAGCGTGAAGACATCAGCTCGTCAACTGTCAATTTCCCGCTCTCTAACGATCACTCTTGAGTAAGTAATACCATAGGGCCGATGTAACAGTATTAGTGACCGTAGTGTTGATATGACACTAATAAATAATACACTAAAAAAATCTGGAGTGGCCTTCACTCAACTTTACTATAAGTAACTTAATATCAAATTTCTTGAGTATATAACATATAACGTCTCAATTAAGCATAATGTTAACATCTAAATGGGATATGATTATTAGTCTTTCATTCCTGAGGTAGTACAGATAGTGATTGAAGGACATATTAATATATAAGCTTATTTTGGTACATCACACAGCTGATGCAAATAATTTCATTAGTATAACTACAGCAGTAATAACATTTTTGAGAAACCAAAGTGAACATTTCTTGATACGAAATATTCTCCTACAAGAGAACATAGCCTCTGTTCAAATAGCCAGTGAATTTCTTACATCGTTTACTTGACATCCTTCTACATTCAATATTAAAGTAAAAATTTCAAATTTAATACAGGAAAATACCCTTTTTTCTCTGAAAAACATCATAAACAGCTAAGAAAATGTTGTTTTAAGGTGATTTATAATTAAAGATGTACGATAATTACATTTATTAATCTCTAAACAAAAGATTTCAATTTTTAATTATCTTTTAGATTTTTGGTTTTTTACAGAATTATTATACTTTGAATTTTATGGCTTCTTAGTATCAAATAACATATATACGAATTTTTTCTGAGTGTGTGTTATCATTTTCCTGCACAATATTATTCCTCTTACATCTCATATAAGTCAATAAACAATTTAAATTGTTCCGTTATAAATATCAATTTTATCTCAGTGGAATCGCTCAAAAAATTTCTAAGTCAATGTAAACAATTAAAAAAAATATAAAAAATTCGACAAGTATAGCAGGTGATCTCTTAGTCTAAGATAAACAAACAGTTTTTATAGCGTTATTGCTCTTTCCCATAATTGAAACTTCATGATTTTTTTTTTATGAATTCCTAATTTTTTGTTCCATTTTTTGTCAAATTTTCATTATTTTTTAATGAGCCGTTTAGCGTCAAAAAACATTTTCTGAAAACAGAAATCGTACTGTAACGCCCCATTAGCGAATGTAATTATGAAAAAAAATATCTCAACTCATTGTACACATAATGTTCTATTTATGGGCATAGTTTCATTCTTGTCCATCAAACAGTATGGCTTGTATCGCTCTCACAAGGTTTGAGATTGAATTAAAATTCAAAATTTGTACATTTTAGTGAAAAAAAAATAATTTCCGTTGTTTTAAAATACTGAATATATTTTTCGTTTGTTGCATTTGATACCTCAAAGATAATGTCAAAATTTCAAAATTCTAGGGTTATTAGTTTAGGAGAAATAAATGTTTTAAAAAAAACGGTTTTGGGCAAAAAAAGTGACTTTCCCATTATGCATAATTCTTCCCAAACAATAGGGATCTTCCTCCCTATGAGGCCCATTTTTGTGTAAAATATCAACTTGATCCATCAAAGATTCTGGACCGTAGCGTGGTAACAAGCAATGCTAACACACGCACCCACCCACCCACCCACCCACACACACACACAGACATCATCGTAAAAACGTCATAAACGACTTCTGGGACCTCAAAACATGTAATTCCGTCAAAATCTCGAGATCGAATTTTTTCACGATCACTATACTTTACTTATAGTAAAGTAAAAAAGCAACAGTCAAATGAAAACAAACAGATAATTCATTGTTTACGTATTATTTGTATGTAACTTCAAATTATAAATAAAGAAATTAATTTTTTTTTAATACATTTAGTATAAACCAACAACATTAAATACTATGACTGGAAAATTAATTAACTATCGATTTATTTTGATATTTCTAAAAATCTAATTTGAATATTGATTCCAATCCTTTAAATTTTCTTAATTCAATTTTTTTTTTTTTTTGTTTACTATAAGTATAGGGATTATCAAAAAAAAAATTACCTCAAGATTTTGATAAGTAACATGTTTTGAAGAGCATAAAGTCCGTTTTGTCACTTTTTTGAAGATGTCTGTATGTGCTTGGGTGGGTGTATATCTAAAAGATTGTAGGCACGCTAGAAGTCTAGGTTTGATTAATAAAATTCATCATTTTGTTCAGTTTGTGATGTTCACTTTGGTTAAAATGAGTGTTTTTTAACCTGGATAAGCAAGGATTTTTTTACATGATCACTCATGTGATTTTTATTGATCAAATCAGTGATTTTTCCTTCTTTTTTTTTTTTTATCTTTCTGTGCATGGTTTGATGTGAAAGTGCCACTGATATAAATTTCTCCTCTTTTCAAAAATATTCAAAAGCTTTTGCCATTTCAATAGCATATTTTTTTAATTAAATTGCCATCAGTAAAAGGACTTTTTTCCCTCTTGCCAGCTCTAGAGATCTGACATAAGATGCAAATAAAGAATGCGTGTGCATGTAATACTTTACTAAGCACACCAGTTTGTTGTTCAAGCTTTTTCTTGAAATCTGTCACTATCAGACGCCGACTTTTGTTTGTATAAGTAGTATGCTTGTTTCCATGCTTTCTTGAGTATGCATTGTATCGTAAAGCCTTACAATGCATTATAAAGGCTTTCCACATTATATTCTTGAAGCACTAAAACATCAGGGAAAAAGGGCTTTTCGGAATTGAAACATGCAAGTCCGTCAAAATCTCGAGATTGAATTTTTTCATGATATCTATATTTTACTTGTAGTGGAGTAAACGTCTATATATCCAGTATTTAGATTATCTCAAACACCCATGTCTTGTTTACAAATTAAACAATAATCTGAATTTAAAATATATTTTATTGCTTTTCTGATTTGAGAATTGCTGTTTATAAATAGCTTTTATGTCAAGAAAATACATGCCTCTAATTCTTTAAAGGGCAAGCCACTTTTAAAACCTTGCGTTCTTAATGTACTGATTAGGGCTTAGTTGTTATATAACACGAAAGATTAAAATAACATTTTCCCATTCTTCAAAAAGCCACACTTATAAAGTGGAATTCCTGGAAAACTTTATCAATGAAATAACCTCTTATTATTTAATCTTATATTAAAAATCATTTTGAGTTTGACTTCCAGTTTTTTCATTATTTCCATTCGAGTTTTCAAAATTTGGCAACCAACATTTTCACTTTCATAGAAAAAATATATCGATTCGATTTTTTGGCTCATATAAATACATGATAAAAAATATGTAATCAGATAGCATAAGTATCAAAAATCAACCACTTACTTAGAGCGGTGGTAAAAAACAGCCACTACTTACGTGTACATTTTACTGACCTCAGACTTAATTTAAAAATAAAATTTAACTTTATGTAAGAATGCTATAATCAAGGCCTACTTCATTAATGGCGAGCTTTTCAGTTCGAAGGGTCAACATTTTGGAAAACCCTAACTTAATTCTGATGTCTAACACTATTTGTAACTGTAGTAAAAGAAAGATGTATGTTTTTTTTATTTTATATATTTAAATTACATTTAACAAAGTAAAAGTTACCAATAATACGCATAAAATGAACGCAAAGAAAGAATTAAAGAACATTTTGGGGTAAAGTAATAAAGCAATGATGATCAAACGGTATGAACATTAAAAATTATATAAAAAATAGATTTTATTGAATTTCTGGTGGCAAAGATTTTTAATTTTTCAATTGCAGAAGCTTACTTGAACGCTAAGCATCACTGACTTCATCTGTTTATTGATTTATTTTATTCGTTTTAATATAATTTTAAGTGCTACCTAACTCTGGCCGTTCCTACGGACAAATATTTTTCGTTTCAATCGATACTTATAGTGCAAAATAAGTTGGCATGTTGTCTCCAACACATAGAGGATAGTGCAAAGAATCACTGTGCTATCTTGTCCCCTCTGCGAGGAGCTCTATACTCGTACGTATGTAAATCGGTCTTTCTCTGTTGTTCCATGTAAGTTCCAGGTATAACTAGGAATCTTAATTATGGTTCATCATGTTCACATCAGTGTTAGTTGGTGATACCGACACATTTCGCAGTATTCAGACTCTTAAACCACGGTCATCCAATAACCGTAATGTTAAAACAACTTTGGAAGGGCTGACTACACCAAGCTAATATAAAACCCTGTAATTCAAAATTACAGCCCTTCACCTCGATTATTTCAACAGACGAATTCACTGAAGTTCTTACCAATAATTAAAAGAAGCATTCCTATTTGATAATATTCATATTTTTTACAATGTTTCCCTAATTAGGAGTGTAAGGTCTTCCCTGGTGATACAAGATAGCATTCCAGAGACTGCAAAAAGTTTTCAATTTGATGACAGGAATTTACCCATTTACTACTTCTCTGTGACGGCGATTAAAAACTTATTTCAATTCAATTTCATTGTTAACAGGTAACTTGAATTTATATATCAGTTCATATGAAAAGTCCACATACAAGATATTTCAATCAATTCTGACGTTGTGGTATTGATTAAAGGATAGTGAATTAAGTTAATTGCTTATCTTTCTGCAAGAAGACCTCCCAAAGGAAAGTTCTAGAAATCATATACTCCTCGGTAAATTCTAAGAAACATATAGCAGACTGTTATTGACTTTTCTTCTGTGCCTTTGCTAGAATATACTGGAGTGACAAAAATTTTATTAAAAAAATTTAACCAACAAGATCAAAGAGCAATTGAGTTTAATTCATTTATAAATATTTTAATTTCATTATTTGTAGGTATTTCGAGCTATAATAATTATTACTTTTGTTGATTTAAGTATAAATATACTTTTTTATTCTTAAATAGCTATAAAATTTGTAGGTGTGAGAGGAAAGACTCAATTTTTTTCGAGGTATAGAGTAAAAGAAGTTTGGGAACAGCTGTTTTAAAATTAATATAGCTGTAATAAAATTATTGCTATATATTATTATTCATTTAGCAAAACACATCATATTTTAGTGCTATTATAATAAAGCAATTAATTTTGTTTAAAATTAAAGATGAGTCATAGCATTATATAACCTATGATTAAAATTGTGCAGAAGCAATATAATTATTCCTGTTTTAATTTTGATTATAATTACGGAATTTTGTTGCTACACAAAAATAAGTTGTGCATTTTTGTAAGGAAAGTTACATATTATAATAAATTAAATTGTACCAATTTGACTTGAAACAGTTGAAACAGTGAAAGCCCAGAAGTATTTCATGTATGCTAAGCAAAATTTACATAAATATTAGAATATTATTGAATATTTTCATACTCAATATATTGCTCCTTTGAGGATTATGATTGAAATTTACAGTTAACTTCATACTAAGAAATACATTAAACATTCTAATTTAAATTTTTATTTGATTTCTAGCTAAAGGAAGCAAAATATCTACAAGAGGAGGATTTGAAAAATACACAGTTAATCATTCTCAGGGATAAGATATTAAAGCGTGCAAAGAAAAATAATGAAAAACCAGCCATTCAAATATATAAAGATCATCAAACATTTAAGGTAAAGTAACGAAAGAAATATAAAAAAAAAACATTACTACCCATTAAATATCATTATGATTTGAAGAATTAAATAAAACTCTTGACTTAATTTCTAGAACAAATCAAAAAAATATTTAAACCCAGAGGACTTTAAATCTCCAGGATTTATGGATCTCAAAGACATGGGAAAGCAATGTTTAAAGAAGAAAATAGATAAACAACAAAAGAACCCCTGCAATTACTTCGCGATGAATAAGAAAATAAAGCCACCTAAGAATCATTAATCAGAAAGAATATCACAAGTTACAATAAAAGTCAAGTGTTAACTACAGTATCCAATTATAAGAAGTGCATTTGTAAATATAGTTAAGAATTACAAGGACAGAACAAGACACTACGATGGATGTTATGAATTTCTTTTTTTCTCTAGCATATAAGTATTAAACACGTCTAATACCCTTAACGTTGGTAATCTAATGGGAACGAACTAGCGTATTGGACAAGTCTATACCGTTGGCATCATTGTTTCAGCGGCGTAGTAAGGCATTTTGAGGGAGTAAAAATAGAGAAAATCAAAATAATACAAAGCTAACGAAAAATCTGAAATTTTATACCAAAACGGTTTTTATAGTCCTAATTGTTTTTATATTTTATTTGTTTAATACTGTTTTTAAACGGATTTTCAACTGTAATATTTGCAAATTAAAAATAATATCTATTAATTTTTCAAAAACTAGTTTTTTCCTAGTCTAGGACAAATGGCGGTAGTCTAAGATTAGATCCTTGATTGTAATTCCATGAAAATGAATATTTTTAGAACGCTCTGCAGTTTTCAATGTAATCAAAGAGGAGAGGGGCAAATTTTACTACCATCTCGGCCGGCAAAAATGGTTGCTACGCCACTGCTTTGTTTATATAAGATAGAAGCTGAGAAAGTAGATAAGAGAAAAGGAAAATCCTTTTCTTTTCCATAGATGTGATATTTTGCATAGATGCAGGAATGCCATAGTAAACGCACGTGGTATATCAAAATATTGAGTTGCAATGACCTTGACAACAACATTATTGGTTAGAGCCCTGTCCACTTATTTATCTGTACAGAGCCTTAGGGCGTTTACATTTTTCCGTTGATTCTTTTTATGATTTCTTTGAATGTTGAATTAGGTTTGTTTTTTGTAATCTTCCTGCATATAATAAATGTATAACAACATTTCACAGTAAATCCGTAACTAAGATCTTTCAACCAAAACAAATTGTCTTCGTCATGTGTGAGTGTATGATTGAGACCATGACAAAGTCTACTTGTTTTGGTTACAACACCTTAGTCACATTCTGATTTTCTTATGTATAAATCAATCAAACCACAATATGAAATGGAGAAAAAAAGACTAAGATCTTTCAACCGTAACAAGCAGTCCTCGTCAGAGTCGAAAAACCACCCAGTTGGGTTTTTGACTCTGACGAAGACCACCCAGCACGGCTGAAAGATCCCAGTCTTCCTCTCCCATTTCATATTCTGGTTTGATTTCGAACCGAACTTCGTTATCTCTCTCTTCCTACTGACAAACTTCGGTTCGAAATATTGATGTTTTTATCATTGAAGTGTTCTCGTTCTTTATGCGATGTTTTTTTCAGTTAAATATACATATATATATATATATATATATATATATGAAAATGGGAAAACAAGACTAAGATCTTTCAACCGTAACAAGCGGTTTTCGTCAGAGTCAAAAACCCAACTGAGTCAGTTGGGTTTTTGACTCTAACGAAGACCGCTTGTTACGGTTGAAAGATCTTAGTCTTGTTTTCCCATTTTCTTATTGTGGTTTGATCATTGATTGTTATTTCATGTGTTTATGTGAAATCTTTTTATATATATATTAGTGAAGGTTGGTAGCAATCCTTCTTGCAAACATGATTCTAAAAATTGTATGCCAATTTCATGCTTGGTTACCTTTTTAGAGAGTGTCCCTAATGTCCTACAGGCTCTCCGCTCTCCTACAGGCTGTCCGCATTGACTCTCACACGATGTGACATCACGTTGCAATATACTTTGTACTTTAGTCGTAAGCTTAACCTGAGGATGGTCTACGAGACCGAAATATGTCGTTGTTTTATTGTAAATAATATTTAGTTAGTTATTAAATAGTGTTAGATATAAATAGTGCTAGAATGTGTATTTATGAAAGGAAAAGTTAGGGCCAGTTGATTTTTCAATACGAAATGGGAGAGGAAGACTGGAAATTTCAGCCGTGACTCTGATGAAGACCGCTTGTTAAGGCTGAAAAATCTTAGTCTTTTGTTTTTCATTTCATATTGTGGTTTGATTATTGATTATTATTTCACGTGTTTATGTGAACTTTGATATATATATATTATATATATATATATATATATTTATATATAATATATATATATATTTATATATATATAATGTATACCGGCTGATGTACCCATCAATCCTTAATTAAATATTATAATAAAATTAAATATCACATAATTATTAATTAAATATTCCATCTAACTAACACTAAAAAAAACAAAGTTTCAAATAAATTTTAGGCACTGTTGTTTCCAGATACTCCAAACCTCACCAGCTTTCAATAAAGATAATACCAAAGTAAGCTTTATATTAGAAATTTTCGATCGCAACGAACCTACTCACGTTACGATCGAAGATGGACAACGTCCGAAAGCGCTCCAACTCCATGATCATATTACGAGGTATGACGGTTTTACCTATTTCTAATATAAATCATACTAACCTCAGTGGTATAAACAATATGTATGTACTTTGTTTTTACTCATGAGGAGGCAGTCCAGGAGAAAGAAATTCAGAGTCCAGAAATTCATGTAGATAATGAACTGCTTCCTCATCATTAATGACTCTCTTTACTGACTTGTAAGTTCTTATCTCGGTATAATATAGCGTAAGAACTTGTTTGTTGATTTTTCCTGCCTATTCATATTAAGGGCTGAGAATTGCTCGTTCACAAAACTATTTATTCTTAATAGATAGTACATCTTCAACTCCGAGAAACACCTTTTCAATGATGTCAAACACGCAGTATATTCATATGCTACAATGAAATTAAAATCAACTAACAATACCTACTTGCAGTGGCGTACCTAGAACTTTTGCCGCCCGGGGCAATCTCCAGTTTGCCGCCCTTTCTATTATAAGTTAATCAAATAGTGGTTATTATAAATTAATACACATAAATAAATTATTAAGTTATTTAATCAATATTAATTAATACACAGAGTAAATTTTTTAGACATATTTGTATGTACTCGTAAACATATTTATATAATATCTACTCTTCTAGCTTTCATACTAGAAAAATCGTGTATAATGCTCTCAAAATTTATATTATTCGTAATTTCTTGTTCTATTAACAATATTGCAAGATTTTGTAGTCTTAATTGACTCATTGTAGAACGAAGATAATTTTTTATCAACTTCAATTTTGAGAAGCTTCTTTCGCAACTAGCGACACTGATTGAAATTGTTAAAAAAATTCTTAACAAAATTAAAATGTTGGGAACAAAATTTCCAACCTATACTGCTGAATAAACTTTAGCAGATTAAGAGGGCCCTTCTCCCCGTTTTTCCAATGTTTTGCCTCTTCTTTTAGTGTAGGTACAGCCATAAAAACCTGGATCCTTTTTCATTCAATATGGAACTGTTCTTTATCAATGTCAATCAAGTCATTTATTTGACATTCAAATTCTTCATTTAGTAGGTTACACGGTATTATACACGAATATTTTCTTACAAGGCCATGCAACTGATCGAAGCGTTCTTTTATTTCCCTTATAATTCTGTCCATAGATGAAAACATTTCTCTTCGTACTTCTTCTTCTAAGGATAGTCCCACGTCTTGCAAATTTTCCCCACTCATATTTTTTCTCCTTCTAACTCGACGCTCAGTCGACATCTCCAACTCTTCACAAATTATTTTGGCTGCTATAACAGCGTTTTGTATTAGCGTATCTCTTTGTTCCATGAAATGTGTTTGCAAAGAATTTAGTTTTATATGGCATTGGTGGACATTTAACCCTTTTATTTGCAGGTATTTTTGAGCGTCATTAATTTCCAAATATAATTCGAAATCATATAGTTAATCATAATTTATATAAATCAAATATTAAACTTATAATAATCATAATAATCATTTGTTATTGAAGAAAGAAAATAAATATGAAATGAATAAGTTGCTTTTTACAACTATAAGTAAATATAAAAAATGCCGCCCCTAGGTAAGTGCCGCCCGGTGCGGACCGCACCCACCGCCCCCCCCCCCCCCTTGGTACGCCACTGCCTACTTGCCATACCTGTGTATTTTCAAAACAAACTTGTCTGTGAAGTTAGCAAAATACAGCTTAAAGCCCCATAACTTTGCTTCTGTACTGAATTATCAATCTATTTCGAGCCTATAGTTTAAGTTAGGCATACACAAATCTAGTGTCAAAGTTTCAGCTCGCTATGTCTCATGGTGGCTAAGTTTACCTGTGACAAACGTTTTTGCTTTAAACGTCCATAACTTCACTTCTACGTTTAATTTCCAATCAATTCAGATCCTATATTTTAAGTAGACGTACACAAATCTACTGTAAATTTTCAGCTTGATATTTCTTATGGTGGCTGAGTTTATTTGTGACAAAATTTTGCGGACAAACCGACAAACCGGCAGAAATTTTTCTAAGGGTGGATTAGGTTTCTCCAATGTATGAAACGTAAAGAAAACTTGAAATGAGTCAGTTCCAAGCAATGTACAGACAAAAATCATTATTTTATTTATATATATAACCTGCAGCAACTTCATTTTGCACGAACTTATAACATCATTGCATTTGACTGGTACTGTGACCATGGGTGCAGACCTGTAGGGTCAGTCAACATGAAGTTTCTACTCCATCTTAAATTTCTTGAATTTCGAAAAGTCTGACTTAATAAAGTTCTTCACAACATACAACTACAACTCTGGCTGACTTGCAGTTTTTAATAATAATTTACTCTATTCTTCTGAAAATAAGTTAGCACATCTTTTTAAAGAGAATTACCTTAATTTGTCAGGTATAGAATTAATGGGGCGTGGCACAGGCCGTCTCTCTTGGAAGATGTGAAAGCGTTAGTTCTGAGCTTGTGCAATGTCTGTTAATGTTAAAAGTATTAACTGCAAATATTGAAAAGACTTCTTTTGTAGAATCAACCCGAATATGTGGTGTTTTTGAGATTGCAAAAAGGGTTCATTGGTGGTTTATTTGCCTTTGTTTCCACAACCATCACTAAGATATTACATCTTTTCAATAACAGTTCAATTTTTTACAGCTTCATAAAAATGTTAACAGTTTTCTATTCATACTTTGTTTATTAATGAAATAGGGCCTTATATTTGTTGTTAAAAGAGGAAAAAAACGAATAAATATATTTATGATAGATTACCCAAGTCTCTGTGGATTGCCTAGTGGGTGTTATTAATAGCCTAGTACTCTCTAGCTATTAAATTTCTTTCATAAAAGGCATTTATATTACAAATAGTCTGTAAGAATTAAGATAACAAGTTTGATATATGGATTGAAATAATATATTGAAGAACTTCAATTTATTTTTCCTTAAAAATAATCTTAACTATACATAAATACATTGAACACCTGATTGTCTTCGGAGCAGAATTAATATTGAAATTACATTTCATATGTGAGAAGAATCGCCATTTTTTTTTGTTTTGATTAGACTTAAATGGAGAGAAAAAAGATTTATTTGAAAGTAAGGGAAAGTTTGCATGCAGAAGGGAGGTCACGCGCAATTCAGCGTGCTTCTTTTGCATATAAGTCAGGTAGATTTCGTAGCGATAAAATCGGTCAAAAACCACAAGGACAAGGAGGTGGTGGGGAGTGTATTTGGGGGGTGGTGTGGCGTGCTGCTGGGTTACGGAGCAATAAAGGACTAGGGAGCAGTAAGGTATCGACTGGTGCGACTTCGTTATGCCCTCGGAGCGCGTTTGGCTCATCGTCTACCTGGCCTGCCTTGGCCACGGCCACTCTCGCCCCAGGGTGGCGCATCTTCCCTCACAAGGCTTTCTTCAGGGGACACATGTCGTTATTTCCAGGTCACAACGTGTTTCTATCTTCCTAGGTAAGACCTACAATAGCACAAGAAACCTATTATTCAACGAATAACCTCAAGAATGATTACAAACTTCAAAATGTTGAACAGTGACAGAAATTAGAGTAACATAAACAATACGACATTTAGTATCAAAAAACTTTTTTCGCTTGATTATAATGTTTTACTTTAGAATATGTTTTTCATTATATTTACCAAAGAAATTTAATCTCTGTAAGAAGAACGACTTTTTAACTCGGCAATCTAGTGCTAAATTTGATGAAAACAATCCCTACCCTAACCTTAATATAAATCTTGAAATGACACGTAAATATGATTACTCATTTGAATTGAATTAGAATTAAATTCTAGATACCTATACGAAACTATAAGAGTACAATCCAATAATTTTTATTTAACAGATTTCTGAATTCAAATAATTGTTTGAAGGGATAAACAGTTTATTGATATTGGAAATGTAAAATCAAAATAGTATGTTTATGTTTAATTAGGTTTGAAAGAAATATTTTTTGAATCTGTGGCAAAGATAGGAGCATTGAATTTATGAACAGAATAAAAAATGAAAAGGAAGTGTAAGACGCCGGTAGTGTTCATAAGCCCTGGTCCATTCTAGAACAGATATCTCGAAAGCAAACGACTCACCAGTCCTCAAGTGCAACCTCTCATCATGGTTTTATTTCATAGACACATTTGAAAATTATAAAAAAAACATCTTTTTTTTGGAAATTGAAACTCATTTTTAATAGTTACTGCTACCATTACACATGGTTGTCAGAGTTCAGATTAAATATCGCGGACCAAAAATTGAAACAAATTCTGACAATTTTCCACTAATTTAATTTTTTTCATTTACCGATTTTAACATAACATTGTGCACAGTTTTATTTGCCCCTTTCATAACAATTTTTAAGTTTAACTTACTAGTGTATTTAATGATAAATAGGACCACTTAGTCAGCTAATGTCAGTGGCTTGTTTGTCTTGTTCACAGAGTTGTAGGTAAATCCTCTTAATCCCTGATTGTCTACGTTGTCCAGACTTTTCGTTTTTAATATTTAGTCAATTAGTGCAGTCATGGATATGAAATTTAAAAAAAAACAGATTATACTTCATCAAGCAGTATTAATCCTTATTTTTTTTTTAAAAAAAAAACAACTAGATATTCGATTTCTAAACTATTTATCCTACAATTCTGTTCTATCATCATATCATTCTGTAATGTGTTAGAATCAGCCTATTTTTATCTTTATAACAACCAATCATCATTGAAATAAAAAATTAATTGGAATATGCTTTTGAATGTAGAAATAAGCAGCGTCATACTGCTTACGGCCTGTGTTATCATTTCACTGTCAAAAACAGTTCATTTCTTGCCTGCAGAACATTAGCAATAACAGTGGTTTGATTACTTACTAATATATTCAAGTCCGTTGTTTGATCTATTATGTAGTTACGTACTGTGTTATTGTAACGGACAAGAGTACAGTTATATGAAGGTTTTTTTTTATTTCTATCATAAACTATAAAATGAATATAATAATGTATGTACAAAGAAAAAAAGGGTTAACTTTACTAAGTATTATACATATGTTTTGGAGGTAACAGAAGGTGCTGCACTGACCTTCATGATATATCTATTTATGAGATGCCAATATAATGTGCATGGGCAACACGGGATGAATCACTCCAAAGCATCAGTTTAAATCTACCGCTAAAACCGAGAAGGACAGTTCATAAAAAAGTTCTATTTCAATTTGAATAGACTTTTACAAATAAATGACTGGAAAACTATTGAAATAGATTTTCCTGAATCGTGGTGTATTTGGTTTGAAAAATATTAACTGAATGATTGATATTTCTACATTCACTCTTCTTTTTCTTTACAAGTTGACCTATTTCTTTTCTCTAAAACTAAAAGTTTATTAAGCGTTTTTGAATCATAGCTGTTTTAATGAACACGGTGTAGCTAATAGTAAACTTAATATGATGTTCAAAACTCAATTTTTTTTCAGTGTAAATGTCATACACTGGTGTGACTATGAAATTAAACTTAACGAATTGTTAACACATATTATTGAAACAATTAGGAATAAAGAACTGGTACTTAAATTCGTAAATATATTTTAAAATTGTACTACAATTGTCGTTAAAAGAAAAATTGTATTTCATTTTTGTATACTAGATTAGTATTCTAATGTAGTGCAATCAGTTATTATGTGGTATTTACTCATTGTAGGGTAAATCTAATGAAATGGTCTCCACATATAAAAATTTTAATGATAGAAACAACGCGTTTCGAACACGTAGTGTTCTTCCTCAGGCATTAACTAAGGATGAGTGCCTCTGAATAAGAGTCTTATTCAGAGGCACTCATCCTTAGTTAATGCCTGAGGAAGAACACTACGTGTTCGAAACGCGTTGTTTATATCATTAAAATTTTTATATGCGGAGACCATTTCATTAGATTTACCCTACAATAGATTAGTATTGTTATTTATACGGTGTTATTTTTTTTAATTGTGAATACTTTTCTCATAGTATAAAAAACATGTGATTTTAGGTCAAATACTAAAATTAATATAATATTACAATTCAATTTCGCAAAGTTAGTGATTAATCTTTGTGTTGGAAATCAAATTGAATAGTGATGCAATTAATTATTAAAGGAAACCACCATACCCGTGTATGTTAACCCGTGTAGGAACACGAGCGTCTTCAAGAATTTTCCGATTTAACTGTGTTACTATTACAGTCACCTGTGTTGTCAGCCTGTGATGTTCTTCTTCTGTAACTATTCTCATTATATTTGCATGTAAATTTGTTGGCTGCTTCTTAGTTTTGTTTCAATCGAATCCATCTCTTGATCGTTTTTTTATTCTAAATGTTTTTACAATAATGTAATTTTTTTTTTAAACTTATTACGAAGTATGAAAATTTTGTAGGATCCATAGTTAGCCAGCTTGTTTGTGAATAGTTTGCATATTGTGTAATGTTTTAAAATGTGCAACATTTTCTGTTTGTCAGTTTCTATATTTCTTGTTTTGCGTCCAGTAAGTATTAAATGTCTTTTATTGATGTTTTTATACAAGTAGATTGTTTGCAAAGCTAAAGTTTGACATATTATATATGTAAATTGCAATGTGTTCTCTGTAGTTCATAATAGTTTTGTTCACAACCTATTCATGTAAATCTCCATACAAGGATACATTTCTGCCATTGGCCTACTGTGTTTTCTGAGTTTTTAGGTTTTACTTAACTTTACTGTTAGGGGCCAGTTTATCTTCTCCTATTTATGTGTGTTTTAACTTTTTTTTTTGCGATTTCTATCAGATCTAGTGAAATTTTCATTCTTTCTTTAATAATATTTTTATAAATGAGGTATTTCTTAATTCGTGGAATGCATTTGTAGTTTATTATTAATTTCTTTATAATGTTTTTTTGTTTTTGAAATTATCATCCATTATCGAAAACTATACATGATACCTATTACATATGGGCTCTTTGATGGTTTTTGCTGAAATGAATGTATAGAAGTCTTGTGTATTTTAAAGTTCATAAAAGTTAGTTTTCTGTGCAGCTTAAATTCTATCTTGTTCAAAAGTTTATTTTTTTCTTGTTTTATAGTTAATTTGTAAATTGTATTTTTGGATGTATTGCATTAATGTACTTGTTGACGCCTTCAACAGATAATTTGAAATGAGTAGTCCATAAGTCGATAATAGTATATTACTGTGAATTTTTGTTTTAGTACACCTACGAACATATTTCCTTTATCTTGTGAGAATATTTCTAACTTTATCGCCGATGTGAATTTATTGCTTTCTGAATGGATGTATAGGCATGAAATGTTGATAGTCACGAGAGCACACTGTTAGGAAGGTCAATGTTCTCTTTCATTTATGGAGGATGTATTATCTGGTAGGACCAATTTAAAAATGTTAAGATGAATGTCTAGGCAAGAAGTAGTCAATTGTTACATTTAGTTGTGCATTATTTCAAATATTGCCCAGTTTGAGCCTTTCAGTTGCCCTCTAGTAGAGTTTAAACTCCCTGCTTCCAAAATATTAAAATTCAGCAGAAGCCAAGGGTGTTTTGTTTGTAATTAATTTTAAATTGTGTAATATATTAAGGCTTGTTCTAAGGAAAAAAACATAGTTCTTAATTATGATTATCACCATAATAAAAGAAATATATGGGAATTGTATTAGAATTCAATGCCATCATTTGGTGCTGCTTTGCTTCTTATTGATTAAGATTATCTGATAAAAAGGCATTAGTTCCTTTGTTGATTTATTTAGTACTTAATTTTCTATATTAGTCTGGTAAACTGTTAGAAAGTAAAAATTGACATTCACAATTCCTAACAGGGGTAGCGTTGGTCACCACCCCACGGTGTCCCTCATACCCTCAATAGGGTTCGGACAGGTCAAAGACGAGCATCTTTTATCTGGTGCCGGGTCATCCTTTTTTCCTCTGAGTAGTGGACTGTATTGAAATATGATCGAATCATAGATACTGCCACAGCATTCTGGCAGCGTGGTGCAATCAGTAATCACAGTAATCATCAGTAATCAGTAAACACTAAGAATAAAGAATATCTATGTCAAACGACAATAAATATTACAAACATTTAATAAGTAACCATATAAAACAAAATTATTAACATTTAACTTAAAAGTAAAAAAAATCTCAAATTAAATGTGACGTTTATGGTTTATGGTGCCTAGGTCCTACAAGACATTCACACTATTACAGATACCTATTAGACACTATATTTAAAAGCCAAAAAACTTATATTTTTCTAAAATATAAATCCATTCATAGGCTCTATGAAAACCCCGTATTTATATAATGACTTGTAGACGTGCCCGGCTTTGATGGGCATTTTACAAAAATTCAAAGATGATACGCGGTATTTCAAAATATTATTAGTAAAATTATGGAATCAGAAAAAATATATTTATTAGCACAGTGTTAAGTAAGTGCCTCTGTATACACCACATTAGCTGTCTGTCCTTCTTGTTCATGGAAGAACAGAGAGTTGA
This sequence comes from Hermatobates lingyangjiaoensis, assembly GCA_026182355.1. Lineage (NCBI taxonomy): Eukaryota > Metazoa > Arthropoda > Insecta > Hemiptera > Hermatobatidae > Hermatobates > Hermatobates lingyangjiaoensis. Next base: position 5,085,581 of record JAPFBL010001938.1, read on the forward strand.
CCTCTGACTCTTCAGAATAAAAGATACAGTTGACCATGTGAGAAACTCTTGGCCACACTCACTTCAATTCCTGCTGTAGATAGAGTTTGGCCTTGCAACCTATTTACCGTCATTGCGAAACTGACACTGACAGGAAATTGCAACCGAATCAATTAAAAGGGACAGTTTCTAGAAATTAATGGTATGCTTGGTACAAATACTGACTCTCCAGTACCACACCCAGTCATGATATCAGCCTCTATGACGTATCCGTGCAAAACACCAATTTGGAGTCGTGTCCCGTTGCACATTTATGGAACACTCAAGTTTCGTAACAGCATGATTGGTGACCTTCTTTTAAGTTTTAAGTCATGAACAGGCAGTCTAGGAGCAGTCAAGAAATTCAATTGGATAATGAACTGCTGCCTCGTAACTAATCACTCTATTTACTGACAAAATAAACATGTCTGTGAAGTTAGCGAAAGACAGGTTAAAAGTCCATAACTTCTCTTCTACGTTGAATTTTTAATCCATTCAAAGATTAGATTTTAAGTTAGACATACACAAACCTACTTTCAAAGTTTCATTTTGCTATCTATGTCTTATGTGTGGCTGAGTTTACTTATGACAAAATTTTTTCGGACAAACCGACAGACAGAAATTTTTCTAAGGGTGGATTTGGTATCTCCAATGTATGAAACGTAAAGATATATTGAAATGAGTCAGTTCTAAGCAATGTACAGACAACCTTTTTTTTATTTATATAGATATATTCCATTCTAAATACTTCATTAAAGGCGTGACAAACAAATAAACAGGAAACATGGACTAGTGTTTTAAGAGTGTGGAAGCCAATAGGCAGAGGTAACGAACTTTATTTATGGTAAAAGAGATATTTTATAGCTGACAGTTTTATAATCATATACACCTTATTATATCAATTAAAAATTGTTGCTGGTTCATCAAGAAAAGTCCTTGTAGTAACTTTTAAGTAAGTAATATAAAATAAAACTGTATAATGATCGAACATTTTCTTCCATAAATTAACCATTTTTTACTCTACTATAAGTAAAGTATAGTGATTATGAAAAATTTTATCTTGATATTTTTACGGAATTACATGTTTTGAGGTCTCAAAAGCCGTTTTATGAAGTTGTTCGATAATGTCTGTGTGTGGGTGGGTGAGTGAGTATCCAAAGTTTGTGGTCTCGCTCTTTTACCAGAATCTTTTTACTCTATATGGAACTGATTTTGTGTGAACTGAAAAATAAATTAGTTAATGATACACTATTTGACGGATCATGAAATTAAACACAAAAATAACTCCTTATAGAAAGCTATGCTGTATAGATTCTGGACGAGATTGTTTCAACAAATAGAAACATAATATTACATTTTGTAATTTTAAAAGAAATTGTTTTTTTATTAACTGCAAAGACTAGATATTAAAACTTTGCAGCTGGCATATTCTTAAAAACTGTTTGTTTTAAAAAAAAAAAGTATTCATTTTGGACTTTTGGAAGAGGTTGTAGTGCCACAAAAATGCGAAATTCTATTTGGAATGGGAGAAACCTGTTCTACTTGTTGGATTTATTTACGTTAAATTTAAAAATAGTTCATCATAGAAAAGATATTCATGATAGTTAAAATTTTTTTAAAGAAAATTATAATATGCTTTCTATTAGGCAATTTGATACGTAAATTGCATAGAATTTTTAAATCTTTTAAGTAGAATACTATGTGGAGTATAAATTTTAGTGTCTGATTCTTTAATTAGGGACATTACATTGTTCTTTACCATTTGGTAACATTTTGGTTAAATATTATTATAGGCATGTAGGAAATATTTACAGTTATACTCGTATGTCTACAATCATAGAACAAGTTACATTTTCTGAAGAAATACACATAAAGCATGATTTCAGTACTTATTAACATGCACATGATCATTTCGACTTCACAAGTAAGGAATCATTAAAAAAATTACTTCCAGATTTTGATGCAGTTATACGTTCTGAAGTTACCAGAGCCCCCCCTTTTTTTTTAATAATGTCTTAATCAATACATTTAAAGAGAATAGTTTTTATAACTATATCATAAACAAGATAATTTTTTTGGTTGATTACTTGAAAGAACAGTGATAATAAATAACAAAGTTATGCTATTTTTCCGATTTACATTTCGAGTTCTTCTGAACCTATATTTGATTGTGTATGCTTTCTTATGAGCAGGGTTCGTGTCAGTCGAAACTGTTGTGATAAATCTTCATTTCTCATCGTTTGACAAATTGTAATGACGTTTTAAAAACATATAGTTCTTACTGTGATAAAAAACTCCAACAGGTTTGATTCATATTGAAGTATGGAAAAAATAAACTATGGTAAACAAATACTATGTATATTTCAAAACAAATGCTAACTGCAACTCTCTCTTCTCAAGATCCTGGAAGCACTAAAGTTCATATTAAGTATTTTTAATATTGCTTCAAAATATTGTTTGAGAAAATTATTTAATTTTTTTGATATTTGATGAGGGAGTGTTAAACAAAAAAGCGCAATTATTAAATTCTATCTATAGCAACTTCTAAGTTTGTACTACAGCAATGATTACATCTCGATTATAATTGATACAATTCAAATTGCAACATTAAAATAAAAATGTTAAATAATTCAATTTTGAACAAGTTTGACAATTTTGAACAGGAATCTTCACAAAATTCTACTTGTTGTAGAATTGTGTGAAGACTCCTCCAGTTTTTTATTTTTTGATATAAAAGCATACTTTCTGCTTCATTTGCTCGCAGTCCCATTTTTCCTCCTATATTTATTTGAAAATTGCATAATTTATGCAATTATACGGAGTGTTCCAAAAGTCTTGCCCATATTTTGACATTGAATATCTCGGAAACTATTAAAGTCATAAAAACGCATCTGGTAAAATCAGAAAGCATGTTATTTCAAGTTTTACATGAAATGTTCAAAGGTGTTCAATGTGAGCACCATTTGTTACAAGACACACATCAAGCCCATTGTCAAATTCTTGCCAAACGCGTCCCAGCATTGCATTGTCAATGGTTAAAAACAGCTTCTGTTATTCGTGCTTTCAGTTCATCCATCTCTTGGAATAGGGAACACATAGACTATGCCATCTCACTATGGACTTCCTGTATGCTGGCTCCTTTCCGAATTTTCGGCGAAATGCACGTTGAACAACAGTGCATGACTCAGTTTTTGCAAATTCAAGCACACAAAACTCCCAGTATATAGATAATGTTAAAACAGACAGTAACACGAATGAAAAATTATACTTTAACCTCAGTTATTAATAGTGAGGTGATAATTTTTATTCAGTGTTAATAATGAAAATACCTAGACACGTAATTTTAATTTCAAGATAAAGGTAGGTGAGTCTACTCACCTTCCAAAAAAAAATAATACCGACGGGTATTACAAGACAAACAGTCAGTCCTCTATATAACATGAACCAACTGACATTTTAGACTAACAGAGTAACACGTAAGGTTAATAAACACCAATCTTTATAATACTTGCCTCTATAATTTGAGCTAAGCTATAAAGTCGCATACTCCCTTTGTCTATATTAGTATTATATTGATTTTTCATGTTTTTAAATTTTACGAGAAGAATTCAAAGTGTAACTAATCTTATAATTATGATATAATTGATAAAAAGAAAGTTATACAAGACCGCAGAAATTTAAATCGATTGCATTTCGAAAAGGTTATTATGAGAAGACAAACAGCTCCAAAGTTTTTTGTAGCTGAAAAATAAATGACGTTGATTTCTTAACCTAGAACCTTCAAAACGGATTAATAGAATGCTAACGCAAATAATATTCAGTGTTATAGATTTTACAGGAGGTGTTGAAGTGATTACAAATAATCGCCTGGATAGAAAGCTTCTTGATTTCAAAGAAAGGACTCCAGTTTGGTATATTGATATGACAAAAATTAATAATAAGACCAGTAAAAATAAGTTAATTATTATATAGATACCTGGAAACAAGGGAATACAAGAGAATGTGGCAGTGAACAGTTTGGAATAGATTGGAAAATTTGAAGGATGGAAGAAGAAGATGGCAGATAAAAAGTGATTACAAGATCCGTATCTAACTTAGTTTAAAGAAGTACTTCCAATATTCTTTCTGGCAGTTTCAGAAACCTTTGATTGTATTCAATGTGAAAGGGAGGCAATCGCCTTCTAGAAAAAAAGATTTTCAGTAAACCACGCCAATGACCAATAGATAATTCTGTAAGGAAAATGATGGAGATTTATAAAGAAATTAAAATTCAAAGCTGATATTAAAACAGAAAAAGGGAAGCTGATGGGTGACATACAATAGAACTATGCACGAGTTCAATTCAGACTTGCCATTCTGACACACTGCGAGAAATCCCACACTAAAATATGTATAGGAGGTGTGTAAATAAAGTAGTGAGACTGATTTTTTTTAAACTTTCTATTCAAATATAATTACAATGTGATATTGTCACCTTCAAAATAGTTCCCTTCGGAAGCCACACAGCGCTGGAGACGGTCCTTCCAATCATTGTAGCATTGCTGGAACTCGGATTCTGGAATGGCCTTCAGCTGGTCGGTTACAGCAGTTTGTATGTTTTGTAGTGTCCCGAAATGAGTTCCCTTGAGGTGATTTTTCAATCTCGGGAAGAGGAAAAAGTCACAAAGACTCAAGTCTGGTGAATAAGGAGGCTGAGGAGCAACAGGAATGTTTTTACTGGCCAAAAACTCGTTTATTGAGATGGCAGTGTGACAGGCGCGTTGTCGTGATTTTTCTCATCTCCAATTCATTGGTCAAAATGTGATGAACGGAGGTGTGATTCAAATTCAACTGTTCCCCGATCATTCTGACTGTCAAGCGTCGATCTGAACGCACAAGGTTCCGTACTCTGTTGACATTTTCATCGGTGTTTGCACTTGAAGGCCTTCCGCTTCGTGGTTCATCTTCAATCGACTCTCTTCCTTCTGAAAATTCCTTAAACCACCGAAAAACCTGTGCCCTTGATAAAACACGTTCTCCATAGGCCTCCTGAAGTTTTTCAAAAGTTTCGGTTGCATTATGTCCAAGTCTGAAGCAAAATTTGATTGCACACCGCTGCTCAACTTTGAGGTCACTCATTTTTAAAACGCTCAAGAAAAAACCATTTCACGAAAACCAACGCTACGGACAAACAAATGACTGTGGCGAGTTCAGATTCATACTGGAGGCGCATCACACGTGCACCTGACGCTACTCAAGGCCACGCGTCTCCAGCGTTGCCAGATCGAAAGCGACGTTGCCAGTCTCACTACTTTATTTATACACCTCGTATAATGTTTTATTTAACAGCTCTGCAGACAACTTCTACTAATCTGATGGCTACAGAGTGTTACAATATGTACTATAGATTTTTATTTGTAATATTATAAGAAAATTAAAAATAATTCATTTAACATTTTAATCTTTACCACATGATTTCAGATGATTAAGAATGACGAATTAAAAAGAAAATAAAATTCTGAACAAATCATACGTAAATTTCGTTTTATCATCAGCTCTGTTCCAAATAATCAATTAAAGTTATCTTTAGACAGTCGTGTTACTAATGAAATAATAATTATTGATTTTAATTAATTAATTCGTTGATTGTATAATTAATGACATTCACCATAGGGGTGATATTACGTCTATATTATAGCCGCATTAAAGTAAGAACAAAGCTCAAATGGTTGCCAACGGCTTTGTTATTACATTACATACAATATAGTTGAGCGCAGACCACACCAGATTTTTCATTTACTTTAAGAACTGTAAATTATGGCGATGATGAAAATATTAAATTTCGAGATTTAGACAGATTTTTGTGATTTGAAGTCCTCAAAGTCTTTTTACTTTACTATTGATGACTGATATGTGTGATTACTTTACTATGATGATATGTGTGTGTGTGTGCGGTTGGTTGGGTGAGTGTGTGTTCCACTCTACAGACCCCACCAGGGCTACCATAATTGGTACATTCGTACCAAACTTGATATGCTTTGCTTCGGAATGAAACTTTTGCTACGTTTGATACTACTTCCACTTAAATATGAATTATTTGGTACCATTTAAAACAACCCATTAATAAATAATTTAGTTCATATTCGAATGCTTTTAATAGTTGTTCATAAGTTTTACCAGAGAAAATATTATATAGCGGCATATAATGAGTTTTTGATGGAATCAAGCATGTTGGATGGAGAACAGGTGAATTTGACACTGCTAGAAGTGACGACTCAGCTCAAGAATCTTTTGATTTTCTGAATCTCAACTTTGGAAATAATGAAATTCCATTTAATAACCTCATTGGTTTTACCAGTGATAACGCTAGTGTGATGATGGGTAACAAATGTGATGTAAAGAATCTATTAAAGCAAAAAGCCCCTTCACTTTATATACAGGGATGCGTATGTCACTCGAAGCATTTAAATGCATCAAAAGCTTGTTCAGAACTTCCTAATGAGTCAGAAAATTTGGCGCAAAGTAATAGTTGTAAAGTCTTAATAAATATAAATCCTTTCAAGACTTTACTAACACAGATCCAAGAGAGACTTTACATATTAGTTGCACTTGTTGGTTGTCACTTGAAAAGTGGCAAAGAGAACACTAGAACAGTGGTCAGCTCTGACACTGTACTTCACTGCTGCAGCTTTAGAATATAGGATCCAACAAGCAAAGATAATGCTAAATCATAGTCGAATAAACAAGATGTACTATGCATTTCTAACTTTCATCTTATCTAACATTAATGATATTAAACTTAAATTTCAAGCAGCAAGTGTCAGAATACATAAACTAAAATGCTCAATCTGTTCTGGAGTTAAAACAATTCTTGGTTATTTTATCAAGAGAAAAATACTTAAAAATAACGAATTCCCGAGGATTAACGTCAAATGCCCCTCGACTTATCTTAACCTAGAGGAAATCTATTATGGTGCTAAAGCAGAGTCTATTTCTATTGAGAATCAATCTGAAATCACTGATAAGCAAATGAATGAATTTAGAATAAAAAATTCGGAATGTTTACGTACAGTTAACGACGCAGATGTTTATCGGGTTTTTGTCTAATAATACTTTTGGAACACTGGAATTGCTCGAAGCAATGGGCCTCTATAATGTAACAGAATGGAAACCCCTGTCAACTGTCCCATTAGCTTTAAAAGTTAAGCACATCATATTAAAAGAGGAACATGAAAAAATGAACACAGAATTGAGAGAACTAACTTTGGAAAACAATGATAGATTTAATGAAAAGACCCAGAGAAGTTTTGGTATACTATTTCATAAGAGAAAAGTGGTCCTTTATTAACAAAACTAATGCTGAGTATGCTCAAAGCCTTTTTTAAAAAATCTGGAGTGGCCTACACTAAACTTTGCTATAAGTAAATATAATATGAAACTTCTTAGCACATAATGTCCCATTTAGACAGCGGCGTAGCAACTAATTTGCCTCCCGCAGCGGTCGTAAGAACCTCCCCCCGCCACTGATCGCTGATAAAAGGTTAACCTTCAAAATTTCAGAAAATCATCAAAATATTTATTTTCATGGAATTACAATCAAGGATCTAATTCGAAACTCCTGTTATCAGTCACAGACTTTCATTTTATTACAGTGCTCGAATATATATATAGCTATCATCAAAGAAAACCAAAGATTTCTTTAAAACAAAAACGCAGAATTCAAATCATAAAAAAATTGTTAAAATAAATTAACGGGCTACGCAAACAAATAAAAATGAACTTTCAACCCTTTTAAAAAACTAGTTTTGAACAATTTAAAATAAATTTATTTTAAATTTGCAAATACTACAGTTGAAAAATTCCTTTAAAAACAGTCTTACACTCATAAAAACAGAAACAATTACGTCATAAAAACTCATTTTGGTACAAAATTTCAGTTTTTTTGTTAGCTTTTTATTCTTTAAATTTTTATCAATTTCCATTTTTACCCCTTTTAAACGCCACCACCACCTGGCACATAACACCGAGGTTAGTATAATGACTAAATTTAACATGTTAAAATATTTCACTACTAATTCCTTGCTGTTAAAATAACAGTTTAAATCACAGGAAACAAGGTGCAAAACTAATCCACTGCAAATTTCACAGAAATTGTCAGATGAAATATGTCCGGAATCCCCATTAAAAACTGAGTTACATTTTCACTTATTTCAACCTGTATGCTGTTAAAACGTCGCTTAAGGGGTTGGTTCGGGACCCCTTATTGGGTATTCGGGGTTACCCTGATAATACAAGGCATTCCGCTATCCACCACCTGCGGACTCGCCTGGTAGCCACCCAAGACCCAGGACACCCCCCCCCCCCCCCCACTCGACTAACTTAAAGTTATACATAATAGGGTAGAATAGACGTAACAGAGTTGTGCAGACTTAACGATCATCAAACATCCACCTACTTAACAACTAAAGAAAATATACACAGCATAACTAAAATAAGAATAATCATACCTGTTTATACACATCAAAACTGTTTCTACCCCTAAAAACATATAAGTTGCATGAAAAAGTAGAATAGACATAGCTATGTAAAAGATGACTTATTCATTATAGAAAACATACCTATTTAACAACTCTAAGTTAAATGTTACCTTACAAAACATAATTAAATATCAGGATGTTGTCATACCTATTCAGAATTATTAAAAAGGTTTCTATTCCTTTATCAATTGATTTAATTGGTTGAGTAGAAGAGAAACAGGTATAAAATAAACATTTAAATATTATAGATAAGCTATTCTATTCAACAGTTGTGAATTACCTCATAGAGTAAAATTAAAATAAAATTTAGGTATACATCTCCATATACCTGAAAAGTGTTTCTACCTGCAAATGACATGTACATGTAGAATGGAAATACTTATGAAAACAAAAAAACATCTATTGCATACAAGAAATATAACTTATTTTATTCAGTAGTATAAAACAATAAGAATGTGATCAACACCTCTTTATTACTTCAAATACGTTTCTACTCCCCAAAACATATGAGCTACATTGAGAGTAGTTGAGAAACATATATGTAACTAAAGACTTAAATGCATCAAACACTAAATTCATTCACATATATGATGTACCTCACACAAATACCTTTAATATAATTAAAGAAACATGTAACCAAACTTCTTTCTACACAACAAGAGCTTTTACTAGTCCCGTAACATATAAGTTACACAAGAGAGTAGATTGAAACAGTATTGCATATAGAGATTTAGAAAAATGCAAACTCCTATGTATTCAAAGATAAGTTACCTACACAGTAGAATTACAATAAGAATAAAGAGACATATTCATATACCTGAAAAGCCTTTGTCATGTTTCTAGGGTAGTGGTTCTGAATTTGCTTGAAGTTGGGGAGTTCTTAATTCTACAAATAGCTGAAAGCACACTGTATACAAATCTCCGAGAAATATTTTAATTACATCAAATACAATACGATAAAAATAATCATTAAAAAATAAAGAAAATGAAACTTACTTTCAGTTTGTTACTTCTTCTGCCCAGGGAAATATAAATTTGTTGCGCCTTGGCGTCTTCTTCAGTGTTTGGGACTAAAACGTTTTATAGGTATAGAGAGGACCTCGAATTTCTTCTTCAATCCATTGAAATGTTTTTATGTCTTGCCTGTTTTGACTAGGGAATAAGGTTGTTGCAAATTGTAAAATTTTTGCTCAGAGTGGTGAACATTTGTAAACTCGCCATTGGTAGAACATATTCGTCGCATATAAAATAAATTTGAGGTGAGTAGGTCTTCTTAAGAAGGAAATCGCTATTACTTATCACTCATAATAATGTTGCGTTCACAAAAAGAGATGCAATTTGTAAGAGGAGGTATGGTGACTACGTTTTTATGCCCGGATATATTATTTGAATCACTGAGAGACACCTAAAAATCCTATAAATACCCTTGAGAATCACTCTTATAGAGACCTAACAGATTACGATCTGTCTGGAAAGAACAGTGGAAGTAAGAGGGTTTCAAACAGTGTAAGACGTTGAGTGTGCTTTGCTGAGTTCTGTAATAAACTGAACACATAAACCTGAAATGATTACATGCATAAACACATAACGTGCCCACTAACCTGTGTACAGGTATCCTTTCGTCTGTACCTGCAACAATACACACATGTTAACATTACCTCAATATAAAATAGGGTGGAATCTTTGTCAGTCATGGTTGTGACTAGTCATAATCAAATAATTCTGGTATATGTCAAACATAAAGTAATTCTTGTCGTTTTCGTCATTTACAAACAAACCAATTATACCCTAATAAGTTGTTAATGCAAAAAAAAATTGTCAATATTACCTTTGCGTTATATTAACTCGGTGCATTGTTGGCCATGTTTTTATGAAGAAGAGCAATAGTGGACTGGTTCAGTTCAATAAATAAAAAAATGTATTTTTTATATCAAAATTTATGATAACAACACGTATTCTATGTGTTTCATATCGGTAAATAAAAAAGAAACAATTATATTAATACAAGTGAAGCAGAAAATTAACTATCATTTAAATTTTAATTTATTGAATATAATTTAACATATATTTTGACATACAGTAGAGCCTCTACATACGAGCTACTCTACTTACGAGAAACTCGAGATACGAGAGGTCTTTCGAGCAAAAATCTTGCTCTACATACGAGAGAAAATACAAGTTACGAGAATTTTCAGATGGTTCCGCTAGGTGGCCAAGTTACGAGAATTTCCAACGAGAGAGGTGTTGGCTAAATGGGAGGAAATTGCTGCTTTCGTTGAAAAGAAACACCCAGAAAAAGTGGCTACTAGTCGTGCTACAGCTCTTTTTAATGACACTTGCCTTACACATTTCCGTAACATTTTGAAAGGGAGGCAGAGACAAACCTCCTTGGATAAGTTTTTCCTCAAAAGACCTATAGAAAGTGAAAGTGTTGCGATTCCAGCTAAAAGGGCAAAAGAAAGCGAAGAAAAGTAAAAACTGATACAGTAATGTTAAAAAGCAAAAAAAAAGCAGAAAAAAGTGCATAAATAAATTAGTAATGTAAAAAATTTAGTTTTTCATAAAGTTAACTTTAATTTTAAGTGAAAGTGCTCATAATAAATGCTCATAATAAACTCGCATTTTATTTCATTAATATCATCTTATTTATCTTATTACTGTATTTTTATGTTCAGTCACTATTTGAATGTGTTTTTAGTAATCAGGAAGATGTGTTCATAGTTATTTAGGGTTAACTTGAATGATTTTGGGAGGCCGGGAACAAATTAATTGGTTTTCAGTTATTTCTTATGGGAAAAATTTGCTCTAGATACGAGAAATTCTAGATACGAGCACGATCCGGGAACGAATTAATCTCGTATGTAGAGGTTCCACTGTATAGTTAAATTATAGTTAAAAGACTAGTGATAACAGAAAATACCAAGTGACATTATGTGTGAACAAAGAAAAATTGTTGTATTTACCTTGGCATAAGCCACAGTGCATTTTCCACCATGTTTCTTTGATGAAGGGAAGTTGCAGACTGGCTCTAGCATGCAAAGAACTTTAGGGAGTCCAAGAGTTCACTCACACAGTCCTACAACAGAATATAGTGGCCAACCCAATTATGACTTCTTTTTACTTCATTATAAAATCAAACAAATTTGTTAAATGTCTCATAAATATTGAAATTTTTTTGATAGTTATTTTGTTTGAAAGTTTTCTTTTTACACTGTTTAATGATAAATTTTATTCTTATTGCTATATGGTTTACATTAATAACAAATTGAGAATAATCGTTGTAATTTAAAATAAAACATTTTTTGTTAAATAAGTTTCATGAAACATATTAAATTTGTAAATATCTTAAAATAAACCATGTGTGCATATTACATTTGACTACCTTCCATGGACTACATGCATATGCTATCCTTCCCATAATCATTAATATAAGTCCTAAGTATGGACATTTAGACAACTAACTTTTGATTACTTAATATAAAAGATTATACTATAGAAATAATCTCACTAAACGAAAGACTGTAAACAGAAATATTGTACAAAGTATAATTTGTGCACAACATAAAAATAACTGAAGTAGTATGCACTCAACAGTATTATGAGTAAATTTATTATTCAATTCATTGATAATCAATTTAATTAATTGATTAGTATAATGTGGGTGTCTTCATTATTCAAATTATAAAAAAAGTATACTGAATAATTATAGATTTTGGAAAAATATTTGCAATTCATTATTCAAAGTCTCCCAATAGAAGGATTTTAAACCTTCAAAATAAGTTGTATTGCAAGGACCTCATTTGTAGGAGCAACAACAACAGTTCATATTTCAATTAATTCATTCTAATGAATGAATTTACAAGCATTTTACTGGTTCTGATGAAAAAAAGCTGTTGAAGAAAAAGTTTAGAGTGGTCATTTTTAAACAATGCTCAACACTATTAATTGTATCAATACCCATTACAAAAATAAATTATCTTTCTTTTTTAAATTACTATCACAATATGAAATTTACTTCTCATCAATAACTTAAGTAACTTACACTTTCTTAATGTACCTTCTTAATGAATGTTTAATTAACATAATCTATTTTTTAGGGAGTCAAATTTGTAATATGTTTCATATATACAATGAACAATGATTAATACTGGATTATTTATGAAGTATGAACATGTACATCTTTAATGTGACATATATCAAAAATATTCTGTTTTCTTAATGCCACTAAATTATAAGAAGTATAACTTTCACAATTAATTTTATTAACTTAATGGAATTATTATTTCTTCATTCATCTTAAATTATAGTAATGGTAAAAAATTAATTAAGCAACAATATTTTAATTAGTTTAGCATATTTCGAAGTAAATAGGTATATTGTGAAATATTCTGTAGCAGACATGTACAATTAATAAATTGGTAATTATACTTAAATATACATAAATAAACCATAATAAGCATTTTAAATCTTTTTTAACATTATGTTTAATCCACAAAGGTTTATTTTAGCAAAAAGATACAAAATGTGTTAACCAAAAAGAATGCTCATTTAAAAGTTAATCTATCATATTCATTGAAAGTAATCATTAAGTAGTCATCTAATTATTTGTACATGCCGATAATATTAAACTGTTTAAGTACTTATGATATTGCAGAAACAAGTTAAAATAAAAATTGTACTTACTATTTGAAGTTATCACTGTATGAAATATCAACTTGAATGAATAAACTAAATTATTAGAACTTTAGTTAATGACACTCCCGGAAGCATAACAATTTACTGAAGAATAATGGAGCAGTTTTGTTTTATTTATAGCTTTATTAAAATAAAAATTATTTTCATTATTTTCAACAATTTTAGTAATTGATTTGTTCAGTTATTTATTTCATAAATATCTATACTCAACTGTACTATGTACAGAAAATAAGAATAATTAAAAAATTATTCCTGCCTGCTGTACTCTGGCAGCATACATTCAGTTTGCTATTAATGTATATTGAAAAAAAACGTATATTAGTAATTAACCAGTTTTACATCCTCAAATCAAAGCCAAAGCCAGCTATTCAGTATAATTTAAAAACATTTATCGTTGGGAGCTTTTAATTTTTGAAAATAATAAATATGAACTATTAAACTAGAATAGTGAAAAAACTGGATATTTGTCAACAAACATAAATCCTCTTTATTGAGGAAAGAGTCCATTTGTCACATTTCAATATCATGGAAAGATACTACAATTCACAAAGATAAGGTAATTATAACTGATATTAAGTTTTGTTCAAGAGTGCAATATATAGATTTATTAAAGCATTTTGTGAGACAAATCCATCATAAAATGGAAGAGAGGAAATTTATTTATGTTTATTGGCAGTGATTTTATACATGTAAAAATATTATTCCTCTTATATCTCATATAAGTCAATAAATTATTTTTTTTTTCCATTGTAAACATCAATTTTATCTCAGTGGATTCGCTGAAAAAATTTTTAAGTCAATGTAAACAATGTAAAAAATCTGGAGTGGACTACACTCAACTTTACTATAAGTAAATTTAATATCAATCTTCTTGGGTATATAATATATAATGTCTCATTTAAGCATAATGTAAACATCTAAATGGGAGATGTTTATTAGTCTTTCATTCCTGAGGTAGTCAGATAGTAGTGATTGATCGACTTAACAATATATAAGCTTATTTTTGTATATCACACCACTAATGTAAATAATCTCATTAGAATAACTACAGCAGTAACAACATTTTTGAAAAGCCAAAGTAAAAAATTTCTTGATACCAAATAATCTGCTGCAAAAGAACATGGATTTTGTTCAAGTAGACAGTGGATTTCTTACATCGTTTACATCACCTCCTTCTATATTGAATATTTAAACCAAATTTTTAAATTTAAAACAGGAAAATACTCTTATTTTCTCTGAAAAACATCATAAACATCGAAGAAAAAATGTCGTTTTAAGTTAATTTTTAAATAAGGATATACGTTAATTACATTTATTAATCTTCAAACGAAAGATTTCAATTCTGAATCATGTTCTACATTTTTCGTCTTTTATAGAATTATTATACTGGGAGTTTTATGGCTCCTTAGTATTTAATAAAATCATTTTCCTTCCCCTTTGTTAAAATCATGTATACACATTTTTTCTGAGGGAGTGTTATCTTTTTCTGCCTGCTGTACTCTGTTATAAGGTTGCTATGAATGTATATTGAGTTTAGCCAGTTTACTGAATAATTAAGTTATTGAATATATTACATTAAATTCGTTTTATGTTATAATTATTTTTTTAGTAATTATAATTACTAAATCCATTAGTAATCCAAAAATTCAAAATTAATTCAACAAAAATTCAAATCTCATTTTAGCCCAAATGGCTGTCCCATGATGCAATACTATCCAAAAAGAATAGAGCACATTTACACTAAAGGGACTAATTTTAGAAAAATATAACTTGTTCCATTTGATTAAACGGTGGGGCCCAGGGCAACCTAAAGACTTTTGTACAACATGTCAAGATAAATAGTTGAAAAGTATCAAATCTTCTAAAATTGTATCAAATCAAAAACACATTCAATTAATTACATTCAAAATAAACAAATTAATAAAAATACACTAAACCCTTCTAAAATGTGACCGTCTCTTCAACAGATGCGCCATATAATTTTTTCTCCTTCATCTTAATTTCATATTGTGCAATCGGTATTTTTACTTTACTATAAGTAAAGTATACTGATCGTGAAAAAATTCGATCTTGAGATTTTGACAGAATTATATGTTTTGAGGACCCAGAAGTCGTTTTATGATGTTTTCTCGATGATGTCTGTGTGTGCGTGGGTGAGTGAGTGTGCTATCATTGGCTGTTACCATGCTACGGTCCAGAATCTTTGAAGGATCAAGTTGATATTTTACACACAAATGGGTCTCATAGGGAAGAAGATCCCTATTGTTTGGGAAGAATTATGCATGTCGGGAAAGTCACTTTTTTTTGTCAAAAACCGGTTTTTAGAAAACTTTTCTTTCTCCTAAACTGCTAACTATAGAGTTTTCAAATTTTGGCATTATCTTACACAAATGCAATAAACGACAAATATATTCAGAATTTTAAAGCAACGAGAAATATTTTTTTTTTTCAATAAAATGTAAAAATTTTTACTTTTAATTCAATCCCAAAGCTTGTGAGAGCAATACAAGCCATACCGTTTGACGGATCAAAATGAAACTATGTCTAGAGATAGAACATTATGTGGAGAATGAGTTGAGATAATTTTTTTTTAAATTACATTCTTCTAAGAGGCGTTACAGTACGATTTCTGTTTTCGGAAAATGTTGTTTTGATGCTAAACGGCTCATTAAAGAATCATGAAAATTTTACCAAAAATGGAACAAAAAATTAGCAATTTAAAAAAAAATTAATGAAATTTTAATCAGGGTAAACAGTAATAAAGCTATAAAAACTGTTTGTTTATCCTGGACTAAGGAATTTTTGATATTTCTTTATATTGTTTACATTCATTTAGAAATTTTTTGAGCAAATCCACTAAGATCAAATTGATGTTTACAATGGAAAAATCTAATAATTGATTGACTTCTATGAGATATAAGAGGAATAATATTATTACATGTAAAAAATCACCGCCAGTAAACATAAATAAATTTTGTTTGTCTTCCATGGCATGATTGATTTGTCTCATAAATTGCTTTAATAAACATATATATTGCACTCTTGAGCAAAACTTAATAACAGTTATAATTACTTTATCTTTGTGAATTGTAGTATGTTACCATGATATCGAAATGTGACGAATGGACTCTTTCCTCAATAAAGAGGATTTATGTTTGTTGACAAATATCCAGTTTTTTTCACTATTTTTGTCTAATAGTTCGTATTTATTCTTTTCAAAAATTAGAAGCTTCCAACTATAAAAGTTTTAAATTATACTGAATCGCTGGCTTTGACTTTGATTTGAGTATGTAAATTGGCTAATTACAATAATATTCGAAATTTTCTACTAGATGATCTACAAATTTTATACAACAGACTTCCAGCTCAAACAAACCCACTTGCTCAAACACTGTTGTCATATGTGCACAACCTTCTCAAAGTCCTGAAGACGGTTAAATGGAAGATAGCTATATATTTGACACTAAATTGACACATCACAGTGGAATCACTCTTTGGATGCCACCTATGGATGTCACCTGTGTATGCCACCTGTGGATGTCACCTATGGATGACACCTATGGCTGGCACATGTTGATGCTACCTGTGGATGGCATCTGTGGATGACACCTATGGACGACACCTGTGGATGCCACGTATGGATGCTACCTGTGGATGCTACCACATATTGTGTGGTAGCACATACCTGTCGCTCTCACAACGTTTGAGATTGAATTATAAGTCAAAATTTTTACATTTTATTAAAAAAAAAAATTTCCTGTTGTTTTAAAATTCTGAATATATTTTCCTTTGTTGCATTTGTAACCTTAAAGATAATGTCAAAATTTCAAAACTCTATGGTTATCAGTTTAGGAGAAATAAATGTTTTCTAAAAAACGGTTTTTGGCAAAAAAAGTGACTTTCCCATCATGCATAATTCTTCCCAAACAATAGGGATCTTCTTCCTTATGGGGCCCATTTTTGTGTAAAATATAAACTTGATCCATCAAAGATTCTGGACCGTAGCGTGGTAACAAGCAATGCTAACACACTCACCCACCCACCCACCCACCCACCTACCCACACACACACAGACATCATAGAAAAAACTTCATAAAATGACTTCTGGGCTCAAAACATGTAATTCCGTCAAAATCTCGAGATCGAATTTTTTCACGATCACTATACTTTACTTATAGTAAAGTAAAAAGTAATTTATAATTAGTAATTTACTTCTACAAATTCCGATCACCGCAAAAGGCAATTTATATAATTAAAAGAAAGGTTTTGTCTGTATATTGCATAGAACTGACTCATTTCAAGTTATCCTTACGTTTCATACATTAGAGAAACCTAATCCACCCTTAGAAAGATTTCTGCCTGTCGGTTTGTCCGCAAAATTATGTCACGAGTAAACTCAGCCACCACAAGACATACTAAGCTAAAACTTTGACAGTAGATTTGTGTAAATCTAACTTAAACTCTAAGCTTTGAATGGATTGAAGCTATGGATTTGTAAGCTGTCTTTATCTAACTTCACAGACATGTTTATTTTCGACATATGCAGGTATAGCAAGTAGGTGTGATAAGTTGATTTCAATTTCATTTGAATTTAAGCTCCAAGTAAGAGATAATTGACAAGCTGTTTCCTTAGTTCAAGGACTGATATCTATTCAGTATAACTGGCTTTGTAAACGAGCAATTCTCATCTCTGCAAATAAGAAGGTGGGAAAAATCAATAAATTTCTTGCACTATATCAAGCTGAGGAAAGAACTTACAAGTCAGTAAGCAGAGTGATTAGTGAAGAGGAAGCAGTTCATTATCAATTGAATTTCTTGACTCCGTATCTGATCCTCGACTGCCTGCTCATGACTTAAAACTTAAAGTAGGGGCACCAATCATGCTGTTATGAAACTTAAGTGTCTCAAAAATGTGCAACGGGGCATGATTCTGAATTCATGCTTTGCACAGATAGACGTCATAGAGGCTGATATCATGACTGGTTGTGGTACTGGGTGGTGAGTGTTTATACGACGCATTCCATTTTGAATGATACCTAGCAACTGTCCCTTTGAATTCAAACGGTTGCAATTTCCCGTCAGCGTCTGTTTCGCAATGACTATAAATAGGTCGTAAGGTCAAATTCTGTCTACAGCAGGAATTGAAGTGAGTGACCAAGTGTTTCTCACATGGTCAACTGGTATGTTGATTGCTCAGGAGTCAGTGGTTCCAACTCTCTGTTCTTCCATACTCCTGAAGGACAGACAGCCTATGGTGTATACAGAGGCACTTACTTAACACTTATTTGCTAATAAATATATTTTTTCCTATTATATAGTTTTTGTAATAATATTTTGAAATACCACATATTATTTCTGAATTTTGTAAAATACCCTTCAAAGACGGGCACGTCTGTTAGTATAGCTATAGAAACTGAAACCTCAACTTCGCCTCATGGACAACCAACCTGCTGTACTTGTCGGATTTGTTTACATTGACTTAGAAATTTCACAATTATTGTTTTAAGGTTTGATAAAAGAAATTTTAAAATATTAAAAGTTAACAGGATATCTAAAATCAAAAAATTATTAAAAATATAAAAAGAAACGTCAAACAATCATAATATTTATTATGCTCGCTAGGGCAACATCTGTCAAAATATGATAAACATATCTAACGTCGTTTATGATAAAACGGTCACTATTTTTATGCCACATCTCTTAAGATTGAAGAACATAAAATTTAGTATTATATATTGTCTTACTATGAATACTTCAGAACTCAAAAATATCGAAAAAGTTATATTGCATTACAAATGACATGTTTTCTACCTATAGCAATATCAAATCTTTTGGCAAACAATAATCTTCATGAGGAACAACATACTCGTACCTATCATTAGAACAAACTGAAAGAAGCTGTTCCAATTTGTTTTCTTTAACAAAATGGAAAACTTTTGAAGCAAAAAATTTTGAAGTAAGAAATATCTCTGGCTTACTTCTTTGGTATAGATGGAAAGAGGACCCTTGAGTTACTCATCTTTGGAGTGACTCGCATCTTTATACCTACTAACGAGGCAGTTAAATATAGTAGTGACTTTTTGTCATCTCTTTTATGTATGTTCTTTCTGTGAATTAGTTTATATGTATATGTGTGTCACGTATGTATAAACACGTGAAAAAACAATCAATGATCAAACCACAATATGAAATGGGAATAAAAGATCAAGATCTTTCAACTTCAAACGAGGACAGCTTGTTACGGTTGAAATATCTTAGTATTGTTTCCCCATTTCATTGATTGTTATTTCACGTCTTTATGTGAAATCATGTTATTTATATATAGAAATATGAGTGTGCGTGTGTTAGTGTGTCTAAACAAAATTTATCAGTAATCAGTCAGCTTTCTGATTCAAATCAAACGTTTTCATTTGGCCAACAATACAAAGAGAATGTAAGTAATCATAGAACAGTCAACAATTAAACATACCTCAAAAGATGAAAATTACAACTTATATATTATTATTAATGTAAATACTTGAGGAAAAATGTGAGACAACATACAGATGTACAACATTTTGAGAAATTACAACATACCATATTTAAACATTCTGATATTGTTTGTATGCATACTCTAAATCCTATGTTTTCCATATATTTAAAAACATACATGCTATGATTGTATTGATTGAAATTCATGCAAGCTTCATTATTTCTTTTATATATATACATTGTTAAATACCAATACTGTAACATAGCAATTGAAAATGATTTATCAAGATATTTAACTTTTAGTAACACTTCTATTTAAAAAATTGAGACCTAATTTGAAATCTTGCATGCTTGAATTAAATTATGATTTGAAATAGTAAGGTATCCATTTCACTAATATTTGCTGCTATTTAAGGGTTGATGGAACTTTTCTAGAAAACATTATTCACAAGTCCGCTGGTAGTTGTTATTTAGCTATGCCTTCAAAGATTGTCTTGTATATAATAAAAGAAAGCTTAACTACCACGTTTGTAATTATTTCATACTTCAAAAGAAAACTGAATTTTTAAACACTGTTTTCTCTTTTATAACTCTAATTTGGTCATCATTTGAGACCCACTCAAAGTTGATGGCATTACTTCGTGTTGCGGTTATCGACTTTTCTATTTTGTTAAGGATGTAATTAGAGCAGTGAGTCAGTCTGTTTCAAATAAGTTTGATATTGCTCTCTTACCTCTTGGAAATTCATTCGTATTCGAGAAAATTACCACCAACCTTTCTAGTTAAAGTAAATTTCCGCAGCTAACAGTAATAGTAAAATATTTAAAATCTCAATTATCCTCAACTAGAGTTTATATGTTTGGCAAAAGCAGTTACATGAGATCTAAGTAACAATTAATTTTATTAAACATAAATTGAGTTATTGATTAACGAATATGCATTATCACATTGAGAAAGAACGTACATAGGATTTTTTTTAAAAATCCCTGTTTATTTAGAAAATGATGAAAAAAGAAACGGGAAAATATTGCCTAGATGAAGCTGTCACTTTATGAATCATGTAGAATTGAAGATTCTGTTTAAACATGTTAAGTTCAAACGTTGCATTTTAGAATTCTAATTTATAAAGTTTGTTTAGATCAGAAAAAATATAAGTTGACTACCTTAGACGAAAATTTGAATAATATAGTTCTTGGTTTAGTTACTAAATACTTTGAGTTCGTGAACTATCAATGAAATTTATTTGTTGAAAAGAATTATTATTAGTGGTCATTTACAAGGAAAATAAATTTGTCATTACGAAAGACGCGTAGTCTTTCCATTACTTTATGGATATAAACATAGGAGGAGCTCCATTCATTTCCGCCATTCCTGAGAACAACGTATACAGTTACGTCCAAATAAAGACTGACTGCGCACACTGATTTACAAAACAAAAATATACAAATATAATAATATCATTGTTCATTCAAAAAAAAAAAAAAAAAAATTAAGAATGTTGTGGGAGATCAAAAAACTACCTTAAATCGTAGATATTTATTTTGTTTGCTAGACAGTAACTCAACCATCAAAAGAGGCGGGTCTCAACCAGTCGAGGGGAAAAGCTATCGACATCGAAGGATGATTTACGCTTCCCATAAGAAGGATATTGATTGAGAACAGTTTGTCTGAAATTAGTCACATACCTTCTTTAGAAAATTAGAACTACTAATAATGTAAAAGAAATATATACAATTGTATATGTTTCTTTTACAATAAATTCCTCAGTTTTAAATAAATTCCTCAGTGAATGTTTGACCCTGGTCGGTCTTCCACTCCTTCCATTGGGTAAGTCATTCATTTTTCATTTTTTTATTTTATTGTATATAATTTCGGTTTATTTTTCTAACTTTTAATTGTGGTCTGTATTGTAGATCTTTACCTGACGATGAACACTAAGTGTTCGAAACGCATAGTTTGAATTAAAATAACTTGTTTTGTGTGGAGAAATTGTATTATCCATTTACCCCAGTATGATATACAATTGTATATTTCAAAAGAAATCCTAATATCTTATATTAATTTACATCGAATTAAAAAGGAACAGAAGAGTCTAAAGAACACAATGACAGGCTACATGTTTTTAATGACAACGCATACTAAGTCAAAAGCGATTGTATTAGTAGATAATCTGCACCACAGGCAACTTGGTCTTGTCAAGGATAGTTGAAACTTTTAAGCGTTGGAAGTAACTGGCAATAAAATACATTTCTGACCACGGGCCGAAGTAATAACAAAATATAGTATAGTTTTAATTTTATTTTTTACACCCTGATTCAAGTGTTGTATTAAAGTGTACCACAATAAAAAATCTTTTCATCTTAAAAATTATAAAAAACATTGAATATTTATAAATATAGATCTATAAAAACAATAATGTTTTTTGTAGAACTTTTTAAAAATTATATTTGTTATTACATTATCAAAATTATATTTTCTCCAAAAAAGTTAACAAAAAATATATATTTGAATTGTCTGAATAATATGTGCATATAACATAAGTATCATTAAAATAATTTAACTTCAATAAAATAAAATTATTTTAAAAACGAGTTCATACTTTTTTCATTAACAAAATCTTTAAAATATGTTTGATATGTGGAATAATTTCCAGGAGGTTTTTTACTAACTTTAAGTAAATCCTTATTTTCACCATTTGTAATAAATAGGCTTCAAATATTATAATTTTTAATTTTAATGGATTTCTTAATCCTCGACTTAAATAATAATAGTTAATAGTTAATAATAGTTATGTTTATATTTTGTCATATGCCTTCAGTTGTAATTGTCCTCGCGTATCACTTTCATTGCTTGAATATACATTCGAAAACGGATTTCTCCTTCATCAAAACGATGAAGCTTACTGTGACTTTTACAGCCGATGTTAAAGAACATCAGGACATAACAGTCATATTGAAATATTAAACTACCAGTGACCCTTTGTGTCACTCAGAAATTATAATAGTAGGTACTGAAATTAACTCACTAAACGTGATTGACAGGGATAATTTTAATTGGTGTTTCTTGTTATAAAGGCTCGAAAAGAAATTCTTATATGGCACAAGCTTTTGAAGATTCAAGCTTAACATGATTCAAGATATACCTATGTACAATAAGTATATTTAGCAAAAAAAAAAAGCATTTAAAAGTAAAAAAAAATTATTTATTTTATCATATAAATAATAAAACATCAATTCAAGTTATATAAACATTGAAATATATTTAAAACAAACAAAACTTGTAGTTGTGTTCAAGTTTGTTTCTAAAATTATTCATTTTTAACCTCTAATGTAGTAGTTTATTATATATTTGTTACATTTATTTATATTACATTTGCAGTACTGTCATCAGCGAGCACGCAACATACTTTAGTTTATTACCAGTGTTTATATTTCGCAAATTTTTAAATAATTTTTTTTTTTTGTAACATTTATACAATAGTACATTTTCACTACTTTCATCGGCGAGCACGCAAGTGACTGGCTACCCTGGATCCATACCTTTACTTCATTACCATTGTTTATGTTATGCAAATTTTGTTTTTTTAAAAAAATAAACAAAAAAATGCCTTCATTTTCTTCCTTCTATTTATAGAGAAGATAATGTTCCAAATATGGGGAAAAGTTTTAGTAATATTGTATGCAGTAATAATATAAACGTAAAAAAATCATTGAATTCAAAGAAGTCTTACTGATCGCACTGAAGTTTCCATTTACATATAAGGTTATTTTCAAACCAGTTCAATGGAAGGTTTATTACTGTTAACAAAGAAATTAGTCCTGCATCAATGTAAATGTTTATAGTTTTTCTTATTCAATAAATTATTAATTCCGTAAGTACTTATATTGTTATTGCATTATTCTTTTATTAGTACCACTCCACACATTGTAATAATTCATATTTAGATTTGTAGTTGCATTGGATTTATGTGTAATTTACTGACTGCTGTATAATTTTTGTTTCCTCTGTATCAGAGGAAGGTGAGAAAACCGTAACCACGGCATTTGATAATTTGATTTGGAACTAGAAAACTGACTCAATCTAGATCTATTTTAGTACGGTATATATTTAACATTTTATTTATTTAATATTGTATTTATTCATGTATATATATGTTTGTCCCTTCTTTCTCTGTTAGAAAACAACGGTGATTGAGCGCCTTTTAAATGAAACTACAGTCCTTGATTCTCTTCAGAGAGGCTCAAATCTTCTATCTTACGATAACACAATCAAAATATATATAAAGTAGTGAGTTTTTGTGATTTCTTGTATGTGCTTGTATATATATATATATATATATATATATTGTGTTTAACTGAATTGCCTTAATCAAACATACCTTTCTTTTGAGCAGTATTTTCATATTTTCTTGATAATGTCAAATCGTCTTGATTTAGTTGGTGAATTATTTGAGCAAAACTCTGGTTGGCCATCAATGTTTATTGATTAACATTTAACATGTTTCGGTTGTCTCCAACCATCTTCAGAAATTATTTTAAACCATCACAAAACAAAACTATTTTCATCGAACAAGTATGTAAACATAACAGTAAGCTAAATAAAATTGTTCACTAAAAAATAAATATCACTAAGTCTAACACTAGGAACATTTAACATTCAAAACATTACAAGGATGGATAAAAGACAAATTAAAGTTAGGATGGGGGGACCATTCACCCTAGCAGTTTGAGCTGACGTGTGCTACCTGTGTGCTGTTGGTTTAATTTAGGCTTATTCTCCAGAATCAGAAGTGCTTCCAATAGTTGCAACCTCTTTTGATCTTGTTCAAGTCTGAGTATTTTGGTGTTTTCCGTGAGCATCTTTCTAGAGAATTGTTGTTTGTGCATTATAGTTGTGTGTTCACGTATTGCACCAGCTCCAAGGTGCATAGTTAGACGGCGGGATAAAGTAGTGGTCGTCATTCCTATGTACGAATGCTTTTGGACTTCACATTTTCCAATAGGGCAAGTGTATTTGTACACAAGATTGGTTTTCTTTAATTGGTCTATTGTCGTCTCTTGGTTTTTCATGATGAGGTTGTATGTGGTGGAGCTTTTGTTATATATTATAATGTTAAGTTTATCCTGAGGGTTAGTACAAGATGTATTGTTTTTTATGATTGTTTTTAAAATTCTTTCATCTACTTTGTATAGTTGGGAGTACTGATTTTTGTAATAGATCCTGTGGTTAGTGCCTGTATTTTGGTCAATATTTGGTCATTAGATCTTGTATTTAGATTGATTAAATAAATTTGAAGAATTCTGTCGAAGTGCCTATTGCTGTAACTATTGATAAATGACTGTTTATGCTGTTGGATGGTTGTGTTGAAAGAATTCCAGTCTGACGATATTTTGTAAGTTCTATGAATGAGTGCTTTAATGGTGTTATCTTCGTAGCGTTGAGGGCATTCACTTATGGCATTTAAATAGACCCCGCTATGGGAAGGTTTCATATAAGTAGACGTTGAAAAAAGGCCGTTATCTTGTTTCACTGTGACATCTAAAAAATTTAACATCGATTGTTACTAATTTCACTTGTAAATTTTAAAACAGAATGTTGCTCAAAGGTGGTTATTATATCATTAACGTGTTGTTGGTTTTTTATGATTAAAAAACAGTCATCAATATATCGGCAATACAGTTGAGGTTTGAGATCAGGTTTACAACTGAAAATAGTATTTTCCAGGTGGCACATGTAGAAGTTAGCGAATAAAACACCCAGGGGAGATCCCATGGCGACTCCATCTATTTGACAGTATGTGTACCATCCACATGTGTGAAAGGACTTTTGCTTGTGCATGCTCTGAGTAGTTTTTCCATAATTGGCCGACCAAATGAAGGAACAGGAAGGGATACAAAAGATTCAAAAAAACCCAACAGCCCAAATGAAACTTGAAATTAACAAACTCATCAAAGAAGCCAATACAGTCTACAGTCATCCATCCCTTCCTGTTCCTTCATTTGGTCGGACAATTATGGAAAAACTACTCAAAGCATGCACAAGCAAAAATCCTTTTTAAACAATTTTGTTTACTTTTTTTCATGTATAGTTGTTTTATTAATTGTTAATGTTTTCCTTTTTAAAAGTTTTCTATTATTTATTAATATTTATTTCTGTTGTTATTTATTCTATTTATTTTTGTGTCCCCTCCCTCCATACGTTGGCCTACTGATTAATTGCCTGTTCAATAAGACTGACTCAGTCCTCACTTGTCTTCAGAGTGGCTCACACCTTCCATCTTATTATGAACAATGTTTGTGATCTTATGTAAGTGTTTACTTTCTATTTATTTAGTTTGGTTAAATAGTTTTATTTAAAGACATATATATATATATAATATATAATAAACTACTTGAGGCATGTACGATGGAAAACCCATTCACAAATGTAGACGGCTCATTATATCTGCAGACTGATGGAGTTGCGAAGGGTTCACGTTTGGGAGTGACTCTAGCTAACGCTATTACATGTGCCATATCTAGAACACTATCATGATGATCAGGCCAGAGATTAAACCTCTGTTTTACTGCTGACATGTTCATGATTGTTTTGTGTTATCGGAAAACATAGACCAGATTAAAGCACCGAGAAATGCCTTTGAAGAAGAATCATGTTTAAAATTTACAGTGGAAAAAGCCATATGTAAGAAAATCAATTTCCTATATGTTAGTATTAATATCCAAAATGAAAAGGTTGAAACTCCAGTCCATGTTAAATCGTGGAATATTACCAACTATCTCAATGCCCCTAGTGAATGCCCGCATCGCTACAAAGACTCAATGATAAAAGCCTTAATGCACAGAACCTAGAAAATAGATATTAACAACGGCTATTTCAATGAAAATGTTGATAAAATTCTTAAAGAGTATCTACACACGAGGGAAAACAGGAAAAGAAATGAAGAATCAGCTGTAACCATGTATAACATATACTACAGAAACTAATGTTCAGACAAACATAAAATGGATGAAAGAGTACTAAAGGATATTATAAAAAACAGCATAAGATGCAAAAATGCTAACGATAGAGTTTCTCTGGTCACTTATTATAAAAGCCCTACAATCAGCAGCCTTTTTATGATTAATAAAAACCACTGCAAGGACTCTCCATTGAAAGAAACAAATCTGGTGTATGAGTACAAATGTAATTATGGGGACTGTGAAACCCACAAACACTTACACATTGAAACAACTACGACTACACTTTCCAAAAGATTCACTATGCACCTGATATCTGGAGCCCCTAGAAAGCACACAGAGGAAGCTTTGTGTCTTATGTTAATATATGACAAAGAAGTCATATATTATAACTACAAAACAAAAAAGAGACTCACACTTACGATTATCGATCATTTTGGCTGTCTTGCTGTCTTCAGGAGAGGTAAGGAAAAAGAAAAAGGAACATAGGAGTGGAGGTGTGAAAATATCTCCACTGACCGATACAAAGTGACACACAGTGCAGCTACCTTGACATCGTGGACCAGTTAAAGCTATAAGTAAATGTCAATAAAAATCAAATTAAAGTAAAGAAGGAGAGAAAGGAAAGAAGAAAAATAAAAAGATGAAATCGTGAATAAACAATTAAAAAATAAAAAACTAAGAAAAAAAGCTGAAGTTAACATAATAAAATGACAAAAAATAAATATTGTAAATAATAAAAAAAAATAAAATAGAAGAAGTGATCCAGTCAAGTTAAGACCAAGGGAACTTCTGGCGCCCAATAACCAAATGAAGGCTTCTTCAGAAGACTGTAAAGTGGTCTGTGTGTCATCATTAGAGAGTTGCCTCAAAATCTGGACCCTAAAACACTCATTAAACGGAAGGTTCTGAACATTAGCAAGGTATATATATATATTTGTGTATTTTGGGAGCAGACCTTCAATCAAACATGTTTTATTAAAAATTATGCCAATTTTAACTTTTGTTCTTTTCCAGGTTAATTTTTCAAGTTTTCTGACTATGGATTTCTGCCTTTCTGGTAAAATAAAAAGTAATTCACCAAAAGATATAACAGAATTCACCAATCTTTTGGTGAATTACTTTATATTTTACCAGAAAGGCGGAAATCCATAGGAAATATATATATAAATGAAAGTAACACTGTCCCTATAGGCACATCAAGTTACAGAGAAAAACACTTAGAAAGAAACAAATAAAGAAATAACTGACATAACTCACTTCAATATTTCGACACCCATCTTCATCAAAAGATAAGTTGTGGACTAGGTTGCAAGCTACAGACTTTGTATTGTAGAGTCAGTACATACTTCTGAAGAAGCGGGGTGTGGAATTATTGAAGAGGGCTTTCAGTTTTCTCTGCATATAGTTCTTTTTAAGTAATTTTATCTCTAAATTGATAATTACGTATATAATAGAGCGTATATTTATTTTGCGCGTATATTATGCAATCTTTTTATATTGATATATACTTCTGTTATTAGTTTTTTATTTATAATATTATTTCTAGTAGAATATTATGTTTATTTCATTTATTGATGATTCAATTAATATGTTGTAATTCTATTGATTAATAAGATAAATATAAGTGCATTACGTCATGATAACATTGATAACATGATAAAGTAGAAATAAACAAGCGAAATAATACCAGTTCAGTTGTTTAAAATATACAACTTTATGTTTCGTAACTTATATTGCTAATACAGATTTCAGTCAGTGATTTATCTTTTTCTAAAAAAAAAGACATTTAATGATTTTTAGTCATTCAAGGAGATATCTCACAGCGACACCACTTTGCAAAACTTTTCTTTACTGTTTTGCAATAAATTGTGGATTAATATAGAACCAAGAAATCAAATTTATTACTTCCAAAATGATTTCTTTACAGTTGATATTATAATAATGATTTATGTAATATATAGCAGAAGTTTTAAAAGACCATACGTTAAAACTAACTATATTGAAAGCAACTTGCATATTTTCTGGAAATGTATGGCGTGAGACGCCACACGACTTTGCTTACCTAATAACAAATAAATGTAAAATATAATTATTTAACAATTAAGCCATAACTCAACTTGTATGCACCTGAAGATAAAATATCACACGTACTATATATTTGTTTACATTTTAATATTCTACTGTCAGTGACTTGAAGTACAAATGAACTTCATTTACAAGAGTTCATGTTAATGACTTGATAGTCATAATATATATATATATATATATATATATATAATATATATATATATAATATAACACTTTTTTTCGTTGGAAATACGATCCAAAACGGACAAATATAGTTCAATATAAACAAAGAAACATAGAGAAATCAGAAGAACACACTTACAGTCTCTAATTTTCGGTTTGAACTGTCTTCAGGAGAGATAAGAGAGGGAAACCAAGCGCACTGGATCAGAGACGGTTGGAGACCAGAGGGTCTCCAACCGTCTCTGATCCAGTGCGCTTGGTTTCCCTCTCTTATCTCTCCTGAAGACGGTTCAAACCGAAAATTAGAGACTGTAAGTGTGTTCTTCTGATTTCTCTATGTTTCTTTGTTTATATTGAACTATATATATATATATATATATATATATATATATATATAAATGATTTTGTCTGTACATTGATTAGAACTAACTCATTTCAAGTTTTCTTTACGTTTTATACATTGGAGAAACCGAATCCACCAATTGTTTGTCGGTTTGTCCGCAAAATTTTTTCACAAGTAAACTCAGCCACCATAAGACATAGCGAGCTGAAACTTTTATAGTAGATTTGTGTAGGTCTAACTTAAAATATAGGCTCTAAATAAATTGATGATTTAGTACAGAATCGAAGTTATGGGGCTCCAAGCTGTATTTTCCAAACTTCACAGACAAGTTTGTTTTGAAAATACACAGGTGTGGCAAGTAGGTATTGTTAGTTGGTTTTAATTTCATTGGAGCATATGAATATATTGCGTCTTTGAAATCATTGAAAAGGTGTTTCCCAGAGTTCAAGATGTACTATCTATTTAGAATAAATAGTTTTGTAAACCCTTACTTACAGCAATTCTCAGCCCTTAATATGAACAGGCAGGAAAAATCAAGAAACAAGTTCTTGCGCTATATCATACCGAGGAAAGAACTTACAAGTCAGTAAAGAGAGTGATTAGTGATGAGGAAGCAGTTCATTATCTAACTGAATTTCTTGACTCTGAATTTATTTGTCCTGGACTGCCAACTCATGAGTAAAAACTTAAAGTGGGAGCAATTATCATGCTGGAATTAAGTAGCAGTAACAAATTTCATGTTACGAAACGTGAGTGCCCCAAAACTGTGCAACGAGACACAACTCTGAGTTCGTGCTCTGCACAGATATGCCATAGGGGCGGACATAATGACTGGGTGTGGTATTGGAGAATCTGTGTGTATAGCACGCATACCATTGATTCCCAGCCACTATTTGTTTTCCGTTGAAGTGACTGCAAAGTCCTTTGAGAGTCTACTTCACATTGAGGTTAACTAAGTCGCAAAGGGAAACTTTATCTAACGCAGGAATTCAAGTTAGCGAGACCAGGTTTTTCTCTCATGGTCAACTTTAGTTTACTTGCTCAAGAGTCAGAGGTTCCAACTGTTTGTTCTTCCGTGAACCTGAAGGACAGACAGCTAATGTAGTGTATACAGAGGCATTTGTCTAACACTGTACTAATAATGGTATTTTCTACTGTTCTATAATTTCTAATGGCATTTTGGAATACCAAGTATAATAGACCTTTTGATTCCGTCAAAGGCGGGTACGTTTGCTATGTATTGTTTACCTATAACTGTAAACATTTTTTTAATTTAATATTGATTAATAAAAACACTGGTAATAATGTAAGGTATGGGACCAGAGTAGCCCAGTGGCTTGCGTGATCGCCGATGACAGTAGTGCAAATGTATTATAAATGAATGTAACAAACAAATATTTTTTTGAATTTAAAATGTGAATAATATAAAAAATGGTAATAAAGTAAAGGGATCTAGCCAGAGTAACCAGTAGCTT
Organism: Hermatobates lingyangjiaoensis; assembly: GCA_026182355.1. Lineage (NCBI taxonomy): Eukaryota > Metazoa > Arthropoda > Insecta > Hemiptera > Hermatobatidae > Hermatobates > Hermatobates lingyangjiaoensis. The sequence continues at coordinate 5,116,308 of JAPFBL010001938.1, forward strand.
GCTTGCTCGCCGATGACAGTAGTACAAATGTATTATAAATAGATGTAACAAACAAATATTTTTTTGAATTTAAGATGTGAATAATATAAAAAATGGTAATAAAGTAATCGGATCTAGCCAGGGTAGCCAGTAGCTTGCTTGCTCACCGATGACAGTAGTGCAAATGTATTATAAATAAATACATCAAAAACATTTTTTTTTAATTTAATATTTGCGTAATATAAACACTGGTAATAAAGCAAGGTATGGAACCAGAGTAGCCCAGTGACTTGCGTGCTTGCTGTTGACAGTAGCACAAGTATATCTATGTAAATAAAAGAAAGGTTTTGTCTGTACATTGCTTAGAACTGACTCATTTCAAGATTTCTTTATGGTTCATACTTTAGAGAAGCCGCATGTACTCTTAGAATAATTTCTGTCTGTCGGTTGGTCCACAAAATATTGCCACCATGAGACATAATAAGCTGAAACTTTCATTGTAGATTTGTATATGTCTAACTTAAAATCTAAGCTTTGAATGGATAGAATATTCAACGATGAAGCAAAGTTATGAACTTTTAAGACGTGTATGGCTAACTACACACACATGTTTATTTTGAAAATATACAGCTGTAGCAATTAGGTATTGTTAGTTGACTTTAATTTCATTTGTGTACATGAATATCTTGCTTATTTAAGCTTATTGACAAGGTGTTTCCCAGAGTTCAAGATGTACTATCTATTCAGAATAAATGGCTTTGTGAACGAGCAATGCTCAAGACTTACTAATGAACAGGCAGGAAAAATCAGCAAACATGTTTTTACGCTATATAAACCCGAAGATAGAACTTAAAAGTCAGTAAAGAGAGTGATTAGTAATGAGGAAGTAGTTTATTATCTAACTGAATTTCTTGACTCCGTGACTGCTCTTGGACTGCCTGCTCATGAGTAAAAACTTCAAGTAGGAGCATCATCATGCTGTGACTTAGTATCGGTAACAAATTTCATGTTACGCAACTTGAGTGCCCCTGGAAATGTGCAACGGGACACGACTCGGAGTTTGTGCTCGGCACAGATGTGCCGTAGAGGCGACCATCATGACTGGGTGTCGAATGGGGAGTCTGCGTGTATACCACCCATACTCTTTATTCCGAGCCACTGTCACAATCGTTGAAACGATTGCAAAGTCCCGTGAGAGTCTATTTCGCAATGACGTTAACTAAGTCGTAAGGGGAAACTTCATCTAACGCAGGAATTCAATTTAGCGAGACCAAGTTTTTCTCACATGGTCAACTTTAGTTTACTTGCTCAAGAGTCAGAGGTTCCAACTGTTTGTTCTTCCGTGAACCTGAAGGACAAACAGCTAATGTGGTGTATACAGAGGCATTTGTTTAACAGTGTACTAATAATGGTATTTTCTACTATTCTCTAATCTAATTATAGTGTTAGTATAATACTATAATTGGTATAGTATTCCATGATATTTTGGAATACCAAGTATAATAAAATTGTTGATTCCGTCAAAGACGGGTACGTTTGCTAGTATATATATATATCAATGATCAAACCACAAAATGAACTGGGAAAACAAGACTAAGATCTTTCAACCGTAACAACGGTCTTCGTCAGAGTCAAAATCCCAAATGATAATATAAATGTTTATATATATATATATTAGCATACTTTGGTAGCAGTCCTTCGGATATGCATTCTTAGTTGAACACTCTGGTTTGAACTTCACCCAAGAAGAAGCAAAGAAAAATCACATCAACTTCCTCGATGTACATATAAATGGACAAGGTACTAAGTACATAACATCGGTGCATCAAAAGAAACGGACCAGGGAATATACCTAAACGCCAAAATCCAATGTCCAGAAAGATACAGGACCGGGACTATACATGCCCTTATACATAGAGGGTATAAAACATCGTCCACGTGGGAACTGTTCGATCACAGGATCAAGCAACTGAGGCAAACCTTCGGAATAATGGTTTCTCCAACAATTCATTTGACAAAGTCCTCAACAATTACCTCACCAAAAAAGAAGAAACTCATAATAGTACCACAGATCCCGACAGCAGAACACACAACTTATACTACAGGAACCAATTCACGGAGCCCTACAAAACGGATGAGCAGGTGTTAAAACAGATCCTCAAGAGGAATGTCAAATGCAGAGAACCCAACGACCGATTACAACTCAACATCTACTACAAGTCTCAAACAACAACCAATCTGGTAACTGTAATTTATACGCGGATTGCACCCTATACATACTATATATCCTATTTATAATATCTGCGCATATATATATATATCATTAAATAACTTGCCAACTTTAAGTCTAGTATGTTTCTTACGTACCTTCTCGAGTTTTCTTATATTATTCCTCCATCTCTCCAGTACAATATAAATGAACTCACCAAATGATTTGTTTTGGAGAGGTAAGGAAAAAGAATGTTCAAAGAAACACCGAATGTTTAAAAGAAGGTCTACTCTCAAAGTATACCAAGATATATATATATATATATATATATATATATATAATCATTAAATAACTTGCCAACTTTAAGTCTAGTATGTTTCTTACGTACCTTCTCGAGTTTTCTTATATTATTCCTCCATTTCTCCAGTACAATATAAATGAACTCACCAAATGATTTGTTTTGGAGAGGTAAGGAAAAAGAATGTTCAAAGAAACACCGAATGTTTAAAAGAAGGTCTACTCCCAAAGTATACCAAGATATATATATATTATATTATATATATATATATATATATAAAGTTCAAAGATGGTTTTCTTGAGGATTTTTAGTCTAAAGAAATTTCACAGAGACAGAACCGTCTCTGTACCAGTGCGCTTGGTTTCCCTCTCTTATCTCTCCTGAAGACGGTTCAACCAAAAGTTAGAGACTGTAAGTGTGTGTTTTTAATATCTCTATGTTTCATTATGTACTTTGAACTGTATATATCCATTTCGGATCGTATTTTCATCAAAAATAATATATAATATATTATATAAAGATTTCACTTAATCACGTGAAATAACAATCAATAATCAAACCACAAATGGGAAAACAAGACCAAGATCTTTCAACCGTAACAAGCGGTCTTCGTCAGAGTCAAAAACCCAAGTGTTAGGTTTTTGACTCTGACGAAGACCGCGTGTTACGGTTAAAAGATCTTAGTCTTGTTTTCCCATTTCACATTGTGGTTTGATCATTGATCAATATATACATATATATGTATATATATATATATAACAGATTCAATAATATATCGACCGTTTGATAGAATAGGTGTGTTCTCTAATCGGGGTTCGGTCAATTTTCCAGGATAAAAAATCAAACTCTCGTTGCCAACGTTTCGGTTTTATTTAAAACCTTTTTCATAGGCCTACAAACAAAGGATAATAAGAAATTACATATCAACATCAAACATATACACAATATGAAAATGGATTGTTACAACTTATGAATATTACAAGCAGAAATATTTCAGAGATACATAAAACAATATTACTTACAGAAGTAAGAATTTTTAACTAAGAAAATGAAATTTACATTATTTAAAGGAACAACAATGTTAGTCGGACAAAACCTTCGACTACACTAATAAGATAACATTACAAGTAACCTCAACACTGTTCACTCAAGGGAACTAAATAAATCAAATTTCACTAAACCTCAGCACAACACTCCAGAATAAATATTACTTAAATTAGTAATATCACTTCTATGATTAATCGAACTTAGATCCTTTTTAATATATAACATCTCAAGTGTCTTCCTTCTTTGCTCATCTTTTTCTTTTTCTATTATAGTTGTATCTTCAAAATCGAACGTGTGACCTTCGTTTATGGCATGCCCAGCTAAGGCTGTTGCGTTACATTTATTTGTTCTTATGGAATAATTATGTTGGTACAACCTTTCTTTGAGAAAACGACTAGTTTCACCATAGTAACACTTGTCACAGTCTTTACATTTGATGGCATAAATGAGGTTACTTTGTAACTCCTTCGGTATTTTTTCTTTCAAATTTGAAAATAAAGATTTATTTTTTCTTTTATTATAAAATGCCAGTGTAACTTCAGGTACGTTTCGTTTGAACACTTTTCCAATTGATTGTGATAAGCCCTCAACATAAGGAAATTTGAAATACTTCCTATTTATAACTTCTAGTTCAGCATGATCTTCATTTGAATGTGCTGGTTGCTGTCTTAAATATCTTAACCAATATCGTTCAACTAAGTTCTTCGGATAACAATTTTTCTGTAACAATAATTTCACCCTTTTCTTATTTTCATTTAGAAAACATGGACTACTTATTTCAATAACTTTTTTAACCAAATTTTGGACACAATTTAATTTTTGGTTTATAGCATGAGAAGAATGGTAGTTCAGGATTCTTGCAGCACTGGTAGGTTTTTTAAACCAATCCGTTAAGATATTGCCATTTTCACCTCTTATAACTTTCACATCTAAGAATGGCAGATTTCCATCTTTCTCTACTTCACAAGTGAATTGTAGACGATTATGAAAAGAATTAAATATATTTAATACATTCTCTTCTTCTCCCTTTTCAATAATTAAAAACAAATCGTCCACATATAATTTAATAAATTTCACCTTCGTACCTAATTTATTGATACTGTTTTCCAATAGTTCAATCATAACTATATTTGCGAGAACTGGTGAAATTGGTGATCCCATTGGTAATCCATATTTTTGTTTATAAATAGTACCATCAAAAGTGAAATACCTTGCTTCACATATAAGGTCCAGTATAGAAAGGAAAACCTTTTTCGACATTCCAACCTGTGAACTAATCTTATACCACTGTTTATTTACTAAATCAAATGCTAGATCTAAAGGTACATTAGTAAACAACGACTGAACATCTAGTGAAATCATAATTACGTCATCACTTAGTATTTGATTTGAAAGGGCTTGTTTGAATTCTAATGAATTTTTTACATTCAATTCATTCTTGTTAGTAATGTAACTAAGATATTTCTCTATATATTTAGACAGTTCATAAGTTGGACTTCCAATGAACGACACGATAGGACGGAGTGGAAAACCTGGCTTGTGTAGCTTCACTAAACCATATATTCTTGGTGCTATTCCATTGCTGAGGTTTAGTGAAATTTGATTTATTTAGTTCCCTTGAGTGAACAGTGTTGAGGTTACTTGTAATGTTATCTTATTAGTGTAGTCGAAAGTTTTGTCCGACTAACATTGTTGTTCCTTTAAATAATGTAAATTTCATTTTCTTAGTTAAAAAATTCTTACTTCTGTAAGTAATATTGTTTTATGTATCTCTGAAATATTTCTGCTTGTAATATTCATAAGTTGTAACAATCCATTTTCATATTGTGTATATGTTTGATGTTGATATGTAATTTCTTATTATCCTTTGTTTGTAGGCCTATGAAAAAGGTTTTAAATAAAACCGAAACGTTGGCAACGAGAGTTTGATTTTTTATCCTGGAAAATTGACCGAACCCCGATTAGAGAACACACCTAGGTATATTATAATATATATATATATATATATATATATAAACTAGAATTTAAAAAGAACATATAGAAAGGAAATCACTGAACCCACTACTATGTTTCGATGTCCTCGTCTTCAGAAAAAGAAGTGAATCGCTCCAAAGGCTGATAACGACTCTATATATATATATGTATATATATACTATAAGTCAATCTGTATAAACAAACTTCTAATGAATCACAAAAATCGAATGGATACATCCCTCCCGCTATATATTCTCTTTTTACCTGCTCCTGATGACAAACTGTTGTTCACAATGTCGATCGTAGTAAGTTTTTTGTTCTGTTTATTCATTAATTTAATAAATCTGGCTGGACCACTATTGTGGTATGCTGAAATGCATGTACAATGTACAATTATAAGTACATAATAAATCGTTATCAGCGGTACGTACCAAGAGACAAGATTTTGAAAAAAAAGTAAACATAGGAAATAAACAGAATAAGACAACTAAAATCTAGACTTTATTTTAAAATATAATTTAGGATATTAATCTTCATCCAGTGATCGGTGTGTGTAAACTGTAAACAATAATTTCAACGGTAAGAGATCAATATATGGAATTTCCTTGTTTATTTGATGCATACATTGGTCCCTATACGCTTTCAGTTACTGCAGCGGCTCAGAATTCGAAATGTTCATTTATACCAGTAATGAATTTTCATGGAAACTGATTTAATATGCAGGAATGTTGAAACGATAGGACGAACACATTTAAATATCGATATTTGTTAACTTTGGAATTTAGACCGACAGCAGGATGAAGAAGTAGCCCAACAATTTGCTATTCCTCTGTTTACACAATAATGTTTAGTTATTCAATAAACATACTAATGAAAATAAATATACAACTAAAAAATACTTAACTCACTTCAGTAGTCTCTATGATAAAATTTGTTGAGACCTATCTAAAGGTAGGTACCTACCACTACCTAGTACTAGCACTACTGTACCTAGGAATAGGGAAGAGTAGGCTTCATCCCGGTACATATTTTGAGGTGATATTTTTGTCTAAAGTATTTAAAGATATAATATATACTTTAATTTGTAATAACTTGAAATTTAAATAGTAAAATTTTATTTTATTTATGTTCAGTAATTATTAATAACCATTCTTAAATAGTTTTGAGAAAGGTGGACGAATTGTAAACCACCTAAATTATGTTTAGTAGTTATTTTTTAATAGTTATAGTAGTTTAAAATAAATTATTATTTATCTGTCATATCATTTATTCTGTTACTTTCAAATTGTTTAATTTTTTTTTTTTTTACTATGCCGGGAGGTCAGAATTTTGATTTCAGCTTCACAGATTTATGGCCTTCTGTTGGTCTGATGTGAGCAAATGCAATGTATGCTCGAAGATATTAGTTATCTCTCTCCTCCCTATTGCAACAAGTGGACAGCAATGAAGGATGACAGCAATGAAGCAAAAAGGACACTACCTTATGAGCTTACATTATTATCTTATTTATTATAAAATTATTTATATTATGGATTTTATCTATTATTTCGCTATATTTATATGTTATGAAGAACTATTCATCTTTGAAGTTCTTAACGTTAACTCCAAAGTAAAGAGTTTGCCCAACCTGAGAAAAAAAAAAACGAATTTTTATATCTTGTTAAACCGGAAATATTTCACACTCTTTGGATCTACGAAAAACTCCATTTTAAACAATTTTTTTGGAAAACAAATCAAACAGCAAAGTAGATCACGATTAAGAAACAAAAATGTAGAAGCAGCTCTATGAATAAATAATTTTTATGAAATCTGAAATAAGAATGTTAGAAATTTAATCTCACATTAATGTTTCTGCAATAACAGGTAAAAATGTTTATTCCAGTGAGTAATTTTTTTTATATGTACCAATCTATAATCAATTATATATAGGTCATTAAATTTGTGTGAGGTATTCTTAATATATTAATAATTTCGTGATTCAAGTAATGCAACATTTTTATTTAGGTTTTGGCTTTGCTTTTGTTAAATCGTTTAATCTATGTCGTCCTCTATCATAATACAAATATTGCATTTGATCCGCTGACACTGAAATAGATAAAACATGAATTGCATTCTGAAAGAGACTGCACTAAATATAATCTGCGTTGGTAATCCTGATCGGAAGGACACATCACATGGATTTGAACTCTAAAAAAAGTCGCAACTTGAAAAGTTGTATAGGTCTTATCATTTATAAATGACATCTCTACTTTCTAACACAAACCCTTATGGCAGTTTTGAAAATACTCCATAGAAGTTTTATAAAGCCTCCTGATTCTGAAGAATATCTAGTCTAACTGAATCATCTAGGTATAACTAGCGTTAGACAGTGGAAGAATTGGAGTCCCTCGGAGAGGACGTTAAGCTGTAGGTCCGGAGCATGTGTGATGTCAGGTACTCGTTAAAGACCCCTAATCTAAATACACTTGAGTTAAGCAAAGTTAGGACTCCCGATGTAGAATACGAAATCAAGCAAAAAGACCGTAAAGCTCTGACGTTTTAAACCGCTAGGGAAACGGTTTAAACAATAAAAACAATAATCAATGTTATTTAACAATAAGAATTATTTTTATTGCACAATTTGTCGAGGTAAAGTAATAGAACAAAAAGTGTTTAAACATGTTTTAATGTTTAGTAAAGTTTTACGAAATATAAGCTTGGTGAGAAACTATAGTAGATCAATAGATTATTTGCCATTATTATTTCCTAATGAGATAAAAACAACTGGTCATTGTTACAGGCATACCTTACGCAGCAGCCCCAGTAGGCGAGTTGAGATTTGCTCCACCGCAAACGAAGCCCCTTCCTTCATGGTCAGGTATTCGAGATGCTTCTGAGTTCAGGCCATCGTGCATGCAACTACCTTCGGCCTTAGTGAGCCTCGACAGACTCCAGCTAATCCCGAAAATCTACTCCTCCATCAACAGCATCCAGTTCAGCGAAGACTGTCTTTATCTTAACATATATGTACCTGATGGTTTGTAATACTTGATCACCTTAAAACCTATCACACAAACATGGACTCCTTATAAGAAAAGATAACATATATATTTTTTTATAAATAGTAGTAGGGTAGGGAGATCATTGTATTAGTAGTAAAAGTAGTGGGATAGGTAGGTTATTGTATTAGTAGTAATAGTAGTAGGCTAGGGAGGTCATTGTATTAGTAGTAATAATAGTATAGTAGGGAGATCATTGTATTAGTAGTAATAGTAGTAGGATAGGTAGGTCATTGTATTAGTAGTAATAATAGTAGAGTAGGGAGATCATTGTATTAGTAGTAATAGTAGTAGGATAGGACGGAGATCATTGTATTAGTAGTAATAGTAGTAGGCTAGGGAGGTCATTGTATTAGTAGTAATAATAGTAGAGTAGGGAGATCATTGTATTAGTAGTAATAGTAGTAGGATAGGTAAGTCATTGTATTAGTAGTAATAGTAGTAGGCTAGGGAGGTCATTGTATTAGTAGTAATAGTAGTAGAGTAGGGAGATCATTGTATTAGTAGTAATAGTAGTAGGCTAGGGAGGTCATTGTATTAGTAGTAATAATAGTAGAGTAGGGAGATCATTGTATTAGTAGTAATAGTAGTAGGATAGGTAAGTCATTGTATTAGTAGTAATAGTAGTAGGCTAGGGAGGTCATTGTATTAGTAGTAATAATAGTAGAGTAGGGAGATCATTGTATTAGTAGTAATAGTAGTAGGATAGGTAGGTCATTGTATTAGTAGTAATAATAGTAGAGTAGGGAAATCATTGTATTAGTAGTAATAATAGTAGAGTAGGGAGATCATTGTATTAGTAGTAATAGTAGTAGGATAGGTAAGTCATTGTATTAGTAGTAATAATAGTAGAGTAGGGAGATCATTGTATTAGTAGTAATAGTAGTAGGATAGGTAGGTCATTGTATTAGTAGTAATAATAGTAGAGTAGGGAGATCATTGTATTAGTAGTAATAGTAGTAGGATAGGTAGGTCATTGTATTAGTAGTAATAATAGTAGAGTAGGGAGATCATTGTATTAGTAGTAATAGTAGTAGGATAGGTAAGTCATTGTATTAGTAGTAATAGTAGCAGGCTAGGGAGGTCATTGTATTAGTAGTAATAATAGTAGAGTAGGGAGATCATTGTTATTAGTAGTAATAGTAGTAGGATAGGTAAGTCATTGTATTAGTAGTAATAGTAGTAGGCTAGGGAGGTCATTGTATTAGTAGTAATAGTAGTAGAGTAGGGAGATCATTGTATTAGTAGTAATAGTAGTCGGATAGGTAAGTCATTGTATTAGTAGTAATAGTAGTAGAGTAGGGAGATCATTGTATTAGTAGTAATAGTAGTCGGATAGGTAAGTCATTGTATTAGTAGTAATAGTAGTAGGCTAGGGAGGTCATTGTATTAGTAGTAATAATAGTAGAGTAGGGAGATCATTGTATTAGTAGTAATAGTAGTAGGATAGGTAAGTCATTGTATTAGTAGTAATAGTAGTAGGCTAGGGAGGTCATTGTATTAGTAGTAATAATAGTAGAGTAGGGAGATCATTGTATTAGTAGTAATAGTAGTAGGATAGGTAAGTCATTGTATTAGTAGTAATAGTAGTAGGCTAGGGAGGTCATTGTATTAGTAGTAATAGTAGTAGAGTAGGGAGATCATTGTATTAGTAGTAATAGTAGTAGGATAGGTAAGTCATTATATTAGTAGTAATAGTAGTAGGCTAGGGAGGTCATTGTATTAGTAGTAATAATAGTAGAGTAGGGAGATCATTGTATTAGTAGTAATAGTAGTAGGATAGGTAAGTCATTGTATTAGTAGTAATAATAGTAGAGTAGGGAGATCATTGTATTAGTAGTAATAGTAGTAGGATAGGTAGGTCATTGTATTAGTAGTAATAATAGTAGAGTAGGGAGATCATTGTATTAGTAGTAATAGTAGTAGGATAGGTAAGTCATTGTATTAGTAGTAATAGTAGCAGGCTAGGGAGGTCATTGTATTAGTAGTAATAATAGTAGAGTAGGGAGATCATTGTATTAGTAGTAATAGTAGTAGGATAGGTAAGTCATTGTATTAGTAGTAATAGTAGTAGGCTAGGGAGGTCATTGTATTAGTAGTAATAGTAGTAGAGTAGGGAGATCATTGTATTAGTAGTAATAGTAGTCGGATAGGTAAGTCATTGTATTAGTAGTAATAGTAGTAGAGTAGGGAGATCATTGTATTAGTAGTAATAGTAGTCGGATAGGTAAGTCATTGTATTAGTAGTAATAGTAGTAGGCTAGGGAGGTCATTGTATTAGTAGTAATAATAGTAGAGTAGGGAGATCATTGTATTAGTAGTAATAGTAGTAGGATAGGTAAGTCATTGTATTAGTAGTAATAGTAGTAGGCTAGGGAGGTCATTGTATTAGTAGTAATAATAGTAGAGTAGGGAGATCATTGTATTAGTAGTAATAGTAGTAGGATAGGTAAGTCATTGTATTAGTAGTAATAGTAGTAGGCTAGGGAGGTCATTGTATTAGTAGTAATAGTAGTAGAGTAGGGAGATCATTGTATTAGTAGTAATAGTAGTAGGCTAGGGAGGTCATTGTATTAGTAGTAATAATAGTAGAGTAGGGAGATCATTGTATTAGTAGTAATAGTAGTAGGATAGGTAAGTCATTGTATTAGTAGTAATAGTAGTAGGCTAGGGAGGTCATTGTATTAGTAGTAATAATAGTAGAGTAGGGAGATCATTGTATTAGTAGTAATAGTAGTAGGATAGGTAGGTCATTGTATTAGTAGTAATAATAGTAGAGTAGGGAGATCATTGTATTAGTAGTAATAGTAGTAGGATAGGTAAGTCATTATATTAGTAGTAATAGTAGTAGGCTAGGGAGATCATTGTATTAGTAGTAATAGTAGTCGGATAGGTAAGTCATTGTATTAGTAGTAATAGTAGTAGGCTAGGGAGGTCATTGTATTAGTAGTAATAATAATAGAGTAGGGAGATCATTGTATTAGTAGTAATAGTAGTAGGCTAGGGAGGTCATTGTATTAGTAGTAATAATAATAGAGTAGGGAGATCATTGTATTAGTAGTAATAGTAGTAGGATAGGTAAGTCATTGTATTAGTAGTAATAGTAGTAGGCTAGGGAGGTCATTGTATTAGTAGTAGTAATAATAATAGAGTAGGGAGATCATTGTATTAGTAGTAATAGTAGTAGGATAGGTAAGTCATTGTATTAGTAGTAATAGTAGTGGGCTAGGGAGGTCATTTTCAAAATATAAAGTCATGCCATCCATCATAATGATGGTTAGTTCTGAAAGAATTTCCAAACTCAGTGAAAGGTAGCAAATAAGATGTCACTCAATTATTTAATCATTGAGACTTATTGTTTCCTGAGTTACATTTTTTACTAAGAAATGGTAACAGAAGAAATTTGTTCATTTGAATATCTAGGATATTATTTTCAAACATATTTGAGTTCACATTTGAGTGTATGTGTACGTGTGTGTTTGTGTGTGTGTGTGGGTTTTTTTTTTTAAACATTTATTCTGCATGCTCCATACAAATATTACATGCATGTAAAAAACTTTACAACATTCTATCGAAGTCTAGAGTATTAACAAAATTTTCGAATATCCTGCACAGATTTGTTCCACTAATTAGTTCAGCTAAGTTCTCTGGTGGCCACTTGATGCCTCTTGGTACTGCTTCTCGTATTAGTTGCCATCTTTCGTTGTCGTATATTGTGCATTCCAGAAGAACGTGAGACCATGTCTGGGGTGATGTGTTGTCACATGTTCTCGTGGATTATTCTAAATAAAAGAATTCTCGTGGATTTATTTTATCCTTTATAATTTGCCTGGTGTCATCGCTTGCAATTTTAGAACATGGAGTAACAATGGCTTTGAACGTTGGATCTCTGACCTTATTATGCACTTTTGCAGATTTAGTAGCCTCCGCAAAAGAACGAGGGAATGAAGAAGAAGTGCTGATTTGTTTATTAAAGTTCTGTTGTGCTTTGAGATCATGAATTTCTTGTTTCATTTTATTAAAACTTTAGTTAAATCGCTTATTGCAGACATGATATCTTTCTTTAGATCATTTCTTAAATGTCCACTCACGACTGTTACAGATTTCAATTTTTCAATAGCATTGGAAAATACTATGTGACTATTATTGGGCTGCATGTTTACAGAATTGTTAATAACTTACTTTCGTGGACGAGTATGCAGTCTATTCAATAGAGGTAGAGAGCTGAGCGGCTTTGGCGGTCAAAGGACCCACAGTTATATGACCCACATAAATGTCACCATTCACTTACAAGGGGCAATCTCCAATGCCAACGAACTGGGCATTCGACAACCCCCAATAAACGGCAACACACAACACTAAACAGCGACGGGCTAGGGTATGGAATGATACGCAGCACTGGAAACACAGATCCTTAACCGACCCAAGCACACGGCCGACTCTGTGTGTGTGTGTGTGTGAGTGAGTGTGAGAGTGTGTGAGTGTCTGTGTGTGTGTGTTTTTTTTCCTGGTGAAAGTACACCCTAACACCAGGGAATTTATTGATACATGCTCCATTATCATATTACATGTATATCTTATACAGATTCTCTTATAAACTCAATATAGCTATATAATATATTTAACAACTTTAGAATAAGAGATAAAAGACAAAAGAAAACATACAGGGAAACCAAAAGAAAACAGAATTATGAGAGAAATAAAGATATAAATTATTATTAGATTTATAAGATTATGTTTAAAGTTCATTAAAGTCAATATAGCGTAAAAACTTTTCAAAGATATTGTTTAAGGGGTTATTGACTAGTAAACGGAGATCTCTTATAGGCCATGACATTTCTTGGATAATACAGTTTTTGACTAATGTTGATCGTTGTTGGTCAATAAGGGGGGACCTCAATATGATGTGTTCCCAGCTCTGTTCTTCCTTAAGTTCACAGCTGCAGTATGGATCTGTTAACACCTTGAAGCGATGCAGGTAAGCTCTGTTCTTCCCGTGTCCGCTCAATGCCTGTGTTACATAAAATTTCATTTCTTGTATATTACAGGTTCTTCTTGCAGTGAGATTAGGGAAAAAACTTCTTCGTGTGCTGGCCTTTTGAAGTTGTAGCCCAGGAAGTTTCCCATAATTGCATACTTTCTTTATTTAGAATCGCTTTGATGTAAGATCTAGGTACCTTAGTGTAAGACTCTTCCAAATTTAGGTCCTGTGATACCGATTTGGCGAGTAAGTCAGCTGCCTCATTTCCTTGTAGCCCCACGTGTGCTCGTACCCAACTGAAGTAAACCTCTATATTTTTCTCCAACTCCAGCTTTTGAGCTAAATCTCTTATTTTCACAATGAGTGCTCCTTGGTTTTTTCGCTGCTTTAAGCTGTGAAGACTTATTTGGCTGTCAGTGTAAACTGTGATGCCTTTCACTTCTTGGAGAACTGTATGGTTGCGTTCAACCCATTCGAGAGCCTTAACCAAGGCTAATTGCTCTGCCTGGTTGTTCGAACAGCGATGGTTCAATCTGTACTTGCTTTCTGCTATTCTGATTTCTCCTTTATACACTATAAAAGCGCAACCGACTAAACTCTCGCTTTTGCTGCCATCAGTATAAATAGAGAGACTATTTGCTAATTGGAACTCTCCTTCCTTAATTTTGTGTTGCAGTGCAGGATGACGCCACAAAGAACACTCTATAGGGCGATCAATAGCAAAAACGGGTTCTGGTACGAGGTATTTTTCGCACAAATATAACCAGGTTTTTTCTTTCAATGTCAACATAATGGGTTAGATGTTTGCTATGACATAAGCTGCCTCATGGGAGATTGTTCTATAGCCTTTAATCACTCTTAAGAGGAATAAAATGTTGTACTCTTGTGAGCTTTTAAAATGATATTCTGTTTTGTGACACATGAATACCAGGCTGGTGTTGCATAGATTAAAAACGGTACGAAAGCTCCTTTATATATTGTAAGTAGAGCATCGCTGCCAATGCCCCAGTATACCTTGGCTGAGTGAGATAATTCCTTGATTAGCTGGAGACTTCTTGCAATTCTCCCTCGGGAGTCCTAAATCTCAAAATGATACATTTAAAATAAAAGTCTTTTAAGATTTTCTGATTTCTTACAGTCTCGAGACAGACTGTTTCACGCCCTCTTTGTACAGACGTCGTATAGACATCAATGAAAAAAGCTAACGTCTAAGCGAGCTACAAACCCGGGATCCCCACCACTTTTCTGAGGTACTATTCATTTCATTAAAGAATTGTTAAGGTTTTTCTAGAACACCCATCTATATTAATAAATTATAATTTTTGGAAATACTAGGACGATATAGTATTATTTTTGAAAATAATTTAAATGATTGTGGAGTACCCGCATGTAGTTACTATAAACCACCACCATCTGTATGACACATTAATACAATTAAAATATCTTTTTGTTTTAACTTAACATTTATAAGGATTTTTTTACTTTACTATAAGTAACGTATAGTGATCGTGAAAAAATTCGATCTCGAGACTGACGGAATTACATGTTTTGAGGTCCCAGAAGTCGTTTTATGACGTTTTTACGATGATGTCTGTGGTGTGTGGGTGGGTGGGTGGGTGCGTGTGTTAGCATTGCTTGTTACCACGCTACGGTCCAGAATCTTTGATGGATCAAGTTGATATTTTACACAAAAATGGGCCCCATAAAGACGAAGATCCCTATTGTTTGGGAAGAATTATGCATGATGGGAAAGTCACTTTTTTTGCCAAAAACCGTTTTTTTTTTTAAACATTTATTTCTCCTAAACTGGTAATCCTACAGTTTTGAAATTTTTACATTATCTTTGAGGTTACAAACGCAACAAACGAAAAATATATTCAGAATTTTAAAACAACGAGAAATATTTTTTTTTCACTAAAATGTAAAAATTTTGACTTTTAATTCAATCTCAAACCTTGTGAGAGCGATACAAACCATACTGTTAGACGGATCACAATGAAACTATGCCTAAAAATAGAACATTATGTGGAAAATGAGTTGAGATATTTTTTTTCAAAATTACATTCGCTAAAGGGGCGTTACAGTACGATTTCTGTTTTCAGAAATTGATTTTTTGACGCGAAACGACTCATTAAAAAATAATGAAAATTTGACCAAAAATGGAAACAAAAAACTAGCAGTTCACAAAAAAAAATTCATGAAGTTTCAATTACGGAAAAGAGCAATAACGCTATAAAAACTGTTTGTTTATCCTAGACTAAGAGATCACCTGCTATACTTGTCGAATTTTTTATTTTTTTTTACATTGTTTACATTGACTTAGAAATTTTTTGAGCAAATCCACTGAGATAAAATTGATTTTATAAAGGAAAATTTAAATTGTTTATTGACTTATATGAGATGTAAGAGGAATAATATTGTGCAGGAAAATGATAACACTCACTCAGAAAAAATTCGTATATATGTTATTTGACAAAGGGGAAGGAAAATGATCTTATTAAATACTAAGAAGCTTATTATTATTATTATTTTAAAGATTAAAATTCTTAGTATAATAATTCTATAAAAGACCAAAAATGTAAATGATAATTCATAATTGGAATCTTTCGTTTAGAGATTAATAAATGTAATTATCGTACATCTTTAATTTACAAAGCACCTTAAAATAACATTTTCTTCGCTGTTTAAGATGTTTTTCAGAGAAAAAAATGGTATTTTCCTGTTTTAAATTTTAAAATTTTACTTTAATATTAAATGTAGAAGGATGTCAAGTAAACGATGTAAGAAATCCACTGGCTGTTTGAACGAAAGCCATTCTCTTGTAGGATAATAAATCGTTTCAAGAAATGTTCACTTTGGTTTTTCAAAAATGTTATTACTGCTGTAGTTATACTAATGAAATTATTTGCAAATAATAAATTATTTGTGATGTACAAAAATAAGCTTATAAATTGATATGTCCTTCAATCACTACTATCTGTACTACCTCAGGAATGAAAGGCTAATAATTATATCCCATTTAGATGTTTACGTTATGCTTAAATGAGACGTTATGTTTTATATACTCAAGAAATTTGACATTAAGTTACTTATAGTAAAGTAGAGTGTAGGCCACTCCAGATTTTTTATTAAAAATTCAGTATATCAAGAGTATCAAAATGTTACAAACAAATACTCTTCGTAAGAATGTAAACAATTACATCTTTCAATTTCTATAAATTAGAGTTAGATCATTTTATCTTTAGTATTTTAGTGCAAACTTACGAGAGAACAGTGTACGCATATCTCATGTACTAAATATTTCATTTATTTAGATATAGATAATCCTTGACCTTGACCTATAGCTCACGGGATTAATCATTCAGAACAACAAAATTTGGATGATGTATGGGATGAATTAAACAATATTTTTTTCAGCTTTATGTAAATTTTTGATGATGATATCTAATTCTTTTTTAGATACCATATTTATCTAGAAAAAAACATATTGATTATTAAATAACACTAGATAAAAATTTTAATCGTCAATTGTAAAAAATATTATATTTATTTAATGAAAAAAATTAAGTTAAATTTAGATTACTCTCTTTTGATGTTTGTATGCTTTATCACATTTACTTTAGAAAAAGGATTTCAGAGTTGGAGTTTTCATTCTAAGTTATCACACCTCGATGTGGCTTCCTTTTATGCATTATTTTTGTAGCGAGCTGTTTATCAAACTGGATACCAAGATAATGAAAACTTCATTTATTAATATGAAAAGGGAAATTTCATAAATCTGTAACCGGAGTCAAAGCTGTATTTTACAAAATTTACAACGGAAGGAATTTGTGAATCAAAGGATTCTTTGTAAATACAATAGTATCAACATGCAGAACTTTCCAAGGTCATGAATGACCAAGGTGTTTAAACATGCATAAAGAGTTTTTTTTTGTTATATAATATTAGGATGTGGTTAGTTTACATACAAACTTCTATAAAATGATACTGTGCATGTATGTTCCTATATGATAAGTGTACAACTAATAGTAATATGATTACTTAAGTATGTTTAAAAATGTAGAAAGGGTTCATAATTTTAAGAGATCTTTTAAATATTTGGAATATATTTAAAAAATATATCACTTCTACTTTCCCAATTATTGTCTATCACAGAGGTTTGGAATACAACTCCCAGGAAAATGGAGGGATGAGGTATTCACACTCTTCAAGTTTCAATAGTAAACATTAAGGCAATAAAAAAGTAGAAGATCTTAGAGAATCCACATGAAAAACATCATATGAAAAAATCAAAAGATTAATAATTAAAGAAAAAGCTTTATGCTGATTATTTAACTAATACGAATTTATCTTTATCTTTATTATCTATATCTTCGCTAATATGAGGTAATCAAAATTTTGATGTTTTTTTTTTGAAAGGTCCAAGAAATCGAGGGCAAGAAGGTTGGCCGGTTGTAATATGGTTTCATCCAGGTGATTTCAGCAGTGGGTCTCCCAATCTTTGGAATGGTACTGTTTATTCAGCCAAACAAAAGGTTTGCTTCATGCTTTTATTATCATAATTCAGCTATTTAAGCATCTAATGTCCAATGTTTATTGAAATTTCCATTTATTTCGTGAATATATAAATAATACTTTGTGACTTTCCGCTTTGAAAGCAAGTAAATAATTATTCAGATGACTTACAACAGTGTCACACTAGTGACTCTAGAAGCGTAATACAAATCAAAAGAATATCGTTTGTTAAAATTTGAAAAATATTTTCAGTAAAAACTATTACTTTGGTTCCTCATTTCTATGTAATTGTTCATTGCTCGAAAGCGCGTATACTCTCAAAGCTATTCCCACATTAACTAATCAATGAAAACAAAGTAGTTTGCGATGACCATGAGGAAGCTTGTTGCCAGTCTTAACTATCAAGTGTTAGGTAAAATGTATCCGTCAAATTTTTAGAACAAAAATGCAGTTAACAAGAGTAGCAGTTAATAGGGACTTGAGAGCTAGCAAAGAATAGGTAAGTAAAGGAGGTCAGAGATTACAAGAAAAGACATAGGGGGAAGGAAGGATAAGAATCCAAACGATAACCGCATCGCGACAAGCCAGGCAAACCTAAGTCCTCCATAACCAACAACGACCAGCTTCTTCCGAACAAATCATAAGCCTAATAAGCTAACAAAGTTTCCAGATTACATTAGGGGCGAGAAAAAAGACTTAAAAAAAGACAGGCGCAAGCCGGAAAAAGAAAAGATGACTTGGGATCCGAACTCCCGAACCAGTGTGCGACTAAGTGAACTTTCCACCAGCGGACAATAGTCCAAGATCGAGAACGCCAGGTAGCAGCTAAAGCTACTGTTGTGCCACCACAGCGAATGATACCTACAAGGGCGCTTCCCAGGTCAGCGCGCAGACAGGTTGACTTTCCACCCCCGGACGCCGGCCCGGGCTTGCATCCCGCTCAGGTTGTGCCTTTCTTAGTTCATGCAATCATCATCCAGGCATGTTGAGCCCCCCCACACGACAAGGTGAAGGCACATCGGGGGATATCATTTAACCAACGTTAACATATTGTGTAATTCCTGCACATAATTATTTTTTAAAACCTTGAATATCATTATTAACAGGCATTAGTAATATAATCTGATAATATATAGAGGAAGTGTCCATGGCTCTCTTCGGACCCCCTTCTTTGTAGTTTCTTCTGGCTCACAGATAAAATGAGTTTGACACTTCTGACTTATTTCCCAATTAAGATGTTCATTTCAAACAATGTTATTTTAAGTTATGATATTTTAAGCTTTTAGTCGTCCATTAGTACCGAATGACATTATTATAATAGAATTAAAAATTATTCTAATATCATTAAGAGTTTTGTCACGAAAGGCTGAGAAAAGACTGTACAATTGCAGCTATCTCAGTGGTGAAATACTTTTACTGGGGGTGAAACGTGTCGCTAGGTCTTTGGTTTCACGGTGGACAATTCAATAGTATCTGAAAAGGAACCTTAGTTCTCATTTTATAGTAAAACATGCAAAGCTTGCCCTAAGTTCATTTTGATTTGATTGTGTTGACTCATCAGTAATGTAGTATAATCCCACCAGAATTGACTCAGTTTAAGCCATTAACAAGTCTGGCATAACTCCTGTAGAGGTGGTTTTTAATACCACTTCTCAGTTCAGTTAACTTTGAAAATAAAGGTAATACAAACTCAATCTTTAATGAAATCTGAAAAGGGAAATATTACAAATCTGGAACCAGAGTCAGTGTTAGAATTTTTCGCAGTAGCTCCGAAACTCTTTTTTAAACCTAGGTCATTACGTGGTTTCCTTTTGCAGACTGTAACCAGGACACACAGTGAGCACGTTCCGCTTCAGTTAAGTAATCATTTTCAATAACAGTGGCCCTGGTGCTACTGGTAGGTAGATTAGTAGGTAGTAATGGCGCATAAGTAGTCTCAATTTCAAGTATTTTACTTTCAAATATCACATCGACCGACTGTATAAGCTATCTGATGAATATCTGAGTTCATTTAAAGTTTAAAATAGAGTTTTAAATGGACAGAGAATCTCTCTCTATTATATCAGAATAATATTTTAAAATGTCACACAAAATTTTGATAATAACAAGCTATTAATTTAAGGACTTCCCTTTTGATTTTCAGTGTGAGATTATTCTCTTAATTGATTAATCAAGATTTTTGGAAAAAGCAATGAATTATAATTTTAAAATGGCACTATTTATGATTTATAAATATGCTCATTAATTAGTTCATTAATGTATTAAGTTAGAATTAATTTGTTTACATCAACTGTCTTTATGACAGTAAATATATTTCTCTTTGATGATAAATAAACTCTGCATTGAACTGAATGAAATGTAAAAATATTCATGTGTTGAATTTACTTCTTAGTTTTATGATTTTTAACTTACTTATTATCTCTTGATCTACAGGTGATAGTAGTGGTGCCTTCATATCGCCTTAACATCTTAGGTTTCCTTTCAACCAAGGATGGCCATTCTCAAGGGAATTATGGACTCATGGACCAAGCAGCAGCGATAGATTGGGTAGCAAACCATATAAAACACTTCAATGGGACAGAAAAGGATGTTACAATCATGGGTCACAGTTCAGGAGGAGTAAGTGTAACTTTACATATGATTTCACAAATGTCTCAAGGAAAATTTCATAAAGCCATTGCAATGAGTGGGAATATGTTACAACCGGATGCTATTAAAAACCCTGATTTATCTGCTCTTGATGAGTTAGCTGAAACATTCTACTGTGACAGAGAACCAGTGGAAAATTTAATGCAATGTTTAAGGGCTGCCAAACTAGATGCTCTCATTAAAACAGCATTTGAAATAGGTAACTGGGGCCCAGTTGTTGACGGAGAATTCTTTAACGTAACTAATCCATTCATTCAAGATAATCCTGAAAGGCTACTTATGGATGGAAAATTTGTGAATGTGCCATTTATGTGTGGCCATGTTAATGGAGAAGAAGATCACATTGTGCCAGACATTGTACAGAAAGACTACCTACCTGAAGCTATCAAAGCTGATGTTGCAGAAAATTTACCCCTTCCCATGGACAATGAAACTTGTACAATAAATGAAGAATTGCTTATATCAACTGTCCAATTTCATTATACCCCTTTTTTGTTGACGGAAAATGGGGATTTAGTAAGAGAAAAATTAATAAATTTCAAAACAGATAAAAGATATGGTGCAAGTAATTTCAAACTAGCGCAATTAGTAAGCGAAAATGCACCAACCTACGTTTATAGATTTGACTACAAATTAAAGACAAATGGATTTGTAAAGAGGAACGCATTATCTTCCCACCAATCTGAGCTCATTTTTGTTTGGGGTATGCCATTCTGGAATCTAAATTCTCCAATAAGTTGGAACAGTGCTGACAAAAGAATGTCTGAAACAGTTATCACTCTCTTCAGTAACTTTACTAAATTTTCTGAACCATCTTCATATAAACGATCTTTGCATTGGGAGTTATTCTCTAAAGAAAACCCATTAATTCTCATCATTGACAAAAACATTACAATGGGTGATTCATCAGTCATCGATTACAAATCGTTCATGTTTTGGAATGATTATTACCCATCAGTAGTAAAGGCAGCAAACTTATGTTGCAATATGACTAATTTAAATACAATAAACAGAAATGACATCAACTTGACTTTGTTAAGTATAGCAATTCAAGTTTTATTGCAGTGTACATCTTTATCGCTTTTAACGGTCAAACTAAGAAGTCTGCTATCTTAATAACCACTTTAATGAAATTGCTTAGAAGGATTGACCTCCTTATATACTTTTGGTATTTCAAAAGACAAGCAATTTCTTCCTTTAAGAACCCAATTAAACTCAAGTGAGAATGGTTTTGAAGTGAGGATTCTTCCAATAAATTTGAAAGAAGTTAATAACTGAAAAAATTGTAAATACTGTGATTATTTTGAAACTAATCTTTGTTAATTATTAATATTTTTTGATGCTTCGAGAATAATTTATGTATGTAAATAAAACAGTTTATTGACAAATTTGGTTTTTGACCTAAATGACCTCTACTATCAATTACTGTAAGTGATACTGAGCATTGGTAAAATAAATAATACTTCTTTAATTACAACATTTAAACATATTTATACTCCTTCATCAGACCTTGGATTCATACTTATATTTTCATTTTATTAGTTGGAGAACTAATAAATTATACATCTGAACTTATACATTGTCAAAGTCAAAGTCTGTTTCTTTGCGATTTCTGACTGGACCAATTTGGGTAAGAGAAGAGAAGACTCATTTCTTGAAAATTTCTCCGGACAGGATTCGATGTATAAAATTTACAAAAAAAAATATTTAATTATTTATTACCAAAAAATAAATTAAAATTTGTAGAAGGTTAAATAGATTTTTGCCTTGCATACTCTGTTATCTACCAGTTAGATTTTGCTTACAGAGAAGTTTGGTAGAATAGTTCTCCATTCGATTCCTTTTAAAGCATGCAGCTAATATTTTTCAATATGCATATGATAAATTACTTATAATTATACTATTCGTATTATGTACTAGCAAACGTACCCGTCTTTGACGGATTCAAAAATTCTATTATAAAGAAATTATAGAATAGTACAAAATACCATTATTAGTACAGTGTTGAACAAATGCCTCTGTATACACTACATTAGCTGTCTGTCCTTCAGGTTCACGGAAGAACAAACAGTTGAAACCTCTGACTCTTGAGCAAGTAAACTATAGTTGACCATGAGAAAAAACTTGGTCTCGCTAACTTGAATTCCTGCGTTAGATAAATCCCCCTTTGCGACTTAGTTAACGTCTTGCGAAATAGACTCTGACGGGACTTTGCAATCATTTCAACGGAAACAGACAGTGGCTCGGAATCAATGGTATGCGTGGTATACACACAGACTCCCCAATACCACATCCAGTCATTATGTCCGCCTCTATGGCATATCTGTGTAGAGTCGTGTCCCGTTGCACACTCTTGGGGCACCCATGTTTCGTAACATGAAATTTGTTACTGCTACTAAATTGCAGCATGATTGGAGCTCCTACTTTAAGTTTTTACTCATGAGCAGGCAGTCCAGGAGAAATGAATTCAGAGTGAAGAAATTCAGTTAGATAATGAACTGCTCCTTCATCACTAATCCAATCTCTTTACTGACTTGTAAGTTCCTTCCTCGGTATGATATAGCGTAAAAACTTGTTTGTTGATTTTTCCTGCCTGTTCATATAAAGGGTTGAGAATTGCTCGTTTACAAAACTATTTATTCGTAATAGATAGTACATCCTCAACTCTGGGAAACACCTTTTCAATGATGTCAAATCTTTATAAATAAAATAATGATTTTGTCTGTACATTGCTTAGAAACTGACTCATTTCAACTTTTCTTTACGTTTCTACATTGGAGAAACCGAATCCACCCTTAGAAAATTTCTGTCGGTTTGTCGGTTTGTCGGTTTGTCGGTTTGTCCGCAAAACTTTGTCACAGGTAAACTCAGCTACCATAAGACATATAAAGCTGAAACTTTTACAGTAGATTTGTGTAGGTCTAACTTAAAATATAGGCTATGAATTGATTGGAAATTCAACGTAGAAGTGAAGTTATGGACGTTTAACGCAAAAATGTTTGTACAAGTAAACTCAGCCACATAAGACATAGCGAGCTGAAAACATTGACACTGGATTTGTGTGTGCTAACTTTAAAATATGGGCTCTAAATAGATTATTAATTCAGTACAGAAGCGAAGTTATGGGGCTTTTAGCTGTATTTTCCTAACTTCACAGACAAGTTTGTTTTGAAAATACACAGGTGTGGCAAGTAGGTATTGTTAGTTGATTTTAATTTCAATTGAGCACATGAATTTTTGTGTACTAGCAAACGTACCGTCTTTGACGGAATCAAAATTTATTATACTTGGTATTCCAAAATATCAATAATAGTATTATACTAATACTACAATTAGAAGTTATAGAATAGTAGAAAATACCATTATTAGTACAGTGCTAAAAAAAAGCCTCTGTATACAAAGATTAGATTTTAAGTTAGACATACACAAATCTACAATCAATGTTTCAGCTTTATATGTCTTATGGTAGCAATATTTTGTGGACAAACCGACAGACAGAAATTATTCTAAGGGTACATGTGGCTACTCTGAAGTATGAAACGTAAAGAAAACTTGAAATGAGTTAGTTCTAATTAACGTGCTCCCAGTCAAAAGCTAGCACGCAAGCCACTGGGCTACTCTGGTTCCATACCTTACTTTATTACCAGTGTTTATATTACGCAAATATTAAATTAAAAAAAATATTTTTGTTGTGTTTATTTATAATACATTTGCACTACTGTCATCGGCGAGCAAGCAAGCTACTGGCAACCCTGGCTAGATCCCTTTACTTTTATTACCATCTTTTATATTATCCACATTTTAAATTCAAATAAATATTTGTTTGTTACATTTATTTATAATACATTTGCACTACTGTCATCGGCGATCACGCAAGCCACTGGGCTACTTGGTCCCATACCTTACATTATTACCAGTGTATTTATTTAAGCAAATATTAAATTAAAAAAAAGTTGACAGTTATATATAATACATAGCAAACGTACCCGTCTTTGACGGAATCAGAAGTTCCTGTTTTGATTTATTGCCGTGTGGCTATTGCCTTTCGGCTATACCACGGAGGAATCAGAAGTTCCGTCATTTTTGGTATTTCAAAATGTCATTAGAAATTATAGAATAGTAGAAAATACCATTATTACTACAGTGTTAAACAAATGCCTCCAGCTTATACACTACATTAGCTGTCTGTTCTTCAGGTTCATGGTAGAAGAAAGAGTTGAAACCTCTGACCGTTGAGCATGTAAACTACATTTGACCATGTGAGAAAAACTTGGTTTTGCTACCTTGTATTCCTGCGTTAGATGAAGTCTCCCTTTGCGACTTAGTTAACGTCATTGCGAAATAGACTCTGACCCGACTTTGCAATCATTTCAACGTAAACAGACAGTGGCTCGGAATCAATGGTATGTGAAGTATACACACAGACTCCCCAATACCACATCCAGTTATTATGTCCGCCTCTATGGCATATCTGTGTAGAGCACGAACTCAGAGTCGTGTCCCGTTGCACAGTTTTGGGGCACTCATGTTTCGTAACATGAAATTTGTTACTGCTACTAAATTGTAGCATGATTGGTGCTCTACTTTAAGTTTTTACTCATGAGCAGGCAGTCCAGGAGAAATAAATTCAGAGTCAAGAAATTCAATTAGATAATGAACTGCTTCTTCGTCACTAATCCAATCTCTTTACTGACTTGTAAGTTCTTTTCTCGGCTTCATATAGCGTAAGAACTTGTTTGTTGATTTTTCCTCCCTGTTCATATTAAGAGTTGAGAATTGTTCGTTTACAAAACATTTATTCTCAATAGATAGTACATCCTTAACTCTGTGAAACACCATTTCAATGATGTCAAATACGCAATATATTCATATGCTCAATTGAAATTAAAATCAACTAACAATACCTACTTGCCACACCTGTGTATTTTCAAAACAAACTTGTCTGTGAAGTTAGGAAAATACAGCTAAAAGCCCCATAACTTCGCTTCTGTACTGAATTAATAATCTATTTAGAGCCCATATTTTAAGTTAGGCACACACAAATCCAGTGTCAATGTTTCAGCTCGCTATGTCTTATGGTGGCTGAGTTTACTTGTGACAAACATTTTTGCGTTTAAACGTCCATAACTTCACTTCTACGTTGAATTTCCAATCAATTCATAGCCTATATTTTAAGTTAGACCTACACAAATCTACTGTAAAAGTTTTCAGCTTTATATGTCTTATGGTAGCTGAGTTTACCTGTGACAAAGTTTTGCGGACAAACCGCAAACCGACAAACCGACAGAAATTTTTCTAAGGGTGGATTCGGTTTCTCCAATGTATGAAACTAAAGAAAACTTGAAATGAGTCAGTTCTAAGCAATGTACAGACAAAATCATTTTTTATTTATAAAGATTTGACATCATTGAAATGGTGTTTCACAGAGTTAAGGATGTTACTATCTATTGAGAATAAATGTTTTGTAAACGAGCAATTCTCAGCCCTTAATATGAAAGGCATGAGAAATCAACAAACAAGTTTTACGCTATATGAAGCCGAGGAAAGAACTTAAAGTCAGTAAAGAGATTGGATTAGTGATGAAGAAGCAGTTCATTATCTAATTGAATTTCTTGACTCTGAATTTATTTCTCCTGGACTGCCTGCTCATGAGTAAAAACTTAAAGTAGGAGCACCAATGATGCTGCAATTTATAGCAGTAACAAATTTCATGTTACGAAACATGAGTGACCCAAAAACTGTGCAACGGGACACGACTCTGAGTTCGTGCTCTACACAGATATGCCATAGAGGCTGACATAATGACTGGATGTGGTATTGGGGAGTCTCCGAACCACTGTCTGTTTCCATTCAAATGATTGCAAGGTCCCCTCAGAGTCTATTTCGCAATGACGTTAACTAAGTCGCAAAGGGAGACTTTATCTAACGCAGGAATTCAAGTTAGCGAAACCAAGTTTTTCTCACATGGTCAACTGTAGTTTACTTGCTCAATAGTCAGAGGTTTCAACTGATTGTTCTTCCATGAACCTGAAGGACAGACAGCTAATGTAGTGTATACAGAGGCATGAGTTTAACACTGTACTAATAATGGTGTTTTCTACTATTCTATAATTTCTAATTATAGTATTAGTATAAATACTATAATTGATATGTTGGAATACCAAGTATAATAGAATTTTTGATTCCGTCAAAGACGGGTACATTTGCTAGTACGCAATATATTCATATGATCCAATGAAATTAAAATCAACTAACAATACCTACTTGCCACACCTGTGTAATTTCAAAACAAACTTGTCTGTGAAGTAAGGAAAATACTCTTAAAGCCCTACAACTTCGCTTCTGTACTGAATTATGAATCTATTTAGAGCCCGTATTTTAAGTTAGGCATACACAAATCCAGTGTCAAAGTTTCAGCTCGCCATGTCTTATAGTGGCTGAGTTTACTTGTGACAAACGTTTTTGCTTTAAACGTCCATAACTTCACTTCTACGTTGAATTTCCAATCAATTCAGAGCCTGTATTTTAAGTTAGACCTACACAAATCTACTGTAAAAGTTTCAGCTTTATATGTCTTATGGTAGCTGAGTTTACTTGTGACAAAGTTTTGCGGACAAACAGACAAACCGACAGAAATTTTTCTAAGGGTGGATTCGGTTTCTCCAATGTATGAAACGTAAAGAAAACTTGAAATGAGTCAGTTCTAAGCAATATGCAGATAAAATCATTATTTAATTTATATAGATACCTAATACAAAGATTTTTGTATTTCTTTTTCCCACCTTTGCTTTTCAAAATCTTCGTTTTGTGATAGTTCAGACATCACAGACTCGCCAGATGTAACAATGCCACTTGATTCCGCGCTATCTGATGCAACCCGTTTTCGTTTGTTTTTCAATTGTTTAGTCTTTTGCTGCTTTAGCTTTTCGTCTTTTTTTCTTTCCCTTTCTTGAGCTTTGTTCATCTTTAACTTTGCCTGTTGCTTTTTCTTTTAAAATATTCTTGACACTGTACTCCTGAAACAATAGTTGGCATCCTTTCTCTTTTAGTGTATTTAGTGTTTTTCATTTTGTTAGGAGAGGGATAAATGAAATTTTTCTTAAAAGGGCTTGGAATATTTGATTTTTGTTCAGATTCTTTACTGCGAGCTTCACTGATTGTAGTAATAGGTCCAGGTTTTTCACAGATTGTAGCAGATGGTCCAGGTTCTTCACTGATTTTAGCAGATGGCACAGATTCATTACAGATTGTAGGCGATGGCTCAGGTTCTTTCTAGATTGTAGGACATGGCACAGGTTCTTCACAGATTGTAGGAGATGACCCAGATTCTTCACCATTTGGTCTTAGAGATGGCTCTGTTGGTGGATTATCTAGCGATGTCACTGGTTGCGATCTGGCTTCACCTATCAATTCATTTGAAAGGTTTTCAACTAAGCAGCTATCAGCAAAGATGTTTTCATATGACTGGTCAATTATCGGTAAGTCGTCCCTTGTTAATGTCAAATTAGTCATGATTTCGTTTTCAAATCGTTCTGTTGTTGGTTCATTTTCAAAGAGGATAGAAAGTGTTTCCTGTTCAATTTTGGTTCTCCTCCAAAACATAAAAAGAGATGTGTCTCGTACATCTCCAGACCACGATTCAGGCGATGCATGAAATTCGGCAAGTTTAGCTGGCTCAATATTTTTATTTAAAAACTCCAGGCCTTCCTTCAAATGTGTTAATCGAAGCTGTAGGGACCTGTCATTACTTTGATGTAACGTTTCTTCAGATTTCATATAATGCGCATTTCCTAAACCCATTAGCCAACACTGATTCAGTTAAATTTTCTGTTATCACTTCAATTAGTAACTTGGCAAACTCTTTTTTTTTAGTACTGGAGATTCATTATTCATAATTCTTTTTATCCTCCACTCATGAACTTTCTTGGTCCACCCTCCTTTCAAAGTGTGAAAAACCGCAACATCGATTGGTTGCAGGATATGAGTGGCGTTTGGATACAACGCAACCAGAATTATTCCATTTGTCTCACAAAATTTACTGGTGTGGTAAGATTAGTGGGAGGCATGCCCATCAACTAAAAAGATTACGGGTAACGAAATTTTCATTTTGATTAGCCAAGGATGAAAAATATTGGCAATAAATTCATAGAATGCTTCACACGTCATCCATCCGGATTCTGTCTTTCCAAGACCCCATTCTGATGGGAAGTTTTCAGCTATTTCTGGTGGGATACGTTGGTATTTGAAGAAAATAATGGTTGGAACTACTTTGCCACCAGCACTTCCTGTTACGAGAACTGTAACGCACTCTTCTCATCAGAGTTGACATGCTGGTATACCGTTTTATCCCCTTTCTTTGCAAGTACTTTTGCACTCTTTGGGTTTAAAAAAAATGCGCATTCATCACAATTAAATATTCGCGATGAATCTTCTAAAAGTTTGTCGAAATCATTTTCTATTAAATACCCGTGCACCTCAGAAAACCATTTTAGTATATTGTCCTCAGTTACTGCTGCTCTTGATTGTGTTAAATTGTGTGTTATTCTCATAGAAATACTTGGGTTTCTTTTTAAAAAACTTTTTAACCACGTTCTTCCTGGTCGACCATTTGTGAATGGGTTTCTTCTTTTCACATCTTTAATATATTTTTCTACACTCACAATAAGCTCATTTGTAGTGATAGGAAATCCTGCTCTAGCCATTTTCTCCACCCACAAGCATATGTTATGCTCTTCTTCAGTGTTCAGGACAGAAGAAGGATATTTCATTTTCCTACCAAATGAAATCCTGCCCTCTATATTATACTTTAATGTTGTTCTGGGCATATTAAATTTTTTTGCAGCGGTTCGAATGGGAGTTTTGTGTAGTCGAACATCTTCAATTGCAGCTGTCATTGCCTTTTCTTCATAACTCAGAAATGATCCTTTTACTGCTGGCATTTTAATACTTATTTTCTTTCACAATCTAGAAACAAACATGTACATAAGTATTTATAAACATTATCAATGCCATTTTCTGTAGTAATCAACATTTACGTATTAATAGTGAATTTTTAAGAAGGTAGGTATTAATTAAAAAGTGATTTAGTAGTTGACCTTCTTATGAATTAGTAATTGACCATGGGGTCAAATACTGAAACAAAGCTAATTATTCGACTATGTCATCCCTATGCTCTTGTATACACATGGTAACTATAATAAAATATGAATAATAGTAAATTAACCAAATCCCAAAAATTCAGTAATTGACCACCCCTGTCAATTTCTGGATTAATAATAAATTTTGTAATTCAATAATTGACCACCCTCTCAAACCAACAAAAAATGTTATTATAGTAAGTAAACATAATTTTCCGAGTTAATTATACATTATACAAAATACATATGGGTAAACTTACCAAATAAGTCAATTTCTTCACAAACAACCAACTTTTTTCCAATAACCAACAAGAAATTTAACAAAATTACCACATGGGTATACCACTCTGACAGGTGTCTTCGCCATGGCACTTGGGTGGTATCAGTAGTTCCCATGTTCACCACATTTTTAGTATATAGGAGCACCTATCTATCCATGTCTTTTTCATCGTTCTATCCCCCACCAAAGTCTTAATTTACATATTTTAGTGAAAAATTGTCAACTACTGGCACATGGTCAACTACAGGTACCGTTACCTTACCTAAACATTTTTAGTACCGCTGAGGTTCGTGCAAGTTAAATAAGGAATGGTTGAATTGTTTTTCCTGACGGACTGGTTTTTAAGTCTTTGGACCGGTTTCGGCGCAATCCATCTTCCAAAGAGCAACTGAACTTATCTAAACCGTAGGAATTGTGGGGCTACTATATACGTATCTCCAATCCACTGGTGACTACATTTAATTTATATTATATATCTAACTTTCATTTTTAATTATTTTGTTGATTTGTCATTTTCCAAATTTCATTCTTTTATTATTTTCTCTGTAATTGTAAAGTCCGTCAAATCACATCAATTTTTGTTAGCGTTTTAAATAAAATATCAGTTTGATGGTTCATTTTTTCATGTATTAAATTTCCTGAATTTTTATATACTTCTAGTTCTTTCATAATATTAAACCTGCACCCCTTTTATCAAGCCTTTAATAACGTCATTGGGTTTGCCATACTATCTGTTTATATCTAGATTTATTTACGTGGTTTGAATTTTTTTTTCACACAGGAGGTGGAAAAATCTGCGCAAGTCGCACTTTGGAGAGGACGTTAAGCCGTCAGCCGTCTCTATGATGCCAGGTACTAGTTAAAAATCCCCACTCCAAATACACTTTGAGTTAGGCAAAATTTAGTACTCCCAATGTAGAACAATTTGGGAAGTACAATGTTCCCTTGAGGAATCAGCGTCAAAGGTGTAGCTTAACGTCGAAACGTTAGTACCAAAGGAGTATTTTCCTTGTTTATTAGACCAATACCAATAACTCTCACTAGGACTTTTAATTTATGCATTTAATCGCCCAAGGATTTCCCCTAGACTTATGAACGTAAAAAACATGAACTTCTAAATTAACATTTTCGGCAAGTATACTCACTAAGTTTAAGTACTAAGTACACTCACCAACATACTTTGTAAAAATAGTTTAATTACAGAATAGACCAAAATGAAAACAAAAAATGAAACTAAACTAGAGAAACTGTTGTATTTTATATAAACAAATTCATCAAAATAACAATAATGCTTAAGTTTAAAAAAAGAGTAACAATATCAAAGGAACAATGACATAATGCCTTAAAGGAAGTACTGCAACCATTGGGAAGCAAATACAAATAAACATATCACATTCCCAATTGCCTTAACTTTCTGCTCGTTAAAGTAAGATGGAATTATTGAGTATATGTTCAGATTTTGACTACAAATAGTAATATACAAAAAAAGGGCATTAATGCGTTAATAAAATAATTAATTAAAAATATCACACTGATACAGTATGATATCATAAGGGTTCTGGTAAACTAAAGAAAAAAATATACCCAGAATTATGACAAATAATTCAGTAACTATGACAAAATTATGACAACTATGACGAAAGATAAATATCACAATCTAATATTAATTTACAGTATATACACACTACATTAGTTGAGTTTATATTTCTTGAAAAACATACAAACATAAAAAAGTAAGTATAAAACAGTACAGCTGTTATAATTCTGATAGGAATATAATATTTAATAAGTAAATTCTTTCAATAAAATAACTGGAAATAAAACATTATATCAATTACTGAATCTAATTTCTATCAACTACTCTACTACAATAATTTAATAAATAAAATGTTTTAAAAACAGTTTAACACCAAAGAAGATATAATAAAACCTTTAAGACACTTTTTTGCTAAGAAAAATCAACTAAAAATTAAACTACACATATTTTTTTAATTATCTATAACTATCATAAACAAAATAGTAATTCAATGATGGTTATAAAATTGCTCAGTATTTTACATAGAATCCTTTCATTGGGTAGACCATTTTAAATCATGACAAAGTTCATGATTAGAAGTCAGTCATGTATTAAAGAAGGCACTCATAATTTCACAAATAAAGTAGAGTACACAGTAACCACCTCTATGATATAAATATAAAATAATTATTAGTAAGTCCACACATATCAAAACAGTCAGTTCTAACACGTACAGGATAGTGCAGAGAAAGCGCATAGCGGTGGCCAGTGTTCCTCAAGATCCTGGGAGATGTTGGCAGTCAGCTATTATGTGAAGCTTCAGTCCCTTGGAGTATAAGCATCATAAGTTTAGTCAAGAAGTTTTTTAGAAATAGTGATTTCGGTCATGGCAGCTCAACCTCTTTATCATCAAATTGGTTGATGTCATATTGGTTGTAGAGGTGCAATTCTAGATCGAAACACCATCATCCGGTTAGTTGGGTAATTTAGAGCTAACTGGTATGTAATGAAGAGGAAACCACCTGGCCTTCCTCTTTCAGTATGATTTCCAGATAACGTTATTGAGATGAAAAAAGCCTTTGAAAATTCCACAATACCTGCTATGTTACGGACTTTCAAAGTTCCATTGCTGCCTCCTTTGCATCTTATATAACCAAAATTTTTGCACAAGATTATGATTGCCCAGGAACTGATAACAATGGGCTTTGCCCTATGCAGAAAATTTCACGACAGAATATTCACAAATGCTAACGTCGTGAGCAATTTCCATTTAAATGGCTGCATTAACAAGCGAAATTATCGATTATCAGTGGTGAAGATCTCTCGAGAATCAGGTACGCCAGGAACCTTTACACAGCACAAAAGTGACAGGTGGTGTTACGGTCAAAGTTTGTAACAAGAATTATTGTAGAGGGCGATGTAAAACTTTGAGGGCTGACTCGCAATCTGTATCCAGAACAGAACATCATTTGACCTGTCAGACATTATTTCTCCAACCTAATTAATGAATAAAAATTGCAAATGCCACAGTACGCACTTCTGAGAATATGCGTTTCCTCTGCCACACTCTGTATTATCACAATTATCAACATGGAAGTGATACATTAGTTAAATTAAACTCACACGTTTGCTATCTAAATTAAATCAGTGAACAAAACAATATTTCACTAATTATATCAATATCTTACAGTATATATCTTATAAAAACAATCTCATGAAATTGTAAAATCTATTAAATAGTTCTTACTCATATAAAGAAACAAAATATAATATAATAAATATGACGGAACTAAATCCAAAGATATAGAAGTGTACAAAAATGAAGATAGAAAGTATACTGAGCTCATAAAGGTGGTACTTATACACAAAATCACAATAGCTAGAAATAAATAGGTGACAAGAGCTGTCAATTATCTAGTTGGAATGGCTAATTCTGTGATGAAAACGAACTTCGATTTCAGTACTTCCAATTTATTTAATTAAAGATTATATAAATTCAAAAACTGAAATCAACCAGATATGCTAGAATATGGAATGTTAAGGGAAAATAACCCGTTTTATATTAACTTACAAAAAAAAAACTATAAAACAAATAATTAACATAATATTTGTTGTTATATTAACACTATTTTATAAATGCTAAAAAATAACTGATACACTATTATAGAATGTGCTAACCAACACTTATAGAGAGACACATAACAATTTAAACAAAGAATACAAAAATGAGCTTTAAAAATATAATAACTACAAATTCAATATAACAGCAAATAAATACTTTTTATCGTTCATAAAGAACTGGAACAATAGTTCCAAGAGTATTGGATACATATTCTTATTACTTTAGACGATGCATTTCAGTTAATAATTTCAATCAATCATATTTAAACTTACACTTTTTTAAATAAAGAAAAAATATCACTAAATAATTCAAAAGAAACATATGTTGAGACAAGATTGAACCAACTATATATCGTATAAAAATATAATATTTTTAGTTTAATATAAACATTTTAAATCGAACTTGACAACGCAGGCTAATTTTAATCCCAACTAAATTTTCGTTTCCCAAAATAGTACCCTGAGTATAACAACTATAAAATCAGTCCACCGACATTTAGAAAGGTTAATAAAGGAATGTAACCGGAAGAACTAATTTTGAAGAATGAATGCTATTTCAGAAAACTATTGAGCATATAGTATCATCTATATGTTTTAAATGTTCTCAACAATTTATTGCCATTTCAAGGAAGTACATGCAACTAAATACTCGTATATGTACAAAATCCATAACTTTCTATTTCAGTTATGTAGCACAGAACCAAAAGAATGGTAATCTACTTTAACTGATTAAACAATGATACCTGAAAAAGAAATACTGTCTAATAATGATGTACAGCTAACTAAACAAATAATATGTTTAGACAAAAATATCACTTTTATGGCTAAAAGTACCTTTTCTTGTACAATTTTTTACAAAAAAAAGTACTTTTCCTGTAACCTTTACAATTAGAAATCAAAGTCAATGTTTATATTGACCAGTTAAATTGATGAACTAACAAACACTTAAAGTTATGTTATGTTTCAGTTTATTTTACAATAGTACATTTTTTTTAAATATCAACTAATTGAATGCAGTCTTTTGAAATACAAATGTACACTTCCACTCTGTTAACAGCGCGATTATTACTTCTTATCCACTCTTCTTTTATCCCTGACATGGCCAATTATTGGTGAAGATGACTTCCGTTAAAACAAGTAATTCTGTTAAAATATCCAAATCAATGTTTTAATGAGTACAGTTGAACTATTGAAACAAGTAAAGTTTTGTTAAAATTAAAAATTACAAAATGGATAAAAAATAATTAAAATAATCAGAGTAGATTACGGTAACTGCTTGATAATATCCAAGCAAGAAATGGAACCCCATAATGGTAAAGAGAGATAAGACGAGATCTCTAATACAAATAAGGATAATCGACTCGAAAAAAACTGAAGAAAAGCAATTACAATTAAATCTTGTTTATTTTTGTGGTGGGATTATTTATTATAGCTACTTATCTTTAAAAAGTCCTATCTTCTGTCAAGTATTTTGTCATTTAACTGTAGAACTGACTACATTAAAAAATTGTTATAATACTTTACAAAATATTCGTTCTAATACTGAAAGTAATTTATCTATAATGACCTTTATTCAGTAAATGACATTAAAAAAAGTACAAAAAATATAAATATTGGGCGATTATTTAGAAGGTGCCAAATATAGGCATCAATTTGTTTTAACATTTTAATTTTTTTAACATAAAGAAACAATTTTAAAATTTGGGTTTTAAGAGAGTATATTATGATGTATAATAGTGTGGGGTCCTTTCCATATATGAGACGTTTATTTTGAAAGTGGCCTAATTCCATTTTCCAAAAAAATTTAGCTAGCTATTTAAATAATTACATTTTTACGTTATCTTTACCTTTTGCAGCAAATTGTACAAAATTTATTTAAAATTACTAAGTTTTTTTATAACAAAAATTAGTTGATAAATAAAATGACAATATTTTTAAATTTTGTAAAACGCAAACCCTTAAATATCTCGATTTTAACATAAATGGAATTAGGCCACTTTCAAAATAAGCGGCTCATATATTACATACAAATACATCGCATTATAAATATTTTTAATGTTATTTAAATTGATACTAGTGCCCCACACAGAATATTTCAACATTTCTTTATTCTTAAACATTAAATAAATTAATATTAGTATTTATTTTATTTAATTAATTGTTTTATTCTGGAGCATTCAGTTAGGTTTCCGGTATGGAACCTTTGATGGCGATGAAGTTTTCATTGTGAAGTCGTCAATACGTCGGAAGGATTCCAACTTATTAACAGTGAATGCAACAGTAAATATTATGTTACCAACCACTTAAAGATCAGGACCTCCCACGATGTGAGAAACTATATAGGAAAATAAAAAATCGCATAGAGAACTAGAAAATATATTGAATACTTGCATAATTAAACGAATTCAACCCTTTCGCTGCACCAGTCTAATTCATTCTTGTTAGTGAAAAATACACAAAAGGGACCAACAAAAAATGAAAATCAAGAAAAATTATATTTAAAATTTCTTTCTGACTCAAAATCAACTAAGCTTCCCGAAAAAAACACTGAAAATCATGCAACTATAATATTTCTCTCTTTTTTAGGGGTAGCTAAAAATAAAAAATAATATTCAACCCAAAATGATATATAATTCCCTAATATATACAAAAACATTGTATTCTATGAAATTTCTTGCCAGTATAATATAAACTTTTACTGTAAATACAATTTCAGGAGTAACTATCTTATGTTCAAAGAAATTATTTCTCAAAAAAATTACGAAATTATCAAAATCTATTCATCAATTATTTCAAATATGAACTATTAAAACTACAAACATTTTGGATAGATTCGTTGACTGTTCTTTTTATATACAAAATAATGACAATTGTGAAATTGAATCTTCTTATAAGGGCAATAAAAATAAATCTAAAAATCTTCAAAAGGAAAAAACATATTGAATAACAAAAAATTCAAAAATTCTTATTGAATCAATTTGAAACCACAAAAATTCTAAAAAATGATATGAATTACGATTTTGTACAAGCAAATAAGAACAACATAATTAATTTGAGAAAGAAAAAAAGAATTTGAAAGTCCCAGAACTAGCAATTGCACTTCTTTTTACATTCCTTTTTAGTACTTGTGGTTCTCCCCCACAATTTTTACAATAAAATTGCGTCTGTTTTCATTTACATAGGCATTTTCCTTTCAATTTGCAATTGTTTGGTAGAATCGAGCAGACAATACAGTTCGGTCGGTGTTTTTTTATCATCAAATTGAGATAGATAATGCCTTTCAGTAAGGTGTGTATTCAAATTTGTTTGGGATGTTCTATGGCCTCGTTTTTTTGTTATTCTTCTCCTATATCCGTCCATAAGACCGTTTATGATGCTTTGTCTGAATTTTTTCTGCGTGAATTTTGAATCACTGTTTTCCAAATTGTACAGTGTACTTGAATTTACCAAAACTGCCTCAATCACAAAATGCCAAATCGTAAAATACCATTTCTGAGATTTTCTTTTGATTGGGTATGTAGTACATAGTTGGTCGAATAAATTTACACCGCCCATGAATTTATTGTAGAGAATGTTGATACTGGGCTTCATCACAGTCCCTTTGTCTTGGCATTTTTTTGTTTTTTATTCCAATATTAGTGATTCCCGTATTCCCAATTGTTGACAGCATATAAGTTTTTTTTATCAATGTTCAAATTTGCAATTTTCGCAGCCCCTGCAGTTGAACGACGAGTCGTTCAACTGCAAAACCAAAAGGAAAAAATGAAGCTAGTAAACAAGTTAAAATTTAAAAAACTTTGTTATAAATTTTTACAAAAACCGTTATGAAAAGCAAACACAAACCTATTCGGAAGAATTCACTGCCACAAACAATAAAACCAAAACAGATTTATCCAAAACCATCAGATGAGAAATCAAGTTGTTAGAAGATGAAATACTTTGAAAAAATATTTAGAGGAAGTATATGTCTCATTATTACTAGTACCACCAACCAACGATGTAGAAAAAAAATTAAGTGATAGTAACTTTTGCATGGATATACATTCCAGGTTTAATGACATTGCAACAGATGAAAAAGGTTTTTAGTATCACATGCAAACATATGCAGTTTCTATAGCACATATTATATAACAGACTGCACAAGAAAATGTTTATGTGGTATTTCCTCTTAAAAATATAACAAAGTTCGAAAATAATATAACAAAGCTGTTTATATTTTCACAGTGTAGCATCTTTGTACACCATGCTAATAAATATAGTAAGGAAGCAAGTCTTTTACATTTTTTATAAGAAATAACCTTAATATCGGTATTCCGGCACAACGCTTAAAAACATACAGAATATGTAGTGGAAAGAATAATAAAGTTATGGGTTTCAAAAAATCTCGAAGTGCTAATGACTAAAAGGAGATGCCCAACAAATTTAGCATTTTGGTAGATATAACTAGTCATTATTTGTCATAAAATTAAAATGTTTCCCAAACGTACGAATTAAATAAGGAATATTCTGATGAGTGTGAGAGTTCCTTGAAGATATTTAAAAGCAGATTTGAAGAAAAACAAGATGATAACATCATATCTCAAAATGTTTTTGAAACTCTTTTTAATTTTACTACTGATAAATCATAAGATTTCATTTCAACTTTAAGTGATTGAAAGCCAGATAACCCTTCAAAATGAATGTTAAATAATCTGTCTTACTAGGAATTTTAAAAATTTATCAATCCTAAGAAATTCTCTTCACTCCATGAAAGAAGATTGACTCAGATGAAACTGTGAGTAATGAATTTCGAAAAAAGGTTGCATACTTCTCAATAAAGAACTAATAAAATCAATGCATGCTGGTACCCAAAAAGTTTTCATTTAACACTTATATCATTTATAAATAACCATGATCTGATCAAGTAGTTAAACTTCAATAACTCTACTTTTGTCTATATCAGATGATTATTAAGATTTCACAAGCATTATTATTAAGTGATTTAAATGTATATTAGTTTTCAATATTGAAAACATTATGCTCTTTTAATGTGTTGCTAACTTACATTCTTGAAAGCAAATAGGCGTGAGTTAGGTAGATAAAAAAGCTAGAACTCCTTATGCCCCCGTAAACCGTCTTAAAAGTGTATCTCGTCCCTCTATAAACCTCCCCACATCCTTTAAACCACAGTATGGGATAAAATTATCACACATGTTGTATGTTTTTAGAATAAAAACATAGTCTTTAGTTTTTAAAATAAAAACATATTCTTAGAGCAAATTAGAATAAATAATGAAAAAAGTGTTTCTATTTTCCAAATGTACGAGGAAAATATTAAGGTTATTACTTATGAAAAATATAAAAGACTTGCTTCCTTACTATATTTATTAGCATGGTGTACAAAGATGCTACACTGTGAAAATATAAACAGCTTTGTTATATTATTTTCGAACTTTGTTATATTTTTAAGAGGAAATACCACATAAACATTTTCTTGTGCATTCTAAAAACCTACAAATGCAGTCTAAAAATATGATACTAAAAACCTATTTCATCTGTTGCAATGTCATTAAGCCTGGAATGTATATCCATGCAAAAGTTACTATCACTTAATTTTATTTTTCTACGTCGTTGGAAACTAGTACATTAGTACTAGTAATAATGAGACATATACTTCCTCTAAGTATATATAAGGCTATTTTCTTTTATTTTTCAGAGGGATACCTAAATGGATTGGACAGGCCAGCATCACGTTTTAATTACTGAAACATTTATCCAGAAGAAATCGGGAACAGCAACGCAAAGAGCATTCCGTGTGAACTTTGTGTTTGGTAGGATGATACCGTACCTACTAAAACACTCTTTTACTACGGGTTAAACAACTTAAGAACTACTGGATCAGCATTGAAACTAAAATCAACTAACCCGTGCGGAACACCAAAACTCTGGAAAATGCCGAAGTAGTAAATGTTTCAATTTAACAGTTTCCACAGAGCTCGGAATGGAAACAAGCCACCACTCTAGGCCTTTCCATTTCTCAGTTTGAAAAGAATCCTTTACATCCATTCAAAATGATGCTGGTACAGAAACTCAGTGAAAGAGACAAGGAAAATCACAGAATGTTTTGTGTTGGAAATTTAACATGTTCCCAGCGTTGCTAATATGTTTTCCAGTGAAGATACCCATTTTCACTTTTGTGGAAGTGTTAATAAGCCAATTTTCAGATAGCGGTAACAAAATAACACTCGTGAGTTGAACATACACCCTCATCTTATCTATAGTCCTCATGCAACCGTATGGTGGTGTGCCACAGTAGAATATGGCTTTTTGGGTTCATACTTTTTCAAAGAGGACTATGTTAACTGTCAACTCGGAACTATACTGGATGTTATTAGACACTTTTTTATAAGACCCAAATTGAATGAACTTGCCAACAGAAATCATGTCTGGTTTTTATAAAATGACAATGCAACAGCACTTTTTTCTACACGTTCGACAGTTAGAACCGAATTTTCAGAGAAGTTCCCCGGTCCTTTGGTCTCAATACACAGTGATATCGGTTGTTCCACCCGATCACCTGACTTAAGCCAAAAATGATTTTTTTCCTCTGGCGATACCTAAAATCAAATATATATACATTCATCACCCTCAATCCTTTGAACAGTTAAAAGGTGCTATTCTACCATATATTGTTGTTAATCCTCATGAAATGATCCATCAAGTTATGGACAACTTTTGAGAACTTCTTAGACAGTGTGAACAAAAACAGCAAACATTTGACAAAAACAGCAAAAAAACAATAAACTAAATACATTTAGTGTCACTCCCAAACTGTTTTCTTTTTATTGGTATACGATATTGGCATTTGCTTTCCATATCTTTACACGTTTTTACCGGTGGTCAAAGCAGTACCTGCTTTGTACTGCCGTTTACCAGATAAATCTGAGGTAACCTGTAGATCTGAATTGAAGAAAGTACAATGCTTCAACAACAGTTTACATCGGAGGAACATAATGATTTTTAGAAAGCTATTATCAACAGAATAACAATTGTTTTCCCTAATGCAGAAGTTAAAGTGTGCTTTTCCAAACATATATAAAAAAAATCCAGGAAGTTGATCTCTCACAGTTATAAAATAATGATGCTATCTTTCCTAGAAAATGCGAATGAATGTACCTTCAGCTTCCTATCTGGCAGATAAAGTAAAGGAACCTTTTGATAACCCAAAAAAAATTTTACTAGAAGAAGCAAATTACAACACTGACTACTTTGAAGATAATTACATTGACAAAATATCTTGTAGATTCAGAAGAACGCCAAGGTTTGATGTGATTATTTGGATTATGCATTCAAGAGTACAAGAAGGCCTGCAGAAAACTCGCAATGCGATGGAAGGATGGCATCGAAGTTTTACTTCATTGCTTGGTTGCACCCACTCTAGCATTTGGACCTTCACAAGATATATTAGAAATGAGCATTCAGTACAAGAAGTGTATGTCACACCAGTCCTTTCAGGCCAACCCCAAATAAACAAAATATAAGGACTCAGCTCTTCATATTAAAAACATCACAGAAGGCGTGGAAAATAGGACAACTATAGACTTCTTAAAAGGAATAACATTCCACCTAAGTTTTTAAGCCAGACCGCTAAGAAAATAATTAAATTTATAACAATTTATTTTTTAATGTTTGACCTTTTATTCATTAGCTACTGTCAAGTATATTATAATTTAAAACTATTGTTTTTGTTTGATTGTATTTTATTTTCGTGAAATGATTTTGTCATGTCTTATATCAAGAATTGTATTTATTATATTGTGTGGATTTATTTTACGTGTATGATGGATTTGATTTACTTCAATATTTTTATAGAGTACTGTGTATCAGGTTTTGTTTGAATAAATGTAATCACCTGTAAAAATGATTACATTTTCCAAAATTTTACCTTTTAGTAATTTTATATCGGTTTAATTTACTAATTCTACACAACAAAATGTATTCAATGTTTTATTTGAATATAATTGAATAATCTGTAAAAACAATTTTCATTTTCCAATATGTTTTATATATTTTCACTATTGATATTGATTGAATTTACTATCTCAATGCAAATGATGGATAAAATTTACCTTTTTTGGGAAACATTTTCTCCTCCCAAATTTTTCCTGGCACCCTCTTAGCCAGGTAGTTCTAAAACTGACGAATTAGTAGGTGTCGGCCACCTTGTATTTAAATATATGCTAACATATTAGTTAAATATGTTACACATCGTGCATATTAGTTAAACAATGAAAATGCGATCGTTAATATGTCCTGACCTATTCATGAAAGGAATAAGTAAACAAATGCTAACATATAAAACGCCATTAATGGAAAGATTTAAACTTCAGTTTGATATGAAACGTCTTAATTTTCATGAATATTGAATTAAGTTGCACAAACAGACGACATCGTACATATTAAGAATAAGAAATGCATCATGAAAGAAGACAGCTGATGTTAAAAAAGAAAAATATACCAGTCATAAAAACCATCTATAAAGTCCACGAATCCTCAATAATGTAATTTTCTACTACTAAGTACTGATCGTCATATCATTCAATACCTGGAAATAATATATTAAATGATTTACTTACATGCTGCAGGTCATAACAGTCATCCAAACTGTATATACTAGAAACATTTTCAATTATAAAACTTGATATATTATGATTATAAAACAATCATATCTGGTAATATGTTTACATTTTTTTGTGGCTTCTCCAGTTTCATAACCACGAATCCTGTATCCTGTAACATAGGTATTATAAAATCGGAAATTTCTAAAACCTGCTTAGGTTATAAATTGAACTTTTTAACAGCTGATGCAATCTCCTCTACTTCTGCAATGTTATGAACATTTTATACCTATAAACTAAAACAATAAAACATGAAAATTTTTATTCGGAAAAGTATGCCAATGAGAAGTATAATTAATATTATGACTTACATAATATGAAATTTCATGCACATGTTTTAGCATATTTGTTTTAAAAATGTAACATGAAAATTAAAATAACTCTTTCAAGTTTAAGGAACACTGAAGGTTATTGGTTTGTTATGAAGTAATAGTTTTTTTTTTGTCAATATTGATACACTCTCATGTCTGTCCATTTGTATTCACTGTCGACAAGTGATTGTTTATAGGAAATACGACCGAAAGGATAACTGTAACCCAAATACTATGAATACCCACAAAATTTGAACTTACATATTAGTCTGTCTTCGCCAATCATTTTTAAACACTGCAATGTACAACTAAAAATCAAAACCGTTTTCATGCATGCTCTTATTTCATTCAAAGGTAGCAAAATATAAGTGTTCTCTAAGGGTTTACATAAACATTAAATTATATATATATATATATATATATATCATTACTATTTTATATAATTTCAGATACCAAGAGTAATATTTAGGAAAGAAATACATTTCCCTTAGTATATAAATTCGTTATGAAGTACACCAACTAGGCATATTTTTTTTTTGTTCCATCCCAAATATTGGTAATTCAGAATAAGTAAAAAGGAAATCACTATGGGAGACAGCATACTGATATTTTAAGAAGCGATTTAATAGAATAATAATCTTGCTGTTTACAATAGTCTACCGTACCCTAAACTTCAAATTAACCAATAACCTCCTTGAAACACTGAATTCTATGCGATATGTATTCTTCAGAGATTAGAACTATGTGGGTACAATCTACAAAGAATAACTTTAATGTATTCTACAATTATTTCAAAGGAACTCTGGCACCCTGTTCTATATGACCGAAAAAAATAGTCAAATTTAAATTCGACTACTGTAACGCAAACTAACATAAATTGAAACAGTTATTAAATGACCAGACACTATTCAGTATTGACACATTCAATCGTACCTTCGGCAGACACTGAATTTTCTTTTGATATTTCTTCTTCATATTTCAA
Organism: Hermatobates lingyangjiaoensis; assembly: GCA_026182355.1. Classification (NCBI taxonomy): domain Eukaryota; kingdom Metazoa; phylum Arthropoda; class Insecta; order Hemiptera; family Hermatobatidae; genus Hermatobates; species Hermatobates lingyangjiaoensis. The sequence continues at coordinate 5,160,002 of JAPFBL010001938.1, forward strand.
GCTAAATTCAGGATCTAAATCCTTCAATTTTATTAACAGCGTTTGTTTTTCTTCATCACTCCAAGACTCACTCCATTCCATAAATAATTTCATTCTACACTGAAAAATACTGGGTGGCTTGTCTTCTAAATTATTCATGCATTCCATCCCCCGAAGTAACCCATTCATACAAGATTTATTACTAACTGTAAACACCAATATTGGAAGAAAATCACTTTTTTGAAGTTCACTAAATTCATTAAACCATTCCACTAAATATCGGAACTGTGACTGGATGCTAGGCATATTTACACTAGAGCAGTTCATAAGAAATATATTGAAGTAAATCTTAACGGTTCGTACGCCCACAAAATACAAGCTTATAACAAATAAAACCTACTCAAAACAGGTTTACCTTCATTTTCTTTGTAAAATTTTAAGATTTTATCCCTAAAATATCACTGTTTTAACTGAAAAATTTTAATATAAATAAAAATAAATAGATTTAAAATAAATCAATTCCTTAGTATGCCAGAGTGATTTTTCCCCCTAGTATCATTAAAAGTCTCAGATAAGTTTTACTTTACTCTCTCATCCCACTCACTCACTCTCACACACACTATCACACTCTCACGAAAATTCTCGAAATTTTTTAGGTTTACAAGTTTTGGAAGACCCTTCGGTAGGTTTTTGAATTAAAATTTCTTCTGCGATCTAAAATTGTATATATCTTAGTGTATATAAAATATCGCTACTTAATCTATTAAGGCCAGGGACTAGGATTGACTTTTTTATTACATTTTATTTTTTGGTCGAAAAGTTTATACTATTTTTTTATTTACTTTTTTGCCTACCTCCTGTTCAATTGAATATTGATAATGTCCTCTAGGTGAAATGAATCCTTAGAGAAAAAAATGATCCATTACCACATCCAGAGTTTCAGGCGTAAATTTTTTTTTTGTGATTTGCTAAAAATCTGTCACAAAATTTTGTTTAGTTTCGCTGTGGTTCTAGAATTTCAGTTAGTTGTCAATTATTTTTTTCCGGGTGCGATCTGCGTAGAAATTGTCCTTTATGATCAAACTTTAAAAGAATGTTCTGGATTAGTGATAGTCAAATTTTTAATAGATTCTAATTTGAATCGAAAAATGTGTCGCTCAACAAGGACGTTAATTTGAACAATTTTAAAAATTTTTCATCGTTAAATAGGATTTCACTTTGAACAATGTTAAAGGTGTTTATAATTAAGTGTTTATTAAATTCAATCAGTTTTAAAAATAAATACCTCTTGTAATATTAAGGTTTTGATTTACTGTCGGGTGACTTTTGACCAGCCTTATAAAATAATATTAAGTTGATCTGAAATAATTAGACGAGAGAGAGACCCCCAACGTGCCTTCACCTTATCGTATGGGTGGGGGGGGCATGGCATAGACTAAATGGCACAACCTGGGTGGGCGTCCGGAGGTGGAAAGTCCGCCTGTCGCGCGCTGACCTGGGAAGCACCCTTGTAGGTATCATTCGCTGTGGTGGCACAACAGTATCTTTAGCTCCTACCTCGATATTGGACTGGTTTCCGCTGGTGGAAAATCCACTCAGTCACACACTGGCTCGGGAGATCTATCCGAAGTCATCTTTTCTTCATCCATCTTGTGCCTATCTTTTTTAAGACTCTTTTCTCACCTCTAGTGTGATCTGGCCTCTTTGTTAGCTTATCAGGCTTATGATTTGTTCGGAAGAAGCTGGTTGTTGTTGGTTATGGAGGACTTAGGTTTGACTAGCTTGTCGCGATGCGGTTATCGTCTGGATGCTTATTCTTCCTTCCCCCTATGCCTTTTCTTGCAATCTCAGACTTTCCCTATTAACTGCGACCCTTATTTTTCCCTTGTAATTCTTGAAAACCTCTTTCATCAGGTAACCATCAATCTCTTAGAGACTAGCGGGCACAAGTTTTAAAGCTTTTGTTGATGTAGGTCATGAAAGCCCGCTTCCACGAGGTCCAGCTTGGGCACTTCATGAGGACTGTCTCTTTTTGTCCCATTCGTGAGGACATTTTTCGGTCCCAGCAAAACTAGGTAACTCTAGATGTTAGGGTTTTATTCAGGTGAGGCTAACTGCGGCTGGTTATGGCGAACATGGGTCTTCTTCCTGGCCTGGCGCGGCGTGTTGGTATATTCCATTGCCTGTCCATTCTAACTCTTAACAATTTCGTTTCATATAGTGGTGGGAGTTTAGAAAACCATATTGACTTGCTTAATATACGAGTAAAGATTCATGTTTGAGTTACAATATCTTGCTGTACTTTATCAAGTGAAATATATCATTTTCAATTATCTACTCACCGCTTAAATAATTATTCAACAATAGTTAAAGCTTAGGTAATACTCAGAAGTCTGCATCTAGTTAATGACCCTTCGCCCCCCCCCCCCCCAATCTTCTTATGAAAGGGTAGTTTTTTGACTATCAAAAAACAGAATATATTAAATAAGTACATGTAGAAGTGTCCATGGGGAAAAAAGTTGAGAACCAGAACTTAAGCTAACAACTAGTTCTTTGGATTTGAAATTCCACAAGCAGATTGTTGTGAAACTTCTGAATCATTACTGCTGTCAGACATTTCTTATCAATCAATCATCCTTAACTTCAGGATGCCAGCGTATTTGGTGACATGCGTTATTCCAAGACAAATCAAATATGAAACACAACAAACGTAGTTAACGGAATAAATCACCTTTTTCGTAACGTTTTTTAAGGGTTTAACACACAGACTACTTAACTTTTTAATGTTTTTTTTTATTTGAAATATAATATACACTGAATGTAAAATTATATAAAAATATGAAGAAAGACCAAATTTCCTTATTAACCAATATATTCATATTTATTTACATTTTACTGTTTTATAGAAACCTATATAACATTGACTGGGGCATTAAGTATAAGAATGGTCACAATGTGCTTACATAAAACAACCTCATTCAAACGTAAACATTTTCTTCTTAAAAAAAAAAGTAATTTAAACAGTTGCCAATCTTCACAAATGCACATTGCCGTTTCACCCAAGTGACTTGTTCAATGTTTAAGTAAGCTGTACAGTATTCTGTAGTTCAAATAAAGATAAACTATTTACAACTTTATATGATAAAATATTTATAAATTTCTATCTAGAATATCAAATGACTGATATAATTTTGTCCAATTGAGTAAAGAGAAATGAAATAAAAAAAATTCTAACCATTTTAAAAACAATAGCAAATTAACAATTTTATACACTCATTTATACATTTGCCTCATTAAACTAATTTCAAAAAATGAAAATGCAATGAAAACTCCAGTTTAGGCTAATAATAAATAGTGGAGTAATTTCCACTTATGAATTTTACACAAAAGACATTATTTTTTTCTTTTTAAGCTATTTCTTACAAAACAACAGTGTACATGTTTATTATAGATTAAAGTATAATATACAATACACAGCCTGCTGTGATTAATAATGTCTTGTTTCATTGAACAGTCCATAAAGATCACATTATAGAACAAAGTCCTGATAATTCTTTTCCTTTTATAGTGGTAGGTGTTTCAGTCAATGTTACATTAGAAAACACTGGTTTCCATTGAACTGGTAAATTCTCTTCTCCTGGAGGTGGAGGCTGAGATAACAAAATGGGGTCTGAAGAGATTGAACTGGAAGATGATGGTGAGTCACATCCATCTGTCCCACTTCGTGTAGACCTGCTGATATTAATTTTAATTTTACCTAAAGACACCACAGGTGCTGGTTTTTCATGAACAATATTCCCATCAATTGTGGTTTTATAAGTGGGAGCAGCTGATTCCACGACGTCAGGAACTTTATCTTTTTCTTGTTTTATTTTAATATTTGAAATATCATGACTCTCATCAAAATTTTGGTTTTCATTCTGAACAGTTTTTTTCTCAACCGGCTTAATATGTACATCTTCATCGTCATCAATTAAATCATAGGACTCAATTTTTCTTTCAATTATTTCAAACTGAATTATATCATCGTCATCATCATCAGTACGTTTGCTTTTTTGACCATTTGAACTGTCTAAATATTCTGAAACAAAAAAAAATAGTTGACTTTACAGAAACAGTGAATACAAATTTTAAGAAAAGTATTTGTAATTCAATATATCTATCTCTCTATAAATTTGACCTGATATACAAATTATTTTAGACTTTACAGCTTCCATCTTCATAGGTTCAACAACTACAAATCTTTCTAAGAAATTAACCTAGCTGCAGGTGTACCAACGGATCATGAAATAAAACATAGACAGAATTTAGTAACATTTTAAGATTACAAAGTAGTGGCTCTGATCTTATGAATATTAACTTTGCAACTGTAACTTCATAATCTGCTGTATTTTCTACAGTCAAATTTAATGTTTATGATCAAACCACAACAATCATTGATTGTTGTTTCACGTGTTTATGTGAAATCTTTTTATTAATGTTTATTTTGAAAAAATACAAAAACGTGTGATCAATTTGTAAAACAGAAGTTCACGCTTTACATCAAGCAGTATATGATGAATTTATAGTGCAGCATGATTATGCTTTTATGGCACCGAAACATGTTACATAATGTACAATAAATCATGAATATAAAAAAAAATTTGTAAACTGTAGTTATCGAATCACAAAGGCTGAATGGAAGTAAATTTTTGTAAGTAAGAAAAGTTTGTGAAAATAACATTGATGAACTATATACATGTAACAGGATTTCACAAGAACAAAAAATAAAAATCAACTCGTAACTGTAAAAATCAACTTTCGACTCAGTAACAGCCTTCGTCAGAATCATAGGATGAATGGACTCGTTCATTCAAACCGTTACTATGTCAAAAGATAACCCATTATAATAAGAAAGTATGAAGAAATCCCAATTCTGAATTTCTTACTGTGGTTTAGAAGAGGATATATACATATCATATTTTAATGTTTAATTAAATTTAATTTAATTTTTTCTAATTACCAGATTTTTCATCAGGACTGTTTCTTTGTGAATCATTTCTGGTTTCCGAATTCTCTAAATTTAAAGATGACTCTTCTTCTTGATTCCCTTTCTCTTCATTTGTATTTGAACTAGCAAAATTAGACTGTAAAGAATTCGCTTCTTCTCCAATTTGGGGTACAGATACATCCTCATCATCATCATCATCAGCAAGAACAACAGTTTCAACAAAATCTCCAGATTCTTGACTAAGTTGTTTATCTTTGTCTGAGTTCAATGAAGGACCATCAGAATCAATTAAATCAATAACTTCAACTTCTTCCTGCATTGAAGTTTCAACTACACTAACATCACTTTCAGAAATAAATTGAGGGCCCACTGTACCTGATTCTTTCCTTGCCTAAAATGAAATACATTATTTACATAAATTTAATGAAATTACATTAGCAACTGTAACCATTAATAATATCGAATACAACAAAACCTATGAGCTCAAAAGTAAGAAAAAAAAATCAACAAAATGAATATATATATATATATATATATATATATATATCCTTTCAAAAACTGGATGTCTGTTTCCACTTGGTTCAATTTCGTCTTTTATTTTTTCAAATTACGAAATTTTTTTCTTTAATTCAGAGTTCAACTTAAAAATTAAATCACCATAATTCTTCAATTTATTATTGGACATGTTTCGGTGTTACATCCACCATCTTCAACAAAAAAGAAAAAAAGAAAAACAAAAAACGCAATTAAAACTACACTTAACAAATTAATCTAATACCTAAAATCACATTGCAATAATAAACATAAATGAACAGGTTAACAAAAGGTTACACAGTCAGGTTTGGGGTTGTCAGTGTTGGCATAACCAGCCCTAGGTTTCCAAACAAGCGCAACTGGTTGGTAAAGTTATCTTTTTGATCGTTCATACTTGGAGCTTGCATACTGGAAAAAGCTCCAAGTATGAACGATCAAAAAGATAACTTTACCAACCAGTTGCGCTTGTTTGGAAACCTAGGGCTGGTTATGCCAACACTAACAACCCCAAACCTGACTGTGTAACCTTTTGCTAACCTGTTCATTTATGTTTATTATTGTAATGTGATTTTAGGTATTAGATTAATTTGTTAAGTGTAGTTTTAATTGCGTTTTTTGTTTTTCTTTTTTTCTTTTTTGTTGAAGATGGTGGATGTAACACCGAAACATGTCCAATAATAAATTGAAGAATTATGGTGATTTAATTTTTAAGTTGAACTCTGAATTAAAGAAAAAATTTCGTAATTTGGAAAAATATAAGACGAAATTGAACCAAGTGGAAACAGGCATCCAGTTTTTGAAAGCATGCATTGAAGAAGGACTGCACCCAACTTTTACAAATATATATATATATTTATATATATAATTAAAGTTACAGCTAGAGAACACAAGAAAAAGGACGAACACTCACGAATCTCGATTATTTCGGCGTCTTGCCGTCTTCAGGAGAGTAGAAAGAAAGAAAGAAAATAAAATAAAAGGAGAAAGAATGAAGGAACGGAGACGTAAATGCGTAAAAACGTATTCATATATATAAGTATATATATATATATAAGTGTAAGAAGGCAGCAAATGTTCTCTTAAACAAATTGTATTAAGTTTTGTAGCAGCTTCTTCAGGTGTAATGAACCCCCTCATCTTTGGATTACACTGAAATTTTCAGTGATGGTGTGAATATCTCTGGTCAAATTATTATGGAAATTACAACCAACCCAGCGTAAGGTAGTACTAAAGTGTAAGCAACCAGCAAAAGGTTAGTAAATGCAGAAGTTGCTGCAAAAATTTAATACTCACTATATATACCAAAACAAGCGGTCTTCGTCAGACTCAATATCAGTATCAGTTTGACTCTGACGAAAACCGCTTGTTTCGGTTGAAATATTTAGTCTTTTTTCTGATTTCCTACTGCGGTTTACAAGTTGATTTTTATAAGTACACCACTTAGTAGATTATTATGTATTCTTTCCTTCCATCTGGACCAATTTGCAATCTGAATTCCTGTTAGATTGGCTAAGTGTAACCCCGAGGTAAAGAAAGGGCATATTCTCTCTTTCATACCCTTTCGTATTAAATGATAAACACATTGTAACAAACATCATGAGAGAATAATAAATATATGGTTCAGGGACGATTCATATGTCATAGATAGACAAATCTGGACTTACTGCAATAAGAGGAGTAAGGAACTAGCGTCCAGTGGCAAGGATATGGTAGCAAAGGTAGTAACAGTGTCAAAAAGACTGGTTCATTTTTAAGCGTGCTGTCAGAATGGGAGTGGTTAGTAAGGATTGCTGCAAGGTATGGATTAATAAGGAGAAAGATGAGACTGTCACACTATCACTACCATTAAGGGAGCAGCCCAGTAGTTTGCCTGCTCGCCTCTGGACTGACAGACCTTGGTTAGATTCCCACTCAGGTTCTTGATTTTTTTTTCACGTGGGAGGTGAAAAACTGAGACATCCCTCAGAGAGGACATTAAGCCATCGGCCTCTAGACTGTACGATGTCAGGTACTCGTTAAAAAATCCTGATTCTAAATACACTACAGTTAGGCCAAATTTAAAACTCCCAATGTAAAATCATTAGGGAAACACAACAATATAATATTTCCCTGAGGAATCAGCGTCAGAGAAATATAGCTTTTTAGCAGAACTCAATAATAAAAAAAAACAAACAAAATCTATCATTAAACAACGTGGACTCAAAGAAGAAAATAGAATCTATTTTTGTATTTTTTTATAATTTAGAGGATATAGCAAAAACTAAAATCACAGACCTATTTAAATGTATTATATTCTCTCAGGTTGATTTAAAGTAAAAAATTGAAAACCCAGTGCGTATGTGGTATCATAACGAGCTAATTACCTAAGTGTGTTGTCTCTTAGGACCAGCTATTAGCATAACCAATAGTTTCATAGTGTTGAATTTGCTAATTATTGAGTAAAACACAACTTTCGGCTGAATTTTATTCAGTTCAACTAATTTTATATTCAACTGAGAACTGTATTTTCTTAAATATAACTGAACTATAAAATAATACTTGCTTAACTTTTAATTACTTTCATACTTCATACATAATTTTTGTTTTCAATACATATTCCTCACATAAAATCACTTTTTAATCCATCGAAATTGACGGTACTACTATCTCAATGTTTACTAACTTTCATCTCACTGATCCACTCAACTTTTCTAACTACGCTCTAAAATCAGGAGATAATTTCAATAAAGTTGTCTAAGGTATATCTGACAAGTGTGTGTGCTTTCAACCGCGTTGGCCACATACGGGTATACTAACATTTGAAGATTTTAGCAGGTAAAGTGGGACAGCATGAAGGGACGTGAAAAATGAATGATAATTCAGTTTTCTCCTTGGAAGAGACCAAGGACATATGAATCTAAAAAATAGTCATGTGTCTTCTCAGGACCTGCCTGCTATCACTCTATCACGCTTCTAAATGTCATCGTCAACACATTACAATTAGTTGGTATATTTACTCTTATTTCTTTCGATCATTCTTTTCTCAATTACAATACTTCTCATACAGGAGATAACGAACATATCCCCAACATAACAATTAAAGGAAGGTTGGTTTCCGCCCTCACTAGAATTTTCTAACTGAAGGTTGATTAAATATACCATATCTTTAGATTTCTTTTATTTACTCCCATAATTCGATACTAGTAATTTCGAATTGTGGGAGTACAATATTCATACTTAAAAGAATAATTTATAATTTGGTTAAAAAAAAGCGATCAATATAAATTAATTAGTCAAATTTTATATTAGTAATTTCATAGCTTCTTGATAAAAAAGTAACATTTTTATTTTAAATACTATCCAACCACTTAAAAATGGAGAGTTCCGATTCTGTTAAAAATATCATTCGAGTTAAGAACTGTTTTCAGTTCCATGCCATTAAATGTAAATATTAATAGAGCGGCAGGTCTACAGATCTTGAAGTTCAAGGTTAGCCTTGACTAAAAGAAGTCGCTCTCAGCAAGAAGTATATTTAATTAACATGGGATTCTGGAGTCACCCAAAGGTGAGTAGCAGAGCCCACCCACAACTGATCCATTCCTACTTGGGAGTGGCTGTAGTACTAATATTAATCAGGAATCAGGTTTTATACCTTTAAGTCTTCATAACAAACAGGATGGTATGGCGATTCATCAACTAAAACAGCGTTCCTTAAACGCCATTCTTCGCTGTCATCATGGAAATATTCATCAAATCGGTCCCCACAAACGGAACAAGTAGCATTTTTCAAACTTCCAACAGCGACGCTAGGAAATTCTTTCGATTTTCCAAGAGATTCATTATCTTTCCTTGCTTCTTCACCAGCCAGTAACTCATTACCTTAAATAACATATTAAACAAAAATAAAATTAAGTGGAAGCCATATGAATTATTATTTTGAGATATGAAGTTATTTTGCTAGTTATCCAATATGTAATTTATTAGTTATTTTTTTAGCCAAATTAAAAAATACTAAAAATGGGTAGAATGAAACAAGTATAAGGATAGATCTAATATTTTATTGTTAATGTTCTTCCAATAATTAAATTTACACGTACCTAGCCACTCTTAAAGGAAAGATTAACAGTTTTTTAAAGAGTTATTTATATTGTTTGTCTACCACCAATTAAATATTAAGAAACCATACATGATAACTTATAATAACTATGATAATAATAATAACTCTAACTGTTTTCTTTCAGATCATAAGTAAAAAATGTTATTGACTCACATTCAGCAAAATTACTGTCATCTAGTTCCTGGTATTGAAGCCAATCAGCCAAATCATAATACCAGTTTCGAGCTTGAGGTGTTCTTGTAGCTAGTTTTTCTTTCCTATTTTGACGGAAATGCCAATCCAAGTGGCGACTGTACATTTTCGTTCCTTCAGGAGGAAATCTAATGCCACATGAGCTGCACTGAAGTCCAGAATATAATTTCTCAACAAGAGCTGGTTGTCTTCTAAATAAAACAGTAAATTTACAGTATAAATATTTTTAACACGTAACTTCGTTTTAAAGCTACCAATAATACAGGAATACCTTGCATATAATACATACAATTTTGCATTTATATTATCACAAAAACGGCCTACATACAGGACACAATATTTCATAATTTCAAAACTCAAATAACAATTGGAAATATTACAACCATTAAAAGTTTACTGCTTTTATAAAGCATGAAGTATTTAACCTATTTTCAAAATTAGAATTTCTTACAAAAATCTGGAGTAGTGTTTATTCATCTTTACTATAAGGCAAACGTATTATCAAGCTCGGTGATAATAAATTTAATTACTTGATTTTTTATTACAGTTATCATTCAATTGTATCATCTAACTCCAGAAAGATACACTCAAGAGACCGCAACACCCGTAAATCCGTGAAACGTGACGAAATTGTTCATTCTTAAATGTTGTTGAACTGAGAATTTTCTAAAAAGAGTTACTGTTATTCGAAAAATGGAGTATGCAATAGCACTATGGTTGAATGAAAGTTTCCTCGAACAAGTTATTATTGAAAAAGTGACATTCAATCTAGCGTTATTGTTTGATCAACAGTTGTTTCAGAAGACTTACTATTAAAAGAAAGTAACAAGACACATAGCGTTATTGTTGAATCGAGTGATGTTTATTAATTTACTACTGTAGAAAAGAGACATGCAATTAATGTTTCAGTTGAATGGAGTGTTCCTTAGAATGAGGAACAATTAAAAAAACAGATATTCAAATAGTGTAACTGCTGAATCTAGAGTTGTTTAGAATGAGTTAACTGAAAAAGGTCATTCAATCTAGCGTTAAGTATTATTAAAAAAAGTTGTCCAGAAGAAAAAAATGTAGCATTCATACAGTATTATTGTTAAATCTAAAGTTGTTTATAATGAGTAACTATAAAAAAGGGACATATAATCAAGCATGATTGTACAATCAAGAGCTGTAAGCAGTACAACCAAAAAAAAATGAGTGTTATATAGCCTTATTGTTGAATCCAAAGTTATTTAGAAAGAGTTACTATTGAAAAATAGGAACATATAATGTGTGTTTTTCCAGAATCGAAATTAGTCTAAAGAAGAGTTACTACTGACAAAAATGAAATGATTGTTCTACAGTTACTGTAAAATCAAGAGTTGTCTGGAAAGAGTTACCATTGAGAAAATAGAATATTCAATCTAGCATTTTTGCTGAATCGAAGGTTGTCCAGAGAAAAAAAAAACTGATGCATAAAATTAGTATTTTTTTTATTGTATCAGAAATGTAATATTTGTTATAACACAATCCCACAAATGACTACAGGTGTAACTTAATAGTTCACCTTTTACTGTAATATTTCTTCCTTCAATATTCTAACTTCATAAAATTTATATCAACCAATATTAATATTAAAACTTTACCTAATATAAAATTATTTCTAGAATTACTAGATAGAATGTTAACATTAATACACTTTTGAAAGAGCACTGTTCCCATGTTTCAATACTACAAAAAACACTGGGGTTCTTAACTACACTAAGAACTGTATGCTTGTCAAATGCCATTAAGATTTGTCAAACGGTGTGATTTGAAGAGTATTTAACAAAATTAAAGACTTACACTTTTAACGTTTCAGGCTTTGCAAAACTAACATCCGTGATAGCTTTTTTCGATTCATCAGTGGTGGTTGCAGAGATGTTCGGTACTAATCCGATGTTTACTAACCTTTTGAACAAGTCACTCACATTCACTATTTGACCTGTTGAAAATATTCGTATTAGAATAATTTTTACAAATACAACAATGAAAGGCCAGAGAATCAAGGTTTATTACTCGTAGATGGTTGTACTGGTGGGATATCAGGGGCAGTTTCCATCAGGTAACTCAAACCAACTTTATTACTCGGAGGTAATGTAGATGGCATAGCACTTGCTAATAACTGAAGAGGTTGATGATGATTTCCTGAAATATCAACTTACATTGTTAAAAAAAAAGTTGAAACTTTTTAAACATAATTTAAAAGCATTTTGACATAATTACTATTATTCATACTAGTTCAGTATTTAATTTTAAAATTGTTTGCCCTACGAATTCCTACCAAACTATATTACGTATATAAGTTAATTAAAAATATTTTAAAACACAAACAAAAAATTTTAAAAACTATTTTAATGAAGTACACGTAAACAAACAAACCATGTGAGTACCAGTATTTATATTTCTACTTGTTTTTTAAGTCCTATGTAAACTGCCTCTTCTTCTGAGCCAGAATTTATAAACAAATTTGTCTTAAAATACTATTATTATGAGAATCTAAAACACGAATGTTTAATCCTACATGAAGAACAGTATAACCAAAATACCAATACAGGTTCCTCTATTGGAAATCTATAAAGTATCTACTACTTTACGGAGCCCGATTTTGTCCAAATATAAAACAGTTCTTATGATCAAAGTCTATATTCGAATTTCACTATGGGCCGTCAAACAGATGCAACCTACCGGGTAATCACAAAAACAGTGATAAATACACAAATCCACATACATTAGCATGAAAATTGAATTCTAGAAATCTCTAAAGCTTCAAATTTGTTAAAAACTCGATTTTTTTTACATTAATATATCTTAATTATTATAACTAAAAATAAATGTAACTATGTATAGTAACTGATTCGTTTACCACTGAATGCAGTTGCTTATTTTCACTGCACAATAAAACTATTTCGCTACGAAGGACTTTTACGAAGTAATATTCAGAACAAACAATAAAAAAAGAACTTAGTTTCCTTACTTTTGTTAACGGATGGTGCTACCGAATCCATAGTTCATTCGTTTCTGTGTTCAATAGTAATAAATCTCTAACTCCTCTTGAGGTTGAGAGGAGGCATATGTAGAACAGAAACCAAATAAAAGTAAAACGGTAGTACTGATAACAAAAACTTGACCCTAATCAAAAATTAATTGTGAAACTATAATAAACCTATTAATTTGTGATTATTGTAGCTGAAACAAAAGTTTGCATATTTACCATAAGCAGATGGAGCATTTATATTTGTTCTTTGAAAATGCCTTTCAATTGGTCTTTCCGTATGCCTGTCATCTACTCTTTGAGTTCTTCTGTGAATAGGCAACTCTGGAGGGGTTGACTCCATATTTATTATAGCAACTTCTCCAGGATTAATACCAGGAGGTAACACAGTTAAGCGAATAAAATGATGACGCTTATTAAATATTATTGGGACTGGTGAATCCCCAAATTGAACCTGTAATATATAAATGTATAAAACAAATGAACATGTGGAAAAAGATTTCCTTTTTACCATACAATTTTTTTGAACAGATTAGGGATATAACTGTGTACAATTTAGTCAACTTAGAAGTACTAAACGAATATCAGTAACACATGTGTGTTACTGATTTTGTTCCCGTGTGGAACAAAAGTTTAGACCCTTAAGCAGTTGACTATAAACATTCTCTCCTGTTTTAACATGATTTTATCATTTTAATTCTAAATACCCAATACAAGTTTTCTGAATTTGACTGCTTTGAATTTTTGTTTCAAATAAACTCACCATAAATACCTAAAAACAGAATTTCCTCAAGGGATACAGGAATCCTCTCATCAGTTCAAAAAATTTTATGTTTAAAAATAAATTAATCCTAATTTCTTAACAATCCTAATCCTAATTCATTAACTTGTTTATTGAAAAAAGAAAAGTTTCATATTTAATAAATTTATAATATAATACTTTACCAATGTTATCATACTGTTTAGTTACAATTTACTAATCACCATAATAAAACTCAATATATGCAGTTATGTTTAAAAAGTATTGCATACAACTATTTTTTCCTAGAACAGAATAAAAGATGACAACAATTTATTAAGGATAATGCATTGTTTTCAGTTCAAACAACTGCAGTAAACATTAAACAGTGTGGTAAAATTACAAGTTGAAATAGCATTATAGGGCTCAGCTATCATCCAGTGATTCGTGTACCTGCCAGTCATTTTGAGGGTTCAATTTCGAAATCAGCAAAGATTCTATATTTTTGAAGATGAAGATAGAAAATTTTGTATCCGCCGTCTCCTTGGAGAGAAAATAAAGCTGTCAGTAGACAGCCAATATCTCACATACTAGTCAAAAATCCCTACACTAACAAAAAAGAGGTAGGTAAAATAAGGATTATCAATGTCGAATCAACTCGATGATGAGGTCAGTTAAACTCTTGGAGAATAAACAATTGCAGTTCTTCAGACTATACAATGCAAAACAAAAAAAAGCATCCCAATAAATTGAATTTCCAATTCCATTATAATAGTTTTTTTTGCAAGGAAAATCATATTAACTAATCCTCACATATTTCCTTATTAACAACTGATTAATTGCTATCAATAAGCGTTCATATATTGATTATATTTGAAAACTTTCCTCTTAATTAAATAATGTGATTACCTTCATAAATATAAATAGAGTTGTTCAATAATACATAGTGTAAAACAACAGTATTAAATTATCACTGTTAGATAATTAATGATTTAAATTTCAGTAATATACTGGGATATCCACAGTATGCACTACTTTGAAGCAAAAAATATATGTATATGTAGAAGAGTCATACATACATCAACAATTACTCCATTAATTAAGATAGTTCTGAGTGAATCTATGAATCGTATTATGCATGGCGCAGAATCAATGTAAAACCTAAAAAAATTGCATCTTTAAACATTTTACAACTAATAACATAAATGAATCATAGTAATCAGGATAAATGTATCAAATAGTATGTCTGATGTATTTAACTGGCTACTACATTTTCAACTAACCCAGTGGTTCTCAACGTGGTCCACAGAGGATTACTGGGGGTCCATGAGAAAAGTAGTATTCTGAAGGCCCATGACACGTGGTTAGGACTCCATGTTAAGTTTATATAAATTTATCAGCAAACCAAAAATAAATCAAAGCGTAGTAAGCTTTGGCCGTACAATATTCAAACGTAATTAAAATATAAGGCCTAATATCCCCGTCAGTTTGTTAAAATGTTCCAATGTTTTAAAATTTTCTATTGCACTTCTCTTTATGGTACATTACAAATTTATTCGGTTACAATTTATTTCAGGGTTCTTTATAAAATGTTAATGAAGAAATATTTTGTTATTGTTTTAAAAACATGTTTGTATTTCGGCATGCGTTGTAGATGTAATGAAATTATTTTATAATTAACGATATTCATTTACCTAAAAACAAATATTTATTTATAAATTTGTATAATTATGTTTTTTAAGTATCCGGGGGAAGTGAGGGTCCACAAGTAGCTTTTAGGGGGTCCACAAGCAAACAAAGGTTGAGAACCCCTGAACTAACCAATGAACGATCAAAAATAAAAAAAAAGATAACAGCCGTAATAAAGATCAAACAGTAATGTGACATTGTAAGGCAGGTTCAAGCATAGTTCTAGAAATACAGCTGGTAAGAAAAGAAAACAATTACTCTCAAATTCATAACAAACAAAACTCTAAATCAGTCTTAGTTCACAATGAATCACTGATATTTTAAATAACGACCTGTGTTTACTCAATGAATCTGATAATTTAATGTGAACATATTTCACTGGAAGATTTGGTTATGTTAATATTTTTATCCTCCCCCCTCCAACTGCAATGTAAAACAAAGTTATCCTTTCACAAAAGCTATTAATACTGTTATTTCATTTACTTGTATTTATACTCCTGCTACTTGTATCATTATACAGGTTGTATTCATCTATTTTTTGTTGTCTTTATTCTTGACTATTACATCAGTTCGTATTTTCCTTTATTTTGCAGGGTTGTAAAGAAGCGTTTGGAGTTTTGTTTAACGTGAAAAGGTGACCCTATTCCGATTTATTGTAGTTTAATTCTATCAGATGGTCGACATCATTATACGAGGTGTGTAAATAAAGTAGTGAGACTGATTTTTTTTAAATTTTCTATTCAAATATAATTACAATGTGATATTGTCACCTTCAAAATAGTTCCCTTCGGAAGCCACACAGCGCTGGAGACGGTCCTTCCAATCATTGTAGCATTGCTGGAACTCGGATTCTGGAATGGCCTTCAGCTGGTCGGTTACAGCAGTTTGTATGTTTTGTAGTGTCCCGAAATGAGTTCCCTTGAGGTGATTTTTCAATCTCGGGAAGAGGAAAAAGTCACAAGGACTCAAGTCTGGTGAATAAGGAGGCTGAGGAGCAACAGGAATGTTTTTACTGGCCAAAAACTCGTTTATTGAGATGGCAGTGTGACAGGGCGCGTTGTCGTGATGCAACACCCACTTGTCTTTGATGTTTGGCCGCACACGAAGGACTCTTTTTCGAAGTCTTTCAAGGACCTCACGGTAGAAGTGCTGATTAACCGTTTGTGCCACAAGGCCCAAAAAGTCAAACTCTTCCCTTTCTGAGATCTTTTTGGTCTTGGGAAAGGTTTTTCGGAACCATTTTCGCACAAATTTTTCTCATCTCCAATTCATTGGTCAAAATGTGATGAACGGAGGTGTGATTCAAATTCAACTGTTCCCCGATCATTCTGACTGTCAAGCGTCGATCTGAACGCACAAGGTTCCGTACTCTGTTGACATTTTCATCGGTGTTTGCACTTGAAGGCCTTCCGCTTCGTGGTTCATCTTCAATCGACTCTCTTCCTTCTGAAAATTCCTTAAACCACCGAAAAACCTGTGCCCTTGATAAAACACGTTCTCCATAGGCCTCCTGAAGTTTTTCAAAAGTTTCGGTTGCATTATGTCCAAGTCTGAAGCAAAATTTGATTGCACACCGCTGCTCAACTTTGAGGTCACTCATTTTTAAAACGCTCAAGAAAAAACCATTTCACGAAAACCAACGCTACGGACAAACAAATGACTGTGGCGAGTTCAGATTCATACTGGAGGCGCATCACACGTGCACCTGACGCTACTCAAGGCCACGCGTCTCCAGCGTTGCCAGATCGAAAGCGACGTTGCCAGTCTCACTACTTTATTTACACACCTCGTATACTTACAGAAAGAGAAAGAGAGAGGGAGAGAGAGAGAGAGAGTGAGAGAGAGAAAGAAAGGAAGGTGTTATGACTTATAGAGTAGGAATATTATAAAACTGTTCATAACACAAATTAACTACTTGACAAATAACTAGGTATAAAGATTCGACACTTAATGGCTTATTTAACTCTTCAATCTCCACAATGGAAACTCTATTAAATTTGTGTTTTAAAATTGTCTTCTCTTATTTCTAATTTTACGATTCTAACTATTCATGATAACATTCTGATGTTTTTAACACTCAAAATTTCTTTGCACTTGTACACTGAACTATCCTGAAAATTTGTCCTTTACTTTCGACACCTCAATATCTCTGTTGAGTTATTTTCTACTACAAATTAAGCAATCTGTTTAATCTATTAACTGATATACAGTCATTCTAAAACAGTAAATTTATTTATAGACTAACTAAATTTCATACTTCTGAGGTCTTCCATCTAAAAATATTGGGTAAACATTTTTGGCATCAACAACCAAATTAACTTTCCCAGCTGCCAGGTCAAACCTTGTGGCCCCAATTCTAACTTTTGGTGCTGGTCCTTCAAGAAAAATCAGTCTTTTCCTTCCACAAATGTATATATCGGCTGGTTCACCAAATCTAAGGGTGTAATACCTGTCGTCAACGAATAGCTCACGAGTTGGAGCACCTAACCTCACCCTAAAATAAAATTCAGGTAAATTAAAAAAAAATGGCTCGAAAGTAATATTCTATTTCCATATAGTATTCGATTAAAAGATGCCCACACAAAATATAATTGGATTAAAACAAATTCGTCTTTACCTATTACTTTAGTTAGGTAGTAAATATCTGAACATCTTGTTAATGATATATACTGATAATTGAAAAAGTAACCTAACAAATCATAAATTTCATAGAAAGATCATAAAATGTAGAACGATAAAAGTCGTTCAAGTATATACTACCAATTCGAATTATAGGTGTATATTATGTCATACATTAAAAAAATAACCTTTAAAAATCAAAAATATTATTCAAACGTCTAAAAGATAAGATAATTATGAATCTACTTGAATATTTTATTAAACCAATAATCAATGATTAAAAAAATCTTGAACAAACCTTGATGTACACCCTTCCAATGTTATATCCATTGGAGGGCCTTCAATTTCTAAATGAAATCTATATCTTTTATGAATAATTAATGCTCTTGAAGTTGGTAAGAAAAATATTTCTCTAGGCTCATTCCAAGAATGGAAAACAATAGCTGTATTTCCATAAAAACGAACCTCCCTGATTTCACCTCCCAAACTGACAACAGAAGTCGAATCATTATCAATTTCTTTCACGATTCGGATATCTGTGGGAGGAATTAATTTTGGAGGTGGTTTTGGTTTCATAGAAATAGACGCTGTCATCCTGAAAACAAAAATATAACCGCACATAAATAACATATTTTTTATAAATGGTCCTGAATGAATATTAACGTATAATATATAGCAGTTTTACCTTAGATTTCAAACTATATCTAGTACAATTTATGGTACCACCAATAGTGAAATCATAAATTTTCATTTGAGTTGGTATGCAAACTTAGAAAAAACATACCCTCCTAAAAAATCGTGATATCTAGGTATATATCAGAATAAAATTGATTATGAAAACTTAGTCCCATGAACATTCATGGAATCGTAACATTAACAATACCTATATATTTATTATCGAAAGTGATATTTAAAAAAAAATGGAATTGAATCTAAAAACCTTGATAAGTATATTTTTTTTGTTTCATTTATTTTATAATCCCTTCTTCTTACTCAAAAAAATTTGTTTTGATCCAATGAAATTAACAAACACTATTTCAAAAAACTAGACATATTTATTTGTTCTCGTCATAGGTAATAAATTGCAAGATAGTTTCAAATACAACAAAATGAATTTGAACACGGTGGTGTTAATAACAGGTTAGAAGAGTAGTAGGAAACCTACTTTTGAAAAAGAGCCATATACTGGGAAAAATTTTAAAGTATCATTAGAAAGACCAAAAGCAAAGTAGTATAAACAATTCCATGGATCACTTGAATCTACTAATATTATTTATTTAATGATATGAATTTTTTTTACATTTATAGTCAGATATTGTAAGAAAAATGACATAATTAACACAGAAAACAAATTAGTATAAAGGATAGAAAATAGTGGTACTTCTAGTATATGTAGATATGGACACATTTTGTAAATCGAAAACTTTTCAAGGTTAATTTCGTTGAGCTAAGCTCTCAAATCACTTTAAGCAGGACATGTTGCTAAAAATCTGGTCACTATAACATATGGTGGTGATAATCAAGATAATAAAATGGAATAAAAAAATCAACTGGCCAAAACCTTTTCCTTCTTATTTACACATTCTGACAGTATTTATATCTGAGAGGTACAACTAACTAACTATTATCCTAAATAAAATAACGACATGTTTCGGTCTCGTAGACCATCCTCAATCTAAGCTTATAACTAAAGTATAAAGTAAATTACAATCTAATGTCTAACTGAACTACGCCTAGTTTGGAGTTGAGACATCTGTTGGGGGGGGGGGGGGGGTCGTTTCAGGTATGTAGTAGGTCTTTGTAATGCCTCGCACTGAGTATTGGCATTTGCGAATAACCTTAGAACTCTGCTAAAAATCAAACTTTGATTATTTATATCTGGGGCTTTCTCTACGATATACAATGCTTCTATTATTCGCAATCTCCTTATATGTATAAGAAGATCCTATGCACAGAAAGTAACATTCTAATTAACAAGAAACAAAAGTTAATTAGATATTGAACTCATTATTGATCGTTGGGTTTTGATCAATGATCAAAAACCCAACAACAATTACAAGTTAATTATTAAATCTGTCTTAATATATAATATTTATATCGTAACTTATACGTATTCGTATAAGTTAGTTGGGTTTTTGACTCTGACGAAGACCGCTTGTTACGGCTGAAAGATCTTAGTCTTTCTTCCCTTTTCATTCTGTGGTTTGATCATTGATTGTTATTTCACGTGTTTCTGTAAAATCTTCTTATATTTATATATATATAATTATAAATGGTGAAACCACAAAATGAAAATGAAAAAAAAAAAGACTAAGATCCTTCAACCATAACAAGCAGCCTTCGTCAGAGTCAAAAACCCAACTGACGAACCTGACTGACTTAGTTGGGTTTTTGACTCTGACGAAGGCTGCTTGTTATGGTTGAAGGATCTTAGTCCTTTTTTTTTTTCATTTTCATTTTGTGGTTGATTACTGATGGTCATTTCGCGTGTTTATGTGAAATCTTGTTATATATAATTATATATACACATATATATAAAACAGGAAAAAATTATAACAATAACAACAAAAAGGAAGCACGTGGTATATACGAGAACTCACAAGGTCAACAAAACAAGTAAAGCAGAAATATACCTTGGAGGGAAAATTATTTCTGATCTAAGTGGTCTCATAAACCCAGGAGTAGGTATGATCTGAGGCTGAGATGACGATGAAGTTTGCATGCTTGGATGTCTCATTGATAATAAGGGGTTGGAATACTGAGACTTTACTGGATCAGGATGAAACGGCCATCTGCTGTACGCCCTTTCATGAAATACACTACTATAAAAGAATAATTAATTTGTACAAAAATATTTTGATCATACCCACATTTAATATTATGTAATTCACCACAAAAAAGGATTAAAAAATGGTTAAAATAATCATTGTGCAATCATAAGAAAATATAACAACAATATTTCTTCATATTCTTAGAGCTTGAAACTGTTTTAAAATTTATGTGTAGTAAAATCTTTACATACTTATTATAATAAAATTTTCGTTTCATTTACTAAATTTTCTACTATATTCTTACAAGATTTGCAGAATATTATTAGAATACACCTAAAAACCTCAGTGGTACTAACAAACGTGTTTCAATAATTCATAAAAATTCTAAATTGCAAAATTATAAATCACCTTTAACATTTGAGTTGTCATGATTTTATGGACACTGTTAATAACAAATATGAATTCTATTAATATTTATGATTTAAGAAAAAGAATTATTTTAAACCGGGTTACATTCTTTCTTTGAATAGATAGACAACACTACATTTTAAAATGACTTCCTGCTAAAAAACTAAAAGAAAGAGGACTCACTATTCTGAATATTTGTCCAGTGATAAATGCTAAAGATACTTGTCACTTTCATTATGTAAAATATTGTTGTGGAACAGTAAACCAAAAAGATCTAAACTTTTTTGCCCAAAACATTCATTTCATAGAATGTAAAACTCTTAATTATTTTCTATTATTTACGATTCCATTTACTAAGTATCAGCTTTGCCTGTTTCACTTTTGAGGTTTTCTCTAACATTGAGAAAGTATGACTTATCCAAGTGGTATGTTAACTAATTATTCCTGATATATCACCGTTGAGGTAGTATCCAATTTAACAGAAGTATAAAACCGACTCTACTGATGTATTAGTTATTCTTGACAATAGTAAAGGTATGTTATTCTTATTTATTTCAATGGAATTGTTATATTATATTTTCTAAATATAGAAAATATTTCCTAAATAATAATACCACCAAAAAAATAATCATTGTGCAATCATAAGAAAATATTACGACAATATTTCAATTCCGTTATTGAAATCAACATCTCCCAACAAACAAATATGAATAAACAATAACTTAAACGATATGGTACAAAATGATCATATAAATTAACGTAAATAACTAAACAAAAAAATTCTTACCCGGGGTTAGAAACTGAGTAGTGCGGCGTTACATTCATGAATCCCTGATCTGGATTTGTAAACGGAACACTTTCTCTGGGAGGGTAACTGAAATCTGCAGTAAAAAGCACAAATAATAGAAATTTCATTGATAGCTAAACTATTTTAAGTCTAGTTTAGGAAACTATGTCAGGAAATTTTTAGTATTGGTTGGTACCAATTGCTTATTTACATAAGCACATTACCAATGTTTATTCACAAACATATATAACAAAATTTCACACTAAAGACATGAAATAAAAATCAACGTCCAAACCATAGTAACATATTAGAAAAAAGGCTAAGATCATTTTTTGAATTTTTTCAATGGTTTAGACGTTCACAAACATATACAACTAGAAAATAACAAACCACACAAAACAGAACAAAACATTTACTCCAATCGACATTTCAAACCGTAGATCATCAGAAGAAAATTAAGTGAGATAAAGTTCTTCTGGTTAATGAAGTAAAAACTAAGGTGGAGGTTAATGGAGAATCCGCTAGACTTCAGGCATTCACTCGCGTTAGCTGATCAAACTCGAAAAAAACTGTCACAGCTAAATCCATGTAAGATACATCACAATCAACCAACAAAAATAGCAAGGAAAATTGAAAAAAGAAATAAAATATATATTTCTTTACTCACACTTAAGGTTTGTGTGTGAAATAGACCTCAAATATCAAATGTAATTTGTTACTACATAGAAGGGAGTCTCTGACTTAATCTGAAAACATCTCCTCAGTTCGTCTTCTCCTGATGACGACTAGCTTTCAAAATATCGGTGGCAGTTAATGTTTTGTTTTAATTATTTTGTAGTAATTAATAAGTCCGGTTTAACCTCAATTTTCTGATATTAAATTATATATATAACACAAGGTGCAATTCTGGTTCTGGTTTCTCAACCAGACTTTATAAAACTAGAAATTTCATGAAAGACAAAACACTTTCCAAGATCAATATTTCGGACAGAAGTTTATCATCAGAAGAAGATGAATCGGAAGAGAAGTACTGAGTTCTACATAACAAGGGTAAATGAGGTTTTCAATCAAAATTGTTGGGTCCGGTACACTGGCGAAGAATTACTCCCTACAATGTCATGACCAAAGAAGTAACTTAAAAGCAAACTAAATTGAGTTAAGGAAATTAATACAAAAATGAAAAAATAATGAAATCAATAAAACAAGATGTAGAAATTAAAGCGAAAGTTCATTATCAAATTTAGAAAGACATAAATAAAACTAAGAGAAGAAGAGCATATTAAGCGCTTTTAGTTCTAATCAGGTTCGGAGCGAGCGCCAAGTAACAAATATGAGCTTCCTGATGTTCTCAAAGTAAAACAACTGTCATCGAAAGCCAAAGTTCTTAAACAAATATCCTTCGATAACAGTAGTTTAATTTAGAAAGCCTCTGAGGAAGCCCATAAATCTTTACTTGGGGCAATCTTCGAACCCGGTTTGGACAAAAATTGATAAAACATTCCATTTATTTTTTTAAAATAATGTCTGAACTTGTTATTTTAATTTCTATATCATTTTTATTAATTTTTTTATTCATACTTTTTTTCGCCTCACTTTCAATAATGTAGTCTGCTTTAAGTTACTTCCTCGGTCGTAAGATTATATCGTGTTAGTTCTCGGTGAGTAGATGTATCTATCAAATTTCATCGAAAACCTGACTTGGTCTTGCTTTATCAGACTAAATATTTCTCTCCCACATCATCTTCTTTTGATGACGAACAGTCAATCAAATATCGATCGCAGTAAGTGTTCTGTTCTGTGTACTATATATACAGAAAATCTTACCTGAAACATCTTTTGATTAAATAATCAGCAACCTTTCTTTTTGTTGATAGCTTCTAATTTCCTTGCAATCTTGCACTAAGTCAAAGGTATACAAATTTTGACAAACACATAATTCTAAGAGTTTTGTGGGTTCTCACGAATGAATGTAACTCACGGTTCTCTCACGGTTCAGCAAGAATGTAACTAAACATCTTTACTATTTAACAAAACTACTCATCAATACAAACCAGCGTAAAGCTCATCTCCATTATATGTAAGCTTAACTGAAGGTGATCTTCGAAAGCCGAATGATCCTTTAAAAAGAGTCACAGTTTATTTTAAGTACTAATACAACAATTTAGGTCTGCTCCAGTTTTAACAGAGTTGACTAGCAAAACTTTTCTCAGCATTACTATTTTATTTACATATAACTCGCAATCTTATTATAAAAATTACTCCGATCCAGTGCAAGATAGCAAGGAAATTAAGAGGTCATCAGCAAGAAAGTTATCAATGTAGATGTTGCTGCAAATTTTAATAATAATAATAATAATACATATAAAATAACAATAGTACACTATTAAGCATACACAAACGAAAAAAGATGTAACTGACATATATTCGGATTTAAATCGTACAAAACTATTTTGTTTCCAGAAGAAAATACTGGTCCGTAATCTTTTGAAAAGTTATAACAACTGTTAGATAAATGCATGGTTAGCTTAGGAAAATTAAATTGTGGTTACAACATCAAGGCCTTCATTACAATTTAAACACGAGATGTCACATAAGGATCAGCTCTTTCTATTATTTGACATCTCAATTACTACTACATGAACACTACACCATTTTACAATAGTTCACTTCTTTTTATTTTGCCACTCTTACTGTAAAATTTGAGTTGAATTTACAATGCAAGGTGTTAAAAAAAAAAAACAAAAAAACAACCGGGATCACTCTTAACTACTTAACTTATCAATGGTATTTTAAAGACAACCAAGAAAAACAAAATAGTTACTACATGAAAATTCATAAAACAACCTCTCTTATCAATAAATAGTTATTTACAAAACTGTATACATTTTTTAATCATGTAAACTAGAATAGTAACCTTGGGTTTTGTTACTCGGCTGTACAGAATGAGGAGGTTGATTAACTTTGTCTCCCCATGATTCAGAATACATTTTTCTTGCTTCCTGTAGCTGTCTTTCTTCATTAATAGACATCATCTAAATGTTAAAATAAAATTTAATGATTCTGATAAAAAATTAAAACTTAATTTAAGTTTAAATATAAATTAGAAAGCCCATAAAACAATAACCTCATGTAGCATAGTATTATACTGCGCAAATGATATGTTTCCATCACGTAACTGCTCTTCAGCTTCCTGAATTATGAAGTTCAAATTTCTCTCCGAATGGTGATCAAAATTACGTCGCTCCAAACCTGTTCTACCTAAAAATAATTCTTTTAATAAATACAAAAGCATGCACAACTCTTAGTTACCTGGAAAACTAAAATTGCAGTATAAAATTTGGCACCTCATAAACATAAATGAGCTTTAAAATTTTACAATTTGAAATCCTGATTAATATCGGAAACGTCACAAGTAAAAAAATAGAGTAAGTCTAATACGGATAAAATTGAAGGTAGAAAAAATTAAGACCACAAGATAAAACAAAGCATGCATTTGAATCTATGGGCAGATAATTTCAAGATGAAAAAAAATTTAAACCAAACACATATTTCATTGTACATAAAACAATTCAATAAATCTCTACATAATTAAAAAACGACACTGTAGCAACATTCTACCAAAGAAAAAAAAACTGACCGACATAGAAACAAACTGTTTTCCTTAAATGCAAACTGAATACATAAATATATTTTTTCTTGAATAATCTACTCCACCATAATACAAGGGGGGCACATATATATAGAACAACAAATAAAGCTTTTTTCAAAGCATGTTATTTTGACTAGCAATTTTAAACTATGGAAACTTCAAATTTCCACAGGTTGAACGAGAAGAAAATAAAGTACACTTAATAAAACAGTTTAAAACAATACTTTGTTTCATGTAAAAACTAAAAATGTTATCAGCACAAGAATTGCTAACAGGAACAAAGTTCAGTTAGCGTCGATACAATGCAGTTACTCTGATAGGAACTGCTTCAGAAGATTGAAGAAGATGATATACCAATAAAATTCCTTCTAAAGCAGTATTTTACTCTAATAGAATTGATTACAAGTTAGATTTTATTAAATTTATTCAAGTACAACATAGGAAAATCTAGGCTAAATACATAATATAAAAAAAATCAATGATAAGAACCAATTCTAATACAATAATTTGTTGAATTCTTAACAATGCCATATTAAACTCTGTTATAAAATTCCAATGAATACCTAAAGCATTATATACAAATATAAACTAATCGTATAAACCAGTGTAAAATTTTAAAATGGAGCTGAAACCTTTCAAGCACTAATGTTCTTCAACAGTCGTCCTTTTTTTTTCCCGATCCTTAAATGTTAATAAATCAAAGTAGTTGCCTATGAAACTGCAAACGAAAATAGAATAAACCTACCAAATTCAATCATGTTTTTTTAATATTATGTTTGTAATAAAAAAAAAAATTCATTGTTACCTTACTGTTAGTTCTTCAACTGTCCATATCGCCTTAATAAGTTCTGGAGTTTGATAATTATATAATACATAATGAAAATAACAAGTCAAGCATTGCCAGGAATGATTATCCGTTATAATAAACAAAATCTCATTATCACAACAGTTAACAAAAATGTTTCAGTTAAATTTGAGGAGAACTGTTGGATTTATTTAAAATGACTAAGAGTTAAGGGATAGAAATAAATTAGTCATTAGTTCACATTTAACACGAATTATAAATTGTTTTTATAATATTTTACTATTCGTGACCATATTCTAACTACAAATTTTTTTTCACAATCCCCAAAAAACCAATAATGTTAAGCATCTTCAATCTTACTTCTATTATTATAGCCAGAAAAATGTTAAAGATTATAATAGAAATATATTAACGCAACATTACAATGAACTTATAACAATTTATATAAAATGTAGTCCATCGTTCTCTATATTTTAAAATGAAACAATCTCATAAAGAAAGCACTAACCAAATAAAAATGATTAATATAAATAGCTAGAGTAAAAAGAAAAACAGAAAATCAATATAGTTTCACTTTACAACACACAAAGAGTATATATAGTATGATCTTCACAATTAGGAAAACAAGCTTCCTAACTTCGGAAGTCACAACATCTAACTTTGTTGATAAAACTGACTTTTTTTTTTTCAATGAACTAACTACATTTTAAAATTTCAAGAGAAAAAACAGTAAAGGACTCGTTTTACTCGAACAGTAAATCCTAAATAATCAAGATGTTTTAGTTCCAATTATCTATGTTATTTTAAATTATGGGTTTCCGAGTGCTTACTATGAGAACCTCACATACATACTTTCACTAAGAAGGAAAATTAAATCTTCGAATTAGTTAAGGAGAAACGGGAACAAAGATTTTTCATTTATGCGGGCCTCATCATATCCTTTAAATAAAAAATAAAATAATTTAAATATTTAGAAAAATGTCTGCATCAGATATCAGAGATAAAAGAATTTAATGAAATTGTATGGGAAAATTAAATCTTCGAATTAGTTAAGGAGAAACGGGAACAAAGATTTTTCATTTATGCGGGCCTCATCATATCCTTTAAATAAAAAATAAAATAATTTAAATATTTAGAAAAATGTCTGCATCAGATATCAGAGATAAAAGAATTTAATGAAATTGTATGTGGGTTTAAAAGTTTTTAAATTCACAAATTAAATTTCATACATAATGCACTAATTGTTTGTTCACACAAACAGTACACTTTCCTACTTTAAAATAAGGTATATAAAAATGACAACAATGGTTTTAATACTTATTAAAAAAACAACCAAAGGTATGAATTTAAAAGGTAAATGCTACTAGTAGATATATCTAGTACTCCGTTTCGAGGCAATAAAAACAAAACATAATAATTAATTAAAGTTATTTGTTGCCCATTTTCCACTGTCCCAGCGCACTATTCCATTAGAATTAATTAACAAATTAACAAATTAATTAACAAATATACAAATCATGTTCGAATTCTCATTCTATATACATAAAATTTCGCAAATAGTTTTATGTATTTTAGTAGTGTAAAATTCAGTTGTACATATTTCTTTATTTTGAAGTGTATATATATATATATATATCATATATGTCTCAACATCTAAACCACAGTAAGAAATTCAGAGATATGACTAAGATCTTTCAACCAAAACTAATCTTCGTCAAAGTCTTAATCATACTGAAACAAGTTAATAGGACATCTGGTATGGTATTGAGAAGGAAAGGAGGCAAAGAGATGCTTTAAAGGACGTAAAGAGCAAGTGAAGGGAACAAAAACTTCGGCACGGCAAATGAGGGTAAATAAAGAAGTTCAGGAAGAAATAAGTAAAAGTTACCAGAGCAATAGCTTTGCCTACAATGAATTAACAGCTAGCAGATAACTTCTGCTGAATTCTTCCTAAACTCTTCTTCTGATTTGCCTTGCCCAGTTGTCTGTTCACTACTGTCCTTACTCTTTACGCACATTAATAAAACACCCCTCTTACCTCCCTCCTTTCTAAGTACCATACCAGATGTAGTATTTTCCTATTTCATTTGTTTCAGTATGAGTGAGCTCTAACAGAAAATCAATAGTTTTGATTGAAATATCTTAGGTTAGGTAAGGTTGCAATGGTCCTCCCAATAGAGAACGTACATAGGCCATAAGTCGGCCTCTTGTGATACCATGGCTGTTGAAATATCTTAGTCATATTTCTGAATTTCTTACTGTGGTTTAGAGGTTTTTTTATTTTACGTAGTTACTGTGAAATGTTAGGTATATATCTGTGCGTATAAGTAAAATGTCCAATTATTTTATCGCTCACAGGACAGTTGGAATATATGTGCACATTTATCAAGAATATCGACTCCAAAAATCCATACAAATCAGAAATTTTTTACTTAAAGATTACTCCTCTATAAATTTTTTTCCTGATCCTAAAGCAATTCACAAATGATTATTAAGAATATTAAATACATTAGAAGACACATCCTATATGAAGTGAGGAAAAATTAAAAGGAATCTAACAACTCGAATGTAGGGAAGATATAAACTTATATCTTCCCTATACTTCAATGCTTACTAGAAAGAAAACCAAATAAATCAGATAAAAATACCTTCAAACTGATGAAAGAACGACCATAGAAAATTGCAAGCTTTACTTTATATACAAAAAGATTTCAAATCATAATGTAATTATCAATTACCCAGACTGTCATCAAACGTTGTACGTTTTTTTAAATCTCTTATGTTAAAAGTTAAAATAGAACAACAGTTCACAAGATGACAAGTTCATAATATTAACTCTATGATGAAGGAATGCATAAGAACCAGTAGAGAACTTGCGAAGTAAAAATTTTACAATTATTTTATTCGAAAGAAAAAAAATAATTTCTATCATCTCCAGCTACATTCTCTCTCACCAATGTTATTATTTTAAGATAGTTCATTATTGTAAACACATGCTAATTAAAGTTAACTTAATATTAATGATATCATAGAACTAATAGTATAAGTAATTTGATTTGTTCTTTCTAATTGGTCAATTATATTTTTTTTAATCTTAAAAAACAAATTACTAATAAATAATTTCACTATAATTTTTATCAAAAGTTAGAATTATAATTTCTATGGACAATAAAAATTGTGTATAGTAATTATAATTACTAGGCACAATACTTCAAATAAGCTCCTTCGAATAATTATCTTAAAGCATTCACTTTTAAAGAAACTAGGAAAACTAAATTTAATGAATTAATAACCTTTTAATTAAACATAATATTATCATAATAATGATAAAAAGTTTATTATGCACTACACCACGGTAAGAAATAATAATAACAATTGAATGTTTTTTTTTTTAATAATGGAATACGAGTTTTGTAATTTCTGTATTGTAAAGTACTCAGCCTTACTTTTAAGTGAATTGAAATTCGTTAAAATTTAAGCATCAAATAAAATCGAATACTATTCATACAAAAAGATAAAAGGATATCGCCGTTTGGGCGATATGGTTATAAAACCATAAATTAGAGCCTTTAACAAAACGGTGCTACATGACAAAGGAGTTAAACCTTTTGCCCTTCGAACAGGCCATAATTGCTGGAGAAAAAAACAATAATTTACGCTTCTTAATTTTGCAAATGGAATAAAAGTGTAAACGAATGAAACTATAACATATCTTAAACTACTAAACAACAAAATTAATATATGTAATACTTGTTCGGTAAAAACCTATGTCACTGACGAATGTCAAATGCTAATTTCACACTTGACAGCTTTTTTGTAGATCGTGTGATCTTAGATAACGTCACGGAGAAAAATATCCCCAATAAAAGTTGTAGAAAATGAAATTAAAATTGTATATATTTTTTTAATGTATCATTTTGCAAATGTTGCTATGAATGTTTTGTATCCTTTATCGCTTATAACAAGTACAGATTTAAACGTAAACACGATCGAAAAAGCCGAAGACATAAAACCCTTTAAGCCGTAATTTAACGATACCAGTTTATTAGTAGCGCACACACATTAAGTACGACCCGTTAAAGTGCTCAAAATCACGACATTTTACACATTAACACTTTTACTAATTTCATATTGACTAAATTTCCCAGATTTTCCCCATTAAACCTTGACCCGGAAAATAAGGAAGAAAATGAAACACCTCCCATTCAAATTGGATGTCATTTGACTATTTGTGTAGTGCAAACGAACAACAGACAGACAGGCACTTGATCTTGATGTTCATAGATGGATTTACCAATACATTTCATGATCTTTCTTCACAGTTGATTAACGAGCCATATTGTCGGTCACTCCATGTATAAAAATATCATAATTATTCCGAGTATCAAATATGCCAAAATACTTTTGAAAAGAACTGATTAATTAATTATTTGACATCATTTCATATGACAAAAGAGTTTACGATAAGGAATATTAAATATATAATATATATATATATATTATATATATATATATATATATATATAAATGACAAACAAGAAAGAATGAGTACAATGGATAAGAATGCAAATAAATTTATATGTCATGAATATTAAAAAGAGTAAATTAATAAAACAAGGTAAATGTAAAAAATGTTAAATATCTAACTATAATGATAACCTAAGAAAATAAAATCACATCCTCAACACTAACTGGAATCATTGCAACTTGTAACTATAAAATGGTGACAAAATAATTTTTTAATGCTTAATTTGAAGTACGTTTTAACAATTTTGAAAAGTGTCTGAAATAGTTTGTAAAATTGATATGTATTCATAAAAGCCAACAGGATTACTGATATCCTACCATATTTTTACTTCCAATTATTTGAAAAATACTGTAGAAATACATCCAGTAACAGTAATCGTACTATATACTTGTATATAGTACAAAAATATGAACCCATTTAATATGAACAAACATAAAATATTTGAAGGATTCATATATTGTTATTCTAATAACTGTTTAGTACATACGAAAATAAAAAAAAAATATTCGTTATTCATAGTTAAGAGAAACATGATATAGAAATTTCGTTGAAATTCGAATTTTACATAAGTAGGCGAACAAAATTCATGCATTAAACACCTTTAATTTTCGTTACTTGGATTACATTAATAATCCATTTTTTAATGTTCAGAAATTAAATTAACCTGCACATATATTTAATAGTAACAAATAATTCTAAATTAATATGATAATTGTAAATATCTAAAAGTGCATTCACTTTTGAAATTAAGTAATAAATCAAAAGAACAGATAATAATGGCAAGTTATTCAAATATTAATATTATAAAATAATTTCAGAAATAAAAGGTTATTTTAAAAAAAATATATATTTACATGGAAATACCAAAAATGTAGAAATCAAAAATTTTTGGGAATAAAAATCAGCTTGTACCTGGTGATTACGTGAACTTTTCCGCTTCGGTAAATGACAGTTACTAAATGTAACATAAATAATTTATATCATGCATATCTTAATCATTGACGGCCACGTTCCTCAGGTTGAATGTCTTAACTTCCACATTTATCACTCATAAAACATTTTTTTTCTTTATCTCACGAAAATGCAGTCCAACCTTTTTTCCCTCTTCACGACAATCATTCGCGGGCAAATATCATGATCAAGATTAATGATTATTGTATTTATGAAGTGAAACTTTAATAGTATTTCTTTTTGTAATTATAATGCTTTACAACAAAAATAAAAATCAGAAGAGGTTATAGTTATAACCGATACTAACTTTGTTATAACTACAAGTACACAGAATACATTCCATTTTCATTATTCAATCAATAAACATAAATATTATGACAACATGTATTAAATTATTAGCTTTAGAAGAACACATTCTTATGAGTCTATCCATAAACTAATAAAAAATAAACACTAGACGTTACGAAGAGAATGACTGACTACAAAGAGAAATGAAGAAACAGTGAATCAATATTTTACTTTACATGCAACTAGTCCACATGCATCATCCCAGCACAAATTGCAACATATATTTTTCACAACTCATCGTTTGTTGACATAGTGAATGAAACTGTAGGCACACAAATAAGCAATAGTTATGTTTAGATTATCAGACTAGAATGGATATTATTTGAAATAATTACAGAAATGAAAGAAAACTGGAAAAAATGCAGAACGTAAAAATATAAGATATATCATAAATATGAATAAGTTTTAAGTCATGTAAGTCAAAAAAATTTATTGATACAACCAATATCTAATGTGCATGCTCCTCACCTACATTCAACACACAATGCAGATTTCGGGATGTTGTAGGATCTCTCACAGGTATGAGAAAAACAATACAGTTTTGAAAATATTTATTAACTAACTTATAAGATGTAATGTAAATAAATAACAGTAATACGAACTAGAAGAGCTGCTAATACGTGATGGTCTGCCAAGCCTATCAGGTCTAATTCGAGGAGAACGTTTCTCATAACTTGGACGATCACATGATTTCAAATGTGCCCACGATTTTTCATCAGACCTATCTGAAATTACGTCGGACAAACGAGGACTACTGGGGCTCCTCTTCATTTCTCTAGATTCATCGGACGATGATGAAGGTGAAGCAAATGACAAGATGGGAGGAGGTGGAGGTGATGGTACAGGACCACATAATTCAACGGATGTAGGAACTCTTAGATCAACGTCCTCTTGACCAAAAGGACTAGAAGAAAAATAAAATGTCAGAACTAAATAAAAAAATAAGCATTATATAAATAAACATACCATTACCTTGCAATTTTCGCTTTTTTGGAAGCTTCTGGACTATGGTCACGCTTTTCGATCGAAGGTCTTTTGACTGCAGTATGAATAATTCTTCTTAAATCTACATCTTTACCTGAAATAAATTATATTTTTATTTAAGTTAAAATAATTTTCAGATCAAACCATTTGAGATAATTTTAGCACAGAAATGAAGGTAAACGTAAAATTATCAACTACCTAAAAATAAAAACCTCTTGTCTTGTACCTTGTCTTTTATTTTGGTTTCATAAATATTTTACCGATAAAGATGAAATATAAATCAAACAAAGAAAAAATATGTACTCTGAAGTTATGATCATACAAATAATACTTGATGTCTAATACTAATCTACTGACATTATAAAAAAAAAAAGCATTATCAGGACATATCTTCAGATATACCAAGTTAGACAGTACATCACCAATAATGTTGTTACCACCAACAATGAGGCTATACTTTGACGTTCTTAATTTGTTTTTGTTATAAAATTACCCAAAAAGTACAACGAAAATCCAAAAAGCTTATTTCAGTATGTAATTTATCAATTAATGTCAAAGTTTTTTACTTATCAAAATGACAACAGACTATGATAGGTTATATAATTTTAATATTGGCATTACTAGAAATGTCATGTAGAAACGTAAAAATTACTGACTCTTAGAATTTTTTAACAAAAGAAGTAAACAAATAAATAGATTAGAGTGCTACATCCTCAATAGCTTTGGAACTGGACGCAAGAGAAATTCACCATTATAACTGAAATTATTTAAATTAATATTAAACCAATAATGAACCCAATCATTAAATTGAGAAAAATTTCAGTGGCAAAGAATGCTAATACTCTCATCGAAATAAATATAAGATTCAGTATGGCTGTAGGGTTCAATACTGAGGGGAGTGGGGGGGATTTATATAGCGGATGGTAGAATATTTAGCACTACAAATGAAACAAAGGTACAAATATGCAATTTCCACCAAACTCTGCAGGAACAGTTAAGTGGAAAAGATCGAATCATATATTCAGTTATATTTATGAGCGAAATTCAGAAGTAAAGTAATATTGACCTACTTTTAGAGGTAGTACTCTTTGAATGGCCTTTTAGTTTTACTTTTTTCATATATATCCATATTCCATACATACAAATTCTAAATAATTATACAACCTGCATCACATGACAACAAAAGATAAACAGTAAATAAACGGTAGTCCAACACATTTGTAATTTATTTAAAATGCTTACGAAAATAAATATACTAGAGTGCAGGAGAGAACCACCAGCTTTTTTTTTTAAAAAAAAAAAAAACAACCTTCAATATCATTACATGATAATTTCTGATATTAAGAAAAAATGAGTCAGTAGAACGTTATAAATTATTAAGTTATTCGTATAAGATATAAATAACGAAACGAAATACCTCAGATATATATGTACCTGTTATTTCCATTCTAAGATATCAAACACGTTTTTTATTTGTAACTATAAGTCTCAACATTATTCATTATTTCTAGACACCATTGTGGAAAAAAACTATTGCCATTTGTTACAAAACCTTACCATAAGTGAAAACTTAAACATAATCATTAAGGCAACAAAAATATGTCGAGTCAATGATTTATGCAAATCAGAATATCACAAAAGTTATATTGAAAGGATACTCCAAAAAAATATAACCTGAAAATATAACTCGATAACATTTTTATTTGTATTATTCAATAATTAACTGAATATATGTATACATTCAATTGATTTCCATCACCATATCGTAAATTTCTAATTAGGAAAAATCCACTGACGCTAAAAAACATTGCACCAACAAATTTTTCTTATAATAGTATTATAAAAGAAAGAAATATTACCCAGCACAATGTCAGACAGACATTGTTCTAAAGAATCTGACTCTTTTTTTGAATCTAATCGTGTCTCTGGTGGAATGCATACTGTAACAAATAAACATCAATTTAATAAATATTGTTTATACAGATTATTTTTGTATAAGCACTTCTTAAAACTACAAAACTGCATTTTTATGCAATTAAAATTATCATTACAATAATGAAATACTTAGATATTAACCAATGAAATAAATTATATATAAGTATATATATCAACATCTTAACTACAGAAGAAATCAGAAACATGACTAAGATCTTTCAACTAAAACAAGTGGTCCTCGTCAGATTCAAACTGATACTGATAAGGCCGCTTGTTTTAGTTGAATGACCTTAGCCATTATACTGATTTCCTACTAAGGTTTAGACATTGATTTTTATTTCACGTGTTCATTGTGAAATTTATATATATATATATAAATTTCACACCTTTTATACTGAGTCTCTCAATTTTTCGCACATATTTTCTCCATGTTTGCGATACGAGATAGATCAATTAACCAAAGTTTTTATTTACATATTCCGACATGTTTTGGTCCTCGCCGACCATCTTCAAGGATTATAGTAGTACAAAAAACATTAACATTTTGAGCAGGAGGCAGAAAGGCTTGTTAAGTTCTCATTGATAATGGTTACAGCAACAAACGGTTCAACTCAATCTTAAGAACTTCCATAGGCAGACTCAAGAAGAGCAAATTTCATAATGACCTCGAAAACAAAGGTACAACTTATACAATATACTATAACAATCAAAATTCAAGGGCTCATAAAACAGATGAACGTATACTAAAGGGTATAATCATGGTTAACACACCTTGTCTCAATCCTGAAGACCAACTCCAACTGAAGATTTCTATACAGACTCAAGAACAACGAGCATGGTAATCTGAAATAATGTTCAGAACAAGTCAACCCTCCAACGAACCAACGTCGTATATGAGTATCAGTGTGACATAGGGAACTATGAGGCCCTACAATCTACATATGCTGGTTCTACCATAACCACACTCTCACAAAGACTGATAATGCACCTCACTTCAGATGGACCCAAGGAGCATGCTTCAACCGTATATGGGATTAAGTTAACTACAGAAATACTCATCAACAATACAAGGACTCTACAAGAAAACAATCATACATGATTATATATCATGGAGGCATTATTTATAATAGAAAAACAACCTGTCATAAAGAGGTGACGTGTCATAATCAAGGTGAAGTGTCTACTAGAATTTTGAAATTATATGAAAGGAATATGAAAAACCAAGTAGGGAAGCGTGAAGGAGACTGTCCGTCCTCTGAGATTTATACTTCAGACTGAAGATAACCAATGCCTGAGTAAAACCCCCTCCTTGTCCATCTACCTTTTTGCATTTTTCACAAAATTAGGAAGTTAGAATATTACATTTAGTGTTCATTTGTTTATTAATGTTCTTGAATTAGATTTCAGTTATTTTTTTGTACCACTATAATCCTTGAAAATGGTCAGTTAGGACCGAAACATGTCGGAATATGTAAATAAAAATGTTGGTAAATTGATCTACCTTGTACCATAAACATGGAAAACGTATGTGCGAAAATTTGAGAGACTCATAAAAAAGGTGTAAATTAAAAATAGACACAACATTTAATTAGTTGCTCACACTCCTGAAAATTTCCCAATAATAAAAATGTTAAGATTAGTACATATAAAGAGTATCTAACTAACATTGAAAGTTTAAAATTGAGAGTTTAAACAAAATTAAAATAATCATTACTTCATATTTATGTTAAAGTAATTTAGGTTAAATTCTATTTTCACTTACATTTAAAGTTGTAATTAATTGGTGTTCAAACAACAACTACAAATTACATAAAGACCTTCTCACTGAAGAAAGAGAAAAAAAAATCACATTCTAACCATTGATGTTGCTTCCTCGTTAAAATGCTTTCACAAAATTCAAAATCTTAAAAATAGGTTGTATACTACACAAATATGGGATAATGCACTATATGTTAATATTATTAATATGTTAAATAGTCACCTAAAACCCCAAACTTTGAATTTCCAAAGATTGAAACAGTGGGAAAGTAGAAACATATGTAAATTTATTGTAATGGCTTAACATGTAGCAGCCAAATGTGAATTTGTTGACTATTCGAATGAAACTATATTATGTAGTTTAAGAATTAATCGTGTACAAAAGAGGTTGTTTTTGGAAACTTTTGTTTGTATTTTTTTTTAGAGGACAGAAATGTAATACTACATATTTTTTGAGAAAGTTCTTTCTCATCAAGAGTTAACAACTATTTGTAAATTCGGAAAGTAAGATATTAGAAGTATAATTATCGAAGAAGCAAAACTAGATCATTCAGTCTCTCAAGAAAGACAAAGTACAAATGTAAATCTATAACCATGAATGAAATACTGTTTATACACTTCTTTGAATAATACTGTTGAATTAAGGAACTTCTTTGCTATATTCCCGAGATTAAAAAAAATTCCAATAAATTTCACACCATAGCATTTGGACAAATTTTATAAAATCCTAAATATAAATAAATTAATAATGAAATTTCACAGCAAAGTCCAAAAAAAATCATCGTCTAAACCACGGTAACAAAATCAGAAATGGAAATAAGATCTGTCAACTACATAGTACTTCCATTAAAAACGATCCTAGACGCATAACAAACAATCATGAGTAATTAAACTATAGGCCACCTGGATATATATTATAGGTAAATACATATATTTACAGTATGTAATTTTCGGTTCAACTAACAGTCATCCAGAGAGAAAATCGTTCTACCAAAAATTCTATCTAAACATGTGTATCTGCTTCATGTTTAGTGAAGTTTACTTATTTACTCACACATATATATTATATATATATATATATATATAATAAATATTGATAAAAGTATCGACCGTGGAATAGAAACAAAACTAAAATTTATCGGGACTCGGTCAGTTCTTCAGGTTTTAACAACTGTTGTTGTTAAAATCCACAGACTCATTTTCTTTGTAAAACAATTTGTAATGTAATACTTAGTTTTTCTGTTTCAAAATTTATACTTCTGCCTATGAGAAAGGTTTTAACTAAAAACCGAAACGTTGGCAATGAGAGTTTAATTTGAACCTGAAGAACTGACCGAGTCCTGATAAATTTTAGTTTTGTATATATATATCAATGATCAAACCGCAACATGAAATGGAGAAAAAAGATTCAGATCTTTCAACCGTAACAAGCGGTCTTTGTTAGAGTCAAAAACCCAACAATTGATCATTTCACAGGTTTATGTGAAATCTTGTTATTTATATATATATATATATACAAACTATAGTTTATCGGGACTCGGTCAGTTCTTCAGGTTCAAATTGAACTCTCATTGCCAACATTTCGGTCTTTATTTAAAACCTTTTTTATAGGCAGAAGTATAAATTTTGAAACAGAAAAACTATTACATTACAAATTATTTTACAAAGAAAAATAGTATGTGGATTTTAACAACTGTAGTCTGAATGATCACGTGACACTGACACGTTGGCAATGAGAGTTTAATTTGAACCTGAAGAACTGACCGAGTCCCGATAAACTATAGTTTTGTTTCTATTCCAAGGTCGATACTTTTATCAATATTTATATATATATATATAAAGATACAACCTTTTGTATGTACGAGTATCTGTTGGTTTTAACAAAAGTGTGTGTTATTTCTCTATGTGAGTTGTAGATTGTTTTGATAAATGTATTATAGTCTTACTCTAATTTTAGCCCTGAAGATGATGTACAAATACATCGAAACGTCGGCCTAGAAAGGAGTTTATTTTCTTTTATTTGACCTAGTCCTCAATAACAAAACAGTGAATATATATATAAATATATATATCAATGATCAAACCACAATAAGAAATGGGAAAACAAGACTAAAGATCTTTCAACCGTAACAAGCGGTCTTCGTCAGAGTCAAAAACCCAACTGAACACTAGATGCAGAAAACATCTGGTGAGGAGTTGAGAAGAGTGGGAGGGAAGAGTGGTATTTTAAAAGGGTGAAAGCACAGGAAAGGACTAATGTCCAGAAAGGGATGTTTGGGGAAACAAAGGAGTACAGTAAGAAAAAATAAAAAACTATCCGCTAGCTGTCAACCCTCTTTGAAGAGGCTGTTGCCCTCGTGACGAAAGAGGGTTGACAGCTAGCGGATAGTTTTTTACTTTTTCTTACTGTACTCCTTTGTTTCCCCAAACATCCCTTTCTGGACATTAGTCCTTTCCTGTGCTTTCACCCTTTTAAAATACCACTCTTCCCTCCCACTCTTCTCAACTCCTCACCAGATGTTTTCTGCATCTAGTGTTCAGTTGGGTTTTTGACTCTGACGAAGACCGCTTGTTACGGTTGAAAGATCTTAGTCTTGTTTTCCCATTTCTTATTGTGGTTTGATCATTGATTGTTGTTTCACGTGTTTATGTGAAATCTTTATTTTATATATATTATATATATATATATATATATAATATAATCAATGATCAAACCACAAAAAGAAATGGGAAAACAAGACTAAGATCTTTCAACCGTAACAAGCGGTTTGAACAAACCCAACCTGTTTGGTTTTTGACTCTGACGAAGACCGCTTGTTACGGTTGAAAGATCTTAGTCTTGTTTTCCCATTTCTTATTGTGGTTTGGTCATTGATTGTTATTTCACGTGTTTATGTGAAACCTTTTTATATAATATAATATATAGTTCACCAAGGAAAGAGAAAAACATAAAAACACAC
This sequence comes from Hermatobates lingyangjiaoensis, assembly GCA_026182355.1. NCBI lineage: Eukaryota > Metazoa > Arthropoda > Insecta > Hemiptera > Hermatobatidae > Hermatobates > Hermatobates lingyangjiaoensis. Next base: position 5,199,734 of record JAPFBL010001938.1, read on the forward strand.
AAAAAAGACTCACAGCGATATTTCGACATTCGTCGTCATCGGGTAGAAGTAGTCCAGTCCCTTCGAGTCACTGAAGCTAACTAAGCTTCATATATATATAATATATATATATATATATAAAACTAAAGTTTTTCGGGACTAGGTCAGTTCTTCAGGTTCAAATTAAACTCTCATTGCCAACATTTCGGTCTTTATTCAAAACCTGTTTCATAGGCCTACAAAAACAGAGGAAATATAAGAAATAATACAATCATTCAAAAATCAAACATACATATAAGTGCAATTAGTTACAATTAAGAAATTACAATAGAAATTTTGACTAAAGGTAAGTAAGAAAACTTACAGAAGTATAAATTTTGAAACAGAAAAACTAAGTATTACATTACAAATTATTTTACAAGGAAAAATAGTATGTAGATTTTAACAACAACTGTAGTCTGAATGAACAAGTGACACTGAACTGAAATAAGCAAGCAAGGTAATCCAATTTCACCAGACAACCAAAGTCACTAACACAATTTTTCATCTACCAACAATGTTTAACTTAACACACTGGAATAAATACTATTTAAATTTGAAATGTCACTTCTATAATTAATGGACGACTGCTCCTTTCTAATATAGAAACTGGAAATGTTATATATTAGAAAGGACCAGTCATACATTATTTATAGAAGTGACATTTCAAATTTAAATAGTATTTATTCCAGTGTGTTAAGTTAAACATTGTTGGTAGATGAAAAATTGTGTTAGTGACTTTTTTGTTGTCTTGTGAAATTTGATTACCTTGCTTGGTAATTTCAGTTCAGTGTCACGTGTTCATTCAGACTACAGTTGTTAAAATCCACATACTATTTTTCTTTGTAAAATAATTTGTACTGTAATACTTAGTTTTTCTGTTTCAAATTTTATACTTCTATAAGTTTTCTCACTAACCTATAGTCAAAATTTCTTTTGTAATTTCTTACTTGTAACTAATTGGAATTTTATGTATGTTTAATTTTTGAATGATTGTATTATTCTGATATTTCCTCTGTTTTTGTAGGCCTATGAAAAAGGTTTTGAATAAAGACCGAAACGTTGGCAATGAGAGTTTAATTTGAACCTGAAGAACTGACCGAGTCCCGAAAAACTTTAGTTTTGTTTCTATTCCACGGTCGATACTTTTATATATATATATATATAATATATATGTATATATCAGTACTGAAATAAATTGGAACTCGGTCAGTTTTCCAGGTTTTAAAATATAACCTTTCCAAGATGTACCAAGCAACGGGTCCTCATGCAAGTAACACGACGAGGCTGAGAGTCAATTCAATGTTCGACTGACTAGGACCAGTAACTTGATCGAAAGATCTCAGTTCCATTACTGAATTTCCCACTTTGGTTTAGACATTGATTTTTATTTCACGTGTTTATTGTAAAATCCTGTTTTATATAAAAATATATACATTTATGGAAGCCACAACTTACATTATCTATATATCCTAAAATATAAAATAACTTTGGTATTAGTTGTACCAATATCATCAATCAAAATATTAAACCATTATAAAAAAATATATTCTGATGATTTACCAATTTCACTACCAGTAGACATCGTAGACGGACTAGTTGCAATAGACCTTGGACTACTATTCCCAAGTTCAATTCCATCAGATTTAATAGGCCTCTCTTTGGCTGTAGACATGACACTATCCAGCTTTGGTAAAGGCGAAATATCCATAGTTATGTCTGGAGTTACTGTGCGCTCACTTTCCTTATCTTTTGAGAAGTCTGAAGAAACAGTGACCTCGTCCAACTTTTTACATGTATCTTGATTTGAGGAATCCACAACTAAATGATCATATGATAAATTCTCATTCGTAGAGTGTAAATTATCCTCAGGAATTTGAGGATTATTTGTATCTTCTCTTTCAACTTTTGAAGGAAACACTACCTCATCTGATATTACAGATTCAGTAGTCTTCTGATCCTCGTCGTGTTTTTTAGAAGATTCTGCCCAAGAATGCTTTTTTCGAGGAGTTTTAATCTTTTTACTCCTACTGTGAACCTTTCCAATAGATTTCTGCAATCGTTTTTCCTTATACACTCGTCTCTTCCTCTTTGATAATGCTACTCTAGACCTAGATTTCAATTCTTTCTGTTTTGACTTGTGAGAACTTCCACTTGACAGAATCTTATTAATCTCATTTAATGGTACGTTCTTATTAGACGAAACAGGCCCGAACTTTATATTTTCACTCAAGGTATTTTGTGTTGGTGACGAAGACTGAGTAGAACTTATTTGCTCTTTCTGTTTCCTAGCTAGTTGACGAGGGTCACGTAAAAGTAACTGTGTTTTAATTGAACTAAATTTTTTAGAAGAGGTTCCTTCAGAGGGTATATTTGGAGGTTCGTTCTTATTTAAACCAGAACTACCAGCTGAATCTCCTGACGTTTGAAATCTGTGAGGCTCCTATAATCAAATCAATTGAATGCATATTTAAATAGTAATAAAGGAAACTGACACTAATAGACAATTATTTTATGAATTAATTAGTAACACTAAATACTGTTATACCTCCACTATGCGCAACATGACTAATTCAATGACTTCAACGTCAAAATAAGTTGTGTTTTTCATCAATAAACATAACATACAATAAAAAAATTGTCTTAACATATATATATATATATATATATATATTTCACTATAACATCGGAAAGACGATCCAAACTGGACATACACAAGTTAAATATATAAATATATGTTTTGTTAAAAAAACAAAACAAAGATGCTCACAATTAAACTAACTTTTCAATATTTCTATTACCACAGTGATCACCGTTAGGAGCAGAAGTAATAAGTCAAAGATACAACAGTCAACTGAAAAGAACTTTCGCATCTGGAGACTTCGCAGTGGTGCCACAACGCGAGATAAAATATTCAAGAGGACAGGAAGAAAAAACCAAAGGATCGTAAAGCTATATGGAATATAAATGATAAAGAAAATAAAACAAACAATAAAACTTATAAATAATAATAAAAAATAGGAACAGAAAACAATAACAATAATTAATAAAAAATGTAAAAAAGAGAGAAAAAATAAATAAAACACCAGAAAATTAAAAAATATGTGCACCTCTTTAGAAGTTGTAAGAGTTATTTATTACGATAGGGTTTAAAACTTGCGTTAAAACTCTGAAGTAATAATTTAAGTTGAGGTTGTACGAATTTACGTATATGGCAACAGAAGTCTACCTACTGTGTTGACTAACCGACACTCCGTGATTATTCATAAGAAAGCTTAACATAGTAGTCAACAAACCACATAGAAGACATTACACTGGATACATTTCAAGCGGTAAACAGATTAGGTCTTAAAACAGATACCCTATATCACAACAGACATGTAACTCTTAGAGCTTCTGAAGAAGCGTCATTTGTCTCCCCGAAGACGCTTACGACCTGGTCTAAAGTCATCAATTTATATTGTTTTATAATTATTTTTTATTTTTTTTCGTTTTACAAATATTTTTCTATTAATATTTTTTGATTTTTATTTATTGCTTTGTGAATATTTTATAATGCATGTTATATGCAGTAAAATAAACATATTTCAAAGAAATTATAAATATCTTAATATCATTTTTTTACGTTAATAATAATCTTCTTAACAACCATATGTACTAAAAACTTAAACGAATAACTTATTTTAAAAAGGTTCTGGTGCCACTGCAAAATTTTAATCACACTAAAAAAATAAGATTCGGAGAATTTAAAGCTATTCACAAGCCACTCTGAACAAACATGACTGGGTCACCATTTCACTTTTTTCAACATTTTTAAGACATCTCGAAAAAAAACCGTGGTTAATTTCAGTTTAAATAAATCCCATTTTTAGAAAATATGTCCACCTCTTCATTATTACAACTGTAATAATAGCGACTAGGTGAATAACAGTCTATTCACTTAACTAAAACCAATACAATTCGAACTCAGTAGAAAAACAATTACTCCTTCTCTACAATGGTACAAGTTTTACTAATTAAAAAGGATTTTTTTTTTAATATTTCAACAAAATAATACCAAAAAAGGAATATTGGCCCAGAAAAATATTATTCTGCCCATTAATATCGTTCAAGCCTAGTTATCAATAAACACCAAAACAGGCTATTCCAAACTAGAAACATAACCAATGACAATGTAATAACTCCCAAGAAATAAATTAAGAGTTGCAGGTAATAAAACAGTTTAATATTCGTTTTTAGTTAATTCGGGATTGCATTAGACAATAGGACTATTAAAATCTTTAGAAAATTCAGCTGGTTTATAACATACATTTAGTAAGGTGTATGGCTTTTTGGTATACTTTTTGTAGATAACAATTTATAGCATCTAATAATAACTGCTTTCTTAATCAGACTTAATAAATCTTACCCAGTAAATAAAAGTATAATTTTTTTATCAAATTTAAGGTATGACAAAATATATGATCTATTAGAACCAAAAAAGAAAAGTGTGATACAGAAAAACTTTGCATACAGGTCATAGCCAGTAATGTTGGTCATATTCAGTACAGAAGTTTAGTAAGTACTTTAATGTAACTTACATTTTTCTTTACACCCAATACTATTAACTCCAAACATAGGATTCACATAAAGAAAGCATACTAATTCACAAGCATTTTCGTTCCTATCTCTCAAAATTAAAAAGAACTCATTCAGTCAACTGACCTAGGGGTCCGAGTCGGAAAGAAGAGTTAATCACTTATTGGCCACTTCAAATGAACAAATATGAATGCGATAAATAGCATGTACTGGGAACTAAATCATTCAATGATTTTTTTTGTAATACATCTACATTTATTATAAAAACTGTAAATGATAAAATATACTATACACATTTTATAAACCACTTATAACCAAAACACTAATAATTTTGTGAGCATGAAATCATATCTAACAGTTAGTACTATTACGTCTTTTCCAGTGGTAAAAGATTCTAGCTTCTTTTGTTCCTTCTCTAAAACTTCTTGTGTTTGAAGAAGTTCTAATTCTACTTTTCGTTTCCGCAATTTTAAAAGTTCCTTTTCTTCTTTCAATATTTTTTCTCTCATTAATCCATCGTTAACAATAGGAGGCATTGAATGATCAGAAAAATGCCCTTTAGGCTAAAAAAAGGTACAAAAATTAAAATCATTTCAAATTATACATAATTGAAGATTGAGTTGGTCAAACTAACCAGTTTTATATATTTATGTTTCCAGATAATTTTAACATACTAATATTCCTACTACTAAATTAATGATGAAAACGCAAAATAAAATATGTTCGTTAAAGTTTAAAAATACATTTATTGTACACATTAATTTCTGTTAAGATTTACACAAGCCAAATATGATTGTTATATGAAAAATTTAACAAGTACATTGTATTTATGACATGAAGTCGTACCTCTTCATACGAAATTAATTCGTTCCGGAAGAGTTCCAAACCCCCAATACTCACCCCAGATTACACTTGATAAATTAAAATAACCAATGCAATACTTGTTATACCTACTATAACTGTAAGAAGCATAGAGATGAATTTTAGAATTAAGTAATAATACGTAATAATATTCAGTACTTTAGCTTTGGATCTGAGTGCCCGGGTGGGTGAACGGGAGGGTATGGTGGGGGAGATACAGAGGAGGAGGAGACAAATGTTTCCTAAATACAAAACGTACAGGTATATATATACTGTACGAACACACGAGCACAACTTACTTTAAACTTTATTAAAATTATAAGTTGAAAGGAGAATTATATTGTTAACTTTTTATAATGTTACTATTTTTTTAACTTCAGAACTTCTATCACTTTTTTACTTATATTGTTGTATATTTTTTTGCATTTTATTCTTTACTTGTTTCAACTGCTATCGTCTTCAGATTCTTTAGCTATTTTTCGCTCAGGTTCACTTTCAACACTGGTTGTTGCCTCACGTTTTGTGAAAAACCGATACAAGTACGTTCGTACTTAGCGACTTTTTACATTTTTTCTGAAATAAACAAGGTCATACATATTTTCTGCTGTAACAAATGTACGAGGAGGCACCTTTTCCCTAAATATGTCAGTCTCGTCACAATTGAACACTGTGCAACGTATCCCTCTCTGATCTCTCCAATTGTTGAAATTTTCGTACAAATTCGTCTGCCCCTTTCTTATCAGCACTTGATACTTAATCTTGATAATAATAATCTTGATTGATAATCTCTTCTTAAATTTTTCAAACCACCCACGAAAAATCTTTTGTAAAATGAAAATATCGTAAGAAGAGGCTTTTGTATGAAGAGATACAACTGCAGTAATCAATGATTTATTATTATTTAACATGAACTGAATTGATGAAAATATTTTTTTAAATTATATTTTATTCGCAACCAAAGAACAATAACTATATGTTTCTTTTTTCCAACACATCCTCACAGCTCTGGGCATTAGCTCTTCTCATTCTACATATGGTGTAATTACATTCTACAGTTAATGTAATTAGATATATCTGTCAATCCAACGGTGGATAATGTGTTATAAATATAAGGAAACACTAAGATAACATAAATTATAATCAACAACATAAAAACATTTACTATATTTTATTCTTCAAGGAGGAATGTAAAAATATATATGTATGTTTGGTGCTTGTTTCCTCTGGGGGGAGAGGGGAGTCACTGTGTTTAATATTCCAGTGACTAAAGCTTGTTTAAAATCTTTGAGGCACTATGTGAATATATTTCTACATATCATTAAGTAGATGAAAACATCCCTGTATTTCTCAGAAAAAGTGCATTTTTTTTTAGTGCACTCCACCTGCAGTTGAAGCCATTGAGATTAATGGTATTCCGGTTAAGGACTACTCCTCATCTAACAAGGAAAGTTTGCTTTCTCAAGCAAATGGGCAACTGTCAACATAACTGCACTCTCCGATGACCACTGAAGTGCATCCAAACAGTTTTACTTGTGGTCTTGTTTTTGACAGCTTTATTAAAGCTTAAAGCTATTACTATATTTCCCTTAGTAAGTAATGACCAAACTTCTTCCATACATCTTACCATAAACTTATCAAAATAGAACTGTCCATAAGGACGATTAATCAAACAAGAAAAAATGCTCAGCTGACACCGACGAAGACGAATTTCAATATTTCCACATCAAAGCAAAGGTTTACAACTTCAAAGGGAAAGCAAGACTTTTTTTAAAATGATATAAATATTGTAAATTCAGTCCTTTACAAAATAAATAAAAATATGCAACATTTAATTTATAGGATAACATAACCCTGAACCTTCTAAACCGTAAAGACTTTGTGTTTATTTTACAGGAATAAGTAATCATTTTTTAAGTAAATAACTCATGTTATCAGTCAATAAATATACCTTACATTATTGATGTAAAATTTAACATACATGATGAATATCTAACTTATTTCTTTTTTATTAAGAAACAATATATATTTAATTTGGCAAACAAAAGTGGAAATAAATGACTTCAGCAAGTTGAAAAAAATAACATCCATTCTAGTTACAATATTTTCTCTACATATCAGTGGATTAAAGTATTACTTTAAACCCTGGGTATGGGTCAAATTCATTCATTTTACATAGGATAAAAGAACTACAGTTCTTTGTCCGTTTTATTCTTCGTCGTCATATTTATGGTCCATTTCATTTTTATTAATACCACAACAATTAATACTTTAATTGTTAACCCCATCACCCTATAAGTTAATATACATTTCATTATGATTCGACCAATAATTAAACCAATCACTTTAAAATCTAAGCAAAAAATGCTGTAAACAAAATAAAAACTATTATTAAAGCAGATCACTAAAGTAACAAACGTTCAAAATAAATTAATTCAATAAATCAGTTACCTTAATGAAGTTAGGATTAATATGTATACTAGTTGACTGAGGTACTGATTTTACAACAGGCCAATTTCCATCGATGTTATTGACACTGACATCAAGGGTGGCTAATTTGCTTCGAGGAAATATGGCATCCCATGTATTCCTCAACTTGTATAGTTGGACACGAGTTCTTTCATCAGACTGAAACATTTTTTTGTTTTTCTTCAACATGTTAACAAATTAAACTATACTTTCATTTCATTTTGTTAAGTCGACGTATCAACAACTACGGTTAATAACAACAATACATCAATACATCAGTTAACAAATTAAACTATACTTCCATTTCATTTTGTTAAGTCGACGTATCAACAACTACGGTTAATAACAACAATACATCAACAAGACAGTCATAAAAACCTAAAAATACTAACAACCAAGAGTTAAAGGATTTGAACCCACGCCTCTGCGGCCGAAGTAAGCGACCTTAACAACGAAGGCACTTAGGTGCCCACTTAATTTGGATACTATTATTGTCTTAACAAGAAACATGTTTTCATACTAAACATTAAATCAAATTACTTAAAATATTTCATAATGATTTTACAATGTAATGATAAAACTAACCTTTTCAAATACTAAACTGAAAATTGATGCTATATTATTACCAAAAAGAACAATATAGTTTTTCCCAACATTCTTCACTATCGAATCAATTAAGTATAAACCTGGGAGCTTATCACCTTGCACCTAAAAAAGAAAAAATGATTTTTAACAATCTGAAATCAAATTTAAAGTAACAGTTATCTTTAATAACAAAGTATATAGTATTTGTTACTGTTACATCAACTGAATTAATTTATAAAACGTAGGTCAGAGCCATATCATAAATAAATTCAACTTTTAAATGCTCAATTGATATAAATGGTTCAAATAATAATTTTATAAGAACTTCAATTTATATTTATTTGTATGATTACTGTTTTTTTTACAATTTTTTTCTTAGAATATATTTTAGTAGATACTTTTTTTAACAATTTTACATAATAGTACCCCTCATTTGACAACATTTGTCAAATACTATTTCACCATTCAACTTTATATCTCTTTGAAACAAACTTTTTAACTTTTAAATAACTTTTAAACAAGCCCTCCACTATAATATCCGGATTGTACTGCAATGTACTTAAGATCAATATTCGTCCGAGTTGTGGGAGCAGCCACAATCACCTAACCTTATAAGAGTTGGAATATGCTTCAAAAAGGTACTTCGAATCTTTTTTGAAACCTTATCTTATATTACATTTTTGTATCATTTAAAGTAAAATATCAATATACGGTGTAATTGACTAACAAAAACGGATACTTTATGCCTTTTGGTCAGTGGAGATCTTAGCGCGAAGAAGATTTTGTATGTAAACAAATCTTAAAGCGTAAATTAAAACAGACAGATGGCATTATAACGCAAATCACTAAAAAAAACAAAATATCTTATATAATCACAAAACCATGATGACATTAAATTATCTTAATACTTGAAACGTACAATTATTGAAAAAAATTAACAATATGTAAATACAGATATAACAATATATTTAAACAGTTTTAAAGAAGTTTCGGAAGGGTTAATGTCAAAGTTCGGTTTTATTTAGAACTTTTTTCATAGGCATACAACACAAAAGAAAATATAAGAAACCATATAGAGGAGTGATCATCAACTGATCATGCACATAGAATCAATAGTTATAAAGCTATTAAGAGAAGCAAAATGACAACAGAGAATTTGCAAATGAAAATATTTTCTACTCAGAGTGAGAAAACTTAGAGAAGTTTGAATTTTGAAAATGGAAACCAATTGAACGATTATATTAGACGTTTAAAATGAATAAATTAAGAAATGGACAACTTTATAAAACTGTCAGCATGCTAGACATGCTTGTTATAAAAACAAGAACGAATGCTAGCATTGCACTAAACAATGACCCCAACAAAGAATCTAGTTTTTACTCCATAATACAAATCTACATTAATAGACACAGACTACTAAAACTTAGTTTAAAACACCTGAGTAAATATTATTTAAATTAGAATATCACACATATTTAAGAGATGACCAATCCTTTTTAATATACAGCATGTCCAACATTTTCTTCTTCATCACTAAATTATGAAAAGAATTCAGTTTTCATTGGAGTAATCATTAAGAATTCTTCTAGCACTGGTAGAATTTGTGTCCTAATTATTTAAAATATTGCCGTTTTCACCCCACATAATTTTTATATTTATGAATGAAAGTATGCTATTTTTTTTCCTAGCTTACAAGTCAAATTTAAGACGATTATGAGTGGAACACATTTAAAACATTGACTAGTTAAATGAAATTTATTTTGCTGTTTAGTTCATTATTGCATTAATTTAGTGATTCGGACAAAACTATATTGGTGATAACTGGTGATATAAGAGAGGAATTGGTTTCCAAATCTTTTGTATACATAAACCCATCGAATTTAAAACATTGGTTTGACATATAAAGTTTAGAATGGAGAGAAATTTTTGCTTTGAAAAAGAAGGTGTACTTTAATTTTATTTGCTTGTTTTATCTAATTTAAAAACTAAATCTAATATCTCAGTACAAAGTAGTGAACATCTAGATAAATCATTAGGTATTTAATTTTCAATATTGGATTCTTTAATATTTTTTTAAATTTTAATGCATTTTTTTACTTTACTATAAGTAAAGTATAGTGATCGTGAAAAAATTCGATCTCGAGATTTTGACGGAATTACATGTTTTGAGGTCCCAGAAGTCGTTTTATGAAGTTTTTACGATGATGTCTGTGTGTGTGTGGGGTGGGTGAGTGTGTTAGCATTGCTTGTTACCACGCTACGGTCCAAAATCTTTGATGGATCAAGTTGATATTTTACACAAAAATCGGCCTCATAAGGAAGAAGATCCCTATTGTTTGGGAAGAATTATGCATGATGGGAAAGTCACTTTTTTTGCCAAAAACCGTTTTTTTGAAAACATTTATTTCTTCTAAACTGATAACCCTAGAGTTTTGAAATTTTGACATTATGTTTGAAGTTACAAATGGAACAAACGAAAAATATATTCAGAATTTTAAAACAACAGGAAATATTTTTTTTTTTAATAAAATGTAAAAATTTTGACTTATAATTCAATCTAAAACCTTGTGAGAGCGATACAAGCTATACTGTTAGACGGATCACAATGAAACTATGGCTAAAAATAGAGCATTATGTGGAGAATGAGTTGAGATATTTTTTTTCAAAATTACATTCGCTAAAGGGGCGTTACAGTACGATTTCTGTTTTCAGAAAATGATTTTTTGACGCGAAACGGCTCATTAAAAAATAATGAAAATTTGACCAAAAATGGAACGACAAATTAGCAATTCATAAAAAAAAATTCATGAAGTTTCAATTACGGGAAAGAGCAATAACGATATAAAAACTGTTTGTTTATCCTAGACTATGAGAACACCTGCTATACTTGTCGAATTTTTTATATTTTTTTACATTGTTTACATTGACTTAGAAATTTTTTGAGCGAATCCACTGAGATAAAATTGATATTTATAAAGGAACAATTTAAATTGTTTATTGACTTATATGAGATGTATGAGGAATAATATTGTGCAGGAAAATGGTAATACTCACTCAGTAAAAATTCGTATATATGTTATTTGACAAAAGGGGAAGGAAAATGATCTTATTAAATACTAAGAAGCCATAAAATTCAAAGTATAATAATTCCGTAAAAACCAAACATGTAAAAGATAATTTAAAATTGATTTCTTTCGTTTAGAGATTAATAAATGTAATTATCGTACATCTTTAATTATAAATCATCTTAAAACAACATTTCTTCGCTGTTTATGATGTTTTTCAGAGAAAAAAATCTGGAGTGGCCTACACTCTACTTTACTATAAGTAACTTAATGTCAAATTTCTTGAGTATATAAAATATAACGTCTCATTTAAGCATAACATAAATATCTAAATGGGTTATAATTATTAGCATTGCATTCGTGAGGTAGTACAGATAGTGATTGAAGGACATATCAATTTATAAACTTATTTTTGTACATCACAAATAATTTATTATTTGTAAATAATTTCATTAGTATAACTACAGCAGTAATAACATTTTTGAAAAACCAATGTGAACATTTCTTGAAACGAAATATTATCCTACAAGAGAACATAGCTATTGTTCAAATAGCCATTTCAAACGATTTCTTACATCGTTTACTTAACATCCTTCTACATTGAATATTAAAGTAAAATTTTCAAATTTAATACAGTAAAATACCCTTTTTTTTCTCTGAAAAACATCATAAACAGCGAAGAAAAAAATGTTGTTTTAAGATGATTTATAGTTAAAGATGTACGATAATTACATTTATTAATCTCTAAACGAAAGATTTCAATTTTGAATTATCATTTACATTTTTGGTTTTTTATAGAATTATTATACTGTGAATTTTATGTCTTCTAAGTATTTAAAAAGATCATTTTCCTTCCCCTTTAGCAAATAACATATGTATAAATTTTTTCTGAGTGAGTGTTATTATTTTCCTGCACAATATTATTCCTCTTACATCTCATATACGTCAATAAACAAGTAATAAACAATGAACAAGTTTATTAAACTGTTCCTTTATAAAATCAATTTTATCTCAGTGGATTCGCTCAAAAAATTTCTAAGTCAATGTAAACAAAGAAAAAAAATATAAAAAATTCGACAAGTATAGCAGGTGATCTCTTAGTCTAAGATAAACAAACAGTTTTTATATCGTTATTGCTCTTTCCCGTAATTGAAACTTCATGATTTTTTTTTTATGAATTGCTAATTTTTTGTTCCATTTTTGGTCAAATTTTCATTATTTTTAAATGAGCCGTTTAGCGTCAAAAAAACATTTTCTGAAAACAGAAATCGTGCTGTAACGTCCCTTTAGCGAATGTAATTTTGAAAAAAAATATCTCAACTCATTCTCCACATAATGCTCTATTTTTAGCCATAGTTTCATTGTGATCCGTCTAACAGTATAGCTTGTATCGCTCTCACAAGGTTTTAGATTGAATTATAAGTCAAAATTTTTACATTTTATTAAAAAAAAAATATTTCCTGTTGTTTTAAAATTCTGAATATATTTTTCGTTTGTTCCATTTGTAACTTCAAACATAATGTCAAAATTTCAAAACTCTAGGGTTATCAGTTTAGAAGAAATAAATGTTTAAAAAAAAACGGTTTTTGGTAAAAAAAGTGACTTTCCCATCATGCATAATTCTTCCCAAACAATAGGGATCTTCTTCTCTATGGGGCCGATTTTTGTGTAAAATATCAACTTGATGCATCAAAGATTCTGGACTGTAGCGTGGTAACAAGCAATGCTAACACACTCACCCACCCACCCACACACACAGACATCATCGTAAAAACGTCATAAAACGACTTCTGGGACCTCAAAACATGTAATTCCGTCAAAATCTCGAGATCGAATTTTTTCACGATCACTATACTTTACTTATAGTAAAGTAAAAAGGGTATTTTCCTGTTTTAAATTTGAAAATTTTACTTTAATATTCAATGTAGAAGGACGTCAAGTAAACGATGTAAGAAGTCCACTAGCTATTTGAACAAAAGTCATGTTCTCTTGTAAGAGAATGTTTCGTATCAAGAAATGTTCACATTGGTTTTTCAAAAATGTTATTACTGTTGTAGTTATACTAATGAAATTATTTGCATCAGCTGTGTGATGTACAAAAATATGGTTATATATTGATATATCTTTCAATCACTATCAGTACTACCTCAGGAATGAAAGACTAATAATCATATCCCATTTAGATGTTACGTTATGCTTAAATGAGACGTTATGTCTTATATACTCAAGAAATTTGATATTAAGTTACTTATAGTAAAGTTGAGTGTAGGCCACTCCAGATTTTTTACAATGAGTTTACTGTTACAAATAATATTACTGATACATATTTATGAAGTTCATAAATTGAAATTGGACTATCTATTAAGTACATATCTTTCACAATAGGATGGTGTGAAAAAATAGTTGGTGTAAATTAATTATTCCATAATATAGTTATGCCATATCACTTCATTAATAACCCCTGATAAAGATCTATCGGCACATTAACAACTTAATGTTTTTCTTAGAGAGACTGATCTCTTCATCAGTCTCTCTTTCCAAATTTATTCATTATAGTTTTGAACACTTCCTTTTTCATAATAAATGTGTAGCTCAATGTTTCACAAAAAATTTTTTAACCTGAAAGCGTAAAATAAACAAAAACTTTGAAGCGCACATTTTTCATTTTAATATGGAAAAAACACGTACCACTGTTACATGTAATGTGAGGACCTATAGGAAATCCTTTCTCACAGACAAAATACACAAAACTGGAATAAAAGCGTTATTGCCTTGTTAGTAATTGAAGGATATTCTTCTTTAAATGAAATCCAAAACTGATAGATGGACAGTTCCACCTCTTCAGTTAACGACAAACCAACGTCCTATATATATTTCATTAAATTTCTTCCGAATACATGTTCTTGTCATTCTTCTAGATAACTTTTCTAGCTTTCTTATCCAGTGTTTCAAATTTTCAAAAGTTACATTATTAAATAGTTGTAAATAATAACTAGCACTGTAAATAAAACCTTTGGGGAATTACTATTTGGTGTAGCTGAAAATTAGAAACACCAGATAAGAAAGCTAGGAAAGTTATCTAGAACATTGACGAGAACACGGATTCAGAAGGAACTTAATGAAATATATATCAATGAAAATCTCCCTATATACATATAAAAACAAACAATACATTACTTTTGAGATAATTCCCGTGCCTAATCATGATAGATTATTGAATCTCATTACCACTGAAAGGGCCGTGTTCATTTTGCCCCGAAGAAGTTAACAAATTCAATTAGTTTCCTTGAACGATTGTTCAAGAAATTTGACACATAAGTTATTCCTATATTTTTGATTTATTTTGACGTTTTACTTTATCTTGCTTCCATTACTTTGTTTTAGATCTGACTGTTTGATTTTACTTCAGTCATGTGGACAAGTGAATCTGTAAGAGGTTACTTATCTGAGTTGCATTGATTATATTGTTTACATAAACCAAAAAAAATCATAATTCTAAAGTACTGATTCACTTGATTTAGTAAAATAGATAAATTAAAAGACCTACTAGTCAATATGAAAAATCTGCTTGAGGATAAAATGGGTAATATAAAAAATAAATAAATGCATAAAAAGAAAAGATAAAATCACCAATAACCAGGAAAAAGAATAAACTACTTAGAAAGAGAGAAAAAAAATAAGAAATATAATTATACTTGGCATTGATAACAATATAACAAATGAAGACCTGGAGAACTTGTCCGAACTAATACAAACAAAGATATACAATGAATTTTCTTTGAGGGATACAGATTTTTATCACAAGATCTGGGAAATAAACCGAAAAAAATCAGTCGATTTTTTCAGGCCAATACTGTTGGATCTTACCTCAAGAAGAGTCTAATACAAAAAATAATTAAATAAAACAAAAAACTTACTTTCTTATTTAAAAAATTCTTTTTGAATTTTTTCAAAAGAATTCTTTTTCTTACTTCTTCAAATTAAAAAGGTTTTAAAATAAAACCGGAACGTCGGCAACGAGTTTGATTTTTGACATAGAAAATTGACCAAATCCGGATTCCATAATACACCTATATTCTATCAAACAGTTGATATATTATTGAATTGTTATATTTGAAGAATTGTACTGAAAGACGATAAACGTGCATACAACTTTTATCTACCCAAATAAATATGTACATATAATAGTTCAAAATGAAATAATATACCATGGCAATTTAAGTTTGAAGAATAAAGGTATGGTAATTATTAAAAATGAATATACACTTAAAAAAAGTACTAAAATTCTTAATAAAATGTAAACATTTTCTTGCTCTTAGTGGCTTTACAAAATTAATAAATTTGTGGTCTCAAACCAAACCACCTACCTTTCGAATGTGCTCCTCAATAACATGGACAATACTGGGAGCTGAATGGCTGTAATCATCAGCAAGCATTGTCAGCATGCTAATTAGCGGTTTGCTATTTACAGTTAAATCGCAGAGTGATGATGAGAAGTCTTCAGCCGCTGCATCACTCATACTGTTGTTTAAATTTTTAGGGGATATTCTCCTAAAAACGAAATATTCTGCAATTCATTCTTTCATTTTTCGTTATATTAGCAGCATCATAACAACAAAGTGCTTATCAAATTACAATATGGTTAACTTCAATTAATTAAATACCAATGAAATTCAGAAATATAACAAATAATTTTATTTAATTCACATTTACCGCTCTTAGTCAAATGGCGGCTAGATGTCAATTAATCAGATTTAATTAACAAAGAATTAATGTTGTAAAAAGTAAAATTAATGCACTTGGGTTTATTTCTACAGTAGAAAAGAAAAATAAATTAAAATAAATCTATACCTGAGTAACATACTTTCTAAATGTTCACCTAAAACTTTGAAACCTATCACAAGATAGTATAAATTTCGTCTGTTCAAGGCTAACGGACGATTGTGCATTTCATTTATTATAATAAATGATACGCAACTTTTGAGATAATTACCGTGTCTAATCATCCTAATAGATCATGAAATCTTATTACCAACGAACACTTGGTAAAATATTTGGTTAAGATACAATATTGTGAAGAAAATGCATACTTTATACAGGATTCAAAAACCCATAAATATCAGAAAACATAGCAAAGGCGGCTAATTCTGAAGTCAGCAACCATGCCATACAATATCCCAACTCTAAATATCTTCGTAAAAGATGCATAGACAGCATAAGCTCCCTTTTTTCATATTAAACAAAAAGTAAAATCTAAAAGATCAGGATGAACCCTCACCTTTCTGTATCACGCTGCTTAAATTCCATAAGTTCATTAACTAAGGCGATACATATTAAAAGTGTATTGTAATGTATGATCACATCGTTAATCATTCTCAGACGTCACAAATGATTTAAGACATACATACTTTACCAATTTGTAGTTGAACATTTCAGTTTTTATGTAAATAAAACAATATATACTACAAAAAATCAGTTTTTGGGAGTTTATACTTTACAAGTTCCAAGCACATTATGAAATAATGGAAAGCCGAAATAATTAACACAACTGCAATTAAGTTGAACTATGTATAATTACATTACAAAGAATAAAAAATTTACTTCACAAAATGAACAGATCATTGAATCACGAAACAGGTCGAACATAGAGCAGACAACAAAACAGAAGTTAAACTGCAACGTTCAAGAGGTTAAACTCGAGTAGGTTATGGATTAGAGTTTTAGTAGTAAAAGGTGAAGAAATTTTATTCACTTAACAAAATAAATTCACTAACCTTATTTTTAAAAATATTTACATTTAATTAGAATGAACTGTCAGCTCCCAATGTAAAGTTACATTATTAAAAATGACAACTAATTTTTTTTTTACGAAACTTGTAGAGTTATCAATTTCTCGTGTACTGACCAGCCATAGTCATTCCAGACCTTCTTATTTAATAGAAAAGTATGTTTTTATTTTATAAATAAACGAGTCACTGTTGGGTATTGGCACTAAAAAGCATTCTAATATATTTGGAATGCTCTTGAGCATTAAGAAACTTGTAAATAATTAATCTGATTATACCAATTGATACTATGCCTACTTGTTGATAACTCCCAAGTAATTTGAGTGACCAAAAAAAAAGATATTTTGTTCTTACTAGTAAAATTATCACTATAAATCTTATTCATTAGTCATTATTTTATTTACATTTTACACATATATTTTTAAAGGTATTTCCTAAGATACTAGTTTAAAATATGGTACCATAATGTATTTTACTGGTTGAAAGGGATTAGTTCCATTTTAGATTTTGCTCTGAAGTATATACGTTGATTTTTTCACATGTTTTTTGAGAAATTCTGTCATATAAGTGGATATGTAACAGTTATAATAAAATAAATGTATCCAATAATTTTTAGACGTACAACTGATAAAACAATTCCTGTTTATTTAGAGGCATTCAGTTAAATTTAAACTTCTATTACAATAATTTTTTTTCAACAATAACCATTATAGGTGAAGAATACTGTTGAGTAATAGATTATGGTGAAATGTAGGAAAAGGCATTGATTGTTTTCCAGTATTGCAAAAGTCTGCCTGTTCTAAGAACTTTCATTCCTGCTGTTAGTAAGCCACCAGGGCATACTTTTTTGTTTAGTAGCAATATTTTAAACTATAGTTACACTATACAAGGAATAATTCTTGATTTTTATTGTCTGGACTCCTGTTCCAGCTCACATAAATGACATCTTTACTAGATAAAATAAACACTATGTTTCAATACTTATTACCCTATTTATTCAACAGGTCTTTATGTAAGTATTACAAACCATAGAGGCATACTTAAACGAAACTGCCTTCTATTCCAAGTTTCCAAATTTATACCACACCTGCTTCAAAACACTGGTTAGAGTTAAGTTGTAGGCTTATGATTTTAATTTTATGACGTTAGTTTAAGCTCATATACAAGAAATGTATTTTTTATATGACTTTCTATATATGTATAGTAACTCTTTGACAATAGATCATTAGATTTTCTCCTGGAATCAATAATTACCGAGAAGATTTTTTAGAATTATACTACCAAACGTACCCGTCTTTGACGGAATCAAAAATTCTATTATACTTGGTATTCCAAAATATCAATTATAGTATTATGCTAATACTATAATTAGAAATGATAGAATAGTAGAAAATACCATTATTAGTACACTGTTAAACAAATGCCTCTGTATACACCACATTAGCTGTTTGTCCTTCAGGTTCACGGAAGAACAAACAGTTGGAACCTCTGACTCTTGAGCAAGTAAACTAAAGTTGACCATGTGAGAAAAACTTGGTCTCGCTAACTTGAATTCCTGCGTTAGATAAAGTCTCCCTTTGCGACTTAGTTAACGTCATTGCGAAATAGACTCTGACGAGACCTTGCAATCATTTCAACGGAAACAGACAGTGGCTCGGAATCAATGGTATGGGTGATGTACACACAGACTCCACATTCCACACCCAGTCATGATGGCCGCCTCTACGGCACATCTGTGCAGAGCACAAACTCCGAGTCGTGTCCCGTTGTACATTTCCCGGGGCACTCAAGTTGCGTAACATGAAATTTGTTACTGATACTAAATCACAGCATGTTGATGCTCCTACTTGAAGTTTTTACTGATAAGCAGGCAGTCCAAGAGGAGTCACGGAGTCAAGAAATTCAGTTAGATAATAAACTACTTCCTCATTACTAATCACTCTCTTTACTGACTTTTAAGTTCTATCTTCGGGTTGATATAGCGTAAGAACATGTTTGCTGATTTTTGCTGCCTGTTCATTAGTAAGGCTTGAGCATTGCTCGTTCACAAAGCCATTTATTCTGAATAGATAGTACATCTTGAACTCTGGGAAACACCTTGTCAATAAGCTCAAATAAGCATAATATTCATATATTAGCATTTTGCTATAAGCAAATATTCATGCACGCAAATGAAATTAAAGTCAACTAACAATACCTAATTGTTACACCTGTATATTTTCAAAATAAACATGTGTGTGTAGTTAGTCAAACACGACTTAAAAGTTCATAACTTCGCTTCATCATTGAATATTCCATCCATCCAAAGCTTAGATTTTAAGTTTGACATACACAAATCTACAATCAAAGTTTCAGCTTTATATATCTTATGGTGGCAATATTTTATGGACAAACCGACAGACAGAAATTATTCTAAGGGTACATGTGGCTTCTCTAAAGTATGAAACTTAATAAAAACTTGATATGAGTTAGTTCTAATTAGGGGGTCAAGGGGTCATGAAGCGTCGCTTGTAGCCTCTCTGACCCAACGCTACTCTCACCTCCGTGTGGTGACCCCTGGACACGAGTGGGGCCCCAAGCTGCCTCACTCTGACAAACGAGAGTAAAGCGGCTCTTTTGGTTTTCTTGTTCGTATCATCCTGTGGAAGGAGGATTCTGAACCGACCTGATGTCGGTGTGTCAAGCGACCCGTGCGCCGACTGGAAGGCACCTGGGTTAGTTTAGGTGTCCAAACGGAGCCTTTGGGATACCTGGCGCCCTCCCAAAGTAAGTAGCCTTACCTGGTCAGTCGGGGCTCTCACCAGGCGGACATCTACCCCCCGGTACTCGTGGGAACTGTATGGATTCTGAAATTAACAAACATAAAAACCATAAACCAGTAATGGGCGTTGGAGACAAGCCCAGAAAAACCACTCGGAAGGAACAGGACACGTCCATTCGAAAGAAGGACGAACCTGGCCCTTCCGAGGAAAGTAAGGATTTAGTAGGATCCCAGGTTACTGGACCTACTAAATCTAAGAAAAATATTTCTCCCTCGTTAAGAGCCTACAGAGATAAAAGAGGTGTTTTGCGTGTGCTGAAAAAGCTTAGTGAGATACCTGAGAAAGATCTCACTGAGCAAAATAGGCAGTCGCTGAGCTGGGCCAAGAAGGTATTGAAGGATAGGGAGGAATACCTGAGGCTTAATGTGGGGAAGAGGCCGCACTTGGGTGAGGATCCTGTGCCGGAGGCTAAAAAGCAGAGGCAGGGACCCTTACCTAAGAGACGCTTACCTCGCCCCTTTAGTGAAGTAGTCAAGGATCACCATGTTTAGGCAGTGATCGACCGCAGCCAACCGGACGGGGTATTTCCACAGAAGCAGTGGAAGCTGGTGGAAACAGCCCTGCTCGGTGTGTTTGAGGCAATTCTGGAGGAGAACCCAGGTAAGGCTCCTTGTTGCAGGGATGTAGGTTGGTACCAGGACCGCATAAAGCTTATGGCATGTGCGGATCAGAGATCTGCAGACCTTTTTAGACTAGCTATAGCTAAGATCGGAGAGGTATGGCCGGGGGCAAAACTGGAGGCGGTTGGTAAGGAGGACATTCCTAGCCGACCAAGGTCCAGGGCTTAGTTTCCGGCGGAACCTTCCGATCCCGAGAAGATCTTAAAGATCCTTAAAAAATGCAATTCTTCCCTTCCCACTCATGACTGGAAGGTGGTTAAGGTGGGTGAGGTGTAGGAGCACTCTCGACAGGTCACTGTTGTCCTTAACGAGGACTCCTTGGCTGAGCTGAAACGCACAGAGGGGGTGATCAGCTACGGTTTCGGAGCGGTCACCCTAAAGGTATATAAAGGCGATGCTAGGGGGAGTCGTTTGGAAGCGGCAAGTGATCCTGCCCAGCCGTCCTGTTCTAAGGACCCTCAGGAAACAGACGCTGATAAGCCCATAAGGTTACTTGGGGCTGATAGTCTGTCTTCCTTAGAGGGAGAAGGAGAGCTCCAGTCTACGTTCAGGTTGCTCAGGGAACTGAGCACGATCGATGACGAGGAACTAGCACATCGCCAGGAAGTGGTGAAGGAACCAACTAACCAGCGATGTAATCTTTCAGTGGGATTGAAGGCTGTTCAAATCAACCTTCACCACTCCAAAGCAGCTACGGCTGCCCTGACACTTCGTTTGTGCAACAAGAAGGAGGATTTTGCCTTAATACAGGAGCCATGGGTCACTAAGAACCAGGTAAGTGGTCTTCGGCTTAAAGGCTTTCATGTTTTCTATTCATCAGGTTTGGGCAAACCTAGGGCCTATATAATGATTAGGAATCTTTTTGACTCGTTCAAAATATCTGAATTTTGCGATCAAGATACAGTTACAATCGCTGTGGAGCTAAGAGGCCGGATAGTCTGGCTGATAGCTACCTATTGGGCTCATGGTGACAACGAGTCACTTCTATCTACTTTGGTATGCAGAGCGGTCGAGAGGGCGCAAAGGCTGGGAGTTCCAGTGATCATTGGGGGCCGATGCTAATGCTCATCATACAGCTTGGGGCAGTAACAACATCAACGTGGTCAGGGGGAAACTCAGACCTCCGTGGTGGACGTCTGAAATTAGAACATTAAGGAAAGAGTGTCGCCGGCTATTCAATCTGGCTAAGGTTTCAGGTCAGTGGAATGAATATAAGGCCAGCCTTTGGATATTTAAGAAAAAGGTAAGGACTGCGAAGAGGGACTCTTGGAGAAGATTCTGTTCGAGAATAGAGGAAGTCTCTGAGGGTAACCGTCTTCGCAAAATCCTGGCTATGGATCCAGCGATGCCTGAATACATTTGTAGGCAGGATGGCAGCTGGACAAACTCAAGCTCTGAATCATTAGAGCTATTAATGGAAACACATTTCCCTGGTTGTGTGGTGGATGTGGGGACGAATTCATCTTCTGATAAGAAATTTCGGGTCAACCGCAGTATGGTGTCAAGGGGCCGCCTGAAATGGGCCATCTCTGGGTTCAAAAGGTTTAAATGACCAGGGCCTGATGACATCATACCTGCGGAAATTCAGGAGGCTTCAGAGACGATTCTTTTGTGGTTGGAGGTCATATTTGAATCCTGTTTGCATCTATCTTATGTTCCTCTTTCTTGGAGAGAGGTTAGGGTAGTCTTTATCCCTAAAGGTGGTAGAATGCTTCATTCGGGAGCAAGGGACTTTAGACCAATAAGTCTGTCATTCTTTCTTCTGAAGACATTGGAAAAGCTAATAGAGGCACAGGTTCGGATACATCTTGATCCTACACGATGGTCCGACACGCAACATGCATACAGTAAAAGTAAATCTACTGAAACTGCACTACATGTCCTCGTATCTCAGATTGAGAAGTCGTTGGAATACAAGGAATATACTATGGTTTCTTTCCTTGACATAGAGAGAGCCTTCAATAATATTAGGTTTGAGTCGATTGTTCGCTCCTTGAGAGCTCTAGGAGTAGAGCGATCGATTTCGACCTTTGTGGAGCAACTCCTATGCCACAGAAGAATCAGCTCGTCTATGGGGGGTTCCACAATCGGGAGAACTCCGGTGAGAGGTACGCCACAGGGTGGTGTTCTTTCACCTCTCCTGTGGAACATTGCCCTGAATGGGTGCTTCTAGAACTAGTGGAATCAGGATGAAATGTGACTGCGTATGCGGATGACTTAGCGTTAGCTGTCTCAGGTAAGTTTATAGATACCATCTCGGATCTGATGCAGGGTTATCTAAAACTCAAAAGTGGTGCATAGATCATGGACTAGGAGTTAATCCAGAAAAGATTAAGGTTGTCCTATTTACTAGGAGGAGAGTGATTCCTCCTTTTGTTATGCCTTCTCTGAATGGAATCCAGCTGGGCCTTTCGGATCAGGCTAAATATCTGGGATTAATACTGGATAAGAAGCTTAGCTGGAGGCCCAATATTATGGAACGCTCTAAGAAGGCTATTCACACTCTTTACTCATGTGGAAGGGCTGTGGGTAAAAGATGGGGAATAAATCCTAGGATAGTTTACTGGATGTATAAGGCGGTCGTCAGACCTATTTTGTTTTATGGTGTAATGGTATGGTGGAAAGCCTTACGAGTGGGCATACGCCTCAAAGAATTGGGTAAGGTGCAAAGACTCGCAGAAGTATATATTACTGGCTGTCTTAAAACCACCCCAACAAAGGCATTGTATATTATCCTGAATTTAACACCACTGGACCTATATGGGGAGCAGTTGGCTGTTAATTCGGCTATTAGATTATATACGATCAACCCCTGGAGGGAGACTCATATTGGACATTCAACTGTGCTTCAGGAATACAGAAGCTTATTTACAGATATTGATTACATCATTACTAAGCCCTCTTTTGGGAGCGGGTTCTCCACAGTCATCCCCCGTTGGGAGGACTGGAGGGAGGATTTGTTCTCAAACAGCCGATCCATATGGATTTTTACTGATGGATCCAAGCTGGGGGGCAGAGTTGGTGGAGTATCTTTTCAGAAACACTTGAATGGAATATAGCTTTTAGGCTCCATGACCATTGCAGTGTGTTCCAAGCAGAAGTTACTGCTATTAGAGAGACGGTTAGGCGTCTGTTAGCCCTGACCTCTTTAGGCAGCGACGCGACAAAATCAAAATTTTACAGGTCACTGGAACATTGAAGGCAACTGCAAGGCTGATGAGCTCGCCCGCTTTGGCACTACTCTCCCTACTCAGGATATCCTATACAATTTAGGGACCCCGCTTTCTACATGTAAGCTTTGGATCAGACAAAGAATTGATGAATGCATCAAACAAAGCTGGTCTGAGGAGGATACGTGTCTTATTTCAAAGCAGTTGTGGCCTTCTTGTAATTCTAGAAGAACTAAGGATCTTCTTTCTAGGAATAGAAGAGATGTAGCCAATGTGATCGCTGTTTCCACGGGACACTGGCTCATAGGTAGACATGCCACCAGATTAGGATTGGAGGCGAGGGATTTTTGCAGGGCATGTCAGAACGAGGATGAGGAAGAGACAATTTCTCGCTTTCTCTGTCAATGCCCTGGTCTGGCTCGAAGAAGGAAAGAAGTACCAGGAGAATATTTCTTTGACAATCTTGAGAACTTAGCATCCACTGATATCAGGGATCTGTCTAGATTTATTGTTCTCGAGATGGTTTGAGTGGACCAGGGACGGGGGAGAATAGCCCCAATTCCTTTTGTGGTATCACAAGGGGCCGGCTTGCGCCCTATGTGTGTTCTCTCTCGGGACGGCCACTGTAACCTAACCTAACCTAGTTCTAATTAACGTGCTCCCAGTCAACAGCGAGCACGCAAGCCACTGGGCTACTCTGGTTCTATACCTTACTTTATTACCAGTGTTTAAATTACGCAAATATTAAATTAAAAAAAAATGTTTTTGTTGTATTTATTTATAATACATTTGCACGACTGTCATCGGCGAGCAAGCAAGCTACTGGCTACCCTGGCTAGATTCCTTTACTTTATTACCATTTTTTATATTATTCACATTTTAAATTCAAAAAAATATTTGTTTGTTACATTTATTTATAATATATTTGCACTACTGTCATCGGCGATCATGAAAGCCACTGGGCTACTCTGGTCCCATACCTAACATTATTACCAATGTTTTTATTAAGCGAATATTAAATTAAAAAAAAGTTTACAGTTATATATATAATACATAGCAAACGTACCTGTCTTTGACGGAATCAAAAGTTCCGTCATTTTTGGTATTCCAAAATGTCATTAGAAATTATAGAACAGTAGAAAATACCATTATTAGTACAGAGTTAAACAACTGCCTCTGTATACACTACATTAGCTGTCTGTCCTTCAGATTCATGGAAGAACAAACAGTTGGAACCTCTGACTCTTGAGCAAGTAAACTACAGTTGACCATGTGAGAAAAACTTGGTCTCGTTAACTTGAATTCGTGCGTTAGATAAAGTCTCCCTTTGGGACTTAGTTAACCTCAATGCGAAATAGACTCTCAAAGGACTTTGCAATCACTTCAACGAAAAAAAATAATGGCTCGGAATCAATGGTATGCGTGGTATACACACAGACTCCCCAATACCACATCCACTCATTATGTCCGCCTCTATGGCATATCTGTGTAGAGCAAGAACTCAGAGTCGGGTTCCGTTGCACAGTTTTGGGGCACTCACATTTCGTAACATGAAATTTGTTACTGCTACTAAATTGCAGCATGATTGGTGCTCCTTCTTTAAGTTTTTACTCATGAGCAGGCAGTCCAGGAGAAATAAATTCAGAGTCAAGAAATTCAGTTAAAACTGCTTCTTCATCACTAATCCAATCTCTTTACTGACTTGTAAGTTCTTTCCTCAGTACGATATAGCGTAAGAACTTGTTTGTTGATTTTTCCTGCCTGTTCATATTAAGGGTTGAGAATTGCTCGTTTACAAAACTATTTATTCGTAATAGATAGTACATCCTCAACTCTGGCAAACATTTTTTCAAAGATGTCAAATACGCAATATATTCAAAGGCTCCAATGAAATTAAAATCAACTAACAATACCTACTTGCCACACCTGTGTATTTTCAAAACAAACTTGTCTGTGAAGTAAGGAAAATACGCTTAAAGCCCTATAACTTCGTTTCTGTACTGAATTATGAATCTATTTAGAGCCCGTATTTTAAGTTAGGCATACACAAATCCAGGGTGAAAGTTTCAGCTCGCTATGTCTTATGGTGGCTGAGTTTACTTGTAACAAACGTTTTTGCTTTAAACGTCCATAACTTCACTTCTATGTTGAATTTCCAATCAATTCAGAGCCTACATTTTAAGTTAGACCTACACAAATCTACTGTAAAAGGTTTAGCTTTATATGTCTTATGGTAGCTGAGTTTACTTGTGACAAAATTTTGCGGACAAACAGAGAAACCGGCAAACCGACAGAAATTTTTCTAAGGGTGGATTCGGTTTCTCCAATGTAAGAAACGTAAAGAAAACTTGAAATGAGTCAGTTCTAAGTAATGTACAGACAAAATCATTATTTTATTTATATAGGTTTATAACTATTTATGATTTCAATACTATTTATTTTTTATCATTTTTTATTTATTTGATGCACTACTTTTATATATTTTTAATTCTTATCATAATCATTTTAAATTTACATGTGAGACAGAAAAAGATACCATACTCCATTCTTAAATGTAAAAATTGTAAGGGGTGAAAGTAGGAATATTTTAAACGATGGCTGCACTTTACCAGTGCTACCAAGAATAATTCTTGATTATTAATAACTGTTTCCATGCTATAAACCAAAAACTGAAATACATCCAAAACTTAGTGAAAAAAAAATGATTTAAATTAGCAGTCTATGTTTTCGGAAAAAAATAATCCCCAAGAAATTTAATTGAACATTACTGGTTTATACATTTACACTAACAGGGAATTACGTCAAACAGAACAAAGAATGATAGTGCAAGATAAATGTTTTTCAAATGTCTATTTCAAGATTTGTCGCAAGCAATTAAAAAAGTTTCCAATAGGAAATTACTCAAAGTAACTTTTACCTTTTGTAATAAAAGAAAAATGCCCATTTTTAAACATATTCATTTGATTTTTTATTTTCAAATTTTTATACTTCTGCGAGTTTTCTAACTTTTTAGTCCAAAAACATATATTTGTAATTTTTCATCTTTTGATATCTACATAATTGTTGATTGTTGTATGGTTTCTTTTTCAGTAAATATCGGCCATAACGGCACAGACGGATCAAAAGTTATGAAAAATGTTCATCGACTACATATATAAAAGATTGTTCGGCCTGTTAAAAACGAATTGTAATAATACAAGATACCTATAGTAAAAAAATATCTGCAAACAAACATTTTAGAAATATACTTTACAATGAAAAACATGCAATAAAAATAGATGCTTGCATACTTAAGTTTTTACATTAAAAATTAAATGTTTAATAGAAATAATTGGTGATTTTAGATAGTTTTCTAAATTCTGAATATGATAATTCAATTTACCTTAAAAACCTCTTTATGCTGTTTTTTGTTCCCTTAAAAATTACAAAGACGTCATCAACATATCTTCGCCAGATTAAAATTAGTTTTGTAAGGGGATGGTTGGATTTGAAAATGTATTCTTCAAGGGAGCTTAGAAAAAGGTCGGCAAAAAGTGGAGAAATATTGGAACCAATTGGTAGACCTATATTACTTTGCTTGAAATATTGATTATTGAATTGAAAATAATTATGTTCAACACATACTTTGCAAAGTGTCAAAAGTTCTTTTTGGATAATAGGATCATTAATAGTTCACAAAATTGTACTATCAATTACTTCTGTGAGATCCGGAATTGGGACGCTTGGAAATAAATTCTTTACATCAAAACTAACTAGGGTAGCATTACTGGGCACATCTATTCCTTTTAACTCATTGATTAGGTGTAAGGATTTTTTTTATTGTGTAGAGACCTTTAAAATGAGTAAGCTGTCTGAAAAGAACATTTACATGTTTGGCTATTTTTTGGAGTGGTAAATTAGAGAATGATACAATGGGTCTGATTGGTATGTTTTGTTTATGTATTTTGGATAGGGCATACAGAAGAGGGGTGCAAGGATTTGTCGTGAGAAATTGAGAAGGTTTTGGAATCAACTTAGGACAAGTTTTAAGTGTCTTTCTAAGAATATCTTGTATTTGTTTGGTAGGCTCTTAGGTAGAATCTGGTAGTTACTTGAACCAAGGAAGCTGTTTACTTTTTCAATATAAGAATCCTGTTTCATAATAACCGTTGTGTTTCCTTTATCGGTTTTAGTCATAATTAAATTTTTTTCCGTGTTTTTATGTCTTCAGTTTTTACTAGTTTTAAAATCGGTGAGGCTGTAAGAATTTTGAGAAGGTGTTAATAAGCAAGAGGAAAGCTTAAGAGCTAGATCATTAGGAATAGACTTAGGTGTTCAAACTAAGCGCTAAGGAAATCTTATGAGAATTGTTTACTTTTCTATGGGAGCAGAATTTAAGGCTCTTATTTAAAAGGTCTATTTCCTCTTTACAAAAATGTACATCAGTTAAATTTTTAATTCTTTGGTAGAATTTAGGAACTTTATCAGCGTTGAAATCTTCGTCTAAGGTTTCCTTTTTTGAAGAAGGGCCTTTTATTTTGAACTTGGGTGGCTATTAGTTTGAGCAGTTTCTTTTTTTTGAGTTTCTCTTTTGGGTTTTATCATTCCATTTACTCTGCTCCAGATTGTATTGTTAACACTGTACCATTCATAGGGGTGAAGTATTTTAGCAAGTCGAGTTTGTAAGATAAATAAGTAGTATGACAGGGCATTTTGAATTTTATACAATCTTTTTATTTCATTCCTCACCCAGTGAACTTTCAAGTTATTTAAGGTATTAACTGCAATGATGATTTGTTTCTTGAATATAGTGGGATGTATTTCGGAATTACGTTGGAGGATATATAGTCTTTATTAAATTTAATATTTAGCATGTTTTTGGAACTCATCAGAGACAATTTGTAAAAAAGGTTGACTGCTAGGGCTTGACTGGCCATTTTTAAATACCACACAATTACGGATTGCACAACTAATGATTCTGTTATTAATAACACAAGTGTGCAATTATATTTCACAATCACAAAAACAAATGTTTTTGGGCAGTAATGGAAACATTGGAATGTGTCAGGTAACCAAATTAGGGACTCAATTAATTTTGAGGAAGTTGTTCAAGTGTATGAAAAATTAATGGATGAAGAAATAGCTCTCCCTGAACTAGTGGATTTTGTTTAATCAAAGACCAAGGAGAAGAAGTAATCGCGAAGTACTACCAAAAAATGAAGCATATTCGACAAAGAATATTTGAAAAGAATACCTGAAGTATATAGTCATATAAAAGTATATGAATATGTTTGCAACTCAGGGAACTGTACCGCCTTGTCTTCTATATACATCGGTATCGGTATGACAAACAAATATAAAGTTCCTATAAAATAAATGTTATCTTGAAAGAAAGAGCCAAACGAGTGCTAATAAAATACCTGTTTAAACTGCGCTGTAAAATTAGCTAGACAATACAGAATGAACATTTTCTCATTAAGGTGTTGCACTCATAGTTTGTTTGATGATAGTCCTTACTGCAGATAAATAGATAATACTCTGAAGTGTTTTAAACATTGAAATAAAAGTAACAATATGGCGTATTAACGTATTTATCAGACTTATTAACCTACGTATTAATAGTGCAAGAGAATAATTACTAGTCTTGATTATAACAGAGTATATTACCTCCATGAATAATCTTACAATTCAAATAGAAATTTAAAATTAAATTTAGTAATTATATTTAGAAAAAAAGATAAATAAAGGTATCCTTTATCAATTTAAAACAAGGTAAATGTTTGTTCGATTATGCAGGACAGTAATTAGTCTACACTTACTTTCACTGGGTGAAAATTTGGCCGCTGAAGCTGCTAAAAAAAAAAGAAGACATTCCTAGTGTTGATATCATAGGAGATTTAAAATTTTTCCTCTTACTGCTTAAAAATTATGATATTCTTAGAAACCACTGTGTTAAAATACAGCAAGTGAAATAAATGTTTTTTAGTCGATTTAAAAAAAACAATGCTTTTTGTAGAACGTTGTTTTAACAAAATTTCCAAGTTTTTAAAGTAACATTTATAGTCATTTTGATTTATAAAAGTGATACATTTTTCAAATACAGTAAAAATGAAAGAAGAAAATTAAAGAGCAAAATGAAACTTTTGTGAGAGGATAATGTCACTTATGCAATTACAAGAAGAGAACCAAGATGAATATTACAAAAGAAAGTAAATATTATTGTCGAAAATGTTAAGAAGATAGTAACTTAACATTTGTTAAGTAACCTACCGTAAGAAATGAGAAACATGACTAAGATCTTGTAACCTAAACATGTGGTATCGCCAGAGTTTATCAGTTGGACTCTAACGAAGACTACTTATTTTGGCTGAAAGATTTAGTCATGTTTCTAATTTCTTACTGTGGTTTAAACGTTGATAAATATATATCTATATATATATTTCAGTTTTATTCGCACTGGTATTTAAGAAGTATAAATTTTGAAACAGAAAAACTAAGTATTACATTACAAATTATTTTACAAAGAAAAATAGTATGTGGATTTTAACAACAACTGTAGTTTGAATGAACACATGACACTGAACAGTTCAGTGTTCATTCAAACTGAACACGTGTTCATTCAAACTACAGTTTTTGTTAAAATCCACATACTATTTTTACATAACACATGAAACTGAACAGTTCAGTGTTCATTCAAACTACAGTTTTTGTTAAAATCCACATACTATTTTTCTTTGTAAAATAATTTGTAATGTAATACTTAGTTTTTCTGTTTCAAAATTTATACTTCTGCCTATGAAAAAGGTTTTAAATAAATACCGAAACGTTGGCAATGAGAATTTAATTTGAACCTGAAGAACTGATTGAGTCCCGATAAACTTTAGTTTTGTATATATACATATATGAATGATCAAACCACAATAAGAAATGGGAAAACAAGACTAAGCTTTCAACCGTAACAAGCGGTCTTCGTCAGAGTCAAAAACCCAACTGACGAAGACCGCTTGTTACGGTTGAAAGACCTTAGTCTTGTTTTCCCAGTTCTTATTGTGGTTTGACCATTGATTGTTATTTCACGTGTTTATGTGAAATCTTTTTATATATATGTGTGTGTGTGTGCTTGCCTGTGACATAATTATATGCAGCTATCGGAAATTTAAAAAAAATATATATTGCCCCCTTAAGAGTGAAAAATGTACACTATTTAAAAAATATCGCACTTAATAGTTTTGAAGTTCATTCCTTAAATACTAATATAGTCATGTAATAATATATATATATTTTTAAAAAAAAGTTACTTTCCCATCATGTAAAATTGCCCCCAAACAATAGGGCACATCCACACCACAAGACCTATTTTTGTGTAAAACATGAATTTCAATTCAATCTTTGAATCTCGAGTCAAAGATTGTGGACTTGCATCGAGAAACTTTTGGATACACACCCACTCACACACAGACATTATCGAAAATAGACTTTAGGGACCTCAAAACATGTAAATCCGTCTAAATATCGAAAGCGAATTTTTTAATAATCACTATACTTTACTTATAGTAAATTTAAAAATGTTCGAAAACTTGGAACTAAAAGTTTGTTTTTAAATATTTGTAGATAAAACAAATGGTTAAGTTATTCCACTATATATTTTTATTCATTTATGACTTCATAAGTACTTAAAAAATATTGGCTTAAAACTTAAATTTGAATAGATTATTCTAAGGTATTGTGTGGAATGGAGCATTAGATTTAAATGTTTCACATTAGCTTTATAAGAACTGAACCATGAATCTCTGCTTTGTTCTGTTTAACATCAATTATTTCATAATGGTGCTACCAAACTAATTATCTTCTAGTTCGGACGTATAATCATTAAAGGACTCTGCCACTATATATATCCTAAATAATCACTCCTTACCCCACAAAGTATGATATCATTATAAAGATAAAACCTCTGAATGGAGGAAAATATTAATCAACAAAGAGTTTTCTTTCAACATTTCATTCTTTGAACGTCACATATTAATGAATTATCTATAAATAATATGTACCTGAAAAGTATTGTTTATGGGAAATTATAACAAATATAGTCGAAGTTGAATATTTAATCATATTCTTTTTTTAAGAGTCATTGCATTTACTGAATACCTTTTTTTAGAACATATATTAGTACAAACTGTTATAAGTTTCCACCTATCGTTCTTCTCTCCTTATCACACCTCTTTGGAAAGTTCACTCTAGTTTATCTATCAACTATACAGTATTTAAGCACACCGACAAGGAAGGAACTTCAACAGTCTAAACTGTTTTTATATATGGAAATAGTTGTTGAAAAAACAAAATTGAAAAAAACAAGTCTTGTTGAGTTATTTCATTTTCACCGCCATAGTGGTGGCATTGCTAAAATTATTGTTGGAACGTCTTTATCTTTATTGTTTTTGCGTCGTTGTATCTGCTTTAGTCATCATGGTCCAGAAATTCTCCCTCCCCCCATCCGACTCATACAAACTGCTGCCAGGGGCACAGCCTTCTTCCCACACCATTTGTTTTATGTTGGTCATTTCTGTGTTGTTCTCACTGTATACAAACAAATTTCCTGTATTATTTATAGAGTGGTGCCTCGACATATGCTGTCAACAGTTCTAATACTGAGGTATTATTTTGAAGTGTCTAAATAAGTTACTCTCAAACTCATTCAGTCATCGGTGATGACAGTGAAAGGACACCCTCTCTCGCAATAGTGTTTTTCAGCATCTCAGCTGTTTGGTTTATTATGGGGCATGCTTCGGCTATCATGTAAAGTGGCCTACTACTACTGCTTAAAGATATCAGTACTAGATACTCTCGAATAGTAGCCAAAAGAGTTTGAGCGTTCAATGCCGTTGAAGCCATAAAGGATTTTGCACTCTTCATTAATTTTCTCACCACTTAACCTGTTTTGACCGTATGTGTACCTCGGCCTCTCGACCATACCACTAGTTTCACCGCCTAACCATCATATTTCTCTCTGTAATTGAAGAAGTGTTGCGTGCTTGAAAGGGTATAGTTCCGAATGGGTGAGAGACTAGGTAAAGTGGTACCTTCGCACCGTTTGCTGAGCAGGGCCAGTTTTTTGTCAGCTATGATTAAATTAATCTTATGAAGCATATTTACAAATAATTTTAAATAAGCAATATGATATAAACAGAAAATAATATTAAAATCAAATCAGACATATAAATAAATAAGTCCATACAATAAATAAATAAATAAAAAACCTAAATGACTTCAAGAGTAAATTTATTACATAAAGTCCAGGCAAACTAACCTCTTTTTATTTTTTTTTCTTTTCAAATATATAATATGTTAATAATTAATTACAAGACTGAATTAATGAAGTCAAAATAATAAAGAATACAATTAATGATGTTTATTAAAACTAAATGAACACAACACTAAAACTGTACTACCCACCTTGGCATTAAGTAATGGCAGACCAGCCTTCTATCCTTAACCGGATACATATTGTGTAAAAATGTACTTTTTTTATTAACTCACAATTTTACTTTTGTGTGGGGCTGAAACACAACTTAGGAGATTCACAAATGGTTTGTTCCTTAACTGGAAAATCGAACAATTAATTAAAATACAGTAGTTATAGATTGCATAAAATAACCACTATAAATGGTGAAAAAGTAAAACCAAAAAATAACCCTGGTTTACCTACTTCTCTTTTCCCGCCAAAAATAAAAAAAAACAGTGTTGCCGAAGGTTATTAAAGTGAGACAAACCAGGTTTTTCTCTATGTTTTATGGTATCATTTATAGATAGCCCCACTTATGGACTTTCTAAATATATAAAAAAATATACATTGGCAATATTACTCGCAACAATGACTTAAGTGTTAAGAACTGAATATAATTCAAAGAAGCCCTTGCAACGCATGTATTAAGTAATAAAGTAATTGGGATTTCTCTATTACTTTATTACAACTTCTTTATGAAAAGAAATACATCATTTAATGTAGCATTTACTTTAGTGTGTAAACAATGGATTAAGACTGGACGACAGTTAGTCATGCCAAAAAAGGGTATTGTTTCAATACTAGGTGTTCTATGGAGGTAAAATATTTTACTTTTAATGGAATCATGAGCAAGCAAAAATATGGATCACCAATGGGATCCCCAATTTTATGAGTTCTTGCTATTATATTGACAACTGAATTTGCAATGAAGATCTACGTACAAAAGAATTCAATTCGTCATCGTTTATACTTAACTTCTCAATAAATTATTACTCGTCTCATTCTGTCAACTACAAATTCAATGTTGTTCAGAATTTGATAAAAAAAAGTGACTGAAACCAGTAGTCCAAAATAAGTGGCAAATAAATAAGCAGTCCCAAGGAGCTAGATAAAAACCAATTACTGTTTTTAGCTAGTCAAGTTCTGTAAGAATCAATATTCACCTGAAAATATCAATGGTAACATAGCACTATTCAGTTTTGAGGCAATAATAAAAAAGTAAAATGTTAATTTACAGATAAATTGCTACCGAAATATTAATTAATTAACGTTTTTCGTCTAAGCATTTACGATACAAACAGAGCATTCAAATGATACACTTAATTATTAAGTTGTAAGTAAAAAAATAAAATTCTTGTCTCCGTATATTGAAAGATTATCACAATGGAATAAAACAGTGGTCTAAAGAAATGTACCCGAAGTCACTCTAGCTTTTTATAAAAAACGAAAAGTGAAAACAATGTTTCTCTAATTTAAAAAAGGAAAAAATCGCGGAATAATCTTATTTATGCTTGATAAAAAGTACTTTATCAAGTTGTTTTTTGTATAAAGTAACATATTAACATAGTCGTTCAGCAAAAACAAAGAATATTAATGTAATGTTATTGGCATTCCATGCATTAAACAAACGACACTTTTGATGAACAGATTATACCTAAAAAACAAGACGAACAATGAAAAAAACTTAAAATGTACTTATTAAAAAATGTCCAACCTGCATTAATCATAGAAGTTGGATGGCGAATTGAAATAGAATCTATTGAGGTTCTACCTCTTAACTGCCTAGTGAAATGTGTCCCTTGTTTGTTTAGTGCAGGCAGGGGCAATATTTTGTGAACTGGCAGCAGTATATACATTCCAAGTGACCGCAGGTTGCATTGTAATTTTTGCAGTATTTGTATACATATGTAATACATATAAACATAAATACTGTGTGCTATATTAAGGTTTCAATAATTATTTCAATATTTATTGTTCATATGGTGTAATTTTTATTCCTATCTCATTATTTCATAATGGTAATAAAGCAATTTATCACAAGGCAATCCCCAAAAGATTAGTATCGTCATATAAGAGAAAAACTAAAGCATTTCTTGTTGTTGGCTCTCCTTCTTTCCAAAGAAGCAATTCCTTTCCAAAAGCCTCGGTGAGTTTTTGTTAATAAGCAAAAAGCAAGGGAATTTTAAATATCAAGATGGAATTCCAGATAATCTCCGAGGGCCGCACAAAAATACATTGTGGGCCGCATGTGGTTTAGTGTTATCACCTGTGTGTTTTTGTTAACTTTATGAATTATTATCAGTTTGTTTCAAGATTTTCTCGCGTTTACGTAGTTAATTACAAAATTCCTACGTATTATTACTATAATATATTTTTAATATGTTTTCATTTTCATAAATTCTTACCTTATAAGTTTAGCTAATTATTTTCAAATTGCTTCTACTTACATATACCATTACACACGACATATTTTTGTATTAGTTTGTTTGTATATTTTGTAATGCCTTATCTTCCTCTGTTTTATAAGCCTATGAAAAAAATGTTAAATAAAAATCAAAACTTCAGCATTGGGAGTTAAATTTAAAGGAGAAAAATAGCGACATCCCAATTCATTTATTTCAGCTATATATATTCTAGATTTACAAAAAGAATACTGATAAAAGAGATCATAGAAATTGACTACAGTATTTCGACTGCGTT
Source organism: Hermatobates lingyangjiaoensis (assembly GCA_026182355.1). Taxonomy (NCBI): domain Eukaryota; kingdom Metazoa; phylum Arthropoda; class Insecta; order Hemiptera; family Hermatobatidae; genus Hermatobates; species Hermatobates lingyangjiaoensis. The sequence goes on from JAPFBL010001938.1 coordinate 5,235,664, forward strand.
TTCATTAGGTAGAGAGATAAAGAAGTGAACCGCCCCGAAGAAATATATGATATATTTGAAAATCTGAAGGTATCTTATCTCAATCAGATATAATCTACAGTAGTTTGTTCTTAAAGATTAGCCCAGTTTAAATGAATTTTAACTTCTATATTTGTTGACATCTTCAGGGCTACATAAAATACAGAATTTATGATTTTAATATGAATATGATTTGGATATTGCTTTTATATACAAGCATTAATATCTAGGAATGTGATATATATAATTATGTAATTATTTACATTGTTTACAATTTATTAATTAGTTAGTTTATCAACTACAGTACTGGTCCTAACAATAATTTCAGGAAGTAATTCTTATTATTTAAATAATTGTACAATTAGAAGTACCATTGGTTCCTAGGTTATAACAGTTATATGAAAAAAAGCAATATCTGTGCTATATTCATGTTGAAGTAATAAATCTGCATTTGATGTAGTATAGAGGATATCTAGAGATATAGGCGAAATGTTGGAGTAAGATGTTGAAATTAATTTAAACTAGACCAAACAACAAGAAAAAGAAAAACTTTTTTAATAAGTATATATTATGGAGAACCACTTTTAGGTCCTGCTGAAATATGACAATTAAAACGAAATCAAATAATGCCTTTTACTGATTTTCTGTTGCAATAGCAGAACTTGGATCTTCTAACATTGCCAGCAGAGAATTATTTCCAGTCCTTTCTAAGATTTAATATTCTACTAACGTTGAGTTAAAGACCTTCATTCACAGATTTTACCTGCAAGGTAACTTATAACGCTTATTTCAACAGCTATAAGCATTGATTAAAGTTTCATAATCACTGTCAAAACTGAGGAAGAATAAATCTATTAATTAAACTGTTTATCCATTAGTTTTGATAATACGTTTACTTATAGTAAAGCTAAGCGTAATCCACTCTAATTTTTTTAATCTCTATAATTGAATAGCTACTTGGTTTGTGGAAATAAAATCATGCGGCTTGTGGTTGTTAAAGGAGTAGGTGGGTTTATCTAAGTCGTTGAGTTTTAAGTGACTACTCCTTATCGTTTTAAAGTAAACGACCATGCCTGAAAGAGCTTCAATCAAATATTCACCTCTTCATTTTTCTTCACTTCCCAAGTCATGAATTTCATCAAGAATTAAAACTATGATTTTGTACATACTAGCACATTTAAATTATTCTTTAAAAAGTTAATTTTTTAATAATAATTACTATCATGATCCAACCCAAGAGCAACTTTCATACTTTGATATATTTTTAGAATTGCCAGTGAGTCAATTAAAAATGAGGCTTTACTTTTAACAACTCTGACTTAAGGGTTCAGTAAAAGGAGATATATTAATAAAGAGAGGATATATTATATATTCACATATAAGAATTTTTTAACTTACAAATGAATGGTACTACTATCTTATAAGTTCAATATCAATTTATTCAACCTATTAGCTTGTAATTTTATTATTAAAACATCTTTCTAATTACAAATATTTAAACAAATTCAATTATTTTTCTTAAAAATACACTAGTTACAAAAAAAAGTTCTTTGAGAAACAAAAAACTCAATCAACTTTTCTGAAAAATTCATTGCTTGGATGAACAGTTCAGTGGATCCTCAAGTGTATGTTTCACTTTCAGCACCTGTGCAAGAGTCGGATTATAATCCCTCCTTTTTTTAGGTTTATTGAATATTTTCATCACACAAAGGGGTTGTTATATAAGTTCTATGTAGAATGAAGCTCTATAATAGACTTTTATTCATTATTCGACAGACTGTTTATCCGTTGATATTTTTGGTATTAAGCTTTTAGATAAAAACATTCATATTATAAATTATTTAGAAGTTTTGATAGCATATTTTGACTTAAGCAATTTTGATTCCTTAAAACGTTTGGATTCTAAAGTCCTATAACACCTGGGTTGTTGCTATCAATTTTTTCCCATCTGATCATCTATTAATCATTAGCAACCTCGTCCTAATGCTGATAAAAACCGCAAAAAAAATTATGTGTCGCCCTGGATAAAATAAGCAGGAATAAATTAACCTGAACATAAAATGACAAGAGTAGTTATTTTTTGAACCACTAACTTCCTTTTTCGGTAAGACTGTATGCTTGGCTTGTACACAGAAAGTGTTTCAATTCCTTAACTCCTCTAATTGGTATTTGTTTATATTGTTGTTGTTATAAGTTTTTGATTGTTAGTGAAATTCTTTTAGAAATAGCGTTGACATTTTTATTTTACTTCGATGAAAAATATTGATGACATTTTATGAAATCAACAAAAAATCGAGATTTAGCATAAAATGTTTGTCTGTCCGCACAAACAATATCTACCAAATCAAAGGTTTCAAATTTATCTAAAAGTTTTTTACCATCTGAGTGCAATACATGGTACACTATTTTTATCATCATGCTATGAATAAATAAAATTTTAAAAATCCGTTTTAACATCTTCCAGTTGCATGAGAAATTACATTACTTTGAAAGGAAGCAAAAGGTGCAACCACAAGCAGCATGTTGTAATTTTGTAGAAAAGTACTAAGATCACAAAAAATAAATGAATACTATTTATGATATTGTTCTTAATTGCACTACATATGCAAAGCATAAGTACAGACGCTCCCCAACTTACAAACGAGATACGTTCCGAACGGTCGTTCGTAAGTTGCTTCAGTGCTATATTTTATATGAAATGTATGTTTAAGACTTATATAAGTATGTTTAAGGTTTATATAAGTATGTTTAAGGCTTGTATAAGTAACTTGTACTGGTTTGTACTGAAAAATAAACATTTAATAAAATAATATGCTTTATAAAGATATGTACATGTACAACTGGAGAGAATACTACATATGTTAGAGAGAGAGAGACACACACAGTATGTACATGCACGTAATAAGACAAATAAAATGAAGTTTTACTTACTTTTGGAAGATGTACTCGAAGGCTAAAAGAGATGATGGAGGAGGAGGAGGATTTTATATCAAAGGAGGAAAAAGTCGCGCAATACAAAATCTAACTTACAGCATCTCTGGCACTTTGCAATCGTTTGAACGAAAACGGATAGTGGCTTGGAATCAATGGTATGCGTGATATACACACAGACTCCCCAATACCACACCCAGTCATAATGTCTGCCACTATGGCATATCTGTGCAGAGCACGAATTCAGAGTCGTATCCCCTTGCACATTTCCCGGGGCACTCAAGTTTCGTAACATGAAATTTGTTACTGATACTAAATCGCAGCATGATGGTGCTCCTACTTGAAGTTTTTACTCATGAGCAGGCCGTCCAGGAGCAGTCAAGGAGTCAAGAAATTCAGTTGGATAATGAACAGCTTCCTCATTACTAATCACTCTTTTACTGACTTTTAAGTTCTATCTTCGTAATATATAGCGTAAGAACTTGTTTGTTAATTTTTCCTGCCTGTTCATTAGTAAGGCTGGAGAATTGCTCAAGTGTGGTATACACAAATACTCCCCAATACCACACCCAGTCATGATATCCGACTCTATTGCGTATCTGTACAGAGCACAAACTCAGAGTCGTGTCCCTTTGCACATTCTTGGGGCACTCAAGGTTTGTAACATGAAATTCATTAAATCGCAGCCTGATTGTTGCTCCTACTTGAAGTTTTTACTCATGAGCAGGCAGTAACTATATATGGATTCCATTTTCAAATCATGGTGAATATCAACATTACGGGTGTATCAAGGATCCCTGGCTGTAAGGTGATATTATATATCCAAGAGGATTGATATTAAGTTTACTTATAGTGAAGTTGAGTGTAGGCCACTCAAGATTTTTTTTCCGCTTAAACTACTAATTCTAGAATCCCCAAATATTGACATTATCTTTGAGGTTTATTTATTTATTCTTTTTTTTATTATTATTATTTGAGGGTGACTATAGCACTGCGTCTTAAAAACTATTGTACTAAAGTACCTCTTGTGTACTAAAGTACCCCAGCAGTTAGCTTCAACGCCTCCAAGAAGCTCAGCACGTTTGCTGGTTCCAGCGGAAAAAGTTTTTCTATGGACTTCCTTCTCCTTAGTATCATACAGGGGAAAATCCCTGTTTCTCTATCGGTGGTATTTTGTCCGCTCCGGCAAAGCACCGCATACCGGAGTAAGGATATTTACTCAAGGGGGTCACCTGGTACCCTTGAGGCTCCGTTCATAATACAGTAACCCATGTATCACCCATCCTTCGGCACGGATCGCATACACCTTAGATTGGGGCTGGGATAAAAGGAGGGGATTTGGGGATTAGGAAGGTTGTGAAACGAAGGTGGTCAGGCCCAGCCCCTGATCACCTTCTCCTCCTCTTTCGTTTGTCGCTGCATATAGCAGGTTAATAGGTTAGCCTCGTGAATTAATCGTAATTAATCACTCCATTACTACCCCATCTTTGAGGCTACAAACGCAATAAACGAAAAATATATAGTCAGATTTTTAAAACCACAGGATATTTTTCTTTTTTTCAATAAAATGTAAATATTTTGACTTCTAATTCAATCTGAAAGCCTCTGAGAGCAATACAAGACACGCAGTTTGACGGATCAAAATGAAACTATACCTAAAAATAGGACATTCTTAGGAGGATGAGTTCAGACAATTTTTTTTCAAAATTATATTCACCAAAGGAGAGTTACAGTACATTTCCTGAAAACAGAAATTTTATAAAACTATAAACGAAAAATGTATAGTCAGATTTTTAAAACCACAAGAATATTTTTTTCTTCAATATTATAAAGAAATTTTATATAACAATAAACGAAAAATATATAGTCAGATTTTTAAAACCACAGGAAATATTTTTTTCAATAAAATGCAAAATTTTCTGTTTTCAGAAAATGTACTGTAACTCTCCTTTGGTGAATGTAGTTTTGAAAAAAAATATCTGAACTCATCCCCCTAAGAATGTGCTGCTATTTTTAGGTATAGTTTCATTTTGATCCCTCAAACTGCGTGTCTTGTATCGCTCTTACAAGCTTTCAGATTGAATTAGAAGTCAAAATATTTACATTTTATTGAAAAAAATGTCCTCTGATTTTAAAAATCTGACTATATATTTTTCGTTTATTGTGTTTGTAACCTCAAAGACAATGTCAATATCTGGGGACTCTAGAATTAGTAGTATCGAAAAAAAAAATGTACTACAAAAACAGGTTTTGGCCAAGAAAGGCCCTTTCCCGTCATGCATAACTGCTCCCAAACAATAGGACTTATCTACACTATGAGGCCCATTTTTGTGTAAAATAACTACTTAATCCATCAATGATTATGGACCGTAGCGTGGCCACAAATTTTCGATACATGCTTACTCACCCACCCGCACACATACAGACATAATCGAAAAAACTTTATAAAACGACTTCTAGGACCTCAAAATATGTAATTCCGTTAAAATCTCGAGGTCGAATTTTTTCTCAATCACTTTTACTTATAGTAAAGTAAAAATAGCGTGGAAGAGTCTACACTCAGATTTACTACATGTGAGCATTTATCATACTCGTCGACATTAATTTATTATCGGATTTGTTTCAATATTGTTATCATGTAGAAGTATTATAAAACTTTGAGGCAAAATTATTATTAACTTATCGTCAATAAATTTAATGATTTCATTTTTTTAATGTTGTTGCACCATTTTATCAGTTGCAACAGTAATGGAATAAATCATTAGTCTGAAACAATCTGACAAGTTACTGGACATACAATTTAATAATTATCATTTTTAGTGCTTTCTTTCCTCTTCCAATATTTAAAATTCATGAAATTTTCATCATGCAATAATCATATTAAGACAAAATTCAATATGAAATTAAGTTTTCTGGAATCACCAGACCTGTGGATTAGGTAATTAAGATAATCGTATTATCTTAATGCACGATAAAGATTCAATTTTATTCTAAAAACAATAGGGTGTTTCATCACAACAAAAAATATATATCTGTCAAATATTTCCTTAACAGTTCAACTTGCAGATTGTCTAGAAAATGATGGAGTGTATTTACCCTTTTTAATAATTTTCCCATCCATTAAAAATGGGGTGGGATCATGACAAATCTAGTATGAAACTTTTTTTATAAACAAAATTTTGTCAAAAACTAAATTAAGTTCTTTAAAAAAGAATGAATAATTTTTTCTTACAGTCTTGACGAACAATTATTTATTGGAATAATAACTAATTAATATTAACCAGTACTCCAATAATTACCTATTCTTTTCTGTTATTTGATATTTCCGTGTTAAAAATTGATATGTTAATTTATCCATATTCCTAAAATCAATATTTATATTTCCTTTATTTACATTTATACTTGATTTAAATAGCGGATCAGGAAAGTTTTTAGAAATTAATAACAAATGTTTTGTTATATCTTTTCAGTGTTTATATAAAACATAAATATAATGAAATGCACCTTGTAATAAAATAATTTATTATACATACGGTATATTTACAAACTGTTAAACATTATATCACAATATAATCTCTTCGGGGGTATTTACTGTAATATAAACAATCATGCTTACATTCTTTACAGTACCATACAGCAATATGGTTATTGATGACATATAATTAGTTTAAAACAAATCAGATAAGTGTGTTACGAATGGATTCTATTTTATTTTTGATTTATTAAAACTCAAAACGTTAACGAGTTCGACATAATAAATGTAGGAAGTTTAATGTTTTAATAATGAACCCATAAATTATTCAACAAACGTTATCTTATTTCATAATGCATTTTTTTTTCATGATCATCTTGCTATTCATACTTTGTCTATGAAATAACTGTCAACATCAGCATCGTCTAATTAAAGTAATTTAAATTCAATAATTTCAATTACTTAAGAAAGGTAAAAGTGGGAAGGAAAATTATTGTACTTCAAAATGAAAGCAAATCATTCATTGCATTTATCTAGGTCGTCACATGATTTCGACTTGGAAGACCTGGAAAACAAAACAAGATGTTTAAAATCAAAAGAAAATAATACCTTTCATTAAAAATTCTCAGTAATAAATAGGATAAAATTAGAATATATACTAATTTTATTTAGTATTAAAAAATAGTATTTATTTTATTAGAATATTAAATAAAACAATAATTTTTTTCCTTTAGTACTACGATTCACCTTATAAAAAACTACTTATCAATGAGAAAACATTTCAAGAGCTAGAAAAGTAATCCTTTTTCAATATGAATTTATTTTAATATTCTCATTCTACTAATATTTACTTAGGTTTTCCATGTAATAATAAACACATTACTGCTATGATCAGGAATGAATACTCTCGTTTTAACAATCACTCAATTCCTTACTATTTATTATGGCACCAGATGACTCAATATTTTTGATCAAAATTAATTAATTTATACTTTTTGGTGGAGTTCAGTCCTTTCTTAGAGACATTCCTAAAAAAGACACCCATTCCTTTCATTTGTTTAGTTAAATGATTGTCTATGAAGTTACATTTTATTGGTCTATTGATAAGTAAATATTTTGTTTATTGAACTTGTTAAGACATAATATATAGATATTGTTATTGCTACTGATATTGTCATCACAAAATATAGTAGGTTTAATTGAAAATTAACAAAATTTTTGTTTATGATAAAATCCAACAAATGTATTGAGGATAATACTGAAAGGAAATGTACATGTATTTATTTACGGATCAAAGGCCAATCCACAATAACAAATGATAAAAAAGATCTTTCAACCGTTACAAGCAAGCGGTCTTCGTCAGAGTCAAATCCCAACTCAGTATGGGTTTTTTCAACAGTCCAGTTTCAACATTAGATATTTCGCAGAATATTTAGTGTAGCCAAGAGCTAAAACCTTCATTGTAAATACTTCCTGCTTTCTCTGGCACATTGATTTGTCGTTAATTCATTTACTAGACTACCACCCTTTCCCCTAAAGACCATTTTCATTTCTAGTCCTCCCTCCTTTTCAACAGCCGATATGTAATTCATTAAATTTCTATACTTTATTTTGTGTGGTTTTATTTAATCAGAGAGGAAATATATAACATGAACCTGTATATTCAAAACGTATCGTTTTTTAAAACTTTTTTGTAGACAACTCTTCCTTTGTTAAACTTCCTTCCTATATAAAATACAAAAATAAATTAACTGGCTGATAAGTTAATTGCAATCCAAAATAGATCAAAAATATGTTTGTTTCTAGAAACCCTTCTTCACAAACACATGAAAATTAAAATTAAGATGACAGAATACTAGTTGTACCCTGTTTCATTAGGATGGATAAGATTTATAACTTACAATGTTAAATAATAAATCACGGTTTACACACTGAATATTCTGACGTTTTAGGTAAAATGCCTGAATGTTTCAGTTTTTGATATTTAATTAGTCTTATAGTCTTCTAGCTGCTGTGAAGTTTTTATCGTCTAGTGGAAAGATCTACCAAAAAAAGAGTTTCTGAAGTTCTTTTACTTGATAATTATCCTCTCGTTATTAATTACTAGTCCTATTTATCCATTTTTAGAGTTTCATTATAAATGTTTTTTTCTTGATTGAATTAAACAAGAATTTTCCAAAGAATATCTTTTTTGGGGGTCATGGTTTAAATTTAATACATTAACTTTTGGTTCATTGGAAGATAAATAAAAGCAATGCAGGCAAGTGTTCTTTACATGTATTGCTTTTTTAATTTTTATTAGTTTGTTAAAAAACTTCTATTGACGGACAGGTGAGTACAAAATTGTAAATGAACAGCAAAGAAAGGCAAAAAAGTATTATATCTTCACTGTGTTATCACCCCTTTGACTTACAATCAATTTGACTATTCAGAACATTCAGAAAATTTTATGTATATATAATAGATCAGATAGAATCATTCATCTAAAAAATATAAGTTATTTCAAAAGAAACTTCTCGAAAGCAACATATGTTGCAGTAGTATGAGTAATTTAGTGATTTCAGAAACATTCGAAATTAAGTAAATAAAATAAATCCTAGATTTTTTAATATTATTGTTAAAATCAAACATAGTTCAAATCAAATGTAAAATGTGTTATAAAGAATAGAGAGTTATACTTAAGTTAAGGGTGTCTTGACTACTTCATTGTTAAGTAGTTCGCTTCAGTGTCTACAAATAATGGATTATTAAACAAACATGAAAGTTGTTCATGACTGTATAGTACCTACACTTATTTTCGTCCCTACTAAAAGAGTAACCTTTCAAACACTGCTTTAATTGCCCCATTGTGAAGACTTATGGATCTAGCTGATGCGGTTTACAGCCTTATTAAATCATGTAATTCAATGCTCAAACAACAAAGCTTTTAAATCTTTTTTCCTATTTTGATTCAATTCTAGGAGAACTTTACCTATATTTGATTGATTTTTGTTCCTTTTAATACAGTGGAGATGAGGGGAATATTAAAAACATACCAGAGCTTTTGCACATTTTTTTCACATCTGTTGCTCAGTGTATTCATTCGGTTTGGACACCTGTGCTTTAATATGAATTATAGCACAGGTGTCCGTGCTATATATTATCAGGAATATAAAATTCCTAATTTATAAATTTTAAACTCTGCATATAGCTTGTGTTTGAACATAGATAACGATAACTGCAAATTTAAGGAAATAAAGTCTTATTGCACACTTCTTGTAATTAAGAGCCCCTTAAAATAAATAGAACTAAACAAGGAAATTAATGAGTCATACTTTTTTCGGGATGCTCCTCCTCTCCTTCTGATATACAACATAACGGGACCTGTCTTTATATGTTTGAAAACACCGATGGCTTCAGCGTGTGTTATACCATGAAGTGTTGAACCATTAACAGCTAAAATTTCATCACCTGGAATTAAATTTAAAATTAAACCAATTATATAAACATATAAATAGAAACTACTATTTCAACATAAAAATGATACAACAACCAAACAGTTCAGAAAGAACTAAATTTTTTTTTAATACCTGCTGAACTATATAAGAAATGTAAGATATGAATGGATTAAATTAATTGATCCATCAGTGTCAAAGATCCATTAGGGCAAAGTACACTAATAATGTACAAAACAGGCGACGCAACATAGAAAAAAATCTGGAGTGGCCTACACTCAACTTTACTATAAGTAAACATAATATCATACTTCTTGGGAGATGTTTATTAGTCTTTCATTCCTGGAGGTAGTACAGATAGTGATTGATTCACTTATCAATATATATGCTTATTTTTGAATATCACACCACTGATGAATATAATCTCTGACATTTATCTGACATTAGTATAATCTTACATTTAATATTTAAGAATTGAATATTTAAAACAAATTTTCTCATTTAAAATTTTAAAATATTCCTATTTCGCCTGAAAAATGTCAGAAACATCTAAAAAAAAATGTTTTAAGATAATTCTTAACCTAAAATATCCGATAATTTCATTTATTTTTCTTCAAAGATGTTTTCAATTTTGGATGATGTTTTATATTTTTGGACTTTTATAGAATTACTATTCTGGAAGTTTCAGGAGATCCTAGTATTTAATAAAAACCACTTTTCTTTCCATTTGTCAAAAATCATATATTCCAATTCACTTTGAGTGGGTGCTATTTTTTTCCTGCCTATTGTACTCTGTTATATGGTTGCTGTGAATGTATATTGAGAAAAAATACATTAGAAATTAGTCAATTTTACATACTCAAATCAAAGTTGATGCCAGCTATTCAGTATAATTTAAAACTTTTATATCTGGAAGCTTGAAATTTTTAAAAATGATAGATATGAAATACTAGACTAGGATAGTGAAAATTCTGAATACTTGTCAACAAACATAACTCCTCTTTCTTTAGGAAAGAGACCATTCCTTATACATCAATGTTACCCAATCATACTATAATTGACAAACGAAAATAATTTACAACTGATATTAAGTTTTGTTCAGGAGTACAATATATAGATTATATCATTTTGTGAGACAAATCCATTATACCAACGAAAGCAACAAACATACATGATTATTGGGAGTGAATTTTTACATGTAAAAATAATTCTTCTTATATCTCATATAAGTCAATGAGGTATTTAAATTTTTGTATTATAAACGTCAATTTTATTTCAGTGAATTCACATAAAAAATTTCTAAGTCAATGTAAACAATGTAAAAAAATATCAACAATTTTACAAGTATAGCAGGTGATTCCTTAGTCTAGGATAAACAGTTTTTATAGCTTAATTGCTCTTTGCCATGATTTCATACAAAAAATTTCACGATATTTTTTTTTAAATTGTTAATTTTTTTTCCATTTTTGGTCATATTTACATGATTTTTTTTTAATGAGCCGTTTAGCGTCAAAAAATATTTTCTGAAAACAGAAATTGTACTGTAACGTTTGGTGAATGTAATTTTGAAAAAAATTATCTCAACCCATCCTCCACATAATATTCTATTTGTAGGCATACTTTTATTTTGATGCGTCAAATGGTATGGTTTGTATCCTTATAACAAACTTTGAGATTGAATTGTAAGTCAAAATTTTTACATTTTATTGAAAAAAAAAATATTTGTCGTTGTTTCAAAATTAAGAATATATTTTTCGTTTATTGCATTCGTAACGTCTAAGATAATGCCAAAATTTTAAAACTCTAGAATTAGGAGTTAAGAGAAAAAAATGTTTTCTAGAAACTGGTTTTTGGCAAAAAAAGTGACATTCCCGTCATGCATAATTCTTTCCAAACAACAGGGATCATCTACACTATGGGGCCCATTTTTGTGTGAAATATCAACTTGATCCATCAAAGATTCTGGACCGTGGCGTGGTAACAAGCAATGCTAACATACTCACCCACCCAAACACACTGACATCATCGAAAAAACTTCATAAAACGACTTTCGAGACCTAAAAACATATAATTTCGTCAAAATCTCGAGATTAAATTTTTTTATGATCACTGTACTTTACTTATAGTAAAGTAAAAATATAATTTAATAGATTGAGTATTTAATTGAATTTTAAAATTGTATATTCAATAATTCTAAAAGACAGTAATCCACAAAACTTAAGAATGTTCTTCACCTTCTTGAAGTGACCCAGTTTCAGCAGCCTGGCCAGACCTGAAGATAGTTTTAACAAAAATTCCTAAATTTCCTTTGGGAGAATCAATACCGCCAACAATACTGAATCCAAGAGACTTGTGACCTGGTCCTTTGTAAAATGTGACAGTAAACATGGATAACGTGAGAGAATTAGGTCTACTGCTGGGTATCTTTGACCAACCGTCATGAGCTAATGGTGGACGCCTTGGTAAGCGGTTTTCCTGGAAAATAGAATTGAATCGAAAATTAAATAACAATAGAATTAAGAATTTAAAAATTAAATTCTACAGAGTCAACATACAACCACTCAATAGTTAATGTAAGACAAACAATCAATTTTTACACACACACATATATAAATATAGATAAAAGTATCAACCGTTAAATAGAAACAAAATAAAAATTTATCAGGACTCGATCAGTTCTTCGGGTTCAAATTAAACTCTCATCAAACTAACGTTTATTTTAATTCAAATTAAATCAACGTTTCGGTTTTTATATAAAACCTTCTATGTATATATGCTTACAAAACAGAGGAAATATAAGAAATAATACAATCATTCAAAAATCAAACATACGTAAAAAGCGGAAAAAGTTACAAATAATAGAAATTTGAGAATAGGTTAACTAAAGAATTTACAGAAGTACAAAAACTTTGTTTTTCTGTTTCAAGATTTTAAGTTCGTAGAATAGCATCTCTCAGTCTGAAGATCCTGAATGCCGAGACTGAGGTTCACTTTAATGATACATGTTTGAAACAAGATCTGCTGCCTATTTATACCAATTAAGATATATATATATATATATATATATATATATATATATATATAATATATGTAACTATATATATGATCAAACCACAATATGAAATGGGAAAACAAGACTAAGATATTTCAACCGTAACAAGAGGTCTTCGTCAGACAACTCAGTTGGGTTTTTGACTCTGACGAAGACCGCTTGTTACGGTTGAAAGTTCTCAGTCTTGTTTTCCGATTTCATATTGTGATTTGACCATTGATTGTTATTTTACGTGTTATGTGAAATCTTTATATATATATATATATATACATATATATCAACATCCAAACCACAGCAAGAAATCAGAAAACATATTAAGATCATTCAGTCGTAACAAACGGTCTTCGTCAGAGTCAAAACTGATACTGAAGACCACTTGTTATGGTTGAAAGATTATAGTATTTTTTTTAACTTCTTACTGTGGTTTGGAAGTTGATTTTATTTCACACATTTATTGTGAACTTTATATATACAAAAACTAAATTTACAGAAAGAATACACATAAAAGAGATTATAATAACTCATTACTATATTTGTCACTACTGTAAGACAGCCATGACATCTTACTTGCCCTATAATCAAGACTGTTCCTTCCTTAGTAATCACACACATCCTATTCCTTACAAAACTTCCTGTACTTCTTGCAACTGTGTTTAGCAACTAGACTGCACCCAGTGTGATGTTTTTCTTTATGTGAGTTTAGATTGCACCAAGCTAAGATTTCGCATGAATAACACAGGTCTCCCGTTGGTAAACAGAGGTTGGGTCCAGGAGTAGATTTACCTTTAATGAGACAAATATGTGCCTCCTCAGAAACTCCCTGAGACATTACTGATAGAATCAAGCATCTGTTTGAAGAACTTGCACATAGAAGCAGTCATTAAAAGTGTGCCCTTGAGATTTAGCATCAATGACAAAGGGAAGATTGCTGCGTTGTACCAATTCATACAGACTTTGGTTAGTTTAAGTACTGGAAGAGACTTAGTTGGCAGGTAGTAATGCAGATAGTGTAACAGCCATGGCCCATGAGCCTTTGACTGGCGACCTTGCATTTTGTACCACATCAGTTCTCTAAATAAATTAAATAATGAATTTATATAAAAAAAGATTGATTACAGAAGCATACTTCTACTGAAGAAATTTTCTTGGTTATACTTTCATCAAGACTCTTTGGTGAAGAGGCTGTAGAGGTAGAAAGATTTTTGAAATTATTTATTCTCGTCTCTCTACATATCAAAATTTCAACAACTGTAGGTATACTTTGAATAAGTTGCCATGCTTTCTCAATAGATAATTCTTGCATTAAGTTACCATTTACTTCTAGTATTTCATCTCCTATTTTCAGTCTTCCATCCCTGAAAAAAAACTGATATCAATTACGAATGAGTAATTCATTAATAGTAATAGTTATAGTAATAATATCATTTTGAGTATATTCTCAGTCCTATATCATAAAGAACTGCATATGTAATTACAAAATGTAAAAGCAAAAGATTGTGTTTAAATAAAAGCAAAATTATTACATAAATTGTGGAGTATTATATACAAATCTTACATATTTTAAGGATATTTAACATGTTACCATAAATGACTATGAAGACTAAATGAGTAAATACAATTTAGTAACTGGCTGTACAACTAAAGAATGCTAACATAAGCTATATAAGTTAACTGGATAAGGCACATAAACTTGGAGTTGTTTCATATTATGGTAGTTGCTTTCATTACTTTACTGGCAGACATACTAATTTATGGTATTATATCATACCCTGAAATCTACTGAGAGCCAGCCATAAGTCTAATTTACTATGAAATTTGCCTTTATATCATACTTAATATGAAAATTTAATTTATAAAGCACAAGGAAGTAACTTACACTGATAAAGAATAAGGAAACGAACAGAACAAATTACTTAGAAAGAAGCTGCTAAAAGCTCAACAATCTATTCCAATAAATATCCATCCTTCTGTAATTTACACCAACTTAATTTTTATCAGTTTCCCTTTAAGCAAAATTACATCAATCCTAACACTGGAGCACATGCACCGACAATGAAATTTTTAGTTTGACGGCAAAGATGGTATGGGGTTATCTATACATTGAAGTATGTCCCTGTTGGTTACTGGGCTGCCCCAAGAACATGAGCATATGGTATCTTAAAAAGAGATGTGAGTTACTAAAAATAAACGTCGTCAATATGAAGCACTCAAGAGGTGCCTTTGCGTTCCTATTCTCTGCCAAGAACCCCCTGACAAGTATCTAGGCTTTAATCAAGTCAGAATTTTGAATAACAATGCCAAAACAAATATAACATTTCATAAAAAAGCAAATTTTATTTTATACCTGTATGCAGCTCCTCCAGGTTCAATTGAGGAAATGAAATAATCCATTGACTTAGAATCATTAGTCTTTCTCTCAATCGATATTCCTAGCTTTTCCTTATCTTTCTTATGGAGACAAAAACAATGAAGCTGATTTTCAGAATCTGTCAAATTGTTTGAAAACAAGGAATCGTTTGAGTTTTGTACATTCTCACATTTTGGGCGATTTTTTTTCTGAGTATGGCTAAGAAAATCGTTCTTAGGAGACAATTTTTTTTCATGACTATTTATTTTCCTTGGTGATGGAGGAAGTAAAATATTCTTTTTTGTAGGCTTAAGTTCTTTTGACGAAATGGAAGAAGAAACATTTTTACTTTGTTGTTCTTTTTTTTCTTTCATTAATGGAGTATTCTGAGTGTCTAAAAGTTGATATTTGCTCACTACACCTCTGGTGGGATATTGTTTTTTGAAATCTGGAAGTTTTTGAACTTTACTGTTCTTAGTAGTGTCAGTATAAATATCATGCCTTCTTGAGTTGTCGATGCCAACTCGTGTAGAATCACTTTCATAGCCACTCTCCTCTGATTTAATATTCAAAAAATTAGTTAAAAAATTATAAATTTCTTGCAGATGAGGTTGGGTCCTTACACTAAGTGGGACATCGATTTCTGAACGATTTTTATTTAAATTAGTATATTGTCCATTCTTCGGTGGCAAGGAAAAACCATTGTTAAGTTTACTATCAGAAATATTTTGACCTACTGACGCTGATTTCGTTTTTAATGATAGAAGAGGAAATTGTTTGTCAAGCTGATCACTGTTAGATCCTCTTAAATTAATTTTTTCTAATGAAAAGCTTTGTTTTTCTGTTGAACTTCTATTTCCATTAAAAGGTTTTATTTTCCTTAATAAATCATCATGACTGGATGTTTTAAGCAAGATTTCAGAAGTTGAATCTGTTCTTAATAGTTTTTTGTAATTCCTTTTATCTAGTTTATTATCTTTAGGTTCACTTAGAGTTTCAAAAGAATGGTTTAGTTTCATCTGGTAGACTGGTGAACCAGATTTCCTAGGTGTAAATACTTTTTCTCCTGAAACACTTTTGATAGGTTGAAAAGCACCAAGTCCGTCTAGCGGTTTATTTCTAACCAGATCCTGATCTTTTCCGGCTAATAAAGTTTTCTCTAGAGAAAGTGGATGTCCTTTGGTCAACATACTTCTCAAAGATTCGACTCTAGAAACTCTTTTGTTTTTATTCGAAGTATTTGGAGTACTGACTGATGGGTGATTATTTATAGTAACATAAATATTTTTGCTTCCTTCTAAGATATCGCTGGAGTCACTCCTTTTCAACTGTTGCCACTTTCGGCCAACTCTCCGACCCCATGTTGCCAAACCTGAACAAATATACATACTGTTTGATATAAAACTGCAATAATTTCATAGTTAAGTTCGATAAGTGAGTTCAAAATGCAATATTAAAATTTTCTAAAGCCATTTAAATATGAATTACAAAATATTTGAATAAACTAAATTCTGAAACAATCAATATACCGCACAATTTACAACAAAGAGCAGTGGTCTTGACTAACTCTTTCCTGAGCATATCTTACATTGGAAGTAAGTCTCTTGAATAGGAATTGGATAAAATACTTGATGTATACCTTATTTTATAAATTAGTATTAAAATAATAACTCCCATGTGGCATGTATTGGTAGTAGGGAGGAGAGGTGGTTGACTAGGTAGACAGACCTGCTACCTACGAACTCTTTTTGCCAACCCCGAAATGCCTAACAACCGGGTTGATTCTACATCAAGAGTTCTAAATTTACTATATATACGAATAGAGATCTTTACATGTTATTATTCTCCGGCGCTTTAAATCCTTTCCAAGGGACATTGTCCACAATTTTCGAAATAAAGTTAAAGCGAATTACGCATTTGGGATCCCCTAAACTAGAAGTAAGCACGCTAACCACTAGACCATATGACCAAATCCAACTCATCGGCGTTTACAGTAGTTGTACTCAATCTATAGGATTTCAACAGAAATTTAATAATTTTGATGAAGAGAATGATTTTGCTTGAAAAAACTAGAACAGAGGTAAAAAAAATCTGGTATGGCTTACCTACACTCAACTTTACTATAAGTAACTTAATATTAAATTTCTTGAGTATATAATATATAACGTCTCATTTAAGCATAATGTAAACATCTAAATGGGAGATGTTTATTAGTCTTTCATTTCTGAGGTAGTACAGATAGTGATTGAAGGACATATCAATATATAAGCTTATTTTTGTACATCACACAGCTGAACCAAATAATTTCATTGTATAACTACAGCAGTAATAACATTTTTGAAAAGCCAAAGTGAAAATTTCTTGATGATACGAAATATTCTCCTACAAGAGAACATGGCTTTTGTTCAAATAGCTAGTAGATTTCTTACATCCTTTACTTGACTTCCTTCTATATTTAATATTTAAGTGAAATTTTCAAATTTAAAACAGGAAAATACTCTTATTTTCTCTGAAAAATATTATAAATATCGAAGAAAAAATGTCGTTTTAAGATGATTTATAATAAAGGATGTACGATAATTACATTTATTAATCTTCAAACGAAAGATTTAAATTTTGAATTATCTTTTACATTTTTTGTCTTTTATAGAATTATTATACTGGGAATTTTATGGCTTCTTAGTATTCAATAAAATCATTTTTCTTCCACTTTGTCAAAAATGAGAAAAAATTTTTTTCTGAGAGAGTGTTCTATTTTTCCTGCCTGCTGTGCTCTGTTATAAGCTTGCTATGAATGTATATTGAGAAAAATATATTAGTAAATAGCCAGTTTACATACTAAAATCAAAGTCAAAGCCAGGTATTCAATATAATTAACAAATTTAATAATTGGGAGCTTCTGATTTTTAAAAATAATAAATATGAACTATAAGACTAGAATAGTAAAAAAATTGGATATTTCTCAACAAACGTAAGTCCTCTTTCTTGAGGAAAGAGTCCATTCGCCACATTTCAATATGATGGAAAGGTACTACATTCACTATTACTACTACAATTCACAAAGATAATGTAATTATAACTGATATTAGGTTTTGCTCAAGAGTGCATGGGACAAATGTAATTTATTTATGTTTATTGGCAGTGATTTTTTTACACGTAAAAATATTATTCCTCTTACACCTCATATAAGTCAATAAACAATTTAAATTGTTCCTTTATAAATATCAATTTTATCTCAGTGGAATCGCTCAAAAAATTTCTAAGTCAATGTAAACAATGAAAAAAATATAAAAAATTCGACAAGTATAGCAGGTGATCCCTTAGTCTAGGATAAACAGACAGTTTTTATAGCTTTATTGCTCTTTGCTATGATTAAAATTTCATGATTTTTTTTTTTGAGTTTCTAATTTTTTGTCCATTTGTGGTCGAATTTTCACGATTTTTTAATGAGCCGTTTAGCGTCAAAAAAACATTTTCAGAAAACAGAAATCGAACTCTAACGCACCTTTGGTGAATACAATTTTGAAAACAAATACACATCTCAACTCAGCCTCCACGTAATGTTCTATTTTTAGTCACAGCTTCATTTTGATCCTTCAAACAATATGGCTTGCATCACTCTCTCAAATTTTGAGATTGAATTATAATTCAAAATTTTTACATTTTATTGAAAAAAAATATTTCCAGTTGTTTTAAAATTTGGAATATATTTTTCGTTTTTTCCATTTGTAACTTGAAAGGTAATGCCAAAATTTCAAAACTCTAGAATAAGCAGTATAGGAGAAAAAAATGTTTTCTAAAGAACGGTTTTTGGCAAACAAAAAAGTGACTTTCCCGTCATGCATAATTCTTCCCAAACAATAGGGATCATACGCAATATGGGGCCCATTTTTGTGTAAAATATCAACTTGATCCATCAAAGATTCTGGACCGTAGCGTGGTAACAAGCAATGCTAACACACTTACCCACCCATACACACACACACACACACACACACACACACACACACACACACACATAATCGAAAAAACATCATAAAACGACTTTCGAGACCTCAAAACATATAATTCCGTTAAAATCTCGAGATGGAATTTTTTCACGATCACTATACTTTACTTATAGTAAAGTAAAAAGTAATATACATTAGAATAATGTACTACAAGCTGAGTATAATGCTTGTAAGGTTGTTTTGACAGGAACAAACAGAAGTAAGGTTGTTTTGAGATCATCCTAGCCCCAGGCATTGTCACATAAAAACTGTATTGGTATATCCTTTCAATTGAATATTCATATTGTTCAACTGTTAATATATTTAAATGATTTTAAAATTTTATACGCTAACACTGATTAATTCTTAGAAACAGTTAGGTTTTTCAAAACCTAACCGAACAAATGTAATGCTTATGATGAATTCTAGAATGTCCACTCTAGAAGAGCTGGGTTGGGGATTGTGAAATTCAGTATAATCAGGAAAATGTTCTACCGTTCATCAAATTTATCACTATAACTATTATTATCATCATCATTCTTATCTTATACAAGACATATTTATTAAAAGGTTAATACAAATTTGTAGTTTAAATATAACGAAATATCAAAATGCTTAATTTCTAATCACAACTTCTCCTAAAAAAAACCTTAATATTTTTTAATAAAATTATCTATGCATCATACACTTATGCATTGACAATCTATTTGTTTAAAAAAAAATGCCCCTTAGTAGTTTCGTCATGCCAGTACGTCAGTTTAATATATTTACTGTATATATTTAGTAATACAAATTCATATCTAGTTAATTAATGTAATTGTACCATTTTTAAAATTGCTAATTATGTTCTTTTATTGTATTTTACATTTTTTCTATTCATCCTATTCTGGTGGAAATTTGACAATTATCAGGGAGTAGAAATTCTACGGTTAATATTTTTTTTAAAGACTGACATATCATGATTTCAGTTCATACACTGGTACATTCAATGTTGGAAGAAACACACAATCAATCATTCAAATGTTAATAAGCTGGTCTGGATCTGAACAACGGTTTAAAAAACTTCATCTTCGATGCCTAATGACTCTTTATTAGTAGTTTCAGTCGTTTGATATTATTTCACAAAGGTAACTTAATTCAAATTAATACTTTAATGTAAAAAAATATATAGAAATAATTTTTGCTTTACTAACTCATTCATAATTCTTAGAAATACTTTTACACATTATTAAAAGGAAAAGTTGATAATTTTCCTTTTCATCAGAGTAAAACATTTTTTAAATTACTTGAAGCAGTATTGAACAAAAGTATAGTCGTAGTGAAAGCCTGTTCTTTTTGTTGAGTTATTACAAACTCTAATTTGGTTGTGTTTGGTTGCTTATATATACAAACCCACAACTCTTCCAATGATAATATTCACAAATGATTTAGACGTTTGTCGTATGCTAAGTTTGAGCTTAAAGGAATTGAATACTTCCAAAATTGTTCACTTCCTTAATTCTGTTCTAAGGTTTGTCTCTTCACAAAAGTTTGCCTGTATCACAAAAGTGATCATAACTTCTTTAGACAGAGTAGACAAGGCAAAACACCATGGATGCCTTCAATCCTGTTGATCTCAAAACAAGTAAATGAAACAGTTTGCTTTACAAAGAATATCATTACAAAAGTAGATTCACAATCCTAAACGCATTTATTAAATCTCTACTACACTTAAAACTGGTACAACAAATAGACACTTGACAATTAAGAGGTAGACAATAAATAATTGTATTGTGTAGTTGGAGTACTTGACTTACTCTTCTTGCCCAATTTGGGAGAGCCAGAGGAAGGTGTTGGAGGAGCCGAAGATTCTCTTTCTTCCCTTTCTTGGTTTAATGGCGATAAACTGACCAACTGAGGACTAGGATCTGAACTTCGTCTTCTAAATAAACGCATATCGCCCTCTCCTAAAACAAAAAAAAAACAGCAAATTAAGATAGATATTTTTGTCTATAGATAGTCAAATATTCTAATCCGGTATATATTAAATAATGTTTCATTTAGGTATAATATAAATGTCTAAAAGAGAGATGTTTATTAGTCTTTCATTCCTGGAGGTAGTACAGATAGTGATTATAATATAATATATAATATATATTATATATATATATTATAATATATATATATGTATTATAATACAATATAATATTATAATATAATAATATATATGCTTATTTTTGAATATCACACCACTGATGAATATAATATCATTAGTATAATCTGACCTCCTGGTACATTGAATATTAAAAAACAAATTTTCCCATTTAAAACTTGAAAATATTCCTTTTTTGTCTGACAAATGTCAGAAACATCTAAGAAAAAATGTCGTTTTAAGGTAATTTTTAATTTAAGATGACGGATAATTTAATTTATTTTCCTTCAAAGATGTTTTCAATTTTGAATGACGTTTTATATTTTTGGTCTTTTATAGAATTATTATACTGGGAGTTTCATGAGTTCCTAGTATTTAATAAAAACCACTTTCCTTTCCATTTGTCAAAATTCATATATACCAATTCACTCTGAGTAGTGTTATTTTTTTCCTGCCTATTGTACTCTGTTATATGGTTGCTGCGAATGTATATTGAGAAAATACATTAGCAATTAGTCAAGTTTACATATTCAAATCAAAGTTGATGCCAGCTATTCAATATAATTTAACACTTTTATATCTGGAAGCTTGAAATTTTTAAACATGATAGATATAAACTACTATATGGACCGCAGCGTGGTGATAAGTAATGCTAACATACTCACCCACCCACCCAAACAGACACAGACATCATCGAAAAAACTTCATAGAACGACTTTTGGGACCTCAAAACATATAATTCCGTAAAAATATCGAATATTCACTAGACTTTAATAGTGAAAATTCTGAATACTTGTCAACAAACATAACTCCTCTTTCTTTAGGAAAGAGACCATTCCTCATACATCAATTTTACCCAATGCTACTATAATTCACAAACCAAAATAATTTACAACTGATATTAAGTTTTGTTCACGAGTACTATATATAGATTGATAATAGCATTTTGTGAGACAAATCCATTATACCAACGAAAACAACAAACATATATGTTTATTGGGAGTGAATTTTTACATGCAAAAATATTATTCTTCTTATAGCTCATATAAGTCAATGAATTTTTCTATTATAAATGTCAATTTTATCTCAGTGAATTCACTCAATAAATTTCTAAGTCAATGTAAACAATGTAAAAAAATATTAAACAAACTTTTATAACTCATAACTTTTATTGCATTTGTAACCTCAAAGACCTTGCAAAAATTTTAAAACTCTAGAATTAGCAGTTTAAGAGAAAAAATGTTTTCTATAAACTGGTTTTTGGGAAAAAAGTTACTTTCCCGTCATGCATAATTCTTCCCAAACAATAGGGATCATCTACACTATGGGGCCCATTTTTGTTTAAAATATCAACTTGATCCATCAAAGATTCTGGACCGTAGCATGATAACAAGCAATGCTAACATACCCAACCACCCACACACACGCAGACATCGTCGAAAAAACTTTATAAAACGACTTTTGAGACTTCAAAACATATAATTCCGTCAGAATTTCGAGATCGAATTTTTTCACGATCACTATACTTACTTATGGTAAAGTAAGAAGTACCTATTTCCTTACTCCACAAAAAATAAGATGCATGGTGCCCACGGTTACAACACTTGATTTGTTCTACAGATTAAGAGAAGGAGAATAAGACATAAGTGCCTAAAAGGAAGCGAATGGGCAATAACATTTTAAACGAGTGGTTCCAACAGTTTTGTTTATTTGGGTTAAATTATAAATTATAAAATACCAAGTGATGAAATATTAGTACAGGAAAAAATAATAAATTGTCTTATTTGAATTGTATTACTTGATCAATCTTATAGTATTTACTGAAACTGTCATTATGCATTGGTCTGAAATTCGTTGACTGTATTTCAGAGGTTGTAAATGTTTAATAAGTATTTTTTATCTCAATCTGTAGTAATTATTAACCAGATTAAATTATATATGACTACGATATGTAGTTATTATTAATCATAGTTTCTATGACTGGAACAGATTTTTTGAGACATATTAAAGTTCTTCTAAATAATGAAAAAAAATGTCTATGATGTATGTAAGTTTGAAAAGATTGTGACGATAGTCATTTACAATATAATAATAATAATGGAACTTTATGATAAACTCCTCTGAAGTAGGAATATAAATTAGGAAAAAAAGTTCTTTATAAGAAACTAACAGAAAATTGGTAGAGTAAGAATTTTTGGTTTCCACATTTACTTATTATTCAATCAGTTTTAATTATGTATCTTTGGATACATTCGGATTATCTCAAGAAATGAGTCATAAAAGAAAGTCTATAAATTCTTATTACTGTAAGAATCATTAAAGAATTACCAAATTCTTTTAACAAATGTTGCACAATATTTTACTGACACTTAAAGGTGAACCCTAAGCACTTTTTTTTACTAATACTCAGCTTGATTCTAAATGAGATAAGTACCTCCCAAAAGAGAGTAAGTTATTGTGAGCACCACTATGTTCATAACTTATAATCGTGACAGGTGTCCAACTTGAATTATAACCTTACCCAATGATCTCCAACCTTCTATATATGACAACTCATTTTGAAATACCATATTAAATAAAATCCCAAACCAACTCATTGTAATGTCGCAATTTTGGGTAGCAACACAAAGATTTGGGCCATTCTCTAGAGGAATACAAAGAATTCAACCTGAAAGGAGTGGAAGAGCAGATTGGTCATGGAGGTTAAGATTTTAATTTCATGAGAGCCTATAAACTACGTCATCAATAATTTTTTTTATTTAAGTTAAGCTATAATATTTATAAACTACGAATAATATGATGTGAGAATATATATGTGAGAATACAAATAATATTCATGTTCAATAATATATCAAATCTAATTTTGACGGAGTGTCTGTCCTAACCTAATATATAGAATATTGTATAATAGATTATTGTTTAAAATCATCGCTTTCCTACGGAACTCTTGTTTTCCGGAACAGACAAAAATTGTCAAGGATGGAGAAGAATATCACATAGAATGAAAGCGTTCAACCAAACCTCATCATCCAACTGAAACAAGAAAAGTTTGACATCCAAAGTAAAACTTTCTGCCCACTTTCAGTGTAGCTGCCGACATGTTATATTGTTTCGATCTCTAGGTTTCTTCAAAGTAAAACGAAGCTGAGTATAAATGGAAAAGTCCTTTGACAAAAAGTCATATGGACAAACGTCTTTGACTAACAGTTAGCATTAGAAACGAGCGATTCTCAAACTTTTTTTTGCCTAGAACAATTTGCTCCCTATACTGTGATATAAAATTATTCTTCAAAAATAAACATAATTTCGGTTGAAAAAGCATAAACTAAGTTATCAGTATTTTAGTAACTACTGTTCAAGTCCAGTTTAGAATTAAAATGGACAGTTTGATTTTCGTCTCAAAATAGAGTTGATTTTTGCAGTCTATTCTGAATTTTCCGAAACTTGTATTTTGTTTACTTTCTAATTTTAACTTCCAACCTTATTGGGTTGGATTAAAATTAAAGCAAAACACAAAATAAGGTTATCTAAATAATGTTAGGACAAATATCAGTAATGAGTAAGCCAACAACAAAGATAAAGGAACAGCTTTCGAATGAACACTGAACAAGGATACGAGAGGTGTTCATTCTACTGCATACTTACATTAAACTAGTCTAAAATACACAAACTCAGTGGAAATAGTCATTGGTAAAATGTCGAAGAAATATTTTCTGTTGAGTTCATGACAGATCAAAGGTTAGACATCTCACAAAAAATTTCAAATGATCACATTTCTAAACGAACTTTCCATTTAACGGTCACTTGGCTACATGTATCCCTTCAAACCCTGGTCACGTAAGTTCAATGTCTGCTCTTCTAAGAAATTTTGTATTTGTAGGTAATAACTAGCCTACAGAATATTTATTGTTGGTTTCAAGTAGATTCATTGATTTGCTCAACAAATTTATGTCCTGTATTGACCTTTATTATACATAAATTAGTTTATACTTGTTAGTATAAAATGTTTAAAATCTAAAACTGCAATTTTTTTTTTATGAGAAAATGACTTTCTTTTTGAATATTTTTGAACGCACATACAGTTTATAAGCTAATGTACGTAGTAACCTTAATATGACAATTTAACTTTTTTGTGTTTAAAGATATTTATGTATTTCTATTTAAATGTATCCATATATCGACCACAATAATATTTTTTTTTAATTTTCTCAAGTATTGGTATAGATTAAAGGACTCAGCATTTTACTCCAACTTTTAATCAGCACTTTTAGACATCATCAGGGCAACAACATTTATAACTATAACCACCTAATCAGTATAAACGGAATATTGCTGTTTGTCTTATCTTTTTTTTTATAAACATCGTATCTTAGTATCTATGGTACACCTAATTACGAAATAAGTACATGACCCGAACATTAAGGTCTAATAGTGTCCAACATAAGTAAATCCTTCAGAACCAATAGTTATGGTTTCATCAGTTCAATTTTTTCTGGAAAAATCAAAATTTTCTAATGTCTTTGGGAGCAGCACCGTAGTAAAGAAGTTAATTGATTATAACAGGGAAACATGCAAAAAAATCTGTAATTAGGTGCACCATAGACACTATAACAATGATGTTTATAAAAGAAAAAAAATATAGTTTATTTTTATGTAATACTAATAAATTATGCATTTGATCAGCTCTGAGAAAATATAGACAAAATGATGGTTTAAGGTGTACTAAAATTCGATAAACTCAGTAAAAAAAAGAGTATTGTATATTATATACCCTATAAATCAATAGAAGTACGAATTGTAAGAATATTTAAAAATAGTCGTTAATATAAAATTGGATATGTTTAAATAAATATATTTATATTAATTAATTAATAATATATAATTTATATAATATATATATATATATATTTATATATATATATTATATATATATAAATTTATATATATATTATAATTATATATTAATATATTAAATATAATATATTTAATTTATTTATATTTAACATTTAATATATATTGGATTGGGAGCTTACTGATTTTAAAAAAGAAGCTCTTGTCTTTTTTTTAATTTAATATTTGCGTAATATAAACACTGGTAATAAAGTAAGGTATGGAACCAGAGTAGCCCAGTGGCTTGCGTGCTAGCTTTTGACTGGGAGCACGTTAATTAGAACTAACTCATTTCAAGTTTTCTTTACGTTTCATACTTCAGAGTAGCCACATGTACCCTTAGAATAATTTCTGTCTGTCAGTTTGTCCACAAAATATTGCTACCATAAGACCTATAAAGCTGAAACATTGATTGTAGATTTGTGTATGTCTAACTTAAAATCTAATCTTTGTTTACAGTGGCATTTGTTTAGCACTGTACTAATAATGGTATTTTCTACTATTCTATAACTTCTAATTGTAGTATTAGTATAATACTATAATTGATATTTTGGAATACCAAGTATAATAGAATTTTTGATTCCGTCAAAGACGGGTACGTTTGCTAGTTATAAATATAAAGTTGTCTTGAAACTTCTAGTTGAGAAAATGGTTAAACCACCAAATTTACTTTATATAGTCACTAAAAGACAAGCCTTTTAACCTCATTTGAGATATTGTCACTAGGCCTTTTCCTAATTTATCATGGAATTACTTTTATATATCTTTATTACTTTTCTGCAAGTGGAATTCCACAAATCTAATAACGTGAATTCCTTTTTCGTCAAGAAAAGGAAGTGATAGTCTCATTAGGATTTACTGGCATTATCGTAAACACTGACTGTCTGCTCTCACACACTATGTCCGGTTATGGTGTATAGAGTAACTCCCAATTTTTTTTTTTTTAAAAAATATACTTTTTATATGTAGTTATTTTTTGTTCAAATTCGTAATATATACTCCTTAATATATTTTGTTGACTTGGTTGGAGGTGATGGAGTGACAAGCAGTTTTTACTTCAGTAGATTTGTGAATCTCCACAATTGTCATTACAGAGCAGGGTCGACGTGTTAGCGTGAGTGGCCGGAAAGAAGCCTCGTATTTAACACTGTGCGACTTTTTTTCTTTTGGGTTGATTGGAGGAGCAAGTTTATTAAAAAAAAAAACAACAACCATTAAAAAAAATTGAAAGGCAAATAATATTAGCTTCTGTCACTGTACAAGAGTTATAAAAGGGATCTCCGAGCGACTTGTGAAGCTACAAGGAAATGCTGGTACTCATATTATATTTTAAATAAAACTCCATGTATTTATGTTTTCTTACATAAAAATAATGATTCATGCATAAATTATAATTTTTTCAAAACAGGGTGTTACTTGCCAAATCACCCTTTATATAGTGCAGATTGTTTAATCTTAAAAAAAATAAGTTATCAACGAAGACTCGACCTACTTCACCACTGCTAACAGGAAATTGAATTCATTATCAAGTTGTGGGTGAATTATGTGCCTACTTAATTAATTTCGACTTGACATGATCAAAGCTTTTATATGGTAATTTAAAATTTAGAGAAGTACTATTGAATTGCACTTTTAAGTTTTTTTTATTTTGGAAATGTTTAACGTAGCGACTTTTGACTTTGTATAACACCTGCTTTCCAAGAACACAAGGTAGTCCTCTTATCACAGTAGATTTCTTGTTTTAGAAAAAACAAAGCACTTCGAACAGTCATGTAACATAGCCAAGTTACATCTTCCCGATAAGAACAGTAACTATTTGAAATAAAAAAAATCTTAACTAGGAACATTAACTGAAGTTGTTAATTAACTAAAAGATTTATTTCGTGAGGAGATTTTCGTTTAATTTTTCCGTTATTCTTTTGTCGTACTTTTACCACCAATAGGTAGATTTTTTCAAACAAGGGTTTTAATATACAGTTATTCAATTCCCTGGTACTGATACTGTTAGATGAACGGATTATTATCGTTATTTTTTGACATTCATATTTTACAGTAAAAAAAGAATATGTGTCGGTGAAAAACTAACTAGTCGTTTTTTTCATGTACATATCCTTCTGTCAATAACATGTTTACAGTTTTAAATAATGTCATAATAGTATTTAACCTTTCTTAAGAAAAAATAACGGAATAATGAAGGGCTAAATATTGCTACCGTGTATTCTCAACATCAACACCATTTATGTAAATATATACAAATAGTCTGTCTCACCTGATTCTATGTTATTCACCCGTTTGTATTGTTAGCTTTAACCACCATTACTGATTACTTCACTGATTACTGTATTTATCTTGTCCTATTATTGTCATATCTTAAAATGTATTCCTGTTGTGGTGTGGCCAAGCTTTTTACAATACGTCTTTTCAAATCGGCAATTGCTGACTCGGTGGGCTGTCTCTAAACCTGTGCACTTTCCTGCTAAACTACTGAATCCGACTTTTCTTCCTGTATTACGTCAAGAAAACACTTAATTTCAATTCCAATTAGTGTTTTCTTATTTGAGTTCTATGAGATTGATAGACTCAGTGCTCGGCTAGATTGTTTTTCGTAAATTCCCTCCATTTGATTTCTTTAATTGCTAATTCGTATAAAACTACTGAGTTAGTTATTCGTCAACAAATTTTACTTTTTACTTGTTTCTTGAAGTAGTTTTGCTTGTATTTTTCTATCTTTTATCCACTCCAATGAATTATATCCTTAGAACATTATCTGTGATTGTCTAGCGGTAATCTTATACTAACTTACAGACGACTGAAAGTTTTCAAACTTCAGTTGAAAATCCACTTGTTTCATGATTTATTGGTTTCTGTTAGTACGAAAATCTTTTAATAACCAGATATTTGGTTTGGAGCCTACGTACTCTTTCAAATTATCAACAAACTCAACAAATTGGTGATTAATTAGTGATTTATGCACTATTAAGTCATATCATTTTTGAGTCCACAAAAAACATAAGTTTTTCTTTAGGGTTATTAATTTTGCTACAATTATTTACATTACTATTGCAATTATTGTTTACTTCAATAGATTATTTTTAAATTGCATTAAGCAGTATACAAAGTCAACTTTGAACACGACCTTACTTTCTAGTCATGGTTACTTACTGATCCATGTATTTGTTTCTTAATGCTCTAGGAGTCGTTCGAATTGTTTTCAATATGGTCTAATATGGATAATATGGTCTAATATGGTTCTAATATGGTCTAATAATATAGTCAATATTATTTTTATTAAAGTTGCTCGTGCTCTCAGATATCTCACATTTAGTAAAACATATTCCTTCATTTTTCTTCTGGATCCATTTACTTTTAATCCTAGTTTCAATGACACATATTTACTAAAATGATATAAAAATGACACTTTTTTATACTCAACTCTTTATATTCATATTTTAGAAATATTCATATTGAAAAATGACTTGTTTTACTTGGTACTAGAAAAAAGCGTTACAGTCTTGCCCATTTATTTCATTTTATTTTAGCAATTATCCGTATTTTTTACTATAGGAATTTGTAACTTCATTATAACTATATTATCCGAAAAAGTAAAGGAAAAGTGGTAGATCTTTTAGACAGAATTCACAAAAATGTATGGGATAACAGAAATAAAAATGGTGGAACAAACCGATTTTAAACTTTTACTTTTCAAATTACCCAACTAGACAGAACATCTCATCACCTGTCACAGATACAATTGCACTCTTTACAAGTGGCAAAACACCAAATTACTATAACGATGAAATGTCTATTATTCCTGGAGTGCAACGAATTTATTTACCGAATATAAGACGTAAATATAATGTCTATTACATCAGAAAAAAATCATTTACTTAAATAAAAAGTGTTTCATTGCACAGAGTAGTGATATTGATAATATTGTTTTTTTTTTAAACAATAGAAAGTATTATGCATTCTTTTGAACACTCAGAAAAGTTTCAAAAATGAAAAATATTTCCTAGAAAGATGGTGTAATTTGCAACAACTTGTTATGTCTATAAATTTTCTTTATAATAATGTTCAATTATTCATTATTTTTTTTTACTTTACTATAAATAAAGTATAGTGATCATGAAAAAATTAGATTTCGAGATTTTGACGAAATTACATGTTTTGTGTTCCAGAAGTCGTTTTATGAAGTTTTTTCGAAGATGTCTGTGTGTGAGTGTGTGGGTGAGTGTGTTAGCATTGCTTGTTACCACGCTACAGTTCAGAATATTTGATGGATCAAGTTGATATTTTACACAAAAATGGGCCTCATAGCGAAGAAGATCCGTATTGTTTGGGATGAATTATGCATGATGGGAAAGTCACTTTTTTTTGCCAAAAACCGTTTTTTAGAAAATATTTATTTTTCCTAAACTGATAACCCTAGAGTTTTAAAATTTTAACATTATCTTTGAGATTACACATGCAACAAACGAAAAATATATTCAGAATATTAAAACAACAGAAAATCTTTTTTCAATAAAATGTAAAAATTTTTACTTATAATTCAATCTCAAACCTTGTGTGAGCGATACAAGCCATACTGTTTGACGTATCCAAATGAAACTATGTCTAAAAATAGAACATTATGTGGAAAATGAGTTGAGATATTTTTTTCAAAATTACATTCGCTAAAGGGGCGTTACTGTACGATTTCTGTTTTCAGAAAATCTTTTTTTGACGCTAAACGGCTCATTAAAAAATAATGAAAATTTGGCAAAAAATGGAACAAAAAATTAGCAATTCATAAAAAAAAATCATGAAGTTTCAATTACGGGAAAGAGCAATAACGCTATAAAAACTGTTTGTTTATCCTAGACTAAGAGATCACCTGCTATACTTGTCGAATTTTTTATATTTTATTGCATTGTTTAGATTGACTTAGAAATTTTTTTGAGCGAATCCACTAAGATAAAATTGATATTTATAAAGGAACAATTTAAATAGTTTATTGACTTATACGAGATGTAAGAGGAATAATATTGTTACATGAAAAAAATCACTGGCAATAAACATAAATAAATTACCTTGGTCTTCCATGGCATGATGGATTTGTCTCATAAAATGCTTTAATAAATCTATATATTGCACTCTTGAGCAAAACTTAATATCAGTTACAGTTGCATTATAATTTTGAATGTAGTACCTTTCTATGATATTGAAATGTGACGAATGGACTCTTTCCTCAAGAAAGAGGACTTATGTTTGTTGAGAAATATCCATTTTTTTTTACAATTCTAGTCTAATAGTTCATATTTATTATTTTCAAAAATTAGAAACTCCCAACTATAAAAGATAAATTATATTGAATAGCTGGCTTTGACTTCGATTTGAGTATGTAAACTGTCTAATCACTAATATATTTTTTTCTCAATATACATTCATAGCAAACTTATAACAGAGTACAGGAGGCAGAAAAAGGATAATACTCACTCAGAAAAAAATCATATATATGATATTTGACAAAGAGGAAGGAAAATGATCTTATTAAATACTAAGAAGCCATAAAATTCCCAGTATAATAATTCTATAAAAGACAAAAAATGTAAAAGATATTTCAAAATTGAAATCTTTCGTTTGAAGATCATTAAATGTAATTATCGTACATCTTTAATTATAAATCATCTTAAAACAATTTTTTTTCTTCGCTGTTTATGATGTTTTTCAGAGGAAAATAAGGGTTTTTTCGTGTTTTAAATTTGAAAATTTTACTTTAATATTCAATGTAGAAGGATGTCAAGTAAACGATGTAAGAAATCCACTGGCTATTTGAACAAAAGCCATGTTCTCTTGTAGGAGAATATTTCGTATAAGAAATGTTCACTTTGGTTTTTCAAAAATGTTATTACTGCTGTAGTTATACTAATGAAATTATTTGTATCAGCTGTGTGATGTACAAAAATAAGCTTATATATTGATATGTCCTTCAATCACAATCTGTACTACCTCAGGAATGAAAGAGTAATAATCATATCCCATTTAGATGTTTACATTATGCTTAAATGAGACGTTATATATTATATACTCAAGAAATTTAATATTAAGTTACTTATAGTAAAGTTGAGTTTAGGCCACTCCAGATTTTTTTACTAGCATTTAATACAAATATACTTCTTTTTTTGTTTAAAAAAAAATGTGTTTGTTCTAATATGAATTACTTTTATTAATAAATAAAATGAGTCGAAAAGTTCGTTTTACTCTGAATGTCAGTTTTAATTTGATATGGCTAAGAAGGTAAATCCAGTAAGCAAGATAGCTAGAAATGAGGATCATTTGTTATTATTTTTTAAAGAAATCCTTGTCTAGCAGTAGCAGATATGAATAATGGATGAAATATTAAAATATATTTAAGGTAATTCACATCTCAAGTTAATTTTTATAGACTTCTATAAAGATTTCTATCAAACAATCCTATGGATGACAATAATTAATACAGCACCGATTATACAGCAGACAAACAAAAAATGCGTAAAAGGAGTGTTTTAAGCACACCACACCCTGAGGAAATAACTCATTTTGACGTTTGGATTTAGAAAGGAATATCGAGAGTATTTTTATGAATGTATGCACGTAGTGTAACTGTATTAAAAATGTTCAGTTTCTTTCACAGCTAATATATGAGAATCAAAAATAATACCCTCGGTTGAAAAGGTATCTAATGTTTAACACTGAGAAGAATTATACTCAAGACATTCTGTTTTTGTTCTGCTGAAGCTTTTTTTTATTTAGACCTATGCCTTGAAGATTTCTTTATCAGAACACATAACTAAGACTTTTTTCTTTCTTTTTTTTAATTCTTCTAAAATAGTTCTTTTTCATTTAACTACAATTGCAAGCATCAGCATAACAAGACTGATATAATTGAAATTACGGTGACTCATAGACAAAGCTTAACTTTACTACAATCATCTGCGATTACTCCTAGATAGTTCTAAAAGAGGTTTATACGAGATAAATTCTATCACTACCTTTAAAATAACAACCATTGCACTTAAAAATATTTCAAACTCACAACTAATTGGAATTGCGGTGACTCATAGACAAAGCTTAACTTTACTACAATCATCTGCGATTACTCTTAGATAGTTCTGAAAGAGGTTTGTTTATACGAGATAAACTCGTATCACAAACTTTAAAATAAGAATCATTGTACTTAAAAACCGTTCAAATTCACAACTAATTAAACTTTCCCACAAACACACATATTAAAAATTAAATATTTACCTTTGATAGAATTCTCATGAATAAAAACAGATTTTTTTTTCAACAATCATACTAATAGGCTTCGGTCTTCCATTATTTTCTAAGAGTGGGAGGAATGTTTTCTTTTTGACTCCTAACTTACATTCACTACTAACAGTACATTCTATATCAGAGGTTTAGATTTTTAAATTTTATAATCAAATTTAACAGACTAGATTAAGTAAAAACTCATATTTACTTACTGGCCTCACACTTACAGCAGAATAGTCAATTCTACAGAAGTAGGTCCATGCCCTAGCAGAGCCCATTACAACATGCACGCCAATAAGAGGAAAGATTCAATGGTCGTTGGTTCAAATCCTACAGCTCAAAATCACAATGGTTTTACATTCTCTTCGAAGCAAGGAGCGGACAAAATGTTACAGCTCCCAAATGACAAATACAGGAACGTGGCCTTGAACTTTAGTTATTAAAGGCAAACACTGCATTACGCAGGCCACAGATTGTTTAAGTTCTGAACAAATCAAAAGGTTACTTTTAATATATTATAATAACCGTTATTCCAAACAAGGCTCAGTTGAAGGCTTTTATATGAGACTCTGCATATATACAAAGTAAGTTGTACCTTGGCAGTACTTACTAAGACAAATATAACATAAACCAATCGTATTCTTGCATTAGTTCTGTTTTGTCAAGAGTAAATTTTTAAACGAGGAAAAAATAGAATTTAGGTTAACTGTGAAATTAAGACGTTTCAGAACTTATCAGGTATGAACTTTTAATAAGTTCAGTATTAGTGATGATTATAATCATGGTTTAAGGCTAAAACAATACTATGGATGTTCAAAATGAATATATATGTAATTTAGAAGTAGCGGTTAAACAAGTCCTTGATTTAGACTGTTGGATTCCGTCACTGGATAGATCACGACTTCCGTATCTTAAGTAAAAAAACCGTTATTCTCCTCCTTAATTGTTTTATGCTTCAAGCTGTATAAATTTAATATATACAAAATAAATGAATATAGAATCCATAAAGCCAGTTTACACTTTTAACGAGTTTGTACAATGTTAATATTTATCATAAAAAGAATCAGTAAACAAGTATTAGAAATCTTATGTGCACCGAATTATAGAGAAAAAGACACAGGAAATCATAAAAATACATGAGTTAACTTTAAGACTATAACTCTCAATCATTTATATTTATTTTGACACCCATCGTCATCAGGAGAAGTAATGGTCGATTAGGTGAACATTGACTAATGAAAGCCCGAACAGCAAGTTTATTCAGTCTTTACCTAACCACTTCTCCTGATGACGATAGTGTTGAAATATAGAAGTATGTTAAATTAATTTTTATGTTACTTTCCCTGTAATTTAACGTGTTGTCTCATTGGGTATTTTTATTTTTGATAAGACATTTATGTATGCAACAGTATACGTGCAATTAGATATATACGTGATTATTCAGAACGATTCAACTTAAGGAAATGAAATCATACCGAGAGAACACATAGAAGTAAAGACAAAAAATTACTAGAACAGTTCACCATCCTTATAGTGTTATATATATATATATATATATAGTTAAAATTAGCAGCAGTATCTACTCTCACGATTTTTAAACTGGTGGCCTCGAACTTACAGACGATTTTTCTTTCTTGTAGCTTGACTTGCCATATCAATTGTCCCAGTGACCATAGACATTTTCGAACTTTTAACTATCAAGTGGACGAATGCTTATATAGTCATCCCTGGTTAATTCGTTTTTCTGATTCCAATGTACTGACCTTGTTGGCCAATCAGAGCACAGGTTTCAGTTTCTTTCTTGTTTCCCTTCATGTTTGGTTCTAGGTTGCTGTCTGTTGGAGTCACGAACATTTCGTTCACCTGAAGATTAATACAGGGGTTTCTTTCTTTTATGTATAGAGCCTCTAAAATATGTTGTTTCTCTACATTTTCCTCTCACTGAATAATGGTAGTGCCTTGTACAAGCATCTCTCTGGTCAACTGCCTTGGGCATGGCCTTTAGAGCGGCGCCAGCAGTCGAGTGAAGTGTTGATCTCCTAGAGAATTTTGTTGTAGTCAACCGGATGTACTTTGAGGGTAGGCTTCAATTCACCTGTAGTGCAGCTATGGTGTACCATAGTGTACTGTCTTTTGTATGGCCTATACTCTGTGTTCATGTAAGACTGGTGGTACAGTTTAATTATTTCTTCATTTGACATTATATTTAGTTTAATTGGAGCATTGACATTATCATTTCACATGTCATTTCTCTAACTCATATTTGATAGTCTTCTGCACCCCTTTATTTGTATAGACGTATTAATTAATACTTGCATAGTCCTTTCTAGTTCTTCATGGATTGCTTTCGAATTACTACAATTTGTTAGAGCTCTTTTTACGTAAGCAGAAATGGTAGAGCACTCAGGTAATGGTAATGATCATACCTCAGGGCATACCTCAGACTTTCGTGGTAAAACTCTCTTCTACTTTATTAACTAGTAAGTTTAAGAAAGGAAGCTTACCTTCTGTGCTGTGTTCAACTGTCAAATTTAATCCAGACGTTTCACGAAGGGTTTTTTTGAGTTTAAAGCGATCATTGATTTACATTATTATTTCTCATTCTGAGGTCAAATGGATAAACCAACAAAAGTCTCTACACAAATGAAGTTTTATTCAACGCGTTTCGAACACTTTGTGTTCATCATCAGGAAGACACTATAATACAAATTATAGTGTCATCTTCCTGATTATTATTATTTCTGTTCCAGTTATCCATAAGCTTGACCTCTATTAAGCATTTCTTAATAATTAATAATCAATAATTGTTAATCTATCAATATTAATACCTTATGCACTCCCACAACTGTCAATTTACTGGATTATATATTTAGTGTGAATCTTCAACAAATCTGAGCCTTCATCTTTCAGCGCAGCAACATTTCCATAGCTACTCATGCAAATTCACACTGGCTTAGTTTTCATGAGTGTATCTACG
Organism: Hermatobates lingyangjiaoensis; assembly: GCA_026182355.1. NCBI lineage: Eukaryota > Metazoa > Arthropoda > Insecta > Hemiptera > Hermatobatidae > Hermatobates > Hermatobates lingyangjiaoensis. The sequence goes on from JAPFBL010001938.1 coordinate 5,272,180, forward strand.
CTGTAACCTTAATCAGATACCTGTTTCCAACACTCATGTTAGCTTTACAGCTTCAGAAGAATCACATGGCCTACTTGGTGCCGCATCATCTCTGTCTCACAATCTTTAGCGTTCCAATAAGGCAACCAACCCAAGATTATGTCTTAATGAACACAGTGAATGCCCTGAGAAGTATAAGTGCTCTACCGTTTCTGCTTGCACCAGGTACAAACTTAAAAAGATGGGACTGTTTGAAATGGCTAGAGATTTATTTATATTATTTTACGTTTTACTATTTTGTATTAATATATTCTTTATTATGATTATTTTTATTTTCTTTTATTTTAAATTATTATTTATAAAACTTTACTTTATTCTAATCATCCTCATTATTATTATTTAAGTATTTATCATTTATATTCCTGCATTTTCTTTAGTTTCAATTATTTTCCTCTTAATTTTCTTCACTTATTATTTTTTAAGTTTTTATATTTATATTTCCTCATTTTCTCCATTTTCACTTTCTATTTCTTAGCTCTTCGCTTATTCCTAGTTAATTTTTCATACTTGACTTGAACTGGGCACGCGTGTGACAACATTATTGGTCTCCAACCGTCACTTCGCAAGTGCGCTTGGTGTTCCTATCTCAACTCTCCTGATGACGGTTCAACCGAAAATTAGAGACCGTGTGTTCGTTTCTTTGTTCTGTTCTGTGGTTTACTATAAAAGTGTATATATATATATATATATATATGCTCATATTTCGGCTGTTTCTTATTTCCCTTACAGTATTGGCTGAAAGTGCCAATTCAGTTATCAATTTAAATAATCAATTTAGTTATTTTGATTTTCGATTTTCAAGCCTGAATTAGGTTAGTTGTACAAACCAACTATTATTCTGAATTTGTTTTCAGTTTAAACGTTTTTGGTAGACTTCAAAAAAGTATTGATAATATTGTATTGAGTGATATCATTTAAAATTAAATAAGTTAAGATGTTTAAAACACCATTCCTAATTTTAATTATCTCCAATTTATAATATCTTATTTTTATAATTCCAAGTTGGAAAATAGAAAAAGTTTATTACATATTAGAAATGATGAAAATTGCAAATGAAAAATTTCTAAACATGGAAAAGTCTGAATATGGAGAAATAGAGGAAGAAAATGTACAATAACTTCAAAAAGAGAAGCGTTAAATAAGAGTTTGTTTTCACAAAAAACCTAATAGAAATGTTTGAGTAGGAAGATGGCGACATTACAAGAATACAGGAAATTGAATATGAGGCGGTACTTATTTATCATGAAATCTGCCAACAAATAAAAAAGAAATCGATGAAAAAAAAAAACAAGTAATTCTGTAAAGGAAAGAACTAATGAAAACACAAATCAGAACAAGGAAAAAACCCAGTAAATGGAATTGAAATGTGGGTAGTAGATCTAATGAAGAATAACAAAATTTCATGAGTTATAAAATGTATTTTTTCATCCGTTGTACGTGATTTATTAAAACAAGTTATACTTTATTGTTTTTTTACGTTAACCTTTCATTTAGTTTTAGAAGATTTAAGAACCGACTCTTTTGGTTGGATCGAACAAATGTAAATTAATTGTTTTATATTGGCTATAAAATCGTCCTATATGAGTTTTTCACTTTACTAGTTTAGCCAGGGATGATCTGATTCATAAAACATGAGGAAATCACAAATACTAATAAGAATACTCATTTCTTAAACTGATTACGAAATAAACATCCTGTGTATTAATTAAAATATTTAAATAAAAACCAATTAAAAAAAGATAGCACACAGATAGACACAGGAATAACTCACTTCTATATATTTCGACCATCGTCGTCATCAGGAGGCGAAGAGTCCCGATGATGGTCGAAATATATAGAAGTGAGTTATTCCTGTGTCTATCTGTGTGCTATCATTTTTAATTGGTTTTTATTTAAAAGTCCGTTGCACCGTTTCATTTAATTATATTAAAATATTTAAACATATATTAACAAAGATATTTACTACATTCATAATCTTAATATGTTATTATTATGCGGTAAAGACGTATGTGATGTAAAATGGAAAATGAATATTTCGATAATGAAGTTTGAAAGGATTGTGAGGTTAGTGGAAAGGTTAAGAAGACATGGTGTTGATTTGGACTAGTGGGAAGGCCTGAAGAGCGAAGGTCTGCCACAGGAGCACCACTTTCCATTCTGCCATTCTTACATCAGAGGCCAACCGGTCGACTCCACTCAGTACTGGCCACCATCCTCATAACGGCTAACTATTCGCAGCGACAGCGCTCAATGCTGACACCAGCACAAACCTCCTTTATTTACAAAAACAATTACTTGCTATTTAATCTTCAGCTAGCACTAACAATAAAACAAATTACAAATAAATGGATAACGCTTACTTTTATTCCAATAAAACACTAAATACCAACAAAATTATTAATATAAGATATAATCAAGTAAAATTAAAGGAAAACTACCCTATTTCAATCTGAAACATTGATGACAATATTTATTTATAGCACTAAGTTATAATTTACTCTTATAAATTAGAGCCACTAAGTAATTAACTCAAACAATTTAACTTTAATAACTAAATTAATTTTTATTCTAAGCTAAAATTAGGTAGTTATAATTTGAACTTTCTTTCCATTTGTAATAAGTCTCAATCTATACTGGAGACTGGATATTAAAAAAAGACTTATTATTGGTTCACCTTTAATATCCTGTTTCAGAGTGTATCAAACTATCAGTAACTCAAGACAGAAATAAATAATTGAATATTGTCGTAAACGGTAGATATGCATGAGCAGTATTTCTTAGTTATTAACTTTTTAGATACAAGGTTACAAAACTTTTCTCACTGAGGACTAATATATAGGAAGATATAGCAAAAGTCGGACCACTCACGTCACATCTTTTGACAAAGAGATTTCCTAATTAAATATGCTTAAATAAAATAAATAAATTAAAAATGGTTTTACAGTCAAATAACGTGGGAAACTCGGAAATAATATAATATATATACTTATAAAACCCTGATGTTTTGTTTGAATGTTTGCATACAGCTAAAAATTGGAATACCTCTTAATTCCAGTTTATGACGAATTACTCAAATAAATATTAAAGAAAAGAGTAATACATTACTTTACAAATAATATTATTAAAAAGAACGAAGAGTGATAAATAAATTCTCTCAACATAAGTCAAGTAAAATTAATGACTCCAGACGTGAAATCTATTTATGTTATAGAATGAACTTAACAAGCTTTCTACAAAAGAACTCAGTCTAAGATTTTGGAAATCTTATTGTTATTTAAAGGATGTATTTTTAACGTATTTACTATTAATTCTTGTTATAAATATATATATAAAACAAATTTTATTTAACAGGAATCAGTCAGCTTTCTAAGTTCAAATCAAACTTTCAAAGCCAACGTTTTGATTTATCGAATGTACTTGGAACTTAAGCACCGAACACCTGTATGAAATTCCGAAAGTGTACATAATAAACTATTACATAGAAGTTCAAAATGAATAATTTTAGGAATACAAACTTGAACACAAATGTCAGCACAAATACGAATGTTCTAAGGTAATATTATAAAGACACATTCCTTTCATTAATGTTATTTTATGTTAGGTAAAATAAATAGAATATTGCTATAATTCCTTAACATTGAGTATCCCGGTTTCGTCTAGTGATTTATAAAGGCCTACTACATTTTCTTTTTTCTATTACCTTTTCAAAGCAATTGTTAAAGACATGTAAAATATTTATCATTTAATAGTTTTAACTTTGCACCCTTATTTAATTATGACTGACTTACGATAAAGGTTCTCCAACTCATTTACAAAGTATCAAAATTGGTATCTATCAACAACCTGTAGTCTCCAACTGCAGTTCACAGTCAATTAAAGATAGTTAACAAACTTTAGAAAATTGTTATTTTACATAGCAATGCAATGAACTGAAACGATAATTTTTCAACAGAAACAGTAAAAGGACTCCTACTGTCTGAAATGATGGGTATCCCATCATTCTGAAAGTTACAATGTCGTAACACAACTCTATCATCAACTGGCGAATCATCTCCAGTAGATCATTAAGAAAAAAAAAACTTCAAAACCAAACCTATAAAATGAAGTAAACGTCATATTAACTGAATAGTAATTAAAATAATCTGGAGTGGCCTACACTAAAATTTACTTAAGTAAAAAAAATATCAAACTCGATAACAAAATAATGATTTTTGTCATCAAAAGCTTTCAGAATCAATCGTAAGTCAAAATTTTGTTCATTTTATAGAGAAAAATATCTTTTTGTTGTTTTAAAATTTGAAAATTGCGCTTATTCTTTCACTGATTCTATCTCTGAAAAAGAATAACAATTTCAATAAGGAAGAATTACATTAATTAAGTAAAAAAATGAATTGGAAAAATCAAAATGTTTAATGCATTTCTATTTATATTCTGCATGCTAAATATAATAATAAAGCTGTAACAATAACAATTTATATAAAATTTAATGAAACTTTCATTCATGTAACATGTTAATAAATTAAAGAATATAAAATTGCGCATTTAAAATACTTGTATCTCCGGAATACTTTATAATATTGTTGTACAAATAATTACGGAGGGACGCATATGAATAGCGCAAATAAATCAATTTATTATTACTTTGAAATGGAAAACACAATTTTTTATTTTTATATAGGAGTATCTACAATGTTTTTAACAATTTACGATCTCTATTTTATATGTAGGACAACTTCATTTATTATTTTTCAAAAAATGTTTTCAATTTTGACTTATGTTAAACATTTTGATCTTTTATAAAATTATATTACTCTGAAATTTATTACATCCTAGTTTCTTTTTCATAAAATCACTTTTCTTTCCCTTTGTCAAAAATCATGAAAAAAATCCAATTTACTCTAAGCAAGTGTTACTTTTCTTCTGCGTGCTGTACTTTGTTATAAAATTGGTGTAAATATATATTGGGAAAAAATGTATCAGAAATGAGACAGTTTTGCGTGCTCAAATCAAATTCAAAGACGACTTTCAAGTATAATTTAAAACTTAAGTATAATTTCATATATTTAATATATATATATATTAGTTGGGTTTTTGACTCCGACGAAGACCGCTTGTTACGGTTGAAAGATCTTAGTATTTTTTCCCTTTTCATTTTGTGGTTTCATCATTGATTGTTATTTCCCGTGTTCATATGAAACTTGTTATATAAGATCTTTCAACCGTTACAAGCGGTCTTCGTTAGAGTCAAAAACCCAACTGTAACACTAGATGCAGAAACATCTGGTGAGGGGTTGAGAAGAGTGGGAGGGAAGAGTGGTATTTTAAAAGGGTGAAAGGATAAATGACCAGAGAGGGATGTTTGGGGAAACAAAGGAGTACAGTAAGAAAGAGTAAAAAACTATCCGCTAGCTGTCAACCCTCTTAGGAGAGGCTATTGCCCTCGTCACGAAAGTATCAAGCTTGAAGTTACGGTAATTAAAATTTCATAAATTTTTGCTTATAAGTTGCTACTTTTCTGTTCAATTTTTTGCCAAAAGTTGATTGTTCTATAAGTAGAAGTTAAGCATTAAAACATTTTCTGAAATCTTAAAATCTACTCCTTCTGGTTAATGTAATTTTGAACTGCCCAACGGTATGCCACGTATCCTCCTCACAATCTTTCAGATTGAATCATAAATCAACATTTTTATATTTTATTGAAAAAAAAGTTCAGTTGTTTTAAAATCCTGAGGATTTTTCATTTATTACTTTTGTACATTCCAAGATAATGCTAAAATTTGAAGACTCTAGGATTAGTAGTTTGGGAGAACAAAAATTTTATCTAAAAACACATTTTGGCATGGAAAGTTACTTTACCATCATGTATAATTGCTCCCAAACAATAGGGTACATCTACACTATGATGCCCATTTTTTGAGTAATATATTCATTTGAGCTATCAAAGATTGATCTGTATCAAAGGTTGATGCAATGGTGGATTGTAGCGTCCACACAAACTTTTAAATTTACATCCACCCACACACAGATATCATCGAAAAAACGTCACAAAATGACTTTGGGATCCTCAAAGCATGTGTATCCATCAAAATCTCGAGATCAAACTTTTTCACCATCACTATACTTTTCTTATAAATGATATGAATAAGTAAACTACTTATATTGATGTTGAATAAGGAAATTAGATACATAGGTTACATTATCAAGGGAAAAGGGAACTGGAAAGGTTACATACGGTAGCACTACTTATAAGTTCAATGATTCTTAGACCGAATCAGTCTCAGAAGATCCTAATAATAACGACTTGTCCGATAGTTCTAGATTAATGGTTTAAAATTTGTTCCAATCGACTAAATGATATAGCTACAATAAAACAAATGAAATCATTAAATTGATTATCTATAAGTGGATATTATTTTACCATAATGTATATTAGTATATTCTAATACATAACGATACTTAAATAAAAATAAAACTATAAGTCGACTAATTGTCAAGAAGTTCATATTATGTTTACTTATAGTAAAGTTGAGTGTAGGCCGCTCCAGTTTTTCCTGCTTGGTTCTATTTATTATGGAATAAAATAATAATCACTTTCACATCTTCTTTCATTCGAGGATAAACCAAGAAGTACATACAGGCAAGTATTCCTTTTACTATTGTTCCACATTGCTGTTTAATTTAATCCATGTGCTTTAAGTCTTTCAGCCATACCATAACAAAGCATATCATTTTTATTTTTTTAACATACGGAGACTTCTAATCGTATTATAGGATGTTTGAGGGAACAGGCGAGTTTGTCTAAAACAATTGGTCTAAAATACAATTTGTCTAAAACAATTTGCCTAAATCAATTTGTCTAAAGGACGATTTATCTATAAACAATTTGTCTAAAACTTTAAGATAAAAAGTTAACATGGCGAAATTTTGTATGCCACATACGTTTGAACAATATGATACTTGTAAATAATGAAATAAACATACAGTAGTGGTAGCAATGATAAAAATTATACTACTATTACTACTACTACTACCATGAATAATAATAATAGAAACAACTACAAAAATAACAAAAATTTTGATAAATAATGTAAGTACATTGCAAAGAAAAAAAACTACAGTACACAAAACTAATAATTGGAAGCAAATCTGGTAAATAAGGGGGCTTACAGATGATATTCTTCAAATCCTTCTCAAAAGATTATCCGATATAATTTCAGTAATCAAGTGAGAGACCATACGGTCCAAGGTCACAGTATTAGTACAGTCCAGGTAGTAGTGGATCTTTAACTTGACTTTAACTCTAAAGGAATAAAGGTAATATTTCTCAAAGGTCTCCGCTGGCCGGATTAAAAGCTATATACTTCTTGGCCTGGACCAGCTAAATCTTATCCTAATCCTTTGCATCAAAAATTTTGATTTAATCCATGGTAATTTATGTTAGGCTTACTGGCGATATGATTTGAGTCTCTAGTAATATAAAATGTCAACCAAGTTAATCTAGGATAAATTGTGGGCAATTCCCCGGATGTATTCAACTATATTGTCTGGATGAAATGCTTCAACGAGTCTCTTTATTCGTTTTGCGGCATCTAGGTAACGTTTCCTTGGTGGTTCTGGCTCTACTCCAGCAACATACTGTTCAATCTGGACCTAATTGTAAGCTTGTTCCTTTTGTAGACATTTGATAAACCTCCATATGTTGGGATGATGCGCACCTACTTCAGTTTCAAATTTACGGTGCCATCTTTCGACCGAATTGTTAGTTTTAGGTAAATTATCAAGCACTCTAGAATACATATTCCATATACCATGACGAAAGATTGGAGGACGTCGACCATTCCGTCTATTGGGAATGTGTCTGTTGGATACACGGATCGGAAGGTATAGTTGAATATTATAACCAATTACTGTCTCTTTTTCTTATTCACTATTAAATTGTCAGTTTTCAGACAAATTGGATTTTAGACAAATTGTTTATAGATAAATCGTCCTTTAGACAAATTAATTTAGACAAATTGATTTAGACAAATTGTATTTTAGACAAATTGTTTTAGACAAATCATCCTAGACCCGATGTTTGATATGCCAAGGTGGGCATTGCGGAGGCAGGTTTCAACACTCAATTATAGAGGCATAATATAATCAGTCTAATCAATAATATGCTACACTAATGTAGTAATTAGTATAGTAAAGTGTAGTAATGTAGAAATTAATACTTACTATCTTCTCCAACATCCTTTTTTAAACAGTAAAAGGTACTTCCCCATATTTTTACCAATTATAGAGACATTGTCACTTCCTTGTACGACCAGTGGTATTTATATTATTTTACCTTTCCAGAGATGACTGGAAATCCAATTCTGGTTAGTTATCTAATCATGGTTATCTAATATCCATAATTCTCCTGTATCATCCTATAACACATTATGAATCTGTGAAAACTAGGAAAATCAAAAATTGTATGTTGGCTTATAGAACTAATGCCATATACAATCATAATAGGGTATACCGTGTACCCTCAGCACCGTGTACCCTTACTGCGTAACACACTCGCAAAATCTATTTTTCGTGTCATTAATCGCGTGTCAACTTCTATGGACCTCTGGGGGTCAAGGTGGAATACGCTGGAATCCCCAAGTTTAAATATCAACATTTTTAAAGGAAGTCTTGTCAGTAATAATTAAATAAATTCAACCGTATAATATTAATCTAAGTAATACGTATGTACATGTACGTATATCAACCATAACAAGCGATTTTATAAGAACATTGGCGATTATGTTGAAGAGAAATGACAAAAATAATTATAGTATCAAGCATTGCAATAAAAATAGGAGCAGCACCATTTCACATAAGATTCAAGAAATCATCACAAAAATATCATGAACTAACTCAATAATTTTAATAACTTGACAAAAAATTGCGCCAATATCCATTATAAAAATAATTTATCAAGAAAAAAAATTGCTATAATCGCAATCGCCAGAACAATAATCGGAGCAATTAAACAAACAAATATTCAGAAAATTATAGCATTTGCATCAATCAATCACATAGCATTTGCATCAATCAATCACATCAATCACAATATTAATTAATTACTTAAAACTCAGAAAGAGAAATCGGATTAAAATACTTAATTTTATATCCAATAATAGTAATTATAATTATGAAACAATAGAAAAAAATCAATTCATTTCATAAACCAAATTCAAAGAATCTGCAAAAATAAAATAGACAAAATAAATATTATAATTATAATAATAAGACTAGGAGGAATACCTCCAATATTAGGATGTTTGCCTACATGAATAGCAATTCAATCAATAATAAACAAAAATTTAACATTAATAATAATAATTATAATCATAATATCAATAATTACATTATACTACTATCTACGAATTATAACACATATATAATTATTAATAGAGAAAGAAACAAAATTATAATAAAAAAATCAAAAAATAATTATAATAAAACAAAATATTACAAAAATAATACAAAATGCAGTAGGGAAGAATCAAAATGAAGAAAAATAAGCTCTGAGGCCTTCTAGACTATCTCGTCAGAGAGCTACTACAAATAAAATAATATATATATACATTATACGGGGTAATTCGGCCAAGGAAAGAAATAACAGTAAATGTAAAAGTGAAAAGTAAATTCAAGATGAGATTATCTACATTGAAACAGAAAAGAACGAAAAAAATATTACAATGCTAAATTAAGATGTAAGACAATAAACGGATATACTATGATAGAAGGTTATGAGGAAAATAAGATATAGATAAAGAAATAAAGAGTTATAAGATAAAGAAATTAAGGCATTAGCTATGTCTTAAAATTTGAGATTATTCAAATTGGCTTGGACACGTCGTGTACAACAGTCGCTTTGTTAACTCGTGGTTTTAAAGATCAATAGAAGTCAGACACTGAATGTTTGCCCCAGTGATGTGAATAAGTCGTCATGTCATGCAGAGAATGTTAAAGCGATTGCTCTCAACCTCAACTTACCATGGAAGTTGAATACCATTCTGCAGACTTTCAGCGACATTTGGGAAAAGACACTTTCACCTGCATTATATCGTGCTTCATCCAATGAGCCATGCTTAACCAATCTTCACCGGCTACTATTTGGAAATAGTTTACAGAGTTTTTCCTTTTCATTCAGTAACAAAGGTGTGCTTAAAGTATTTACTGTTTCTAGCCGTATAATTACGAATAAATTAGAGGAATTAAGCTTGTCAGAGTATGTGAAAACCTTGTTATACCTTACATTTAGCTGGCTAAACCAGATTTTCACGATCATCCTTGAACAAAACGAAGCCTTATATATTAATGAAGAATCTGCTGGAAAAGGTTTGCACTAGTCAAGTAAAAAGTGTCCGATTTAGAGAGCAAAACAAGATACAGTACTAAACGTGAAAACACATACAGTACAAAACAGACCTTCATATGCAAACTAATTATACTAAACTTACAAATACAAGAACATAAAGAAAAACCAAACTTATTAAATTATAGTTATATTATTCTTTTCATTTTTTTTAATTTATTTAAATAAAAATCAAATATAATTAGTGTTCATTAATTTCAGAAGCCTTCGAACATTTCGCTATTTGTTGAACATGGGAAAGGAAAAAAAAAATTTTTTAAAAGTTGTGGGTAGAACATTAAAAAAAATAATTAAGTCTAAACTTTTTGGTAAGCTATTAATTATTTCATGGTTATCATGTTTGTAAATGATGGCGTGGGTAGAGTGAGTTTACTTGCAGACCCGCTGAGAGGGGAATTGATAGCCGAAGAAATAGGTTTTAAGGAGTCACGAAAGAAAAAAAAGGGAAACACTTCGATACCAGTAGTTCATTCCAAGTCGTAATATGCGCTATTCCAATTAAAATTATATGTGACCATTGAGCATTTACCCTAAACAATTAGACCATTTAACCAATTAAAGAACATCTTAGAATCTACAAATCTGAGAGAATCTGACCCTGGATCAGGTGACATATTATCTCATTTTGAAAGGTTTATTATTCTAAATCTAAAAAAAACTCACTGGGATTAATCCTCCTAGGTAGAAGTGCAAAATGTCATACGACTCATCTGGGGTTTGTTTCGCGATGGATTTTTTAAAAATGAACCCCTGATATGGTATGACAAAATGAAGCTGAAAGATGAAATGATGAACAGTAAAGTTGAAGAGAGTTTGATTGACTGGGATAGATAGACGTTCAGTGGTTTTTATGGTAAGTTTATCCAACAGAGCTGTGGAGTCTTGTATTTTAGAGTTGCGTTTCCGACTCTTTGATTTGATTAATAATCGACTCTCCACTACAGTCCACAATTAATACTCCACCACAGTCTATACTCCAGTCTTCACATAAAAGCTCTGTTCTGCAGTAATATTTCATCACTACCAAGTGAATCACGTAAATTATTTGTGTTATTTGATATATCACTAAAATAATATCCCCAGATTTCAGAGCTGTGGGAATGTTAACACTTAATACAGTGGTCTTACAAACACAACAGATTAGTCATATAAGGTACGCGTTGACTTAATTTTCATCTAAATTGCTAGACTTTTTGTTGAAAATATTAAAATAATGTAAACAATTTACACACATAAAGAGTGAAACTTGTACAGAGTGAGAACTGCTTGCCGCTATGTCTCCACTTCTAGTATTGACTGCCCATCATGTGTTCTACCATACATGACAGTGGCTTATTAGATTAGTATTAGAAGAATTTTTCTAAAAAAAAAAAAGAAAAAAAATAGAATGAGAGTAAGTTTCCCGACTCGTACTCCAATCATAGCTTCTTCAGCTGGGTTCCTTTCCCACTTAATTCACAGCGACTCCAACTCCGCAGGCCTGGTATCTAAGTTATTTTTCATTATTTGGAGAATTATTGGAGGGGTATCTTATTTTCTTTTAGATGTGTATAGGATTATAGAACACTGGAGCACACACATATGTAGTACGTATAGAGTGTCGAACTTCATAATCGTTCCTTGTAACCAACAAACGTTTTTTTTAAACATTCCGTCACATTTGTTGTTATTATTAAGGTGAAGTAAACATACTGTAGAAGTATGTTTAGTTATCCTCTTTTGCAAGGCTTGTCCAAAGCTCATTTAAACTTTAGACTCCATCTCGATAGCTTTGAACTCTAGGATGTCCTCATGTGGCTTCAATTTATTGATGACGAAATTCTTTCTCATGAAAATTTATAAATAGTAATAATAATTAATATGAGATTTAGAAAATAAGATGCAAATTTCGGACACCTCTATATTGGATAAACAGATAGAACTTTAAGACAGTGATATTAAGTACACATTCATAATTTAATCAGAGAAAGAATAAATGAAAGACATTTTCAAATTTTTAAAACAACAAAAAAGGAATTTTTTTCAATAAAATGTAAAATTTCGGTCTATGATTGAATGTGAAAGCTTTTGAGGAGACAAAAATTATTACGTTGTTAACCAGTTTGATATTTTTTACTTATAGTGAAGTTGAGTTAGGCCACTCCAAATTTTTGGAAATACAACTCCTGAGAATTTCATTGTTTTGCCACAGTCCTGAAGATTGTACACTTATGTGGTCAGATGACCACCTCTTAAAAGCCATTATTTTCTAACTCACAATCAGAGCTTAAAAATGTTGAGATTCACTTTCTGGTTCAATAAATCCCACAGATACTAGGCTTCAATCAATATTGGTAAACAGGTTCTCTGCTTCTTAAAATATGTAGACTTGAGTGTGTAAAAAAGTGAAAGTATATATTAGACAAAATATAAAAGAATATAGGAAAGTAAATCATGTTAGTGTAAAGTTGAGTGTAGGCCACTCCAGTTTTTTTAGTTTAATTTGATGTGTTGTCTTGGTTGACGGTTTGACTTTTGTTTATATATATATTTAAACAGGATACGTCATATTTCACTTTCTTAAATTGTGTGGAGTATTTTGCTAAACTTCTAAACCATTTTTTCCATTCAAGGTTTTTTTTTACTCAAAGATTAAGTAACCATACTTTTTAACATTTAATATAAAATCCGACTTGTTTCGGTGCATACAATTCACCATCTTCAGGAATTAATTTTGATATAACACTAAACCTAACGTCAATTAAGGTTACTATTCAGAAAACTAAGGCGGAATATTGTCGAAAGGGAAATGGTATGTGTATGAACAGTGAGTGATGAATTTCATCAAAGGATTACGCTAATAAAAGTACTTTTATTTTATGAATGTAACTTTGTGTGGTAGACGGGGGTAACGTCCAGAAGGCCCCAGTCTAAGCACAGCCGGTCAAGGTGACGACCAATGGCAGCGCTTACTCACCTCTAACTGACTTTAACACTTCGGAACACACAACTCCTATTATAGATGCACTATTTGCAGACTATAAATAATTGCTACAAAAATATTCAATGACTCAACAAATTGAAAACATGTCTATTAATGACTCACAATAAAGAGAATTTCTTAATTAGTTAGTTTAGGTCTATTACAACATTTTTTTTTGCAGTATCGACTAGAATGAAAAACTTCTGTTGTATTTTGAATATTATAAACAATGAATGCAAGCCATACTTTGCCTTGAATTCCTTTTTTTTTTTTAATTTGTTTTCATATGGTGACAGAGGATTATAGACTCCGGATACCCAAGTGCTGCCTCCCGACCAACGAATATGTTGCTATCTTTGGCTTTATTCGGCTATTCACAAAGCTGAGTCTTTAATCCTATTTTGGACAAGATTTACCAACGAAAGGTCCATTATACTATCAGTACCATTGCACGTGAATGCATTCGTACACGTCATTTGGTCTTGGATTCGTCTTGGTTACGTCAGTCCCTCATCCAAGGTTGAGTATACCTAAAAATATTGGTATCCTCTTGTTGTTGCCTGGAGAACATTCAACCATTGGTTCTGAACTATCAGCAGTGAATTTTCTAAAACACTTTTACACCTAAGTGCTACCTGGAGTAACGGAATTTACTAAATGACCAAGTGCGTTGCTCATGATCATCAGGTTTTAAGAAGGAAACAGATTCAAAAGCACTTGTTTTCATTCCTCTTGATATAAAAAACACAATTCTGTCTTATAATATTACAGTAATACGGTACTTAAAATTATATACTTGAATGCAATGATATCAGGTTAAAATAAATATTGATTCCCAACAATACGTATTTCAATAAAAGTCAGTGCTTCATATTCTTTACCAACTAAAGAATATTAGTCACACACTAAAAAGTGTTTGCTTATTTTTATAAATAAATAACGGATTTTTATAAAAATCCTACTTAATTTTTCGTCGGATGGCTCCAGAATCGTGGAACTGAATCTAGTAAAGAATCTATTGTATAACAAAAGCAGATCAAAGTAAGTTTGGACTTATTTCTAGAAAAAACAACAGTTTATATAATTGTTTGTGACACTAGGGATAACATCTGAAGAAGCACAATATCTGGAAATCAATTGTTCATACTGAAGTTGTAAATTTACTTTGAAACAACTATGATAAACTTTTATCAATAAAAAAAATAATTATAATTAAAAAAATAATTCTAAAAGATTTAGAAAGAATTCCACGAGGACCACACAAGAAGTCGTGGGCTGCACATTGTCCATGTGTTTAGGGCTTTAGGGTATCTTTCATTATATTAGAAAGAAAATGAATCGGATGTCTGCATTGAATTTTACCACAACATGGATCCAATTGTTAAACTTGAGTATCTTGTTTGCTCAAAATAAATAAATCCTTTTTTAACTTTATAATGATAAATTATGAATTACTTCGACTAAAAGAAGCCTCAGAAAACTGACTCTTATTATAAGTAAAATAATTAATTTATTTTTAATGTAAACGGTACTCGCACCCAATTAGTATATTTAATTAATTTTATGTACTCAGAGAATGTCCTAGCAAGTTGAAAGCTTATTATAATACTAAGTTATTTTATAAATAGTGATATTGTGAGGTTCAAGTTTGTGTTCATTGTCCCTGCTTCACCAAGAACCTATGGCATTTGCTTTATAGATGCTTTTGATGGGTTCTCAGAGTGGGGACGATTATATACTAACCCTCTTTCGAGAGCCCTCTTTTTACAAATAGAGAGACTTTAAGGATCTCTCTCGCCCTTATAAACACGTACCACGGTAGCTAATTAAAAAATAAGAAGTTAACTGTAAAGATAGGACCATTTCAGTCCTATAATTTATAACTAAATCTGCAGTGTCCCAGTGGTTTCTTTTCATTTATAATATTTGTTAATGATGTAGATATACTTACTAGGGTTTGTGTATTAATGTTTGCTGATCTTAAATTATATTAGAATTAGTAATAATACATTCCGTCATACCTCGTAAAGTCTCTGAAAAGCTCGACCGGTTTCGGGTCCGTCTGGATCTCATCTTCAAGAGGACCTAACTGACTGTGAATGTTGTTTTCCTATAACCTACCTATATATAGCATCTACATTGTGTAATCAGTGTTGTGTGTGTAGTTAATTTTTTTTTCATATTTCTTTAATTGCTATGTTTTTTCCTTTTATTTCTTATTTCATTATCTATTTCCAGTTCCTTGTGTCGTCTTTTAAATGCTATTAGTGGTTTTGTTAAAATGTCGGTTTGGTGGTTTGTTTGTTCATTGTTTATATTGTCTACGTTGTTTACTATTGCAGATACGTTGATGACTCCTTCCTAATAGTCAATAACCCTAGTAACCAAAATATAATAGACATAAAGAATTATCTCAACTCACTAAACAACAAAATCAAGTTCACCCACGAAATAGAAACAAATGACAAATTAAATTTCATAGACTCAACAATAGGAAAAACTAAAGACAAACTCAGCATTCAAATACACCGCAAACCAACTACCACCGACACAACTATACATAAATCATCACTCCACCCACCACAACAAAAAAACATCCGCATATAGATATATGATTGATAGATTACTAAACGTATCCATGAATCCAATTAACTATAATAAGGAATTAAATACCATAAAAACAATAGCAAAAAATAACGGGTATAAAGAAAAAATTATACAAAGACTAATAAACGAAAGAAGAAATAAACACAATACTAACAGTACAACACCGGGAGTAACGAACAGATACGCATCTTTAACTTACATAGGTAAACCTAGCGAAAAAATTGCGACTCTTCTAAGAAAATATTCATTTAAAATAGGTTATAAAACGAATAACACTATAAACCAAATCACAAACAACATAACAGAGAACAAAGATAACAAATTCGAAAAAAGCGGAATATACAGGATTAAATGCAAAGATTGCGGTAAAAACTACATCGGGCAAACGGGAAGGACACTAAAAGACAGATTCAAAGAACGCATTAAAAACTACACCAACAACACAAACAGATCAAACTATGCACACCACTTAAACATAAAATGACAGACAATATAATCAATGAATAAACCACCAAACCGACATTTTAACAAAACCACTAATAGCATTTAAAAGACGACACAAGGAACTGGAAATAGATAATGAAATAAGAAATAAAAGGAAAAAACATAGCAATTAAAGAAATATGAAAAAAAAATTAACTACACACACAACACTGATTACACAATGTAGATGCTATATATAGGTAGGTTATAGGAAAACAACATTCACAGTCAGTTAGGTGCTCTTGAAGATGGGATCCAGACGGACCCGAAACCGGTCGAGCTTTTCAGAGACTTTACGAGGTATGACTTTATATGTATTATTACTAATTCTAATATTACTAACCTTAGTGGAACTAACCCATTAACTATATTTAAATTATATATTAGAATCAATTAACAAGACGATGTTCTTGCCTTACAAATTAGTCTGCAATTATTTCACAGATGCTGTAATGTGAACCTATTAGCACTGAACACAAATTAATGTAAAGTAATTACCTTTTCTTTAATCAAAATTCAATAGAGTACATGAATAATATTAATAGTTGCAATTTGACCAGTTTTAAATATAAGAGATTTAGGTATCATTTTTAACTCCTCGATGAAATTCAACACCCATATTGACACAATATCCAGGAAGGGTTAAAGAATGTTAGGGTTTATTTTCAGAAACACCCAATATTTCACAAACATTAACACAATGAAGACATTATATACATATTTAGAAAGGTCCAGTTTAAAATGTTATACCCTTGTTTGGTTTCCATCTTTTCCCACTCAAATACTTTAGAAAAAATTCAAAATACATTTTTGAAATATATTTCTTATAAAATCTTCACTTCCTCAGATTATAATACTAGTAGTTGATAGGAAAAGATCAAATTATTTTGATGCACTAACAGAAGGATTTTAATTTATTGTCTTTAATATTACCATACATGGTAATATTGTAAGGAATTGGTTGGCAGATAGTTTCACTCATAAACTTAAGGGAAAATACCTTTATAATAAAAAATAATTTTTAAGAGGCATTATTACTTTTATTAGCCAATTCCTAGACAGATTAAATTTTTAAATCTTCATCAGAATAGAAAAAATATTTTTAAATCAGTCCAGAAAGTCATTTAACAAATCTTAGGATTCACTTCAGAAACTAATTTCTATATGTAGGCATATATAGTATGAATATTCTTAATAAATTGTGTCAGCATCATTGTATAAAATGATTATGTTTTCTGTTTATGCTTATCTCATTATTATCATTAAACGTATTTGTGAATTAATTTTCCTATTTTTAATTGATAATTTATCATTACTTGTATATTTGGTGATTTGATACTATTTGTTATGTTCATTAGCTGTATACGAATTTGTTCTGCAAAAGGATTTTAAATCCGTAAAAATAAAGAAAGAAATATACTATATTTAAGTGATATATATATATATATATATATATATATATATATATATATATATATATATATAATAATGTATAAAAGTGAGTTAAATCAGTTCATTGATTTATGTGTTTTTCTCTGTAATTTGATAATTTGACATCTGTCCTCGTGAGTGGTTTCATTTAAATATGTATCAACTTCTCAACAACAGTAAGAAATTCAGAAATGGGAAAGTGTTTTTCTGAATGGATAGAAAACAAATGGTCTTCGTCATCGTGTTTTATAATTAAATATATATACACTAAAGCACTGAACAAACAAAGAACCACAGGAAATGACCATAAATAATCATTATGATAAAGATACAGAAATAAAGATTGACTAATAGTTCATTTCTCAAATTTTGGGTTTAAACCACTTACTGTGTGTTAGCAAGTTTTTGGTTACTCTTCTGTTAACGCTTGAAATAAAAAATTTGAAACGGTTTTCCTTATTTGTGTATCTTTACTCATATTGACCTAATATACATATATGAATTTTATTTTGTGACTCTGACGAGGATCATTACTGGTAAAAAAGTCTTAACCCATTTAAGCATTCTAAATATTCTGTGTTTAATAAATGCGGACATTAAAGTAAGGACCTGTAGCTCTTTTCAGCAAAACGAAAGCCAAATGAAGGCTTGGAGAGTGATATTGGGCGTATCTATACCTGCAGAACAAATTTATAAACTATCCCGCCATCAGCGTTCATATCACATGTTATTCAGTGTGCTTGAGTTTTACCATCGAGTTGGACCCATAAAATGTTGAGTTATATAACTGAAAAAAGTGTAAATTTGAATCGTTAGTGAAATTGAACAAAATGTCAACAAGGTGTTTACAGATGGTTACCCAGACTAAAGTCTGAGATTGTATGGTTAGCTACAATCATTGAAGGTAATAGGCATTGATATGGTTATCACAGTCATTAAATGTTTCAATGACACAAAAGGTTTACTGAAACAGTGACGAAGTGGAAGTCAATGAACGAACGCTCTGGGCTGCTAACACGTTCGATAACTGAAGAGATGGTTCATGTACAGCTTCAACCGTGTGTCGAATAATATGTATTACCAAACTGATAAAAAGGGTTAGAAAATACCTCAGGACTTATCAAATGGTTTTATTCTACATCAATACAATAAGCTTTCCCACATTCCGCTCTCCAAGAAACAATTTTTTGTTAAATAACTGATTGCAACAGTGGAACATCTTTCCTAATGGCCTGATTTACCACCCCAGGTACTTCACTTTTCCCAGACATTATAATTTTGCTAAAAGGAAGTTACTTTTAGTTATTTGAGGCTACCAGAATGTTTAAGTTTTTATTCGTATACTACTAGCGGAAAATAAAAATTGGTCATCAACGGGGTAGGTAGTGACAAAAGAAAATACATTCAACAAGAAAATATATGTTGTATTAATGGTAATTTACATTTTTGTAAACTCATTTTTCTAACTTTAATATGATCTAAATCACATATTGCTCCATGTGTTTCTTGGGAGCTCTAGACATCAGATGCATTGTGAGTCACCTTAATAGGGTGGTAGTGGTTACACAAATGTACGAATGTTTGCGGTTTTCACAGTCACCATAGGTACATGTGTATTCGTACACTAGGTATGTTTCCTTTAGTCATGGTACTTTACTCAAGTATGTATATATATTTAAACGAAGCTCAAAAAGGTAGCACTTAGAAAACATTACAAAAACTTGCTCTGATATTTCAACGAATCTATCGTCATCAGAAGTGACTTGCTTGATGAGCCAAGCCACGCACATACAAGGTATAAATCAGTGTGGGTGTCGTAGCTGTTAGGCTGAATCATAATCAATCCTGAATCCTATTACACTTACCCAATTAATAGGGTAAGTTATGCCACTTATATTTACCCTATAAGTGGCAAGACTTCCTGCATTTCTTGAAACTGTGTCTGCCGACTGGGCTGTATCTGGTGTGATGTGTTTTATGTATGTTTGGCCTCTACTAAGCAGAGCCTGCTTATGAATAGTCATACGGTTTCCGTTGTCCAGTACAGCAACCTTCCTGTAGCCATCTGCGCAAACTTACACAAACTCAAGTTTAATGACTGTTTCCGTATTCAAATGTTAAACAGATCACAGGTTCCAATACCATGGTTACCTTGAGGGCTTTCGAAGAGGCTCATATCAATCTTCTTGGTGCCAGAATAACTCCTGGACTCAAATCTCAAACGTTAGTTCATTATTTATTACTTGTAATCTTTGTTTTAATTATTATTTATTTATATTACTTAGCATTTTAAATTCAGTTTTTTATTTCTTAACCTTTTTTTTCTTTTACTTTACTCGCTTTATTTGATTTTAATTTATTATTTACTCTATTTATACTATTTAGTTTTTTCTTTCCGCCCTGCCTTCCTGCGGGACTCTTCGCTCTTCACACCTCCTGATGGCGACGATGGTCGAAATATCGATGTGAGTTATGTCTGTGTCTTTTGTGTGTTTCCTTCGTTTTGAATTTATTATATATATATATATATATATATATATAAGCAAGATTTTGCAACGACACTTGAGACAAAAATCAAAGTTTAAACCACAGTAAGAAAATCAGGACAAAACTAAGATCTTTCAGCCAAAACAAGAGTTCTTCATCTTCATATGTTTAGAATTGCTTTGGAGGGCGTTAAGAGCTTGCTCCCAGAATTACTTCATGATGAAATTAATAACATTACTTCTATAGCGCTGTATTAAAATATCCCTCCACTTATTTCAACGAAGCTTTACGGGTGCTAAAAAAACGTTATTCAATGATTTAACAAAATCCCTTTCAATGTCAAATGTCAAGCTCCACTAAGCACTGACAAAGGCAAGAGCTTTACCTACAATGGTTGATAGTTAGCAGATAATTTGTTACATATTTCTTCTAAACTCCTTTGTTTACACTGACTTGCCCTCCCAGCCGTATTCTCTCCTTTCCTGCATTTTATACCCATTAAAATACCTCTCTTGCCTCCCACTCTTCTCAACACCACACCAGGTGATTTTGTTTCAGTACCAGTTAAGACTACGACGAGACCACTTGTTTTGGCTGAAAGATCATAGTCTTTTCCCTGAAATGCTTACTGTTATTTAGACGTTGATATATATATAAATATTTTTATATATACACTTTAAATTACACAAAACACGATACAAAAAAAAGAGGAAAAACACACTTACTAAATTCAATATTTCGAACTGTTGTTCGCCATCAGGAGAAGAGCAGAAGGGAGGACGAAGTGAGAGAGATCTCTCCACGTCAACGGAAGGAACGCGAGTGAAGCATTGAAGAGTCGACCGATACCGACAGTAAAATTATATATATAAATACAGACGTTCCCCAACTTACGAACGAGATACGTTCCGAACGACCATTTGCTAACTGAATTTGTTTGTAAGCCATTCCAGGGTGTTCTATGGGGAGGAACGTATGTATAAAGTAATGTAAATGTAACTTTTACCGTTTATACTGTACATAAATAACGCTAAATACACCAAATAATACAATAAACTAAAAATCATAACTTTATAGAATAAATTTTTTTCTTCTTCCTCCCGCCGATCTTCAATGAAGGAAGAAGTAGTTGGTTGACCTTTGGACAACTTAGTTCGTAAGACTGAAAGTTTACAACTTGAATGTTCGAAAGGAGGGTAGCATTTCTATAAATATACAACTTCAAATTCAGACATACAGAAAGAAGACATCACTCACGATTCTCAGTAATTTCGACCACATGAAGTCTATAGGAGAAATGAAGAATACAGAAAGGAGAACCACTTCACTTCTTCACCTTTCCCTATTCATCGAAATTATTGAAAAACGTGAGTGTTTGCTTTCTTTTTGTGTTTCTGGCCTTGAAATTTTGGTTATTTGATTGTTTCGATCGACATTTATTACCAACGTGTCATATATATATAGATCTGGAATTCGGTTATAAAACTTTAGTCACACTTCTTGAAGAATGAATGAACAGTAGTCATTTTTCATAAGACTATTGCAGTATTTAGTTTTAGAACTCTGATTTAAAATTTGATAGTAACATCGAAAACATGAGAATAAAATAGTCAGAGGAGTAAGCAATAAAACAAATCATTTATATTCATAATGTTTAAAAATAATATTAGTCAAGTTATAATCTGAGTATAAATCTACTTAAATTTAAACTTCCGCAGAGAATTTTGCTGATCTGTTAAGCAATATGCTGGCATTACATAAGAGACATCAATTTTATGGTGATGAGGGAGTGGGAAGCCAAAGACATTGGACTGTGTCCTTATATAGGTCCCGCCTACCTTCCTACAACCATGTTTACCGTGTTTTCGTCAACAACATGTTTCTCAACGCTAGCCCGCCCAGCTGTGGCGAAATACTCAATGCTACTATTACATCATTTCATACTAATATATTAATTAACGTGATGTTTATTTACAGAATATTAAAAAAACATGAATGTCTTCATACATTTTTTAAGTAACACAAAAGTTACAAGTTCAACAAGGAAATAAATTGACGGAATAAAAAATCAGTACATATAATTACAAGGATAAAAGGAGTTTGTTATGCTTTCAAATTAATACTTTTTATGATTCTTTACATTATAATGGGTGATTTCTAACATGTTTTTTTGTGAACTAAAACTGAATCATTTTAATTACTAACTGTTTAGTACCACAAAAATTTTTTTTTCCAATAATGTTGAATTTCAATAAACTTCGAAATATAAATGTTACATATACTTTTGTTCCATTTGGATCAATTTGTGAAATTTACGTCTAAAATGTTCAATCACTGATAAAGAAATGTAGCATTCACGTATCGGTAATATTGAAGAAAGTTTTGTTTAGAAAGACTTACCTATTTTGGAAAAAAAATCTTGAGTGACTTACACTCAACTTTACTATAAGTAAATGTCCCATTTAGGCATATAAATGTCTGAATGGGAGAGGTTTATTAGTCTTTCATTCCTGGAAGTAGTACAGATAGCGATTGATCCACTTATCAATAATACATGATTATTTTTGTATATCACACTACTGATGCATATAATACCATTAGTATAACTACAGCAGTAATAATATTTTTGAAAAGCGAAAGTGTAGATTTCGTGTTACGAAATAATCTCTTTCAGGAGAATATGGCTTTTGTTCCAATAGCCAGTGGATCTCTCACATAGTTTATCTGACCATCATCTACATTGAAAATTTAGAGAAGGTTTCCCATTTAAAACTTTAAAATATTCTTATTTTATCTGAAAAATGTCAGACACATGTAAGAAAAAATGTCGTTTGAAAATAAATTTTTGTCTTAATAAAAGATGTAGGATAATTTAATTTATTATTTTTCAAAGAATATATTCAATTATGAATTATATATCACATTTTTGCTCTTTTATAAAACTACTATACTGGGAATTTTATGGCATGCTAGTGTCTTTTAAAAAATCACTTTCTTTTCCTTTGTCAAAAATCATAAAAATCCAGTTTACTTTGAGCGAGTGTTATCTTTTTTATCCGTGCTGTACTCTATTAAGTTGCTGTAAATGTTTATTCAGAAAAAATATATTAGTAATTAGTCAATTCTGCATATTCAAATCAAATTCAAATCAGGCTTTTCAGTATAATTTAAAACTTTTATAGCTGGAAGTTTGAAATTTTTAGAAATAATAGATATGAACTATTAGACTAGAATAGTGAAAAAACTACATACATAATTTAACTTGTCAACAAACATAATTTAAATGACAAACATTTAAATGTTCTTTATACAACACATAATAATAGTATTATATTATAAATAATAGTACTTATCAATGATCAAACCACAATAAGAAATGGGAAAACAAGACTAAGATCTTTCAACCGTAACAAGCGGTCTTCGTCAGAGTCAAAAGCCCAACTGAGTTGGGTTTTTGACTCTGACGAAGACCGCTTGTTACGGTTGAAAGATCTTAGTCTTGTTTTCCCATTTCTTATTGTGGTTTGATCATTGATTGTTATTTCACGTGTTTATGTGAAACCTTTTTATAATAGTACTTATATATTATACAATATATAAGTACATATATTATTATATTATAACATATATATACACATTATATTATATGTACATATATTATAATATAGAGAATCACACTATATTATAATATATGTACTTATATTTCAAAATTATAATTGAAGTGAGAGGAAACAGTCCATTTCTCACTTTTCAATGTTACCCAAAAATACTAAGATTCATAAGCACAGAAAAATGACATCTGATATTAATTTTGTCCAGTCTATAGTTTAATCGCAACATATATATCGATAAAACATTTTGTGAGACAAATCCATCATATCATGGAAAGCATTACAAATAATATGTTTGATTGATGTTCATTTTTTACATGTAAGCATTTTATTTCTTACATCTCATATTAAGTTATTAACTTATTTAGAACAATTTCATTAAACCTCTTAACATCAATTTTATTTCAGTGGATTCATTCAGAAGTAAATGTAATCAAATACAAGTATAGCAAGGAAACCAGGATCAATATTCAGTTTTTAAAGCTTTATTGGTCATTGCCGTAATTGAATTTTCATGAATTTTTTTAAATATTGATCATTTTTTATTCAATGTTTGACCAAATTTCATTGGTTTTTAATGATCCGTTTAGCGTCAAAAAAAACATTTTCTTAAAAAAGAAAATGTACTCTAAAGCTCCTTTGGTAAATCTAATTTTGAAGAAAATTCCTTCAACTCATCCTCCACATAATGTTCTATTTATAGGTATAATTTCATTTTGATCCGTTAAACTGTATGGCGGATATTTTTATTGCTCTCACAAGCATTCAGATTGAATTATAAGTCAAATTTATACATTTTATTGAAAAACAAAATATTTCCTGTTATCTGAGGACATTTTTTTTATTGCTTTTATAGCTTTAAATATAATGCCAAAATGTCAAGACTCTAGAATAGGTAGTTGAGGAGAAAAAAATGGTGTCCAAAAATAGGTTTTTGACCAAAAAAAAATTAATTTTTTTTACACTATACAGCACATCCATCTACTGTGAGGTTTATTTTTGTGTAAAGTATCAGTTTGATCCATCAAAGATTTGGACCGTTAGCATGTCCATGAACTTTGAATACACACTCACCCACACACATTTTTCTCCTAAACTGTTAACTCTAGAGTTTTGAAATTTTAGCAATATCTTTGAGGTTACAAATGGAATAAACGAAAAACATATTCAAATTTTTAAAACAACGAGAAATATTTTTTTTCAATAAAATGTAAAAATGTTGACTGATAACTCAATCTCAAAACTTGTGAGAGCGATACTAGCAAGACCGTTTGACGATCAAAATGAAGCTAGGCCTAAAAATAGAACATTATATGGAGAATGAGTTTTATGCTGAAATAATTTTCTTCAACATTACATTCACCAACGATTTCAGTTTTTAGAAAATGTTTTTTTGACACTAAACGGCACATTAAAAAAAATCTGGAGTGGCCTACACTCAACTTTACTATAAGTAACTTACTATCAAATTTCTTGAGTATATAACACATAACGTCTCATTTAAGCATAACATAAAAATCTAAATGGGATATGATTATTAGTCTTTCATTCCTGAGGTAGTACAGATAGGGAGGGATTGAAGCACATATCAATATATAAAGCTTATTTTTGTAGATCACACAGCTGAACCAAATAATTTCATTGTATTACTACAGCAGTAATAACATTTTTAAAAAGCCAAAGTGAAAATTTCTTGATGATACGAAATATTCTCCTACAAGAGAACATGGCTTTTGTTCAAATAGCCAGTGGATTTCTTACATCCTTTACTTGACTTCCTTCTATATTTAATATTTAAGTGAATTTTTCATATTTAAAACAGGAAAATACCCTTATTTTCTCTGAAAAATATTATAAATATCGAAGAAAAAATATCGTTTTAAGATGATTTATAATAAAGGATGTACGATAATTACATTTATTAATCTTCAAACGAAAGATTTCAATTTTGAAATATCTTTTACATTTTTTGTCTTTTATAGAATTATTATACTGGGAATTTTATGGCTTCTTCGTATTTAATAAGATCATTTTCCTTCCCCTTTGTCAAATAACATATATAAGAATTTTTTCTCAGTGAGTGTTATCATTTTCCTGCACAATATTATTCCTCTTACATCTCATATAAGTCAATAAACAATTTAAATTGTTCCTTTATAAATATCAATTTTATCTTAGTGGATTCGCTCAAAAAAATTTCTAAGTCAATGTAAACAATGTAATAAAATATAAAAAATTCGAGAAGTATAGCAGGTGATCTCTCAGTCTAGGATAAACAAACAGTTTTTATAGCGTTATTGCTCTTTCCTGTAATTGAAACTTCATGTATTTTTTTTTTATGAATTGCTATATTTTTGTTCCATTTTTGGCCAAATTTTCATTATTTTTTAATGAGCCGTTTAGCGTCAAAAAAAGATTTTCTGAAAACAGAAATCGTACTGTAACGCCCCTTTAGCGAATGTAATTTTGAAAAAAATATCTTAACTCATTTTCCACATGATGTTCTATTTATAGGCATAGTTTCATTTTGATCCGTCAAACAGTATGGCTTGTATCGCTCTCACAAGGTTTGAGATTGAATTATAAGTCAAAATCTTTACATTTTATTGAAAAAAAAAAAATTTCCCGTTGTTTTAAAATTCTGAATATATTTTTATTTTGTTCCATTTGTAACGTCAAAGATAATGTCAAAATTTCAAAAATCCAGGGTTATCTGTTTAGGAGAAATAATTGTTTTCTAAAAAACGGTTTTTGGCAAAAAAAAGTGACTTTCCCATCATGCATAATTCTTCCCAAACAATAGGAATTTTCTTCCCGATGGGTCCCATTTTTGTGTAAAATATCAACTTGATCCATAATGATTCTGGACCGTAGCGTGGTAACAAGCAATGCTTGTTACTTGTTACTCACCCACCCACCCACACACACAGACATCATCGTAAAAACTTCATAAAACGACTTCTGAGACCTCAAAACATGTAATTCCGTCAAAATCTCGAGATCGAATTTTTTCACGATCACTATACTTTACTTATAGTAAGTATATATTTACTTAAAAAAAAAATCAGTGGTGTGATAAAAAAAAATAAGCTTATGTATTGATAAGCTGATCAAGCACTATCTGTATCACCTCAGAAATGAAAGACTAATAAACATCTTCCATTTAGATATTTACATTATGCTAAAATGAGACATTATATATTATATACTGAAGAAGATTAAGTTTACTTATAGTAAAGTTGTGTGTAGGCTACTCTAGATTTTTTGTTTTTATATAACTATTGTTATGATTTAGATACAGTCATTAGCTCCAATCTTTTCTATGGTTCTAATCGATCCAATGTCACGTATATTGGTTTGGGATCAAGTTTCATAAACTCCAGCTGTATGTATACGTCTAGATAAAATGACATCTAATTGATCATTTGAATTAGTTGTTACTAACACTCGTTCTAATAATTAACGTAACTTATATTGACTTTTAATAACTACACAAGAAATTGTTTTGTTTGATATTGTAGTTTGATATGCACGTGATTTTATTATTAAACATTAAATGTAACAAATGTACTAAATTTTTTTTACGTTCCTCACTCGAAATTAATACCAGCCACGTGTCAAACTTCATTTATTTACTGATGAACTGATTGATTTACTATAATTTCATTAGATTTTATACGTATAAAACAAAGTGTATTATTTCAATAAAAATCAAGAATCTTACATCGTTTATCAGGCAGTATATTCTCCGCTTCAGAAAATACATACTTATCCCCACCAACGACACAATCCGGGATTTTGTCAGGATATTTCATGTATGTAGTATTCTTTTAAGTCCCAAAATTGGGCAAATTTTGATGAAAATTGGTCTTTTAGAGAGCTTAAAAGAGATGAGAAAAAAGTTCCTTCAGTATTTATAATAACCTAATCTTCTTCAGTCAGTTCCTCACAGTTCTTTTGCAGCCTTGGAAAGTACTTGAACCTTTAGTTTCTAAATCACGTTAGAAAATATTGACCTTACTTTCAAAAGCGTTGATATCTCAGTAAAAACCATTAGCCTACTGAGAGAGGTAGCATCATCTAATTCAGGGATGTCTCTATTATTTATCATGCTTAGAAAGAGCTTTAACCCATGTAAGCACTCCACAAATCGTTCAAGAACTTTTCTCCTACTAAGTCAACTTACATTATTGCACATTAACAATCCATTACAAGCAGATTCTACTTCGTTTAGGAGTAAGTTGAAAACGTTTGTGCAATGCTAGTGCTGATGTCAGGTTAACTGCTTTAGTGACGACTGATATCACATCATTGAGTTATTTTAACTTAACTGCACACAGTACTTCTTAATGAATAATGTAATGAAAAGGTTAAATGGATTTTAATAACTATCTTTTGTAATTTGTTACATTAATTACAAATCCAACATTATGGGCAATCATGTTGGGAGAAAAATCTGTTGTTAATGACACAATTTTTGACATTTCATTATTTCTTCCAGGCAACATATTTACAACAATGTCACATATATCTTTAACTATAGTATTTGAAGAGAAAGTTTCTAAACTAAGCAATTCTTCATACATTTTATGTCTACTACAATACCTGACAAAGACAGTCAGTCGGGCAGATTATGTAATGTCCGTAGTTTGATCAAGACAAATTGAATAGAAATCACAGACAATCAAATCTTCTTCTATTTGACTCATTAATATTGGAGCCCATGTTCATTAACCGATTTTCATCTGTGTTTCTAGGTTTAACTGTCTTTTAAATAGGTGACTTTTTCATGCGATTGATAATAGCGTCTTTGTTCTTAAAATCGTCAAACAAATAAGGCGAACAATTTACAAAAACACTTTTAAGAATCTCGCCATCACTGAAAGGTTTTTCATGCTTAACAATACCGTGTGAAAGACTGACACTTGCTAAATCCAAATCTGAACGTTCACATACGTATCTTAACAAATTTCTTTCCCAGCTCTTGTGTGATAAAACCTGACACTCTTCATGATTTATTTCTAACAACCACTTGTGATGATTCGCAATGGCTTTTCACATTCCATGTTCTGCTCACAACATGTACATCACATTATGATCCAAAGAGCTTTGCTGTTTCTTCCAGTTATATTGATTTGTACAGCATTCCTGAAAATTACTGATACTTCTGTTTTCAGGTAATTTAATTTTCTTACTGGTCATTCTGATTAATAGGGAAGTAATCACCAAATTGTTAATATGGAACCATTCAATTTTAAGGGCAGACAGAAAAATAAAACGATGACATGACCATTACCTCCTGCTACCAGTGTTTACAGGTTGCGTTTACATAATACAAAGTAATAAGGTTCAAGCTATGATACTGCGTAATAAATATAAGTTTTAATTTGGTTTATAAAAAAATAATCAGACCATTGGGTAAGTAATATAGAATAGTAGTTATGAAATAGTGTAAAGCAGTCAAATTAAAGTTGAATGGTTTCAAGTAGTCAAGATTCTGTTTCAAAGAATGTTAAAATGTCAGAGAAGGTAGTCAAGAATTGGAGACTGATTTTATGGGAGCTGAGGGAGATTGATTGTGGGATTAGGCAACTATAACAGAAGTTTTTTGACCTGACTTCACGAGTTTATTGAATTATATAACAAGAATGACTTCCCATTACAAATTAGGTTAGATATCCACACCTCTGGTGGATAAAGGAACCCTGTAAATAAGGGGTTCATATTTATTCTGGATGGTTTAGATGCAAACTTGTTCCTCTGCGCTTTTCCAGCAAAATGTTGTATCCATAGGTTGTAAATAATAGATATAGACGTGGTTTACCTTTGTTCATACTCTAGGTTAGGTTAGGTTACGTTGCAGTGGTAGGCCGAGCATTGGCCCTTTGTGATACCGTACAATGAAGATTGATTCTACAGTGGTAGTCCTAAATTTTGCCTAACTCAAGTGTGTTTAGAGTAGGGATCTTTAACGAGTACCTGACACCGTACAGTCTCGGGACCGATGGTTTAACGTCCTTCTCCGAGGGACGACGTGCTCAGATTTATTTAACTACCGCATGAATAAATTGAGGGCCAGGTAGGGATCGAACACAGGTCCTATCAGTTCAGAGACGAGTACGTTAACCACCCAGCTAACCTGGCCCCCAAGGAAATAAAGAAATAGTGTTTCTTTATAACTCACTAATACAGTCAGTCATACATTAATTGTTACAAAGGCTGTTGAGTGTGGAGAGGAGAGGTTCACATTGAATTGGGGCTGTTCCAAATAATACTATATAAGTGTAGAATGACGTTTTATCGCAGTGTCCTCTTATTCACTAGAATCTAGAACATCCCAGGAAACTTTCGACTACAGTTTATTGAAGATATTGGCAAACTCTGCTAAGTGACAGTAAGTTCCGTGGTCATCCCAACTCTCCCTTTCGTATGATTCCCCTTCACCTCATTCCCGTCGCTCTTCATTAATAATGAGTAACACTTTCCGCTAAAAAAGCACCAACGTTGAAAGTCTATAAGTGTAATTATTTCCTAGAACTGAAGTACGTAATATTCTATATGAACAAAGGTTAGCAAATAATGTATAATAGTGGTTATGAAACAGTGAATGCAGCCAAATTAAAGTTTCAAATGGTTTCAACCATTCATTCATTTAATTAATAATCATTTGTTCTTTTTATCTACACGGAATCTCACTATACTACCCAGAATTACATTTAGACAAAACCAGTACTAATAATCAGACCTATCTAATATAAACCTGATGACCTAGACGCATGAAAACCCGGGTTGATTATAGCCTGAATAATATGACACAATCACACAAAGCGTTGTTCATGGTAGAACGAAAAGATACAAATATTTAACATTTTTTTGCTAATTTATTATGATCCCCATCAAAGAAAATAGGCAAGGTCTAGGAGGAACACCCATAGAGAAACAAAAATGGGTACTTTTCATGAGGTTCATTGTCAGTTTTTATTCTCGAACCAATGAATGACCCTTTAAATAAAACTTGTGGGGGGAGACAAAAGTACGAGGACTGATTATAAGAACTATAATGCATCCAAGAAGTCCTCTTGAAATAGACTTTGTCTAAAAATGATAACCAAACTCAATGTAAGAGGAAAGAGTATTTTAAACAATTATAATTTAACTTAACTTTTATTAACTTAAGTTTTATTTAACTTAACTAACAAGTACTTCAAGAATGATCTTTCAAACGTTAATACCTCTTATTATTGTCCAAAATTAATTACTTTCATCATAACACAGTATTATTGCAATTCTTTCAAATACTAAATTACAATTCTAAACGATCATTTTGTACATTTTCATAATGTACTCTCCCCATATCTCTTAAAGACATATTATAAGAGGATACAAACATTTTTATTCTGGAGATTTAAAAAAATGAAAATCTGTCAAAAACCTTATTTTTTTTTATTGAAAAAATAGTAATAAGGATATGAATATATATATATGTTATTAGAATACATAAGTATAAGTAGACCAGATTGGTAACTGAAGTGTAACGAAGCACGGCATTTTAAAGAAATTTCAACTCGGTGAAAAATTTCACCTGCTGGGTGAACTCGAGATCTTGGCAACCAGATATGGGACCAAGAGTCAAGCATCCAGGCCATTAGGTCACAGACCTTCAGACTTCCTCTATTAGAAATCCTTATCAGGCACGTAACTTTAATGCCATGCAATGGCTATTCCAGAAACAAGTTTTTACTCCTCTTACAAATTCAATCAATTAGCGTAGATTCGATAAATAGATTCTATTGAAGGATGAATTATAAATAATAGGATTGGTTTTAAATCCACCGTGGCAATGAAATCTATTGGCTTCTTTGGATTGTATATATTCTAAAGTTATTTAATATGCTGCTGAAGTTGAGCATAACAGTGCTATAAATTTAAAAGATATGGAATGGTCTACACTAAATTTTAGTCTAAGTAAACTTATTAAGTTCATCAATAACTAATTTCTTTTAATTCATTGTGATTAGAATCATAATAGGAATTATAATGAAATGATAAATTCGTTCATGATAAGTGTCATAAAATACTTTGATATTCGATCTCACTTGTAAACTAATCTCGCCAAAGCGCAATATGAATGTCGTCTTAATCTCGGTCCGGTATGAAATAAAAACCGTCTGATAACTGTAACATAGTAGGAACATGAAGTACGGGAAATATGTTCCTCGAAAAAATCTTAGAATCAAACTTGAAAATTGTTTTTGTTTAACTCGGTGCATCTGATTACAGTTATCGCTAGAGTTTTATTACGACCTGACCGGGAATCATATTACGTTTTGGCGAGATCAGTTAACAAGTGAGATGGAATATCAAAGTATTGTATGACGCTCAAATCGCAGACTAAAACACCACCCGTAATCACAGCACATGTGGTCTTTCCTGAATCAATACATTAAAATCAAGATTTTTCGCTTCTTAACATAACCTGCTCATTTATTCATTGGTTAATATAAAGTATTGTGATCGTGAAAAAACCCTGAGACTCCTGAATACCTTCTTCATTATTTCTGCCTCCATTCCACTAATTGAATGTCAATCCAGATAGTTTAAACACTCCATATTTTTTAAACACCTTCTGATAAACCATATTAACATTTCACAGTTCTTCAAATTGGGAGGAATCTACTCTAGGCGGATCATTTTAAAATATGGAAATGCACAATATCGTTCTTTGTGACAAAACTGTTCTAATTAGAATATACTTTTCTAGAGATTCTACGAACTTTAAACTCAGAGTTGAGTATTGCATTAAGAATATTACATGATGAAAATTTTATGAATACGGAATATTAGAAGTGGAAGTATTACTACAAAATCGACAACTACTAAATTCCATCTGCAGTTACATCTAGTGTTGTTCTAGAGCAATGATTTGTGTTATATCAGACAAATGGGCACAGTCACAATGAAATAGACCAAGTCATTAAATTAGTTGTTTATGAGTTTTGATAATACTGTTAGCACAGAGTTTGATATACAACTACGTAATAGCTATTATGTTTTTCTATTTCCAACTCCAAGGTGTACGCCATCTACGACATTTGACTTTAATAGTTCTTCATGTTATTATTGTGACATGATTTTGTTATTAAATAACATACGAGTTGCTACTTGAAGAACAGTAACAACGTTCTCCAACGAATCAGACTATTGATAAGGGTGTTCGTAAATAAAGTCTATGCTTTATTTGTTTTCTTAGCCCTGTTCAGATTCATTATCGATTCCATGCCTTGATTATTCTTGTACTTATCTGTCCTGGGTATATCATTCTTGATTTAGAATTTTTGACTTTTATTACTAATATCGCCAACATTCCAAGGATTTTTGAACTTCATTTCTTTGTACTATAATAGACTATAGTAATATTTTTACTTTACTATAAGTAAAGTATAGTGATCGTGAAAAAATTCGATCTCGAGATTTTGACGGAATTACATGTTTTGAGGTCTCAGAAGTCGTTTTATGAAGTTTTTACGATGATGTCTGTGTATGTTTGGTTGGGTGGGTGAGTGTATTAGCATTGCTTGTTACCACGCTACGGTCCAGAATCTTTGATGGATCAAGTTGATATTTTACACCAAAATGGGACCCATCGGGAAGAAGATCCCTATTGTTTGGGAAGAATTATGCATGATGGGAAAGTCACTTTTTTTGCCAAAAACCGTTTTTTAGAAAACATTTATTTCTACTAAACTGATAACCCTAGAGTTTTGAAATTTTGACATTATCTTTAAAGTTACATATGCAACAAACGAAAAATATATTCAGAATTTTAAAACAACGGGAAATATTTTTTTTTTTCAATAAAATGTAAAGATTTTGACTTATAATTCAATCTCAAACCTTGTGAGAGCGATACAAGCCATACTGTTTGACGGATCAAAATGAAACTATGCCTAAAAATAGAACATTATGTGGAGAATGAGTTGAGATATTTTTTTTCAAAATTACATTCGCTAAAAGCGCGTTACAGTACGATTTCTGTTTTCAGAAAATGTTTTTTTGACGCTAAACGGCTCATTAAGAAATAATGAAACTTTGACCAAAAATGGAACAAAAAATTAGCAATTCATAAAAAAAAATACATGAAGTTTCAATTACGGGATAGAGCAATAACGCTATAAAAACTATATAAAATTTATATAAACGCTAGCTACATAATTTTTTTTATATTTTTTTACATTGTTTACAATGACTTAGAAATTTTTAGAGCGAATCTACTGAAATAAAATTGATATTTATAAAGGAACAATTTAAATTGTTTATTGACTTATATGAGATGAAAGAGGAAATATTGTGCAGGAAAATGATAACACTCACTCAGAAAAAATTCGTATTTATGTTATTTGACAAAGGGGAAGGAAAATGATCTTATTAAATACTAAGAAGCCATAAAATTCCTATTATAATAATTCTGTAAAAAACCAAAATGTAAAAGATAATTCAAAATTGAAATCTTTCGTTTAGAGATGAATAAATGTAATTATCGTACATCTTTAATTATAAATCACCTTAAAACAACATTTTATTCGCTGTTATGATGTTTTTCAGAGAAAAAAAAGGGTATTTTCCTGTTTTAAATTTGAAAATTTTACTTTAATATTCAATGTAGAATGATGTCAAGTAAACGATGGAAGAAACCCACTTGCTATTTGAACAAAAGCCATGTTCTCTTGTAGGAGAATATTTCGTATCAAGAAATGTTCACTTTTGTTTTTCAAAAATGTTATTACTGCTGGAGTTATACTAATGAAATTATTTGTATCAGCTGTGTGATGTACAAAAATAAGCTTATATATTGATATGTCCTTCAATCACTATCTGTACTACCTCAGGAATGAAAGACTAATAATCATATCCCATTTAGATGTTTACGTTATGCTTAAATGAGACGTTATGTGTTATATACTCAAGAAATTTGATAGTAAGTTACTTATAGTATAGTTGAGTGTAGACCACTCCAGATTTTTTATATTTTTTTACATTGTTTACATTGACTTTGAATTTTTTTGAGTGAATCCACTGAGATAAAATTGATATATATAGAGGTACAATTTAAATAGTTTATTGACTTTTATGAGATGTAAGAGGAATAATATTGTTACATGTAAAAAATCACCGCCAATAAACATAAATAAATTAACTTTGTCTTCATTGGCATGATGGATTTGTCTCATAAAATGCTTTAATAAATCTATATATTGCACTCTTGAGCAAAACTTAATATCAGTTAGAATTACATTATCACTGTGAATGTAGTACCTTTCCATGATATTGAAATGTAATGAATGGACTCTTTCCTCAAGAAAGAGGACTTATGTTTGTTGAGAAATATCCAGTTTTTTTTTTACAATTCTAGTCTAATAGTTCATATTTATTATTTTCAAAAATTAGAAGCTCCCAAATATAAAAGATCTAAATTAGACTGAATAGCTGGCTTTGACTTCGATTTGAGTATATAAACTGGCTAATTACTAATATATTTTTTTTCAATATACATTCATAGCAAACTTATAACAGAGTACAGGAGGCAGGAAAAGGATAACACTCACTCAGAGAAAATTCATATGTATGTTATTTGACAAAGAGGAAGGAAAATGATCTTATTAAATACTAAGAAGCCATAAAATTCCCAGTATAATAATCCTATAAAAAACCAAAAATGTAAAAGTTAATTCAAAATTGAAATCTTTCGTTTAGAGATTAATATATATAATTATCGTACATATTTAATTATAAATTATCTTATAACAACATTTTTTCTTCGATGTTTATTATGTTTTTCAGAGAAAAAAAAAGGGTATTTTCCTGTTTTAAATTTGAAAATTTTACTTTAATATTCAATGTAGAATGATGTCAAGTAAAGGATGTAAGAAATCCACTGGCTATTTGAACAAAAGCCATGTTCTCTTGTAGGAGAATATTTCGTTTCAAGAAATGTTCACTTTGGTTTTTCAAAAATGTTATTACTGCTGTAGTTATACTAATGAAATTATTTGCATCAGCTGTGTGATGTACCAAAATAAGCTTATATATTGATATGTCCTTCAATCACTATCTGTACTGCCTCAGGAATGAAAGACTAATAATCATATCCCATTTAGATGTTTACATTATGCTTAATTGAGACGTTATATATTATATACTGAAGAAATTTGATATATACTTATAGTAAAGTTGAGTGAAGGCCACTCCAGATTTTTTTGATTAATATTGTGTAAGTTTTTATTTGACACCAAATTGAGAAAGAAAACATGATCGAAATAAAACAAAGACAGTAACTGAAATATTTCATGGCCACTGAACGTTGAACGGGATAGGTCAATAAGCCAGATACCTTAGCAACAATAGTGTTCAGTGTTCCAAGGCAATGGTACTGGGCCGATATTGTGATTTTGTGTCGATATGTTAATCCCGCATGTATTTAATGAGAATTGAAAGAACACCTTGAAACCTTAATTGACTTCAATTCTGAAATCCTTGCTAGATTTTTGAACATAATTTCTTTGTGCTTTACTCATTTTTTCTATAAGTTCTGTTGTTGTTGTAATATTGAAATAGACGGGTAGTTAACTGAAAATAGTTGAGACATAGGTTTAATTTTTTTTATTTATCAAATGAAGGCAATGCATCAAGAGGAACTACTAAAGGTGTCAGGAGTTTGGCGATGTAGCCCTACTGGCCAGCCTGGCTTAAGTAAAGAAGTCACCGTATCATCGACACTTGCTCAAACGGAGAAGTATGTCTGATTCCATAACGGAGTTTCTCACTTGCAGGGCTTTGTGGTTAGCCCTTGCATCTTCGTGTCGATTTGACTCAAGTCATTAGGTATAAGAAATAAAAAGTTATAAATAAATCTGCAGTTGTCTCTAATCAACAAAATTATAATTAACTTACTATCAATTGACTTTGTCTATTAATTATAATAGGGTCAGAATTATTTTAGCATTATAATGAAAAGCAATCAATGTATGCTTCTAGCCATTTAAACAATGTTTAAAAATTAAAACTGGAACGTCATTTCCAAATTAGATGGTATTAAAATCTACTGAAGGTGAAATATTGAAATTTTGCAGATTGGTGCTAAAATCAATTAAATGATTCAAAGTAGTCGTTTAAATTAAATTATTAAAATTTCATCGATATTAGAAGAATATGAATTTTAATCCCTCTGGGAAACAATATTGTGTCATCTTGATAACGTCAGGAATCATTTAAGGAATAAGTGAAACAAACGTAGATGTGTACAAATATAAGCAAAAATTTAAATATTTTGAATAATAATTAATTAGTATTTATTGCGACTAAAATAAGCACGCACTCTGATTATTCAGGTATTTTATTAAATTACTGACATAGTTTTGTTTTGGAAAAAGTTTGCCATCCCAACATCCCCATTTATATTAAGCTAATCTGAAACTAATAATAACACGCCAGACGAGATCCAGATGTTTATACTTCCAGTCTCCTGGTATTACAAAATTGCGGTAAACAAATAAAATGTTTCATTTACATTGTTATTCTAAAAGCTTAAAATCGAGTTAAAATGAACATGAAAAATGGTTGAAAAAGAACTTCTTCCAGTTATAGAAAAATATGTGCTTCAATAAGACAACAGTGTTAATTAAAGAGTAATCTGAAAAGGTGAGGATAGGATTGAGAAAATTTTAGTGGAACCAGGTGGAATCCAGTTACCGCCAATACGTAAATAATTAGAAGTGTGTCAATTACTTTGTGCTTAATTAGGCCCCGTTTGAACAGAAAACTAATAACAATTCCAATCGAAATAAGGCAATAAATTATAAATCAGTTTTAACAAAAATCTAAACAGAAACCAATTTGTCCAAATGACACCACCGTTTTAAGCATTCAATCGTATTCTAATAATATCGTGTTTGGAGAAGCTTTTATAGATGCTTAAATACATTCCGTGTAACAGGTATTCCTTTAAGATTTGATGTACATGTAAGGTTAGATAATGGGCAATAAATTTTGGAACAATGGCTGGCGACACTTAATGAAGAGAACAGATCTCAAGACTCTACTCCTACATATTTGGTATGCCATTCAACCAACGACCAACGACCAACGAGATTTTCCGTGCATTGATGCACGTTGGGGTCAGGCAGTTTCAAGCCAGAGGCTTTCACCTGCTTGTCTGTTTGTTCTACTTTAATTGTTTAGGTCTGTCGGGTAGGTCGGTATGTTAGTTTTTGTCCTGTCTATGGTGAGAATGTTTCGAGAAGTTATTGAGTCTAAAGTCGTCAGTTATCGTTAATTTGGTGATCTGATTAGTCTGAGGGGGATTGGTTTCAGGGAATTTGAGGTAAAAGTGTTCTCACTAGCAGGTTAGGGTGTAAGGGAAGTTTTCAGTCTTCATTGATAGTCAGACGCCTAATGTAAGTTTCTATTGATTCTATCCTTAGATCACGCTGAATATCGACATTTCTCGCATAAAAAGGAGCATTGACTTCAAGGCGAGCACACTTATTCTGGTCAATCTGGAGTCGGTTTTTGTTAGTTATCGCAGAGTTGTACCAGACAGAACATCCATAGGTCATGGTAGTTCTTATAATAACCTCTTTGTAGACAACCTCCTTCACTGCATGAGGAGTATCCCTTGATTTAAGGATGGGGTATAAATGACACAGCAACGCTGTACCCAGTTTGTGCTTGGTTGCTAGATGGGATTAGAAAGTTAGTCTGCTATCCAGAATAACTCCCAGATAGAGCACTTCTCTTGTAAATGGGATACTGATTCCACGAATGAAGACAGGGGGAGGATGACATGTAGAACTTTTGCTAAATCTGATATATCGGCTTTTATCCGGGTTGACCTGCAGCAGCCAGTCAGCATACCACTCAGTCAGTCTATCTATGTAGTTCTGCAGCTTCACAACAGCGTGACCAAGGCATGCAGACTTAAAGGCTACCGCAGTATCATCCTCATAAAAGCCAACAAAAGTCAGGATCTTTTTCGATGAATTGAGGTGGAGAACTGGAGGAGGTTTAGGAAGGTCAAAGGTGTAGAGGTTGTATAATAGGGGTCCCAGAACACTTCCCTGAGGAACACCTCTGCTCATCTATCCTGTAGGGGAGTTTGTGTTGTTAACAGTTACAAAAAACTGGCGGTATGAGAGGAACGAACGAATTATCTCTATGAACCAAGGAGGTAAACTGAAACAGTGAAGCTTACGAAGAAGACCCTCATGCCAGACAGAGTCAAAAGCCTTCTCCAGATCCAAGAACACAGCAACAACTTTTTTGGGGAACTGACCCTCTGCAGGTGAGAGACCTGACTTAATGAACTGAACCATACTTCTCAACTGAAATGTAGTTCCATGCTCTGCACGGAACCCAAATTGTTCCGGTTGGGAAGAAGGTGGGACTTTACTTTCAGCAATATTAGCCTCTCATAGATCTTTCCTAAACAGAGGAGGAGACTAATTGGTCTATAATGACTCGGGTGATGGCCAGATTTGTGCCCTTTTCGAATCATTACAACCCTGGCCACCTTCCAGGCTTCTGGGAAGTACCGAAGCCGGAAGCAGGAGTTATATAGGACCAATAAAACTGCTAAAACTTTTGGTGGTAATTTGGTTATTATTTTTTAAGTTACCCCATCGTGACTTGGGGCACTTTAAATTTTGAAGTTTTTAATCATGTGAGTTAGATCATATGGAGTAAAGAAGATGCGATGTGTATTAGGTTGTATAGTGATAGCTAGGGAGACAGTGGGAACTTGGGCTGTTGGGTGGGGTTTAAAAATTTCTTGTAGGTGACAGAAAAGAAGATTGGATTTAGAAGAGTCATTTATGAGAGGCCGATTGCCCTCCCGCAATGGAAGTGTCTCACTACTCTGACTGGGGCCCTTTTTCAGGCATCTCACTATTCTCCAGGCTCTCACATGACTAGGGTCCTCATCACTGTGAAGAATTTTGGACCATTTATCACTATTGAAAGACCTGATGAGCGCTCTAATCTCACCCTGAGCTTTGTTAACCATGGATCTGACTCTATGACAGCGGGTATTTTGAAATAATTTTCTGAGTTGATTTTTTGTTTTAATTCTCTCTATAATGTGATTCGGTAAAGGGTTGTAGAACGGGATTGAAGGAGAGATGTTAGAGGCCTGGAGGTGGGCTTGCTTAAGATGAGAGGTAAGAGTATTAATATGGTTATCTACATTGAGTGTAGTGGTAAGGTCAGAGGAATGGGGAATGTCCTGGCACACTATGTGCTGAAATACATTCTAATCTGTTTTATATTGAATTCTGGAGGGCCGATAGTTGATTTTAAAATTGTGTAAAGAGAAGATAACAAGAAGGTGGGGGGAATCTAGGACGTTGAATACTTCAGAGGTGATCACATGATTAACTTCACAGGATAGCGAGACATCTAGCACGTCAGGCCTGCATCCAGTTTGTCTTGGGATGTGGGTGGGACTATCTGGAGCATGAATTAAGGTGTTGGTATTAGTGATGTGGGTTAAGAGGGTGCGTCCTGAA
This sequence comes from Hermatobates lingyangjiaoensis, assembly GCA_026182355.1. Classification (NCBI taxonomy): domain Eukaryota; kingdom Metazoa; phylum Arthropoda; class Insecta; order Hemiptera; family Hermatobatidae; genus Hermatobates; species Hermatobates lingyangjiaoensis. The sequence goes on from JAPFBL010001938.1 coordinate 5,312,758, forward strand.
GCATTGTCTGTGGAGCAGCCCCATGCCGTGTTTTTGGCATTCAGGTCTCCTCCAATGATTGACGGATGACCAGAATGCAAGAGTGGATTAAGCTGCGCTCCAGACAGAGGGATATGAGGAGGTTTGTATACAGCCGATACCATTAAGGGGATATTGGAGTTTGGAAAGTTGATTTGTATTGTTCTGTGTTCCAGGGGAGAGTCCCCACTCTGTAGTCTGACATAAGGGGCACTGTTCTTGATAAGGATCGCCGTCACTCCACTAAACGTGAGACGATCGGTCCTTTCAACTTTATATCCTGGGACAGCAAACCTTAGATTAGGTTTAAGAAACGTCTCACCTAACAATATTAAATCGGGTTTGACACTGATAATAAAGTTAACAAATTCTGTTTTCACTCTTCCAATACCACCAGGGTTGTAAACTAAGTATGTCAGGTCCGTTACAGTCCTATTACTGTGATCAGTCATCATACCGGTCAGTTGTCGTCTGTCCGTAACATCTCGGCTAGTATGGTAGCTGTTAACTCAGGTCTTTTGTCAGGATTGTCTGTAAGTTGACTTCTGAGCTTGTCCAACACACCAATCTCTTGGATGCCTGACAGGATAAGGTTGTACACCGAATTGGTGTTATTTGGGAATGAGTCTCTGTAGGACTTGGTTTGTGGAGGCGGAATGGGAGCGGGGTGGAGGATGCGGGTGGGACTTGGATTGGGCTCGGGTTGGTTGGAACCTGCGTTTGTAGGTTTCCCGAAGATGGGACAGCCCGGTAGTTGGCGGGATGTGCCCCCAAACAATTTACACAAGTAGGCTGTGCATCCCTCGGGCGATTACAATGCTGGTACAAATGATTTCCGGGACAGCGGACGCATCGAGGACTCTCCCTGCACCAGGTCTGGGTGTGCCCTAGACGCTGACAACGGAAACACTGGGATGGTCCAGGTCTCCGGCGAGAGTCCTCGACTGTCACAGCTATTCCTAATATATTAGTAAGTTTTAGTATATCTGTGTATTGAGGATCAGGTTCCACTAACACCTCGAATACGGGTAAAGGTCTGGGGGTAATGTCGCCTGGGAAACGGGGTCTCCTCGAGATCAGCTGTCTCACACGTGCCCTAAAGCCTTTAGTCTGCAAATCACTTTCGAGTTCTGCAGTGTCTGAGTCAGTGGGAAGGTATTTGATGATGAATTTCCCCGGTTTAGACTCCCACGGGCGTCTAAATGAGTGAAATTCAACATCCAGTTGTCTCGTCAGTTGTCTGTAGTGAGTCGGATCTTTGGTCTGGACTCTGATGCATTATCCTCCAGAGGTAACCTTGGCCTCTTTCAGAAGTTCACCATGTTCGTATACTCTTAGCCTCTAAAAGCCGGCCATTCACCTTATTATTATTGGGGGAGGCAAGTCGTTGGAGGAGTCCTTCCGTGTATTGTCGGTGTCTGTCCGTTCACCTACTGGTCGTTTGTCAGTTTCAGAGTCATTTCTCTCGGGGATGGAGTCCAGGGGGGCAAAAGGGTTGTGGATCGGAGGGATGGAGGGGGTTTTGAGGTTAGGGAAGACCTGCTAGATGATCGGGTCAGTCGGGGAGTTTTGGTTGGTACGGAGGTGGGAGTTTTTGAGGGACAGGGATTTTTTTGTTTTTTGTGGGAGGTGTTGATGACGAGGCTAAGGATTTGGTGGAAGGGAGGGATGCGGAGTTGGAAGCGAGACCGGACATCTCTCTTGCCAAGATAGGGAGAATGTCCAGTCCTTGGGCTTTGACAATAATTGAGTCACCATAGTTTTGATAAATTCTTCTACTGATGGTGTCATGTTGTCAGTTTGGGAAAAAGAAAAAAAAAATATATAAATAAAAAAAATGTACTGATCTGGTTGGTTGTTGGTCGCTGGTCGCAGTGCACTGGTGTTGGCAGTTGGGTTGGCTGGAGGTTGAAGGAGGAGATGGTGTCTTGATAGCCGGTAGCAGGCTTCTTTGTCGGGGGGCGGCAGGTGGCAGTTAAAGTCCTAGCACAGACTGTGAAAATGCTATCAACAATTGATAAAAACGACAGCTCCTGAAGACTGTAACTGGTTTCGATGGTGGTAACTGTAACTTGGTTGTTGAGGGATGGTAACTGTTTTGATGGTGGTTTATCTTGCAAATGAGGAAGACTGGTTGACGAGGGGCGAATCCGATGAGTTTTGTGCAGCTGGGGTGGAAGATACGGGGGCCTAATGTGTAGGAGTCGTGAAAGTTTCTAATTCAGTATTCGGGATGGTCTGTTAAGTAGGCTTATGTGTTGGGGCTGTAAAGGGGCTTTGACCCGTCGCAGGTAGCAAGAACTCTGTGATGCCTTCGGGGGGTCTGAAGAGCGAACTCACACCAGATGCTGAAGTAAGCAGGTATATCCTTTGAAGTACTAGGAATTGTAAGGCACAAGAGCAGGCTAAAAAGTACGGATGTCTACACACGACTGATGAATGTCATTCTTTTTTCATTTGATTATATAGAATTCCTGTTATTATTGTAACCTTTAACTTGTAATTTGTATTGTAGAAGTTTACCTGACGACAGACATGAAGTGTTCGAAACGTAGAGTAAAAAAAGCTTCTTTTTTATGTTTGGAGATTTTCATTTATCTATTTATCTCAAGATGCTTAAGATGTGAAAGAAGCATCTAAAATCAAGTAATAACTAGATCAGAATGTTTAATATTTCCTCGAAGAAAATATTTAAGATAAGAAGGATATATGCACTCATAATTTAAACCAGGATAATGTTTTGAACTGGAAAAATTCGAGGATGGTTAAATTTATGACACAGTGGTTATACTCCTATCAGGTCTCTCTTTTCACTTACCGTCATACGTATTTAGCAACTATTCGGTTTACATAATGACTACGCCACCGCCGGTATTGTACGTGTACAAAAAAAAGCGCGTCACTGAACGATAACTTGTGTTAGAGCCACGTGCTCTGTCGAGTATACTAGTTACCCTATCTTTCGCAATCGTTCAACCTCACGTCAGTTCACAACTCGTACTGTACATAGAGTTACTATTTACAGTTATGCATAAGTTTTCCTGTAAATTTTCCACTCTAGAGTAGCTTGGAAGTTTGTGATAGATTTCGAAAAGATCATTCGTCCAGAAAAATGTATAATGTGTATTAAACCGGACTTTTTAGAAAAAGATGCCAGGGAACCTAAATACATGATAATGCAAAAATCATGGTCTACTTTAAGGGGAGATAAACATGTTGACACAAAAGCACTATAGCACCGTTTTAAACATTCAATCGTTGTATTCCAATAATATCGTGTTTGGAGACGTTTTTATAGAAGTTTAAATACATTCCATGAATCAGGTATTTCTTTAATATTCGATATACATGTAAGGTTAAATAGTGGGCATCATTGCCTTGGAACACTGCACACTACTGTTGCTAAGGTATCTCGCTTGACCTATATGGCCGTCCGGACAGGTCCGTAAGAAGGTGCTCTCACACCCACAAATTAATATATATATATAAACAAATTGTTATATTTACTGTCGTCCAGTGGGGCCCACAAGCGCGGAGGCCAGGGTGGTTGCCCCGATTCACCCTAACTAATGGACTGGCTGGCCTGTTGAACTATTCATTCAATGTTCAGTAGCCATGAAATATTTCAATGGCTATATTTCTTCTATTTCGACCATTTTTTTATCATTTTGGGGCCAAATACATTTCCACATTATGAATAAAAAAAATATTAGTATAGTCTATTAATAACACGAAGATTAATAATTATTTTATTAAAGAATAAATGCTGGATATTAGGTTTATAACTTGTCAGGTTCTCGTTTAAAACAGGTTCATGTCATGTTATATGTGCCCACTCTCTTTGCACGACTGCAGAGAGGAGGCACGGAAATGACACTGGTTCACTTACTTAATGTGTATCCATCGTGTCTGAGTTGAAGCTATGGTGTCATTTATTTCTATGTATATGGGTTTAAACTATGTATCAAACATCCTGTGATCAACCTGTAACAGTTTCGTGACCCACAGGTTGAGAAACACTGATATCAACTATACTGATAAAGTCAAATCAGTAGGAAGTTGTTGACTCAGAGGAGGGCATTATCTGTCCAACCCGTACACGTAGAAGAACCATAATGAAGGAGGGATATGCGAGAGTGAGAGGTTCAAGGAAACGGCGTTATCGTTCCTGACAAGTCTCCATTGTTTAGTTCGAAATACCACATTTAAGTTATAAATATCGTATTATCAAAGTACCACAATGTGGTAGATACATACACCCTCTTCCCTCATATGCTGTCTTATAACTCAACGGGTTTCAAAATCGACTCAAGTGAGGATAATAAATACACAATATCACAAAATAACTTTCATTTTGCTCCTAATAATGGAGAAGTTTCAAGACCAGTTCAGTTGTGAAAACTGAATACCACATTTAAACCTTATGAAAAAACAAAAGCATTGAAAAATTTGAAAAGGTTTTTTAATACTTTACTTTATCATAACTTACTTTTATTTTAGTAATTTGAACTGCTTAAACAACAGTTCACATATAAATTGTGTGTTATTCGCAAAAATAATTGTCACACAATTTTGATATCAAGAACTAAAATATGGCATAAAAAGAGTACCTAAACGGTCCTACACTAATGTGTCCTAGGATACCTTTAAAATCAAATAAGTATTACATTACCACTTGAAGAACAACTAGACATTCACCTCGAAAACAATACAGATGGCTCTCAAAACTCAAATGGAGCGCTTCTTTTTGCTATGCTTATATCGATGTTTTATGTAAAGTTCATTCTCCAGAAAATCAATAAAAGGATAAATATTGTGCATCCCTGGGTTTCCCAAACATGTGTGCAATCTGGAGAAGAGTGAATATTTTTTTGCAAGATTCTGACAAATAATTTTTAAATAAAGTAAATTTTTGACACTAATTATATTATATTTCTGGATACCTTGCCTTACAGGTTTAAGTAAAACTATCTTAAAGTTTTAAAGGAAGGGACTAAAAAGGTCATAAGAGATATGTTTCATTGGAATGTTGACGATATTAGTAATAAAAGTCTAAATCAAGAATGATATGCCCAGGACAGATAAGTACAAGAATAATCAAGGCATGGTATCGATAATGAATCTGAACTGGGCTAAGAAAACAAATAAAGCATAGACTTTATTTACGAACACCCTTATCAATAGTCTGATTCGTTGGAGAACGTTGTTACTGTTCTTCAAGTAGCAACTCGTATGTTATTAAATAACAAAATCATGTCACAATAATAACATGAAGAACTATTAAAGTCAAATGTCGTAGATGGCGTACACCTTGGAGTTGGAAATAGAAAAACATAATAGCTATTACGTAGTTGTATATCAAACTCTGTGCTAACAGTATTATCAAAACTCATAAACAACTAATTTAATTACTTGGTCTATTTCATTGTGACTGTGCCCATTTGTCTGATATAACACAAATCATTGCTCTAGAACAACACTAGATGTAACTGCAGATGGAATTTAGTAGTTGTCGATTTTGTAGTAATACTTCCACTTCTAATATTCCGTATTCATAAAATTTTCATCATGTAGTATTCTTAATGCAATACTCTACACGAAGTTTAATGTTCGTAGAATCTCTAGAAAAGTAGGTTCTAATTAGAACAGTTTTGTTACAAAGAACGCTATTGTAACGATATTATCTATCTATATTTTAAAATGATCCGACTACATAGTGACTTTAGACAGTTACTGATATGGGAAAGGATCTATTGTTAATGGAATAATATTATGAAATAATATTATTTCTAAAACTAAAACATTAAAATCTAAAACATGAGTTGTTTTACAGAGAATTTTTTCAGTTAATGCTTTTATAGCCTCAAAGATAATGCCAAATTTTCACGTTGATAGTTTATGGGAAAAAAAATCTTGCTAAAAACAATTTTGACAAAAAAAGTGATTTCGCATCCTGCATACTTGCTCCCAAACAACAGATTCATCTAAACTTTGAGGCCCATTTCTGGGTAAAATATTCATTTGATCCATCAAAGATTGTGGACTGTAGCGTCCTCTTAAACTTTTGGATTTACACCCACATACGTACATATACATCATTGAAAAAATGTCATCAAACGACTTTGGGGACCTTAAAACATGTAAATCCGTCAAAATCTCGAAATGGAATTTTTTCAATATCACTATACTTTACTTATAATTATGTCAAAAGTGCCGCTGTATAAGGAGTGGCGTTATTCACACTTGTATCTCTATGCCATAATCCCTCTCGGTATGCGATCACGAATCAATGTAATCTGCTTAATGATGGATCATGGTTTAGATCATATCTATATACGAATCTGTAAGAGTTATAATAAAAGATATAAAACATTTATAGCGAAATGTTCAGAAAAATAATTTTAAAAAGAAGGAACTTTAGAGAAAACTGAGCACACAGCTGATTACTGATTACAAATGTTATTATTAGCAACTTTTATTAGAAACATATTTCCATGTGATTTTAAAATTCCATTTGAAGGCTTCAAAATCTAATTGTTTGGTATTTAGTTGCATTTTTATATTTGCCTGTCAGTGATGCAGATATTCTTGCCAAACAGCTTCATATTAATTTTTGTTCTGAATTTCCTCTGTTTATAGGTCATTATATTGCTAAAATTAAGAGCTCTAAGTTAATTAACAGATAATGTTAACTAATCTAAATTCATGATTGTAACCATGAATTGATATATAACCTTTCTTATTCTATAGTTTACTTTAAACAGCAAAAAACCGGGCACTTTTATTATTGTAAATTTGTTGTTCGCCTATGCAGTGCTATTAGTTTGTAACAAACTATTTCAAGTATCCAGATGATCATTAGAGGCCAAGATTTAGAAAGACGTTGGTTTGGCTGGTAAGAGGGAATGTCCGGTCTCTTCAATTGGTGCAACCTGAACCGATAACTTTCTGTTCACAACTGAAAATAGCTAGTATGAATCATACGAGAAGAGACTAAATCATATGCTTGTCCTCTTCCAAATACGTCAAGCTCAAAAATGATTCTGGTCTGCTGAAACAAATTTATCACGGAAATGATCTCTATGCCGCTAATTTTCGATTTACTGGTTCATTTTAGTTTTAAAATATTTTGCTTGGCTTATTAACTAAAGTGCACACTGACTAGGCCCAGAGTTTTATAAGAGCTATAATATTTTTCTTTTGTAAGTTTTATTCATTTATTTATGAATTTTCACTTAAGTGCTCCAACATAATGTACGTGTATATATATTTCTAATTATTGCATCAAAAATACGTCAAATATCCGTGGAACTGAACCACCTTATCTCGAAATTTCAAGTATAAAAAGTAAGAATTATTTTTGCTTACCAGGAAAGATTCGGCAGTTTTGGTGGTATAGAACCTACTTCAGCCTATCAAGAAATGGAACTGAAACTGGTCGACTAAAATCTAATTTACCTCCAAAAGAGAAGGGAACAGGATCAGTTGGCCTTCTAATAACAGAAAACAAGGGGCAGAAGACAGTTTCAGTAAAAGTTGCTTCTACATAAGAAGAAAGATGAGATAGAGGACTGTTAGAGTAGAAGCTACTACTGTTTAGTTTAGGAAACAGAGGACTGAACCAGTGTAAGCTCTTCTGGTAACCTGATAGAGGGTTGGATGAGTAGAAAGTAGTTCTGATAATCAGAAAAGAGGGGAAGATACAGGAGTAGTGAGAAGAAGGTAGTTCTGATAATCAGAAAAGGGAAGAAGATGTAGGACTAGTGAGAAGAAGGTAGTTCTGCTGAGGAAAGGAGGAGCAGTAGTCTGACTACATGAAGCAGGAGTGTACATGAAGCTCCCTTGGTGGTAGAATAAGCTACTTCTACTCCTTGGTGGTAGAATAAGCTACTTCTACTCCTTGGTGGTAGAATAAGCTACTTCTACTCCGCCTCCCTCTATCTCCTCCATTCCTTATGAGTAAATGAAACGTGAACAGCACACTTCCTCTTCAATACACCCTGTATTCAAAGTTCATTTCAATGGAAACTGATTCTCTGATTTTTCCTATAAATCTGATTCACTAAGGAACTGACTGACGGCAAACATTACCATGAATTGATTTATAAATAACAATATATACTATATCTTGCTTCTACAACCTTATTATTATTGAATGTCTTTGATTCTGTTAAGTGTTAACAAAAACATTTCGTTTTGTAAACAGTAATACAAAAGTAACCATCCCCCTGTTAACAAGTGTACTTGAAGTAGGTAAGGTTAGGTTGCAATGGTAGCCCCACAAGGGAGCACACGGAAGCCAAGCATTGGCCCTTTGATCAGAATGAAGATTGATTCTACAGTGGGAGTCCTAAATTTTGGCTAACTCAAGTGTGTTTAGAGTAGGGATCTTTAACGAATACCTGACACCGTACAGGCTCGGGACCGACGGTTTAACGTCCTTCTCCGAGGGACGACGTGTTCAGATTTATTCACCTCCCGCGTAAATAAATCGAGGGCCAGGTGAGGATCGAACCCCGGTTCTATCAGTTCCGAGGCGAGTACGTTAATCACTGAGCTAACCTGGCCCCTCGTACTTGTAGTACTTGTACTTGTAGTAAGCAGAACAACTAAAATTCAAAGTCCAAACGTCCTTTTAGTTTTACTCAAACAAGGTATCCTTTAAAACTGAAAATTATTAAACCTTTGAATGACAAGTCTATTATTTACACCCGGAATCAATTACTCACGGAAGCCTCAGCAGCTGATATGTTAGCCTTGTAAGAAAGTTTGAAATCATAATCAAACGTGAAGGAAATTACCAGACATTCAACATATTCATAATATTTACCAAATTTTATTTTTTTGAGGAAGCAACTAACTGACAATAAAGTATTTAACATACATTAAAAGTTTTTCACTGTACAGTTTGAATTCGAAACGACTACCTAAATAATTCGCAATTCTATGTTTTCTGCATTTTGACTTGAATGAGAAATTAATGATTGAATTTTATAATGATTATAAATTTTATATATGATTATAAATTAATGAATGAGAATTTTTGAATTGAAAATTAAGAAAAATATTGAATGTTATAAAAATTAACACAAAAAGAGGATCAAATTTCTATTATCAAGACGACTAGTAGCCCAGGTGACCTCCAAGACGAGTTCTTGCTCATTGTCTGAGTCATCAACCCACAAGTGTTAACTTAAACCAAAATTAAAAAAAAGCACAACCGAAAATATTTCATTTGTTCATTATGTTTAATGAGCGCAAAGAGCTTGCAAATGTTAAACAATATATTGAGAAAATCGCATTACATACTCCCATCATTGATCAACTCATAATAAATAATATGCTGCACAATAAACTATTATGGTATCCAATACAATATTAAGTTTTTGGTTCCGATATCACTATTCATATGATAATATACAACGACTTTTTGTCCTGGAGATTTTAAAGTGGAAATTACATTTACTGATTTTACAGCTAGCACACACTATACATATTAAGAAAGAAACGTAAATTGAAAAGATACAACTAATATTTATGTAAAAACACGAACAATTAAAAATAATTGATAAATTTATACGGCACAAATGTAATAGTTAATAGATTTCTTATTATTAAGATATCAAATTTCGATTCATTTCATAATTATTTTAAGTAATACAGTAATGTTCATCGTCCATACATGTGCAACTAATGTGCAAGTTAGAACTGATATCAGTTAAAGTTACGACAAATAAAAGTTCGATGGGGGTAGGAGGTAATCAAGGACTAAATAAAAGATGGGATACTTTAATTGTTCTTTACCTATTGTGCATGGCCGTAGGAGAGGGGTTCATCTAAGCATCGATGCATATGTCTTCATTTCAGTCTAGCGACTATTAATTTATGCATCGATTATATTGTTCAGACTAATTTATGAACACAATGTATTTAATCATAAATCACATTTTCACCCAGTCAGAAGCTATTTAAAATTATGAAATTCTATCTTAAGTTATCATTCTAGAAACAGATTTGACCTCAACCAAATTGTTTATTTTAAATAAATATTTCATGATTCTGCTTTAATATTTTTTCAAATGAACACTTGCATTCAATATCATGAAATGTATACGAAGAAAAAGAATTGCACACATACCAGGCTTTTAGCAGAAGCGGAGTTGCTGAGGAGCTGTCAGACCTCTTACTAACGGTGCCTCATTCCCCACCCACGAGATACCCCCACTGCTAGAGCAGCACATCAACGCAAGCTCGCCATCGTCTTGACTGGTACGCATTCCTGTAGAGCACAAGGTGCGAAACCAACCAGACAATCATGGACTATTCATTTTCCTCTAATATTCTATCTATATAGTTAGATCTACGTTTTGATCTCTAATAGATGGCAATATTGAGTTATAAAAATGATACTGTCATAGTTGTCTACAACAGTGAAGTATAAAAGAAGACTGTCGGTAATTTGAATTTAAGTACAAAAAATAGATGATAAAACCACCGTTTTCATAATAATTTATGTATCAGACAGTGAAATTTATGAGGAATATAATGAAATTTCGGTACTTGTTAATTCTGCCGTCGGTTGACTGCAGCGCGCCTTGTAGTCAATGTAAAATTAACAAATAAAATTCACGATAATTAATAGAACTAAAATTTTTTTATGCCAGAGTATAAAACACCATGCTGAGTATAAGAATATAAATAAATTCTGTAACAACAACTTAAAAATGAACCTAATATAAGGAAAAAAAATCTAAATGAACACCAAGATATAATTCTATTAATTAATATAATTTCACCCAATAAATTTAAAGAAGGGGGACAAGCCATATTATTAGAACAAAAAAGAAATAAAAAAAAAGATAAAGAAGGAATAATAGTAATTAAGTCCTTATTAATATAAAATCTCCGACGGCTATAAAATCTGCAGTTAACCGACGGCAGAATTAACAAGTACCGAAATTTCTAAATATCGTGATAGCTAGATTTCATGAAAAAACAAAGGAGAAAAAATCTCTGTTCAAAGCAACCATCTCAAAGCAAAGATGAGTAAAATCAGTTCAAAGTAAAGATGGGGTAGTTTTATCAAGTAGTAAACGCAGTTGTATAAAAAATAAGCCATTTAAATATGAAAAGTAAAAGCTGAAGTCATATACTGGCATTGGGAGGAATGGAATAAAGAACGTCGAGAAGGAGTAAAGTATAAGGTGAATCTGAATAATAACGAGAAATGCCTGAAAAATGTAAAGCAGATGATATTACTGTGTTAATAAAGATTATAAAGAATCATATGACCTACCTCATCATGGAATAATTAAGGAAAGTTAGTTGTACAACGAATATAAGACGTCTGTTCGACTCCTCAACACACGATTAATTCAAACTCCTAATTCATTGATGTTTCGTCTGTGTATAGGAAATTTCTTAGAAGTTATTCCTGTAATAATGTTGACATTTAGATAGCATGAAGCTGAAATTAGTTTGGATATTAAAAATGCCTTTTTTTTAGATAATAGTCAAAGAAGAGGCCAGGCATTATCTGTTCGTTTTCTTTGGTGGAAGGATGATAGATTATAGGTCTTCTCCATAAAAGATTGGTATTCAGTGCTAAGTGTAATCCATTTTTATTATAAGTACTGCTAATGGATCAATCAGCGATTCTATGTTATAGAATGTACATTTATATTTAAAGATATGTACGTATGTGAAGAGGACTGAGGGTCCCATATCCTCCTCAAAACTTATGGTGGGCTAGACCACTTGATACCGTGCTTGCCAGCCAGGTCCTCGCTGTGCTGTGCTAAGGGTTAGCCCTCCTAATGAGGAATTCTTCCAGCTAAAGGCAGAAATTATTACAACCTTTGCAATATATGGTAGAACCACGTGTGAAGCAGCATTTTCTCCTGAGCTACTTGAAAGAGAAACAGGCGTCAGTAAGGTCTCTACAGAGAAATGAATGAGTACTTTGTTATATGTTATCCAGTTTTATCCAAGGCGAGTGTCTGGGATTTCCGCTACTGGAAGGACGACAGCCAAATGCTTGAGAGTCTTGTGGTAGTTCTATAACTAACAGACCTATTTGGTGGTCTGGTTATACCCATAGGGCTGTACGATTGAAGTTACGGTTTGTATAATCGTTAAGTTTATCACGAACTATTCAAAAACACTTCGGTTACAAGGTTCACCAGAATAAATAGCTATATTTACGTCTCAAATTCATACTTGCTTGGATTCCCGATCACAGTAATGGCCTTGCTAGGCATGTTAACTCCTAATACCTCTATGAACAGTCGACACACCGATAATATTTAATGTTCGAAATGCTTTTTGGATCAACATTTTTTATTTGGAGACTAGTTTCTTCAATATTTACACTAGTTGATACGAAAAACCAACTGAAACAGCGTCAAATGAACACATTAAAAATTCTACTAAATGTATAGTATCAAAATCTGTATACAGTCAAACAATATATCCACCAATGAAAAAAATTTTTGAACAAAGTTTGTTCAAAATAAATAACAAAATAAATATATTTCCACAGGTTGACACAGAAATATAGATATACAAATTTTATTTTTCACAGTCAACATATTATTGAACTAAATATTTTTTCATGAAGCTATTTCAAAGTACATTAAAACTGATTTTTACAAAAGGACATTGATATTTTCTTTTACACTGCCAATGAAAAATTCATATTCATTTTTATAATAAATTATTCAACAATTTTGTTTTTTAGCTTTTTTGTTCACAGTTAGTTGTTGGCAGACTGGCTAGTTGTTGATATCTGAACAGCTTTTTCTATTGTCAAAACATTTCTTTAGGATTGGGCAATAATAAAGAATAAGAGATATATAAGTTCCCAATATCTAGCATGGTAACACTATAGTGATGAATATGTAGGAAAGAATACCTGAAAAGAAAGATACATGTAAAATATCACTTCGAAAAAATAGTAGTTTAAAAAAATAGTCCTGGTGTTAAGCACTTTAGATAAATATGGAATAAGAAAAGATGATAACATATAACTAAGAAGAGAGTTGATCTTCTGAGAATGTCATTTTACATAATTTTGTTATAATCAAATTTATTTACACTAATGATAATTAAGAAACACCTGATACCCTACAAACTTGGGACTGAGGTCTTTATATCCTCTCCGAGAGACTTTGCAAGGCGTCAACCGGTATTTCTAACTCACAAATTATGAGTGCAAGGTCGCCTTCTACCCACAATCCTGAACGCACGTACCTCTTCTTCTTCTCTTTTACTCTCTTCCTGATGACGAACTTCGGTTCAAAATATTGATCCAGTAAGTGTTCTCATTTTATATGTGTTGTTTTTCAGGTATTTAAAAATCAATGATCAAACCACAATATGAAATGGGGAAAAAAGACTAAGACTCAGTCGGGTTTTTGACTCTGACGAAGAACGCTTGTTACAGTTGGAAGATCTTAGACTTTTTTCCCTATTTCATATTGTGGTTTGATCCTTGATTGTTATTTCACGTGTTTATGTGAAATCTTGTTATATATATATATATATATATAAAAAAACACGTGAAATAACAATCTATGATCAAACCACAATAAGAAATGGCATCACAATATATATATATATATATACAACGTGCTTGGTCTCCCTTTCTCTTTTCTCCTAAAGACGGATTGCCGATAAATTTGAGTGTGTAAGAGTGTTTCTTTACTTTATGTGCTACCTATCTTCATTTTTTAACTGTTATATATATATATATGATCAAACCACAATAAGAAATGGGAAAACAAGACTAAGATCTTTCAACCATAACAAGCGGTCTTCGTCAGAGTCAAAAACCCAATATATATATACCCAACATATATATATATATATATATATATTATATATATATATATATATATATAAAACTTAATATTACACAGAACAGAGCACAGAAGAAACACTTACTATGAACGGTATTTCGAACAACAGCTCCGCCATCAGGGAAAGATTTGAAGAGAAGATGAATAATAGAAGATATCTATTCAGTCTAACATATCGAAGTTGGGGGAATTTTTTGAGGAACACTGTAAAATAACCACATAAACGAGCATAAAGTCGTTTGAACTTCATGACGAAAGCAGCACCAAAACAGTGAGTTAAAAGTGGTGTGAATAAAGATATGAGAAAATAGAAAAAATAAAAAGTAAAACTTTAAAAATTTGTTAATACAACAAAAAGAAATAAAAAAAGATGAGAGGGGAAGCTTTAGCGCTTTTAGTTTGAGCTGAGTTGGGAGTTACTGATCCCAAGTAAATGTCTGCTTCCCCAGAGGCCCTCAAAGATAAACGACTACCATTGAAGGCGACTTGCATAAAGATAGGAACTTTCAAACAACTTTTGAGGGGAAGACCATGATTATTAGCATGACTGTCGAGAAGCAGATTACTCTGTTCTCAGACGGAAGCTTTGAGGTCATTCATTTGAATACAGAGCAGAGCATAATTGAAAAGATACATGATTTCCTTCTTCTCTGTGTTCTGCCTAATTTTAACTTTTATAAAATCTATTTGAACAACTCTATTCGAGTGCTCAAATATATGAGCAAATTAATATTATGTATATCAATGATCTGTCAAAAAAACAAAAAAAACTGATCTTTGTCAAAATTACACTTGAACTGTGATACGTTTGACTTCTGACGAAAACCAGTTGTTTTGATTAAATTATTTTAGTCCCATTTCTAAATTTCTTACTCAGATTTAGACGTCGAATTTTATTTTATGTGTTTACTGTGAAATTTTGTTATAAGTATAGCCATTCCATGACAATATAATGCTCTAGTTTTAGTTTTGAGTTTTTAAATTCCCCTTTCGCATGTTTAAAGATTCTTAGATAAATGTGATTGTAAAGTAACGTATATTCGCCATTCAAACAAGAATTAGTTATCAAATGTAATTCAATGTCTGGTTGAGCAAATATTTTCAATATTAAATCAATTATTCAAAAGTGTGTATATTCTACTAAAGTAATTGTACATCCTTATTAATGAGAAACATTTTTATTTTGAAATATTCTATAAATCATTCATTTGGATAACATATGTACATTTGATGACATAGGTTTTGAGCAAACTATAAGTCTTTGCAATGTAATTGTTCCTTCGTGTGCTTTACTTACCTCATTTTCACTGTGAATTAGATAAGTTACAGGGACAATAACTGGTCTACCATGGGCGCACTGAAATGGTAATTTGCATTGTTTCAAGCCTGTAATTAATTCTTGGCATTCACTCAGGCTCAAGGGTTGTCCAAATTTTATAGCACCTACAAAAAACTATGGTTTTAGCTGAATAATTTTGCATTGTGTTCATTTTTAAATAGTAAATTCCAAAAACCTTTGTGCATTCCATAATATGACTTTAAAATTATGTGAGTTAAGTTAAGATATATTTAAGTGTTTAAGATATATACACAATAAGTATATTTAGCAAAATAAAAACCATTTAAAAGTAAAAAAAAAATCATTTACTTTATCATATAAATAAATAAAACATCAGTTTATGTTATATAAACAATTAAATATATTTAAAACAAACAAAACTTGTAAATTGAAATATTCAATTTATTTACCTAACATAAAATAACATTAATGAAAGGCATGGGTCTTTATAATATTACTTTTGAACATTCGTATTTTATCTAACAGTCGTGTTCAATTTTGTTTCTAAAATTATTCATTTTTAACCTCTAATGTAGTAGTTTATTATATATTTGTTACATGTATTTATAATACATTTAAACTACTGTCATCAGCGAGCACGAAGGCCTCTGGGCTACTCTAGCTTCTTGCCTTTATTTTATTACCAGTGTTTATATTTCGCATATTTTTAATTAAAAAAATGTTTTTTTTGTTACATTTATATACAATACATTTTTACTACTGTCATCGGTGAGCACGCAAGCCAGTGGGTTACTTTGACTCTATGCCTTTAGTATATTACCAGTGTTTATGTTCCGCAAATATTAATTTAAAAAAAAAAATTGGTTACATTAATATATAATACATTTGCACTACTCTCATCGTCGTACATTTGCTACCGTGCTCCAATTTTAGGAATATAGTAATAATTTTCTCTTACTTAACATTATTCGGGTAATAAATAATATATATTTAATTTCAGGTCTCTATCTCCACGGAAAATGGTTGAACAAACAAACTCACGAACTTCATATATAGAGATTTACATTAGTCCAATGTCACTTTTCAATTTGCGAAATACTCAGGGAGTGTGACAAGAATGAATTCTTATAGCACTCTAAATCAAACTAAAGAGTGCTAATAAATATAATGAAAATATTTTTTAATGTAATGAACCACAAGATAACCTAAAACTTATCATCTACTATGATAACACAACAAACGCATGCCTACAATCAGAAACAATGAAAGGAAAATTCCTATTCTATAAAAAACAAACTTACTGTAAGACTTGGCTTAAAAATTCCTACTTGGATACTTGTAATCCAAACCATTTCATACAAAATCTCAATAATAACAGTGCTCTAACGTAGAATAGCAATCCATCTAGCCGCAGATGTTATCAAGATGTTACCATCATTCAAAAGATCAAACCAAAGAGAGAAATAAAAAACTTCAAATACAAAAATTATCATAAAAATCAAAAGAGTTTATAAATATTAGAGTACTCCTGAATGGTCAAACTGCTGAATTTGAAAACATATCTCTAGAATCACGTACCCCAACAGAATAAATTTGAATGAAACCAAAACTGAAAACATCAATGAACACTGTCAACAACCTGCTTGGCTTGTGACTAATTGTCAAGCTTTTAATATGTTGGGAATACCTATAAAAATGGAGGTAATTATAGTCTGAAGAAGATGAATATCCACCGGAACAGATGGCAGACATTAAATCACACTATTTTAATGTAAACCTTATACAATAAATTATTATGACTGATTTTGAAGTTCTGTTTGTCAAACTGATAATAAGACATGTGCTAAAGAAGAGTGATTCACCAATACATAATATATACATAATTGAATTAAAACCGAAATGATCCCTCAGGACTAAATAAACCAAACTCATAAAAGATAACACTTTGAAAACATAATTATTATTATAATCAGGAAAGATTAAATAATCTATACAAATAAAAGAAAGGTTTTTGTCTGTACATTGCTTAGAACTGACTCATTTCAAGTTTTCTGTTCCTTTAATAGATTAGAGAAAAATAATCCACCCTTAGAAAAATTTCTGTCTGTCGGTTTGTTGGTTTGTCCGCAAAATTTTGTCACAAGTAAACTCAGCCACAATAAAACATATCAAGATGAAACTTTGACAGTAGATTTGTGTATGTCTAACTTAAAATATAGGCTCTGAATGGATTGAAAATTCAGGGTAGAAACGAAGTTATGAACTTTTAAGCTGTATTTTGCTAACTTCAAAGACATGTTTATTTTGAAAATTTACAGGTGTAGTAAATAGGTATTGTTAGTTGATTTCAATTTCATTTGCATATATGAATATATAGCGTATTTGAGACCTTTGAAAAGGTGTTTCCCAGAGTTAAAGATGTACTATCTATTCAGAATAAATAGCTTTGTGAACGAGCAATTCTCAACTCTTACTATGAACAGGCAGGGAAAATCAACAAGCAAGTTCTTACACTATATCAATACGAGGAAAGAACTTACAAGTCAGTAAAGAGAGTGATTAGTGATGTGGAAGCAGTTCATTATCCAAATGCATTTCTTTACTCCGTAACTGCTCCTTGACTGCCTAGTCATGAGTAAAAACTTAAAGTAGGAGCACCAGTTATGCTGCGATTTAATAGAAGTAACAAATTTCATGATACGAAACGTGAGTGCCCCAAAAATGTGCAAAGGGACACGACTCTGAGTTCGTGCTCTACAGAGATATGCCATAGAGGCGGACATCATTACTGTGTGTGATATGGGGAGTCTGTGTGTATACCACCCATACCATTGATTCCGAGCCACTATCCGTTTCAATTCAAACGGTTGAAATGTCCCGTCAGCCTATGTTCCGCAATGACGATAGGTTTGGTTAGGTTAGGTTACAGTGGGCGTCCCGAGAGAGAACACACATAGGCAGCAAGCCGGCCCCTTGTAATACCATTACATTAATTATTTAACATTAGCAAACGTGCCATAAACGGCACGTTTGTTAATGTTAAATATAATTATGGAATTTGTATGAACTAATACTTTTGCTTCGACCCAGTTTAAAGAATATTTAAATTAAGTAGTATGCACAAATAAAGAAATAGATGTTTTCCTTCTTTTAATACCACATTTATGCTGGCTAGAATCACGTAAAACACAGCATTTTGATAACTTATTTAACATCAGCCCTGGGTTACTTAAAAAGGATGGACCTTTGATAAAGAAAGTTGCTAGACAAGTGGTCGTCTAACTTCTCTATTCCACCAGATGTCGGTTGATTGACACGTTCTATGCGGTTGACACAATGCGTTTAGATATGGCTGTAGTGCGAAACGGTCCGATAACATTATAACGCTAAATTTAATAATAATATATCAGATTTATCAATGATTTCTCGTCTGCTATAACTTGCAAAATGATTACTGCCACATTTAAGCATACGAAATGATTATTGATTATCAGTGAGTTATTTTACGTCTGCACAGAAATTATATAACTTTATATGCATAATATCAAACTTCTGATGCATAAAATACCATTAGAATCACTACAGCAGTAATAATATTTTTCAAAAGCAAAAGTGTAGATTTCGTGTTACGGAATAATCTCTTACAGCAGAACAAGCCTTTTGTTTTAATAACCAGTGCATCTCTTTGATTTGAAAATTTAAGACAAAGTTTACCATTTAAAACTTGAAAATGTTCCTATTTAGTCTGACAAAATGTCAGAAATACGTGGGAAAAAATTTTTAACATAATTTTTAATTTAACATTTAAATAAACCAAAAATCAATTGGTTGTCAACGAGTTAGACATTATACGTGAGTGTAACCAACTTAAGATTTATAGTAAATGCAATAGTTCGTGGTTAGGTGTCGGTTGACAAATAGCGTACTTGCCTTACAATATCTTAAACTTAAAATCTTATACTTGCCTTATTTCATAAAAAAAAAGTAATTATTGAATCTTGGCCATGGTCCCAGAATTTTCATGAAAGAGATATGTGAAATCTTGTACAAGCCGTCCCTCGGAGACGGCTTACGATCTAGCATCGTGAAAACTTGGAACTGAGAGATTTTCAACCTTCCAAAGGCTTAACATGCACAAGATTTTTCATCATTTACATGAAAACCTAGGATCATGACCCAAATAAGAAAATATATTGCATTGTTTTTAACAACTTCATTGAAATAAACATAAAGAAAAACAAAAACTTACTTGAACATGCAGTATTGCAGAATATATCATAAAGTGCTTTAGGAAATAAATGGTTACTTGCAGGTGCAGCATTAATTTCGTCATAAATTTTGGTTAACAATACTTGAACAAAGTGGCACTCTTCTTTGATATTCTGTAAAAATTAAAAAAAATCTGTAGTGGCCAACACCTAATTTTACTATAAGTAAACATAATATCAGACTTCTGATGCATATAATATCATTAGGATAACTACACCAGTAATAACATTTCTGAAAACCAAAAGTGTTAGATTTAGTGTTACGGAATAATCTCTTACAGGAGAACAAGGCTATAGTTTCAATAACCAGTGCATCTCTTACATGTTTTGAAGACAAAGTTTACTACTTAAAACTTGAAAATATTCCTATTTTGTCTGAAAAGGTCAGAAATATGTAAAAAAATGTTTAACATAATGTTTAATTTAAAATGTAGAATAATTTAATTTATTGTTCTTCAAAGATTGTTCTCTATTTTGAATTATGGTTATGGAACTGGTATTTGTCAACAACTTAATAACTCTTTCTTGAGGAATGAGTCCATTCCTCACACTTCAACATTCCCAAAGATACTGTCATTCATTAACACAAAAACATTTACATCTGATATTAAATCTGAGATTCCGTCAGGCGACTCAGCAACCTGCCTGTTGCAATCCATGCCAATAATCATGACCTTGCATTCAATGACTGCTTTAAAGTACAAACACTCAAATTAATTGTCACCAATGAAAAAAGATTAACTTTGAGAGCTTCAAAAGAGGCTCACATTTGGCTACCTTATGCCCGCTCCTCACCTGGCTTAAACCTTAAACGTTGAATTTTTTTTTAAATTTAAATTGTTTTTAAAATTTTTTTTCTATCCCCTTTTTTATCTTTATTCTCTCTCTTCACTATCACTTTTACGGTACTCGAACTCGATAACGGTGGAATGGTGTCGTTTACGGTGGATCAGCCAGCAGCGCTACGATCGCCTTGGAATTGAAACTACTGCCTGGAACTCTCAGTCGCCTTCCATCCACACTCTTGAACGCACTTACCTCTTCTTCTTCGTTTGAAAACAACGAAAGTTTCTCTGTTTGGAAATGTATACTTCTGCCTATGAAAAAGGTTTTAAATAAAAACCGAAACATTGGCAATGAGAGTTTAATTTGAACCTGAAGAACTGACCGAGTCCCGATAAACTTTAGTTTTGTATATATATATATATAAAATAAATTCAAAAAGAAGGAAACACACAGAAAGACACAGACATAACTCACATCGATATTTCGACCATCGTCGTCATCAGGAGGTGTGAAGAGCGAAGAGTCCCGCAGGTAACTCAGTCACGCAGGACCCTTCGCTCTTCACACCTCCTGATGACGACGATGGTCGAAATATAGATGTGAGTTATGTCTATATCTTTCTGTGTGTTTCCTTCGTTTTGAATTTATTTTATTTAAAAAAGTCCGCTGGACCCTTTCTTTTAATTATATATATATATATATATATATATATATATATTATATATATATATATATATATATATAAGCAGTATGTATTCAAATACCAATTAAAATCAAAATGAAAGAAAGAACCGTTTCATATCATTTAACACTATTATTTCCACACAACAGTTGAATATGGTATTTATTTAAATAAATACAAGCTATAATTATCACAAATGTTTGCGGACCACCAGTTGAAAAGCACTGACCTATGCTGTTGAATGTGGAATTGTCTCAAACTGGTAGAGCAGATATGATGACCATATACAAGGTATGACAGTTAATTATTCTGATAACGTATTTTGCTTATTTGGCAAGTTTACTAAAGTATTGGTGCATATTGAGACAAAACTTGAATGACACATTATATGTTAGTGTAATTAAATATTTAATATTGCCTAAAAAAATTATATAAAATGCTAGATTTACCTCAAATTTCATCTTTTTTATAATTACTGGAACTGCTGTTATAATGACCTGATCATGGTTTTCAAATTCAAAACAAAACCCAATTTTTCTAAAATATTTGTAATGTAAAGGAAGAGAAGTACTGAGAATTTCATTATAAAATACAAGAGGGGTTTGCAAGGAGTAAGAGGAAAGTTTCTTTCTGCAATTTGCTTCTGTCAACAAAAACAAAATATTATTCAGTATATATAAGTGTTTTACATTACCTATATATTAATGAATGAAAAAGTTATCACTCAATAATAAAATTAGAAATAGTATTTAAAATATGGTTGTTTGAACGTCCTTTGAGAAATCTTTAAGCTCTCCTGTATAATTAATATTAAAATTATAGTAATCCGTCTTACTTCGTACCCTGCTGCTGAAGTTCTTAGACCGGTTTCGGGCGTCACCCATCTTCAACAAGAACTGATCAACTCAGTCACAAGTTCTCACTTGTTGAAGATGGGTGACGCCCGAAACCGGTCTAAGAACTTCAGCAGCAGGGTACGAGGTAAGACGGATTACTATAATTTTAATATTAATGATACTAACCTCTGTGGTAATGAAAAAATGCATGAACTCTCCTGTATACTTGCTTTTGTACAATTCACACCACTTTGACAAGCATTTGCCCTGAGTACTGTTCTAAGGTAGAAAAGGGTGGCTCATTTGAACCACTTTACTCTGTTCATTTTAATTGAGGAGTCTTAGTTGGGACACAATCAAGTTTGTTTATAATAGAGACATGTAATGTATGCCTGATGAACTACGTGTTTGAAATCGACAGCTTTCTGCTCTTTTTGAGATGTTGCATGTACTATAAAAATGGGAGTACATGTACAGATACTCAGGAACTCGGCAAGTGCACTAAGTACTAAATATACTAAGTACTAAACCTTTTATAAACGCAAGTTCAAACATTTTGTTTTAAATATATTTATTGTTACATATTTATTTACAATTAATTACTAATTCATTAATAAATTTTACGGAAAAGAATGTTTATATACATAATTTATGTTTCCTATAAAACCTACTTCGAATCTACATCAAATATCTGGAAATAAAAAAATACTTAGAACAACATTTGAATATGGATGGATTACTGCTTAGAAACTATTGACAAGTTGCTAAAAAAAATGTTATTCCACATATGCCACGTAGTTTCTTTTACGTTTGAAAGCCCATTTACCAAAATGTCTACCCATAATTCTAGAAGTGCTTTCGATTCCAACTATTTATGCTTCGTGGCAAATGACTTACCACCAACAAATTTACTGTAGAAGGACAATATTTTTTCAGTTTCTGGAAAGGACATATAGAATTGAGCACACAATTTTATGAGAAATGTATTGCATTTCTTATTCTTTTTTCCTATATTTGATGTGTTCTGACAAAAACAATCTGAGTATTACGGGTTTGCAACTCTGGTTATGCCCCAAGGTAATTTCCAAGCATAATTATCATTAATCAGTAACATGTGTGTCTTTTTTTGCGAAATCAAAATATGTTCACTTCGAATAACATTGGATTCTACATTTCTAGAGTGTACAGTTATAAAGGAGCCCTGTCATAAGGGTAAATTCTGTACACTTTAGATAAATATCTTGTTTCTGCGCTCTTCGTTAAATCAGTTTGACTCTCAACAACTATATTATAAAAATTTATCCAACTTCGTGAATTGTTGTTGTCGATGCCCCACTGTTTCCGTGCATTTTCAAATGGGACTAATAATAGTTAAGGAATCTGGATATAAATAATCAGATAAGTAGGGCCAATGTATGTCTAAATTCTTCATTATTAATATTCAATTTATTTTACTTATCTGGTTTTATTCTTTTATAATTTCAATCGCTATTGTCAGGTTCATACATGCATTTTTTCATTATCATTATTGGAAAATATTAATTTCATTACTGACAGTTAATTTGTTCATGTATTATATTTTCTGTGTTTTTATGTTTAGAAATTTAAAGTTCCCCTATTACATTTAATTTTTTTTCTATTTTTCCAGTTTTTATTAAATACCTTGACTTTTTAATACTGTCTGGTCCATGCATATGTTTATTTAAATGATTAGCATAGCTTGACTTGTTTAAATTATTTAAGTAATCTTTAAGGTATTTTTTAAACCATATTTTAATGATTTTCCAGTTTTCCTTTTCTATATATGTTTACAATCCTTACATTTTAGTTTATATATTCCTCTTTTTTTCACATTTATTAGTTTCATAATTTATTGTTTTACCTGTTATTTTTTTTATCCAACTATAGTTTTGAAACCTACCTTTACATTGTATTGGTTTAGTAGTTTAAATAGTAGTTTATACCATTTATTATTGTTTGTCTAACTTCACCTATGTATGTTACAGACAATTATTATTAGTATTTTTTTTATTGTTTAAACCGATCCACTAGCTGATGATAACGGTAGCCGTTTTTGTTTGATCGGTGATTCTACAGTTAGAAGAATCCTAAATTTTGCCTAACTAGAGTGCATTTCGAGTTCGGATCTTTAACGAGTACCTGACATCGTACAGACTAAGGACCGACGGCTTACCTTCCTCTCCGAGAGAGACCGTACTCAGATTTATTCACTTTCTGCGTGAATAAATCGAGGGCCAGGTGGAGATCGAACCCCAGACCACCAGCCCAGAGGCGAGTACGTTAACCACTAAGCTCACCTGGCTCCCTTATTATTAGTATTAGTATTTTTATCATTCGTTTATTTATTCTTTCTATTTTCTAGCATTTTATTTATAAAGTTGAAGTTGTTATTATATTATACGAGTATATTATATTGCAGATCCATTGTTAATAGCTATTGATGTTATTGTATTTCATTCTTTGTTAGTTATTTTTATTTATAGGTATTGTTATTGGTCGATCTATCATATTTTTCAAGGTAGAATAAAAACTGTATGGACTGTTATATCAGTCATAGTTGGTTCCTATATACATTAACATTTATATTTTTTCTAACTTTTTCTATGTTTCATTAAAGTCCGTAAAATTTAACTTATTGTTTATTTCTATTTTATACGTAATTTTGATTTTATTATTTAATGAATTGTGGTAGTTATTATATCTGGTAATTTATCATCACTTTTGTTATTTACGGTTTTTTCCAGGATCCTTCGTCTATTATAGTCCCACTTGATAATGATAATTGTCTACAACTTTTCACGAGATATGAAGGGTTTTTATAATAGTATTTTGTTTACTAACAATACGCATGTATCTTTCAAACAGTCCTTTAATCGTAATATTCATAAACCCTTATTAAATAAAATACTTCTTTCGTTATATTTAATGTTTCATTTCTTTTTAGTAGTTATACCAACATCTCCGGTAATTAACTTCATTTTCATTCAATCTTACTAAATCTGTAGGTCACAAAAAACGAAGGGTCAATGGAATCGAAGTTACACCTGTGTAACTAAGGAAGTGAACACATCGACTAAGACAACGTCTCCAATGTTTGTTCTTTCTAAGCCAAAAATTTATTTTCTAAATTTAATACTTATTTTACTATACTGGTCGGCAACTCTTGAGTCGGCAATTATAGTGTTCCATTTTTGAGGTTTTAAAAATTATATTTTACTTATTTAAAATGGTAAAGAAAACAATTTCTTTTAAAAAAAATGTTTTATTTGTTTCTTTTAAGGTAGGGTTACCGAGCTTGTAGATATAATGTTCACCATAGCATTCATTAATCATTATCACGACCCTAGACTCATTATGTGAGAGGTGGAAAATTTTTAACGAGAGAATCTCTGAGAGGACTTCAGTCCATTTACCCTGATCCTGTATGATATCTGGTACTTCATAAATACCTTTGCTCTAATAAACACGAGAAAAGCAACACTCTAGACTCCTCATTTAAAACCAACCTGATAATGTTTCTCGCACTAATATGGGTCTCCAATACAACAAACACACCTTCCGAACCTAGATGAATTCAAATGGTTGTCAATAAAATTTTGATAGCCTGGAAAATAATTCATGATTGTTACCTAATATATCTTAAGATTTTTACAATTTATGCATTAATTTAAGTAAATTAACTATATAAATAAGAGTTACATAAATCAAATGGAATAACATGCATTCTTTGTTTACCTTGAATATAGGATTCTAAGTTGATTCTTTCACTTGCAGCATGTTGGTCTATAAACAGTATGGTTTTCAGTGGTCCATCGGAAAGTGAAGCCATGATAAATTTCAAGCTAATTTGGCATATGACCTGAATACAAAATAGTTTTATAATCAGAGTATGCATTAAAAGTTGCACGAAGAGAAAAAAAAACGAACATTTTAGGAACTGTACGTGTAGTGAAATTTATGGATGAGATGCTGACCTTCTTGAGGCAATAACTTAGAGGCTCATAAGAGCTCTTGGCCGTGTGTCTGAGCCACTTTCCCAAGCCAGGACTACTACTAACTGAGCAACGCTTCCGGTTTAACACACATGTACTATTCCTTACTTAACTGCTGTAGGGGTTGAGGTATATTATTTTATACCTCAATATATATTATTTATCACCTCTATTCCAGAGGTGATGTTTATGGTAAATAAAATATTGACACGTTTAATATAAACCAAAAATTAATTTTATTCCAAAAACAGTGTTGTTTGAAAGTTTTCTGTTGTTTAGTTAGATAGTATATTCAGGCAGTTATGGTAAAATTATAATTATGACAGTTAGAGTTGAAGCTAAAGCCAGTTTTTAATCTAAGCTAATATACTAAGGATAGATGACGTTCATCTAACCTTTAAAAGCTGTTAACACTGATTGTCTGCCTCATCAATGATCTTGTATTGCTAGAGATATGAAATTTACTCACTGCATTGCTTTATTGACCCAAACAAACAATAGACAGGATTTTTTTGGAAATTCAGTCACTAAGGGAGTACAACTGGAAATAACCTCATGCTTCTAAAAAAAATTTATGACGATGTATTACAATACTGATGTATTTAAACAAAACCTGAAAACGACTAGTCGATTAGAAATTTGATTTTCTAAAATTGTTGTTGGAAATATTCTTCTCTATAAAGTCACATGAACTCTGAGAGTCTCAAAAAGCTGTAAAAGTTCAAAATTCACATATTCTATTTGTTTACATTTTGATATTCATCTGTCAGTAATTCAGGTAATCCAACCCAGCAGATTTATATTATTTTTTTCTTGCATTAATACCTGATGAAGATATCTCAGGATCAAAGATAAAAATTATAAACATTTTGTGTCAGACTAGAGGAAAGAGATCTTCTGCCATGGTCAACTGTACCCAAGAGTATAAACCTTTTCCACATTTGGCTTGAGTGTAACAATTTTCCAACAAGTAGATCTTTCCAGGTCAGAATAGGCTGACAATCTATATATTTTTAATCTTTTAAAATATACAAAAAAAAATGTAGTGCTTTCAGAAATATTAATGATAAAAACAAATACCTACAAGGAGTCAGACTAAATAGCTGGAATAGTTATTGTTATTTCCTTATGTCTCATACGTCTCATTTTATGATGCTCAAGGAGTAGCCAAGGAGACTGAAATGAATTAAGGATAACCCATGGTGGAAATTTAACAGTAAAAAATGTGTGAAAATTAGTACAGTATAGATGCTGACGAAAAGTAGATCGGTAGCAAGAAAGATAAACTGCAGAAATTTTGAGTAACACTGTGGCCTGGACTGCTTGTAACAAAATAAGCTAGAATACGAAGAGGCTTTTGGTCGACGGTGGACCACTTCCAAGATAACGTTGTAAAAAGAACGATTGTTTAATATAAGTGATTTGATGTATATGTTTATCTTGTAAGTCGTTATATCAAATAAAGAAAATGTTAAGTTAACGTAATAAAAAATTAGTAGAACATTTATATTAATAAAGAAATATGCTATAGGTTAATGTAAAAAATTTAATAGAATATTTATGTCAAAAGAAAAATTGTATTACTTTTTTTGTCAGCCATACTCAGGCCACACAAGAGTGGGGTGAGCCTAGAGTCCGTAACAGCCTAGGAGGCCCATGAATATCGAAGATAAAAATTGAAATGGGCAATCTTTTTGCCCAAAAGGGCAATTTCATGCCCTTCATGAATGCATGAGTTCTTTTTATTGTCGAATTGAAGAAGACAGGGAATTGGAGTGCACTGTCACAACCATTACTCCTTATTCTCCAGGGTTGTCATTTTTTTATCTAACTTCGTAACATTTTACTTCATTTCAAGCGGTTGGCATTAAGAAAAATTACCTGGTTTCCATTTTCCTCTAAGTTCGCTCTTTTTTTTTTTTATTTATTTACAGAGAAATAGTCTGGGAGTCAAGGTAGTGAAAAAGAAACCGACTGAAACAATGGACATTTTATCAAGTAACCTATAAAAAACGGCTCAGTTTGATGACTTTAATTCCAATATTTGACAACGGTCAGATTACGGCGGCAGCTTTTAATATCCTTTTATTTTATTTAAAGATATACTTTTGGTAATCTTATCTTCTTCATGTTATAGCTTAATCCAACCAGAACCTACTTTCATCTTTGAAAATTATGGTTAAAAAAAAAAGGCTCTTGCTTTACTGGTAAACATCAGTAACAACCGAGGACCAGCAGTAACAGCACCAACTTCAGCGAGTTACTATCTCCCCATTTAATTCGTAATTTTAATTTATTTTTTTTAACTGAATGTGATTGTGATGTTGGGTACTAGGCTAAGTTTATTTTATAAAACCATATGCACACACATACGAGTACCTGACATCGTACAGGCTCGGGACCGACGGTTTAACGTCCTTCTCCGAGGGACGACGCGCTCAGATTTATTCACCTCCTGCGTGAATAAATCGAGGGCAGGTGAGGATCGAACTCCGGTCCTATCAGTTCAGAGGCGAGCACGTAACCACTGAGCTAGCCTGGCCCCCTAAGACAAGTGAAAAGGTTGATGCCAACACTGACAACCCCAAACCTGGTCGTGTAACCTTTTGTTAACCTGCCTGTCCTGTTCATAGACTGTTCATTTATTGTTTACTATTCTAATGTGATTTTAGGTAATTAGATTAATCTTGTTATGTGTAGTTTAAATTGTTTCTTTTTTTGCTGAAGATGGTGGATGTAACACCGAAACATGTTCAATGAGAAATCAAACAAATATGGTGATTTAATTTTTAAGTTGAACCCAGAAATGAAGAAAAGATTTCGAAAATTAGAAAAATATTCGACGAAGTTAAATCAAGTGAAATTAGACATAAAGTTTTTAAATGCATGTATTCAAGAAGGACTGCTCCCAACTTTTACTAATATATATAATATATATATATATATTATATATATATATATATATATATATATATATAGTTTCTCGACCACTGATATTTCAAATTCACATAAGGGGTTATTGAGGATTTTGGTCATAAAATTTATGATTTTGGTTTATAAAATTTTGTTTTTTCCTCTGAATTTCTTTTAATCTTTGACTCTTTTTTTCATGGTTTTGTAATTTGCTGTGTTATTACTGTCTGTTGTGGTTTTTGCTGGTTTTGAAAATGTGGTTTTTTGGTATTCTGAATAATTAACAATATGCAACTAGGTTTAAACGACAAATGTCTGTTTTTAAATAATAATAATAGCACTAGGTATTTTATGATACTTTTGTGGTTCTCTGGGTACTTTAATTGTTGTTTGTGTCGTTTGTTTTCTGTTGGATGGTGTTCGATGATGTATTTATCTTGCTTTACTTATGTCGTTTAATAAATTGTTTTTTAGCCTTGAAAATGCCAAACAACTTTTGGCGAAACGTCGGCTGATCATCAGGAGTTGTATGTTTTATGACCAAAATCCTCAATAACCCCTTATGTGAATTATTTATATATATATATATATATATACTTCGAATAAAATGAAAGGTCCGTGTGGACAATAAAAACTTCAACACAGAGGAAAGAACACAGAAAGATGCTACAGAACTTACTTCAATATTTCGACATCCTTCATCATCGGGAAGAAGTCGTCGGGATTCTTCCCGATGACGACGGATGTCGAAATATCGAAGTGAGTTCTGTAGTATCTTTCTGTTTTAAAGTTTATATATATATATACAATGGATTATTAACTTAACAAAGGAGATATATATCTATATATAAACATAAAATTGGAAAGGGATACCCACAAAAGGTCTTGCACCGGCACATTTTTTCCTATCAAGGGCTCTGTCATACATTGTTAATGTCATAATTATTATTATCTCTTGTACAGATGTGAAAATTGGAACAGGCTGCTAGAAAATATATATTATTGAATCGGAGTTGGACGAACAAGATGTTCATATTAAGTTTCCAAAGACTTTACTGATCTATGGTCAGCGGTGCACCAGGATTTGGCCTGAGTGAAGGACAAGATGACACATTTGGTAACAGAAGCTAGCTTAAACAGCTGAGAGATCAGGAGTATCCTGAAGATTGCTGAAAATTAGTTTAGAATCGTAGGCAACTTTAACACTAATATGCAGTGATTTTAATTTGTTTATTTCTATAAAATTATAGAATAAAATATAAGCTGTTTTGTAGAATACTTTGAACTCAAATCCTTTTTGGTGTAATTCGTTCTATTTCTCTCTCTAGACTTGTAACTAACATATTGGTTATTTGGTCCATGAAAAATGATTAAGTATTCAGGAAACCTCACTTTTTAAAATAAAAGAGCAAGAGGTAGTAGGATGTTTCCACTCCTACCTGCAGTCTTGTTCCATAGTGCAAAGCGTCTGTAGCAAAATGCTTATTAAACTAGATGGTAAGTTAATGACACCTTGCATTCTATTCCTTAGATATCAGACAAATTATATTAGACCCAGATCATAAACAATTTTCATACTAGTAGTAGGACTTTTTCCCCAATAGTTATATCCTGCTTAAAAAACAAAAAAAAAATGCGCTATTGTGATACTCACCTTCAAATTTGTTAAAGAAACTGTTGTTAAGGTCATAATGTCCAAGACTTTGACCGATAATGAACCTGTTTCTTCGTATAACTTCTTGATTTCATTGCCTATAATATAAAAGAACTCATTTAAGAACAGATCTATCAATACGAAAGAAATATATACCATATTATCTTATTCTTTATAATTTAATGTATTCCATATTATTTTCAAAACATCAACTATATTATTCACTTCTATGAAAATCGATTAAAAAGAATTTAATTTCTTGATCAATTAAATACACAAGTGTACCAAAATAGTTAAAGTATCAGTTCACTTAAGGAGAACAATTGAGAAAAGAAATAAAGAATTATTTACCAATAAAAAAAATTAATTATAACACTTTCATAATAATATTTTAATTTTTTTTATTAAAAAATGCAAAATAGAAGACCTGAAACATTTGAGGTATAGTAAAAAAATGTGACCAATTAAAGACAAATATGGAAAAATTAAAGACACCATAGGCTATTTAATTTATGAATAAACCGTATTCCTTGACAAAGTATTAGAAGTAAATATAAAGGAATAACCAAACCATAGATTTTCGTGAATTTAATCTTTTCATGGATTTTTTTTTGGCTCAACAAAGTTGCATGTTGTCTTCATATACACTATAATTTTACGTATGTGTGAACATTTAGAAGTGGTCCTGGAATGTCCGACTCAAGTAAATAAAAATCAATTGTCAATCAGATAATATTGAAAACCATTCTACTACTTTAAGCGGGTTGAACAGTGCAAGTTTCTCCAAATCGTAAAACCCATGTGATGAAATATTAAGAACAAAAAAATAGTGTATAAAAGCAAATAATTTTATTATTATAAATTATAAAATAGTTTATACATATGATATAATCACATTTCGCAAAAAACATCTGATCAGTCTAAAAATCGTCAATGCAAACGCTGCGGAATACTCGAATAACTTTTGTCTTCGAGAAATCTGACTGCTTTTATATATATATATATATATAACAGATTCAATAATATATCGACTGTTTGATAGAATAGGTGTATAAACCCAAAATTATATACAACAGATTCAATAATATATCGACCGTTTGATAGAATAGGTGTATAAACCCAAAACTATATACAACAGATTCAATAATATATCGACCGTTTGATAGAATAGGTGTTCTATACATAAAACCGAAACGTCGGCAATGAGAGTTTGATTTTTGAACCTAGAAAATTTGACCGAATCCCGATTGGATAACACACTTACATATATATTTGCATATATAGGCAGCAGATCTTCTTTCAACCATGTATCATTAAACTGAACCACAGTCTCCGCGTTCACAATCTTTAGACTGAGGGATTCCATTGTACGAATTAACTTCCTGCTAACAGGTTTAACTGGAAAAGGAGCTGGACAAGTTAAATGTTAAACAAATCAAATTAATGAGATGATCAATAGTATAAATAGAATAAATTGATTAATAAAGATTAAAATAAATAAAAAATATAAGATTAATAAAGTACAATAAAAGGTCAAAGAACAAAGCAAAGATCTCAGTTTGAAGATCGTGAATGCCAAGACTGCGGTTCACTTTAATGATATATATATATAAAAAGATTTCACATAAACACGTGAAACAACAATCAATGATCAAACCACAATAAGAAATGGGAAAACAAGACTAAGATCTTTCAACCGTAACAAGCGGTCTTCGTCAGAGTCAAAAACCCAACTGAACACTAGATGCAGAAAACATCCGGTGAGGAGTTGAGAAGAGTGGGAGGGAAGAGTGGTATTTTAAAAGGGTGAAAGCACAGGAAATGACTAATGCCCAGAAAGGGATGTTTGGGGAAACAAAGGAGTACAGTAAGAAAAAGTAAAAAAAAACTATCCGCTAGCTGTCAACCTAGCTGTAAATTTAATAAATTTAAGTTATTACTAATCGTAATAACGTGGGTAATATGTTAATAAAAAAAGTCTCCCAGCGAATTGGAGTCCGTTGGTATTTATAAAATTCCGTGCAAAAATTGCCACAAAATTTATATTGGTCAAACTGGTAAATCATTAAAGACACGTGTAAAACAACACCAATATAACGTAAGTAGACAGGAAAAAAGTAGTGCCTTATTCTTGCATATAAAAAATGAAAATCATTATATTGATTGGACAGGAGCTAAATTTATTACCTATGAAAAATCAATGTTGTTAAGAAATATTATTGAATCGTCTCTAATTAAATTTAATAGATCTAATATTATAAACATTAGTAACGGTCTCTTCAAACTTGATACTTTCGTCACGAGGGCAATAGCCTCTTCAAAGAGGGTTGACAGCTAGCGGATAGTTTTTTTTACTTTTTCTTACTGTACTCCTTTGTTTCCCCAAACATCCCTTTCTGGACATTAGTCCTTTCCTGCGCTTTCACCCTTTTAAAATACCACTCTTCCCTCCCACTCTTCTCAACTCCTCACCGGATGTATCCTGCATCTAGTGTTCAGTTGGGTTTTTGACTCTGACGAAGACCGCTTGTTACGGTTGAAAGATCTTAGTCTTGTTTTCCCATTTCTTATTGTGGTTTGATCATTGACATATATATATATATATATATATATATATATATAATATATATATCATAAGTTATGCAAACGTAATTGTGTGGTATTTACTCAAGTTTCCACAACTTTATTTTCTAGGTTGCACATATAGTAGTTGGCAAAGGTAACTCCCAGAGGGGATCCCATGGCCACGCCATCCGTCTGGAGATACATTGTGCCGTCGCTATGTGTGAAGGGGCTGCCGGTTGTACATACTCTCAAAAGTTCTTCCATGATATTTCTGCTAAATGGTGAGGGAGGTCTACTATTATTATACAACGCTATCACAAATTCACAAATTATTTTGATGATGTATTATTTAATCAAACCTGTATAAATGAAGGACTGCTTCCTAAATATACCAATATATATATATATATATATATATATATATATATATATAAAATAAATTCAAAACGAAGGAAACACACAGAAAGACACAGACATAACTCACATCGATATTTCGACCATCGTCGTCATCAGGAGGTGTGAAGAGCGAAGAGCGAAGAGTCCCGGAGGAAGACAAGGCAGCGACTGAACTCGGAGACCGCAGCCAGTACCCCACCACTTACCACCAAGCGGGAAGGGAGGGAAGGAAATGAAGAGCCAAATTAAGACGTAAAAGAAACGAGTAAAAATCATAATTATTTAAATAAAAATAAGTCTAATGAAAAAATTATAAAATGTCTTTTTTCATTAGACTTATTTTTATTTAAATAATTATGATTTTTACTCGTTTCTTTTACGTCTTAATTTGGCTCTTCATTTCCTTCCCTCCCTTCCCGCTTGGTGGTAAGTGGTGGGGTACTGGCTGCGGTCTCCAAGTTCAGTCGCTGCCCTGTCTTCCTGTGGGACTCTTCGCTCTTCGCACCTCCTGATGAGGACGATGGTCGAAATATCGATGTGAGTTTTTTCTGTGTCTTTCTGTGTGTTTCCTTCGTTTTGAATTTAGTTTATTTAAAAAAAGTCCGCTGGACCGTTTCTTTTAATTGGTATATATATATATATATATATATATATATATATAATCAATGATCAAACCACAATAAGAAAATGGGAAACCAAGATGAAACAAAATAATGAGTAAAATCAAAGTATTTTTGTTAAAATCACCTAAGTTGATCCATTTGCCATCTATGTTTTCTTCATGACATGTTTGACAGTTCATTCTAGATACAGAATTTTTTTTTAATCTTTGTTCTTGAATTAAATTTATCATGAATGGGCTTTCATCATAAATGACATAAGAAGACATTCCAGAAGATGCGTTAACAAAATACAATCCACTAGGGCTGTTTACAATTTTCCAATCTTCATTGTTGGTAATGGATTTTTGATTTATTACATTTTGCAACATCTGATCTCTTGGAAACTCCTGCTTTTCAGACTTACGATTTTCATTTAAATCAATCACTAATTCTTTATATTGGTCGAGTACATCATTTACATTTTTTGTGAAATCCTTATTTAAAATAAGCTGTTTTATTGAAGGATCATGGATATATTTTTTCATTATGTGTGCTATTACTAATTTAGCTATTCCTGAGTGGTTCAATGAGATCATCTGATGGACCTTTTTGCACGTTATATTGAAAACAATGGCTGTTTTTAAAGAATTGTTTTCATCTTTTTGGACTAAGTCATCTAAAAAACTATCAGCATCTAATAATTCCTGGATTATGTTATTAACAAGTACGATACACATATGATCTTCGAATGGCCCAATGGCTATAAAACCATTTAAATCAAGAGAACTGTGACTGCTTTGAATTATAACTACATCTTTGAGTTCTGAACTCAACAAGTTTCTCATCGTTGCCATATAATCGGTTTTTTCACCCCTAAACTCGTACAAGCTTCCAGAACTAAATGTTAATTTAATATGAATCTGGAAAATATCAAATTTAAAGTAACAAATTAATTTTAAAACCAATATAGAACATCATAATATGGTATTAATTGTATAAATCTAAGTTTAGTTTATACAAGAAACTGAAATGTATGCCAAATCATTGTACATTAAATTGTACATTGTGTAAAGTACTTAATTACACATCATTAAGGAATTAAGATTTATGTACGTAAATGTAACTTAAATTCAGTAATTCATTGATAAAAACAGGATAATTAGCATTAAAATCTGTCACTCATAATATTAGTAATAAAAAATAACAATAAGCTATTCGTAATAATTTTCGCTTTATTGCTTTATTTATTATGGTTTAGTAATTTATTTATATCATTAGATACACTGCTCTTACCTCGTGTGTTGTCTTCAAAACTCGACCTGTTTCGAAACTCGTTCATTGCCAAGACCAAACTGAATGCTCTTCTATTAAGCATGCACAATAACAAAGAATAACATTTAGTCTGCTCTCGAAAAAAGAAGAATTCTGAGACCAGTCTAAGTGTGAAGAAAACGTACGTGGTAAACCGATAGATTACTACTTTTCGGATAATTGATTTTGATATTTGTATAGATTTTTATGTTTTCTGATCTCCTCAAACAGTTTTTTGATACTTTTAGGATAATTTCTGCAGGTATATAAGCTACTGTATGAATAACATTTCTCCACAAATTGTAACATTTCCAAGATCTTAATATGAAACATGTTGACTATTTCTACAATATTCATTCATTGAATAAATTAAAATAAGACCTAATACCTACTGGATAGTTAATTAGAAACATAATTTTCACAATATAATTAATATTAGCTTCAAAAATTTCTTTGCAGGTTAACAGATGTTCCTGACAAACGCCTTGTACATGGAAGAATATGTTCATTAATCTAAAAGAAGAGGTTTGTTTATTTCCATGCAAGGTTTCATCAAACTCAGTCAAACTTATAGACACTCCTTTAGCACTGTATAACTGCAACAACAAATTTAATAATTGGTTTGACATAATTGATTCATTAAGTCCATAAACTACATTATAAAGTTAAAACTTCTTCTTCTATGTTATCCTCATTTAAATTATTGATGCAGAATTATTCTGCATCACCTAAATGCAAAAAAATAAAATAAATAAATTTCCGTCAGAGTTTCAACACTTTAGCCTTTTTTCCTTAAACCATCAACTGATCGAAAGACTGTCCTTGAAGCACTGATTTAGTTTGTTTTCGTTTTAACATCCCTTCTCTCCTTTAATATTTCTTTATTCCCTTCTTGTTTGGCAATACAACTGCTTTTGTTTTTAATGATTGAGTAGGTATTCTACTCCTGATGCCTGATGATAATGAGGGCTATTAAAAAAATCTTAGGTGTTTTCTGCACCTTTAAAATGAAAGAGAAAAAAGGATTAAAATAATAAAGTTTATATTATTCAAAATGACACCGAACTTACCTGATACCTGTTTCCTAACAAGCTTATCAATTTGTGTAAATAACACTATCCTTACTTTGTCTTCAAAGTGAAGTATAATTCCTGTATGTTTCGAATGATCAACATTGATTGATCTTCAGGACGTGAATAACATCTCAATGTTTATCCTACGTTTGGGGAATTTCGTCAGTCATAGATAAGATTCTAAAAAGTTTATGCTTTTTTTTAACGAACTGAACTATGCCTTCAAAGTTGAGACGTCATGTTTATGCGTGTATTTCTTAAAATAAAAAAAAACCTTTACAAAAAACAATTGTTTTAAGGAAATTTTGATTTATGAAAACTTTAAATGAAAAAAAGTTGTAATAGATGCTTTCAACATTCGATGATATAATTTATATTAATCATAATTATAGTTTATATTAATCATAAAAACTTATTCACCTTCTCATCCTAACTTACCTACTTAATCAAATATCATTATTAGTATAACACAATTGATATAACATGGTATGATTAAATAAATAAGTATTAATTAATATGAAAGCAACTAACATAACTAATCTTTAGATAATAAGACAAGTAATTGAAATGCTATTATTGAATACTATTTAACTAATTTCACATATTACTTACTCTTTCCATGAAAACTTTATCTTCTGGGTTACATGATTTAACTTCAATAGTTTCAGCAAAAATTAATGCTGCCTGGATATGGCTGGTTTTGAGGTTTGGTAAATAACCTAACCAAAATCTTAGGACATAACATACATTATTTCTAGTGCATAATGATAATCTAAAATTATAGTTTGTAAAAGAAATTTTAATTGAAATACCTATCTTTGCTGGCTGCTTCTAAATTTAAGAGTGATTTGTCACAAATTATGTCTATAAAGAGGTCGTCAAAATTACAGAAGATGGTAATATCTCTACTACCAAGGGTCAAACATTGTTCAACCTAAAAAGAAAAAAAAGGATTACTGAATAGGAAATATATGGAACTGAAACAACTGCCTACAGAAGCACAAAATAAAACAGATAATTTAGGAAGCCCAAATGGTTGATCAGTATTAGTTTGGAAATGTCATGTTTTTCTTTTTCGAATATTAGAATTAATCGTAGTTTTGATGTTAAACAACTCTTTTGTTGAGCACTATCTACATTTTTTTGATTTTCCACTAATTTATTTTACTCTTCAATTGATATTGTAACACAGTTAAAAATTAATGTTATGTATATAGTCACTGGTAATTCGTTATCATTTTTTATTAGCTTCTTTTAATTAATAAATAGGTCATACCAATGATGGTATATGTGTTGTTAGTAGACGAATGTTGATGAAAGTTAGCAGTGGTTCCGTCATTGTTTTTAATATAAATAGTTCAATTTAAAATAAAACAAATATGATAGACAAATAACAAATAACAATAGATAGCAGAATGAATTCTATTTTGACTTTTCCAGTGTTGATACAATCCATGTGCAAAAGGTGATTGAAAATAATACCCTTAATTTAAAATCGAAGAAAATTGATCTCAAGAAGCTTAATAAATTTAATATAAATATAGAGGTATCACAAAAATATTATAACTTTAATTTATAAAATGAAAGAACATTTTAAGGAATGTGTGAAATAAGCTATGTGAAATAACCTAGAACCATACTACATCATCTATAAATGATTAATATTATGTGTTTTAAATAATTTAACATTACAGTTACATGTTAAATGTAACTAATCTTTACGATGTTTATAAAAAATTATGATAAAACTATTTATGATCATTTAACAATGTAGAACATGACAATAAAGTGGTTCAAGTTTCGAAAGTTTGTTTTACTTAATTAGTTGCAGCTCGAAAATTAAAACAAAAACATTAAAAATCTGTTAGATCTAAATTTATTGTGGACAAAATCATTAAAAAAGAAGAAAAGTTAAACAAAGTTAATACTTTTAAGTATTTTAGTACTTAAAAGTACTAAAATAATTGTCATAGCTGTTTTATTAAAATTGTGAAACTTAACTTTCATAAATATGTTACAGTTTTTCTGATTAATTGTAGCGTAGAGTTATTTAAAAGACTGCACCTTTGAAATATATTTTAATGTGTCACAACTTTAAAACATACAATTAATGAATCGTGCATTCAAATGTCACATATGCTTTGAGTTGTTTCTGTTTTTTTTAATTATTGTTAATCAGTTCGAACGAGGACAGAAAAAATACTATTTAAATGAGCTCTATAAGGAAGGGTTTTTGAATTATACATAACTCTTGTTACCACTGGACTGTATTCTATAATTCCATTTTTAACAGGTAATTGTACTTTATTTATCTCTAGTATATCATGTTTAAACCTCACAAATCTAGTGATTTACCTATAATAGCTTTAGATTACCTATAATAGTGAAGAAATATACTATTTTCTAAAAACCACCAAACGTTTAAATATTTCGCCGTTAGAGTGAAAATAAATTAGGAGTATATCATTGTCATGACAATAATAAATTAATAGATAATAATAAATTCAGAAAACGTACATTCTTTATGTAATATAACAAATTTTAAAAATAATGGTAGCCATGCTGTTCTCTGTGTAAAGGGATTCTCTATTACTTTAATAACAAACTTCTGGCATACATGATTCCATTTATTAAATGAAGTTTCAAATTAGTTTAATTACTTAAAATTTTCTCAACATATTTTTCTTACACATTCAATAAGATAAGGATAGAAATATGAAATATACGCACCCAAAAACAAATATTTGGAGTTTAGTAATCAAGTGAATAACGTCGGTTTAATAAAGGATATTGAGATGAAATATGTTCTTTATTGATGGATGAATTTTATTTTAATTTTATTTAATTTTAATATCCATGTATTTTCGTGATTATACTGAACATAGTTACGTGCAACCATGTATTGAAATATAACTTTAAATAATAATTAAATATTTTCGTACTAAAAGTAAATCATGATTTAATACAATAAATCACTAAAACACATATACGAATATTTAGTAAAAATACCTTGCCAACAATCAGTCTTTGCATTTAATGAAAGCTTTATAATTTTCCTGATTAATTGTAGCTTAGAGGTATTAAAAATAATGTACTTTTAATTTTTTTTAGAAATATATTTTAACTGTAAGGTAGAAATAATATTATTATTTCTAAATATATTATATAGTTTAAAAATGTGATAATGAAATTCTAGTTGTTTGAAGAAATGATTCAGAGACTATATGTTTGATTACTTCTCCTGAAATAATTCTGAAATAAAAGAAAGACTCATTTGATGGGCTGATTTGAATAATATATTAATACAATAAGAATAATTGAAGAAACTTTTTACTTCTTGTTAATCTTACTCTTATAAGAACACATTTTTACAAAATAAGATATACTGGTAAATATGCAGAGACAGGGGCTCTTAAAGTATCCTTCTCAGTGCTTAAACACTAGCTTAAAACTGTACTATTTTCATGAATGGATAGTACATAATTTCGTTCCATTAATTTACAATGTAGTTAATTGCATAAATTAATTATGCATTAAATCCATTTTTAAAGTAAACAATAGTTAATTGCATATGACTATTATTTTTCAGTAATATATTTTGGTTAGAAGAAACATTTAGTTTCTATTAAGTATCATCACAGCCACTCGTATTATAAATTTACAATATAATCTTGCATGGAATCCGGTTTTGGAACATATCTATTGTGGAAAAAACTGCTTTTCTACTTTAATATCCATAATTTCACATAGTACCAACTAAAATGTTTAAAATTATCCATACTTCTGAATTTAAAGTATTTTTTGAATGAAATTATTAAATCAATAAATGACGTTTACAATGATAGAGGGCTCTTGTCAGTGCATTTTAGCCGATATATTGATTAGATCCGCTATTGATATAATTAGGGCAATATATAGTATTCCCTATATTAGGGCAATAGTGAAAAACCGTTATTTTCAAATAATTATCCGGTTTGATTCCACTGGAACAAAATGTCCTGATTACATAACTGTACAGAAAAAATAATTTTAAGATTCAGTTTTGATAATAAGTAGTTTTATTCATTCTTAGAAACTAAGGAGGTACACTTGAATAAGGTGTTTGTTTAGCCATCTACTAATCTACTGTAAAGAGTCTGAAGCAACAATGTAAATTTAGAATAGTTTTAAAATGTCCTAAATTAAACCTAATGAATTAATTATTAATAAAATGTAAAAAACAATCTTAAACAGGAGGTAAAACATTAAAACAACATTTTTGTCTTATTGATTTGCTGTACATAACTTCAATTAACCTTTAATTCATAGAAAAAGGTATAAATAAATATTTTAAAACTTAATAAGTGAAAATAAGAAATAATATTGAAGCTAAAATAATAAATTAATTATTATTAATAAAATATTATTTTATTTATTAAAGTAAATAAAATAATCAAGTAAAGTGAAGTAAAAAAGGGCTATTTAAAAGAGAACTCTTGTTTTCATTACAGTTACAGGGCTTTATTAGACAGACCAGAATATATTGTGAGGCACCAGAAGTTTGAATGATTAAACTAGGGTTATTTTTGGATTATAATGACCAAACTCGGCTAACCTGAGTTGTCTGTAAGTCAGTTAGCCATAATTAGGTTGTCAGTTAGTTCAATAGGCCACCACTAGGAATAGAAGCATACAACATAGATTCAATATTCTCTCAACAAAATATTTTCTTTGTTTAAATAAACAACATCACTATTCATTTATGCAATGAATATTACCTAATTTACAGCATTTGATAAAATTTTATTTGATATGATTTTATTTTATTTGATAAAATAGATCTTTTTTTTTTATAAGTAGTTTGTATTCTTGAAGACAAAGAAACGAGTTGAACACTAGAAACAACATTGTACAAAAACTAAGTAACTTAGGTCTAAGCACAATATATAAATATATTGCAAATGATAATTTGTTAGGGTTTTCAAAGACCTATGGCATTTTTTGTAAGTTTAAGATCACACGAATTGAATTCTTCCAAAGCTCTCCAACTACTCTGCTTTAACCTGTGTTCGCGTCGGTAGTATTATTACAATCTGACATAAGTACTTAGCTGAAGAGCCAAACAGAAACCAGTACAGACCTAAACCATATTGTAAAACGTGCTATTATTTTTCTTTGTTCAACTTTGAAAAATATGTAGTAAAATTTAACATATTAAAAAATATTTGGATTTTTCTCTTTTTTCAATATTTTATCAATTATATTATTTACAATAATACCATAATGTCATTTTGAATAAATAAAATTCAATAATATAAGGGCAAGAACTGAATGGAATATATTTAATTAATTAAATGTCATGTCCTTTTTGAAATGTTTAATAAAAAATTCAACAAACTTCTGTTCTTTCATTTATTTTAACAATGACTTTTGTTCCTTGCCTTTTTTGTTTCATTTACCCTCCATATGAAATATAAAGTAAAGAAAGTATGTGTTCAAGTCAACATTTGGATATTTTTTGAAGGGAAATATATATATTGAGCAGGGGACGCAATTCTTTTGAGACTGGGGAAACAATAGTCGATATTTTTTTCATAGATGTAGAAATTTCATTTAAATTGATGTGTTTTATGCTATTGTT
The DNA here is from genome assembly GCA_026182355.1 of Hermatobates lingyangjiaoensis. NCBI lineage: Eukaryota > Metazoa > Arthropoda > Insecta > Hemiptera > Hermatobatidae > Hermatobates > Hermatobates lingyangjiaoensis. Next base: position 5,354,654 of record JAPFBL010001938.1, read on the forward strand.
ACTTTTCAAATATAAAGACACAATAAAAAATTACTATTTCAGTTAAATGTTAGTTCAATCCTTCTTTCTTACTTAGTGAAATTGTCAATAACATCATTGTAGAATCCATCGTTTTTAATGTTCTTTAAAAAAGCTGTTTATCTTCCAATTACTGAAAAACTGCTTAATCTTTCTTGTCACCGCAAATTTTGTGTATAATTGTGAATTATATTATTCCATAAATTGTTCTTTTACAGAATCGTTCAAAAATCTATACACTTAAATTGACTTTCTCCGTAATATCGTGCCATAAACTATAGAAATAAAGTTGCAGTTGCTCCGTAAAACATGGTATATTTTGATTTATTAAACTATTTTACCCCTGCTCTCTGAGGTTGTTTTGACATTATTTGGTTATTTACAAATGAATGAAAACTGAAATCGGTTAAATTTGATGCCTCAGTAACGACATGCAATCGCTTTTCTGGTGGAAGCAGACTGCTAGATTGCTTCCCCTTTGCTATGTGAGTGTTGCATGAAACCCACCAATTCAAAATTCATCAATTCAAAACCCTCTAATACAACCGATTTCGGCTTAATTAATATTATTAGATTTTCTTATCAGTGCAGACTGCGAAAAAAATTGATGTTTTGGATTTTTATCAAAGCAATGTGTTGAATAATTCCATGCAGAGGGATGCAATATCCCTGTTGTTTCCCCTGCGTGGATTTTTTCATGTCGTCAGTCCACTGGTTGATGCGTCAGCCCATATTCAGGAAATAAAAGCTGGAAGCATTAAATTCTGCATAATTTACACTGATTTTAATTATTTCACAGAATAATGCAAGTTCCATCAAGAGAAACATAAATAAAATGCTTTCATTGTTGCTTGTATAACCATAGCGGAAGCATTGCTTCCCTGGCTTCCATTGACTGCACGCCTATGAGTCCCCTCATTCCAGTAATGGGTTTCGCAAAATTGAATTTGTGTGTGTGTGAGTAAGATATTCAAAAACTAAAGGAGGTATGTTAACTAAATTTTATATTTAAGTTACTTTTAGCGCTGAGGCGCAAAATTGAAACTGCACCTCTATTGTAGTATTTTTTTCATTTTACTTTATAGGTGAAAAATGCAATTTTACGATTTGATAGAAATCTGCTCATACGGATCTGATAAAGTGACCGAGGTTCACTAAAAAGCCATCTTTTTAGTTTACATGTAGTATTTAAAGGGTAGTATTTGCGTATGAATGGTCTTTCTGGGTAATAATAATATACATATGTAGAATGGTATTCCAACTCAGAGTAGAATCCTTAACAATTATGTTACAAACTAAAAGAAGAATCATTACTTCTCAAAGGTTATTTGAAATACTATAAAATATATATCTTACGATGGAAACATTAAACTGGTTCATATTTTTATTTTAATGTAGAATATATGAAATTGGCAGTACATTTTTGTATAATTAATCTTGTTTATGTATTCTGAGGTAAAATGGATAAACCAACAAAAGTCTCCACACAAATGAAGTTTTATTCAACGCATTTCGAACACTTTGTGTTCATCATCAGGAAGACACTATAATACAAATTATATCTAATTAGTTACAAAAATTAGAGTGAAATAATAAAATTCAATTAAGAGAATTCAAGACATACCCAAGGATGTGGTACTGACGGGTTGGTCAAGTGAAAACAACTAGTAGGAAACAGATCCGTTGCGAAAGAGTGGGGATAGGCATTTAGGAGATAAGGTGACAAAGGCTTCGGGTATGCTTGAAAACCGTTAACTGAAATAGAGAAGGCCAGAACCAATAATTTAGAGGAAAGAAACTTTTTTTTTTAATTTATTTTTTAATTTATTCTTTGTGATTCTAGGAACAGCTTAAGAAATTTTGGACACCCTGGAATTTGATCATTAAGGCATAGAGAGGCAGAAGGATTATTAATGACGGCCTTGTTTATTTGAAAAGCTTTTGACTTGACCAACCCGTCAGTACCACATCCTTGGGTATGTCTTGAATTCTCTTAATTGAATTTTATTATTTCACTCTAATTTTTGTAACTAATTAGATATAATTTGTATTATAGTGTCTTCCTGATGATGAACACAAAGTGTTCGAAATGCGTTGAATAAAACTTCATTTGTGTGGAGACTTTTGTTGGTTTATCCATTTTACCTCAGAATGAGTAAATACCACACAATTACGGATTGCATAACTAATGATTGTTTATGTATATTATTATACATATCAAAGTCAGTATAAATATTTCATTTGGAAATAACATTACCACTGGTCTTAAGGACGAGTTTCTATAACCAAGTTAAAAATATTCCAGAGTCCGTTATACGACTTTATATACTATCGGTATTTAGTTTATAATAATTATGCGCCTCGAATAAGTATGTTGAAGTATTACAACATATATTAGTTGTAACATATGTTAGAACAGTGATTCCAAATTCTGTTTGTACTTTGGACAGTATATTTACTGAAATGGCCTTTTCTGCTAAAACACTATTTACACTTGCACTCACCCTGAAGTCACTGAGCATGATCATATACTTATGATTATGAATACTTAATGGTTTTTCAAGATGATTTAAAATTACTATTACACGAAATGAAAAGATTATTAATGAAAATTGACCCCAAAAAAGGATCTAAATTAATTCGTAAACGGTGAAATGCGTGACTGCATAATATACTCATGAGTGGTGGAGAAGAATTGTCTTCTTCAGTGAAATATTCTAGATGCTCTCACGGTTGCTAGTTTACATTCTGGAACAACATTTTCACTTTTTTTTTCATTAATTTTCTCAAGAAAAGTGTATAGTGATATTTTACTTTTTTTATTCATCAACGCTATTATCATTTAACGCGGTGACTATATTAATTATTTTGTTCTTAAAGCAAAGTGTTGTTCATCATACGAGGTGTTTTTCTGTTTGTTTTACTGTTGGCAGTGGGTTACTTGACGTGAATACTTGTCAAAAGTTCTCCTTTACATTCTTGACTTTGTCTCACTTTGTTATTAAATTTGACAGAATGTATGGTTCCTGGCTCGGGAATAATAGTCTTACATAGACAACCCAGGGATGACCTTTGCCATGCAATTTGTAATAATACAATTGATTGGTTTAAGGGATTGCTGTTGATAAACTACAGCAAATTGAAAACCAACATATTATGTATGTATCAATGATAAAATACACGCAATTGTGCTTTTTTTATTTTTCAAACTTCGTACTAGGTGAGGCAGGACGTAACCATCTTACCTATCATTTCTTCTTCTGACATGTACCAAAATATTGAAGTGAAGAATGCTAGTTCTTTCTCTGTTTGTTTCTTTCTAAGCATTTTTTCTGAAATTTTATATATATATAATATCATCTACAGGAAAACGATACACAAAGGACAAAGAATGTTTCACAGTAAATTGTAGACACAGAGTAATGATACGAACACACTTACAGTTTCTAATTTTCGGTTGAACCGTCATCAGGAGAGTAGAGATATGGAGACCAAGCGCACTTGCGCTGGTTTAGAAAAATAAACCAGGTATAAGTGAAGAGCTGAGAAATAGTAAGTGAAACGCGAGAAAATGAGGAAATATAAATTCTAGAAACTTAAAAAACAAAATAAATATAAATATAAGTCATTAAAGAAAGCATGGTTGTTAGCATGCATGATTGCTACAGGTTGCAGATACTACGACAAGTTCCCGCAGAGACTAAAACTGTCACTTTACAAGCCTCCGAGGAGGCACATATCTAGTTTTTGAATGCGCCTTGTAAACCAGGTTTAATTTAAAAAGATGGGGCTGTTTCAAATTGTTAGAGATTTTATTTATTTTTTACATATATTCTCTCTTTTTTGTTTTTCATTTTTTATTTGATTATCTTAGTTTCCTTTTTTAATATTATTTTAATGTATATATTTTTTGTTACTATTTTATTTTTAATTTTTTTGGATCTGATTTATTTTGGCGCAATGATTTCGGATGCCATTATATTCGATATGCCAGTAATACTTTAAGACAGAGATATAAAGTATACTCGTACATCCATGATTTAATCAAAAAAAGGAATAAAGGAAAGAAATTTTCAAATTTTTAAACCTACGAAAGACGTATTTTATTGAATAAATAAAAAAATATTGACTTGTAATAAATGTGAAAGCTTTTGAGGAGACAAAAACATTATGTTGTTATCCAGTTTGATGTTTCTTTACTTATAGCAAAGTTAAGTGTAGGCCAATCCAGATTATTTATTACATTGGTAACTACTACAATCATTTCTCTGGTTTTTTTGGTCTTATGAATTTGCTCCATGTATTTTTTGAAAGCTCCAGACATCAGATACATTGTGAAGCCTCCTTGATAAGGTAATAGCGGTTACTCCAATGTACGATTGATTGCTGTTTTCACAGTTACTGGAGGTATATGTTTACTCGTATTTGTAAACTAGATTAGTTTCCTTGAGTGGAGGACTCTTTGTTTGGTAGTTCTTTTTCATAAATAGACTGCTGATAGGGCAATATTTTATTGCCAGTAAAAAGTTAACTGATTTTACTTTACACAGTATCGATCAGGAACGTAATATTGACTGACAAGACCAAAAAGTTACATCAATATTGTGAGTCACCGTTGACTTTCAAGCTGCTATGAGAACAATTGAGTGTTTTCTGAATCTACCATACCTAGTTTTTTAATGAAGAAATGTGTTGCTTTCTGGATGGATTCCTGAGCAGAATCTCAATTCTCATTTCTATTCGAATTAACTGATGTGAATTAGGTGGTAATGACAATGCCGGTACTCTCGCTAAACAAAGCTGTAAGAGTGGAACAATCTAATGGCATGATTAACTGTAATCTCCCCCTCTTACCGTCTAAGACTGCAGTTGACCAACTAACCCACGGAAATGCCTTAATCCAGACGTTCTAGGTAATTCCACAATCTTCAATTATTTATGTTCAATCAACAATTTTGTAATATGTTTATTTTACAACAACACTACACAAATATACATGATCTAATTGCTATTCAATGATATAATATATTAGATATAACAAAAATATGATATAATCAACATTAGGGATAGTAGTAATTATTATTAATTATCGTAATGATAATATGTCTCCATACTCTGGTTGAAATTGTGATTAAAGTGACCAAAACTGATGATAAAAAATTGTCCTCTCCACTCTCACTCTCTCTCTTTCTCACTATATTATATATATATATATATATACGTCTCACGATGAATCACAACCACAGAACTAAGGAACAAACACACTCACTGTTTCTAATTTTCGGTTGAACCGTCATCAGGAGAGTTGAGAAAGGGACACCAAGCGCACTTGTGAAGCGACGGTTGGAGACCAACCATATATTAAAGTTATCTGGTAGCAAACAACCACCTTCTTTATCCCAGAGGCAGCTGTACCAGACAGGAGTGTTGAACTTAAAGTGCTTTGTAAGCGTTAAAACTTTATAAAAGAGCTAGCACTGCACCGCAGCTCCAGTCTTGTCCAACCTTTCATCTAGTCTTGTCAAACCGTACAGTCTTGTCCAAACTCTCATTTAGTCTTGTCGAATCCTTAGTCTTGACTCAGTCATGTCTCAGCAGTCTTATTATCAACTGTTTATTGTATTATTTCTTATATTATATTTTTCATTAGACTGACTACTATTAGAAGAATCTAATAGTAAAGTATTAACTAATACTGTAAACCATAACATAAGTAATTAGCTAAAAAAACTTTTTAAAAAGACAATATTGAGAGGAAAGAACATAACTTATATATATATTATATATATATATATATATATATATAATATATTAATATATATATATATAAGTTTTATTAAAACGTATGCCTATTTCTAATTTCACACCTTTTCGAGTTAATTTTTCCCATCTTCTGACCTCTGGCTTCCAAGAGTTCGGGACTAGATATATTAATTCTCCAAAATTTTTATTTTTATATACCAGCATGTTTCGGTCCACATCGACCATTTTCAAGCTTTGGAGAATTAATATATCTAGTCCCGAACTCTTGGAAGCCAGAGGTCAGAAGATGGGAAAAATTAACTCGAAAAGGTGTGAAATTAGAAATAGGCATAAGTTTTAATAAAACTTGTATAGATGAAGGCCTGCTCCCCAAATACACTAATATATATATATATATATATATATATTTGTAAATTTGGGGAGCAATCCTTCTTGTATACATGTTTTGTTGAACGAATTTTGTACTGTGGCATGAATCAATTTCATAGTCGATCTTTCAAGTTTTCTCACCTTTGATTTAAATGAATAAGTTTTTATAAATATAATTAACTCTGAAGATGGTCAAGAGACCGAAACATGTCAGTTATAAAGAATAAATCATTTGGAGAACTAGTGTATTTAGTACCAGAAAGATTTAAATCAAAGGTGAGAAGACTTGAAAGATCGACTATGAAATACATTCATGTCACAGTACAAAGGTCGTTCAACAAAAACACATATATAATATATATATATATATATATATATATATATATATATATATCAATGATCAAACCACAATAAGAAAATGGGAAAACAAGACTAAGATTTTTCAACCGTAACAAGCGGTCTTCGTCAGAGTCAAAAACCCTATCAGTGGGGTTTTTGACTCTGACGAAGAGGGCTTGTTACTGTTGAAAGACCTCAGTCTTGTTTTCCCATTTTTACTTTACTATAAGTAAAGTGTAGTGATCGTGAAAAAAATCGATCTCGAAATTCTGACGGAATTACAAGTTTTGAGGTCCCAGAAGTCGTTTTATGAAGTTTTTTCGATGAAGTCTGTGTGTGTGTGGGTGAGTGTGTTAGCATTGCTTGTTACCACGCTACGGTCAAGAATCTTTGATGGATCAAGTTGATATTTTACACAAAACTGGGCCCCATAGTGTAGATGATCCCTATTGTTTGGGAAGAATTATGCATGATGGAAAAGATTTTTTTGCAACCGTAACAAGCGGTTCTTCTGTAACAGATTCTAAATGATACCCTAGTCAGTGTGATTTTTGACTTGACAATGAGGGTTGTTACTGTTGAAAGACCTATCTTGTTTTACCATATTTTACTTTACTATAAAGTAAAGTGTAGTGATCGTGATAAAAATCGAATCTCAAATTCTGACGGAATTACAAGCATATTTGAGGTCCCATGAAGTCTTTATAATGAAGTTTTTTCGAATGAAGTCTGATTTGTGTGGTAGTTGCAAAATTAGCATTGCTATGTTACCAGCTACGTGTTCAAAATTTTATGGATAAAGTTATATATATTACACAAAACTGGGCCATCCATAGTGAGATATCCTATTGTTTGGGAAGAATTATTCGATGATGAAAAGTCACTTTTTTTGCCAAAAACCGTTCTTTTGAAAACATTTATTTCTCCTAAACTGATAACCCTAGAGTTTTGAAATCCACTAGCTATTTGAACAAAAGCCATGTTCTCTTGTAGGAGAATATTTCGTAGCATGAAATGTTCACTTTGGTTTTTCAAAAATGTTATTACTGCTGTAGTTATACTAATGCAATTATTTGCATCAGCTGTGTGATGTACAAAAATAAGCTTATATATTGATATATCCTTCAATCACTATCTGTACTACCTCAGGAATGAAAGACTAATAATCATATCCCATTTAGATGTTTACATTATGCTTAAATGAGACGTTATATATTATATACTCAAGAAATTTAATATTAAGTTACTTATAGTAAAGTTGAGTGTAGGCCACTCCAGATTTTCTTATTATGATGTTATCATTGATTGTTATTTTCACGTGTTTATGTGAAATCTTTTTATATATATATATATATAAATTTTGATAAAAGTTTTATATTGATACATATATTTGATAATTATTATTGATTCATATATATGCATATATATTGATAAAAGTATATATATATATATATATTGGTACCTTTTCATACGAAAGCCTCTTATTACGAATTTCTCATCTTACAAAAGGACTTTCTGAAAAAAAGTACCTCATCCCTTGCACTTTGTTTGTTCATGCTATGAAAGGCCAAATTATCAAAGTGCTCGCTCGTTTCCTCAGCTCTCAGACGTAAACATACAAACAAGAATATAGGGTTTTTTCTTGGCATTTTCCCAAATATCTGGATTTTTTTGACTCTCTCGAATTGTTATGGGATTAGCCAATCCCTTCCCCCCAGCAAGATCCAGGCATTCCCCCAGAGAAGGAAGAACTTATCTCAGACGATAGGAGTTAAAATAAGCGAAAAATGGAAGAGAAAAAACATAAAATCGAAAAGTAATAAAAGTGATAAAAGTTTTTAAGTTGAAAAAAGGGTATGAATAAAAATTCTAAAAAGTTAAAAAAATAATAAAAATTATAAAAAGTTAAAATTATAATGTTTATTCCGTTAATTTTAATTAAAGATTATAGCAAGTTTCGCCTATGAGTTCGTACAGTACATACATGTACGTCTGTAATTAGGAAACCTTTGTCTCCTCCTCATTACCCCCACCACCATCCCCTCCTGTTCACCCACTCAGTCACTCAAATTACTTTACATTTTATTTTATTATTATTATTATTATTATTTTAATTTCATTTTCTAATATCTCTGCTTATTACAATTGTAATACTTAATTACAGATTCATTAGAATCTGGAATTCCCGGGAAAGTTACTGGAACCAAAAAGGGTTCCTCGTCGAAAAAAGTTTGAATAACTCTGGTATAATGGATTTTTCTCAGAAAGTGCTCTAATCAATCTATACTCATACGTTGCATCGTTGAACAAAACTTAATATCAGATGTAAATTCTTTTGTATTTATGAATCAAAGTATCTTTGGGTAATACTGAAGTGTGATTAATGGACTCTTTGCTGAAGAAGGAACTATTTTGTTGTTGATGAATATACAATTTTTTCACTGTTGTAGTCTAATATTTTATTTTAATTTTTATTAGATAGTTTTAATCTATTATTTCTAAAAGTTTTAAGATTACAGTTATAATATTTTTAAATTACACCGAAAAGCTGGCTTTGAATTTGATTTGAGTGTGTAAAACTGGCTAATTAATGATATATTTTTTTCTCACATACATTTACAACAACTTTATATTTATTATTATTGTTTATAACACTAAGGAAAATGATAACACTCGCTCAGAGTGATTGGATTTTTATGATTTTTGACAAGGGAAAGAAAAAAAAACACTAGCATGTGATAAAATTCCCAATATAATAATTGCTTTAAAAGACGAAAATTGTAAAACATAATTCAAAATTGATAACATTCTGTGAAAAATAATAAATGAAATTATCAGAAATCTTAAATTAAGAATATCCTAAAACGTCATTTTTTTTTACATGTTTCTGACATTTTTCAGACAATATATTTCAGTTTTAAATAGGAAACTTTGTCTTAAATCTTCATTGTAGAAGGAGGTTAGATAAAGAACGTAAGAAAGATATCCACTGGCTATTGGAACAAAAGCTCTGTTCTCCTATAAGAGATTATTTCATAACACGAAATTTACAATTTCGCTTTTCTAAAATGTAATTACTACTGTAGTTATATTAATGATATTACATATAACAGTCGTATGATATACAAAAATATGCATATATATTTTGTTGATAAGTGAATCAATCACTATCTGTACTACCACCAGGAATGAAAGACTAATAAACATCTACTATTTAGACATTTATATTATGCCTAAACGAGACATTATCTATATACTATTCTTATAAAACTCTGATTTTTGCGTTTAAATATTTGCTCACGCTCTAAACTGAATAAACAATAAAGGTTTCTGTGGGAATCGAACCAACACGCTTGTCTTAAGAGGTCCAGAGGACGAGCTACCGAATGTGCCACGGGAACTTTTGTAAAATAAGCTTCCAAATCCTAACAAAAATTACGTATTCAGATTCAATAATTTTTTTCGACTAAAATTATAATGGTTTAATTATAATAATTTTAAAAGGAGAAAATTTAAATGAATAATCGATGAGAATATGAAATAATTATTTAATATATCAACAAATGATATTTATTATGGTTAACAGAAGTTTTATAAATTATCATATTAATATAAGTAAAATATTAACAGCACACAATTATGACCGTAATCAAAAAACACTGTCATAATAGCTATATATTCTTCTTTTGAAATGTCTATTTTAATAAAAATTATAGAGTAAGGCTTCTGATGCATTGGAATGTACCGGAGAGTTCTTAAGAAAACTATTCTCTCTGAATTACTAATTGCATTGGCTGTAGTCTCTCAGGAATTGACAACTTCTTCCAGTTTTTAAGAGAGGAACAGATGCTGACAATCTATAGCGCTTGGATCAGTCTTACTTGTGGCGCAATTTACTAAATTCCATTTAACTAGCAATATGATAGTTTAAGAAGAAAATGAAGGAATACCCTAAATTTTTGACAAATATTCATGAAGACATAGTTGAAAATAAAGAGATTATTACTACCGGAAAACATGTTTATAAGTGCACAGAATGTTCATTAGTGTATTGAATACATTTACTCATCATTCACCAATCCACAAATATTGTTCACAGAAAATTGTATAGAACTTCACACAGTGACATTAATCATAGATTCATTGAGTGGATTCATGACATTGAGTGGATTCATATGTGTGGATCAGAACCCACACATTTTACTCAAGAATTTCTTGACTAACTAGAGTTGCCTGGATTATCCTAACATAAGCTAGAATTCAAAAAGGAAGCTGCTGTCATTTGTATGTATGAGAAACAGTGATCCACCACGCTTATGTAATGGAAGAAGGCTAATAACTGAGGAGCTTTATGATAATGTCCTGGTTTGTAAAATTAACGTTTCTTGGTGTCAAGGGGAAATAGTTTTAATTCCAAGATTGAAAACAATTTTATCTGAAGAGGACAACATTCCTTTTTTAAGGATTCGATTTCCAATTTAGTTAGCATTTGCCATGACCATTCATAAGTGTCAAGGAGACTCTACAGAAAGTTTTAGTTCATTTATATAAAACAGCATTTCTTTTAGCATGTTGTTCTTAGTAGGGTCAAACAAAAACGAAACATGAACGTTTTTTTGTAAAATTCAAATTGCACAAATAATGTTGTAAATATAGGAGAACAGTCTTAAAAATATGTTCATTATCCTCTTTATTAGAAATGAATTTAAGGGTTTGTTTGTATTTACGTGAACATGATTGCATTAAAAAGAGTGTTGGATGACCCAACGGGTCACGGGTAATCGAGTATTATATACACAAGAAGTTTGATATTATGTTTCTTATAATCAAGTCCCATTCATTGATCAAATTTATTCTTATTTTGTATATCTTTTATTTTTTTATAACATACAATAGAACTATCATATTATATTTGTATAGAATAAGTAAAAATTGGTAGTATTTTAAACAATAGGAACTGAATTGATGATTTTATATTCTTGCTGTCATATGAGCCACAGGTGGAACAAGTATTATAGCCTAGTAACAACTTTGAAGTTTTGTTTTTAGTTTAAATTTTATAAAAATGGCAGAGAATAATCGAAACAACCAAGAAGGACAGAGAGAAGAGCGGAGTGCGTACGTATATTTTCCTGTAATTGATAGAGAGGTAATATTAAGGTCAGTAAAGGGCGTACATATGCATCAATTTGATTTTACAACTTGTTATTTGGAACTCATTTACTATTGTCTATATCAGCTCCAGTACAAGTTTGAATCATTTTCAATTTTTTATTGAATCATTAAAATAATTGGAAAATCATTTAAATTGATTGAAAAAATGATCATTTGATATATTCATTACATCAAATGATCATTTTACCCAATCATTGGCATCATGTATGATGTAAGTAGTTTTCAAGTATGTAAGTATTTAACCATTTTTATTCCATGAAATCATTAATGTTAATAATTAAATACTCTATTCAATTGTTAATATTATTTTATTTATTAACAATAATTTATTATTTCATTTATTGTTAACAATTATTTTTAGCTATTATTCAATGTTTATTACTATTTTATAGTCTGTTTGGTCAGTCAAACAGACTTTGCATGAATTCATTGATGAATGTCCACAAATTTGAAGTTAACAATTATTTTAGATCAATTACAACATTTTTAACAATAATAATTCCTCAGCTTTTAAAAAATCGTCAATTACCTTGAGTTTTTTGAATTAACTGGAATTAAGCATGTGTCTCACTTACTTATGATATATTTAATAACTAACTCATTAAAGTATTGACATTGTGAATAATAGTTCAGCTATGTTCTGGAATATAGTTAATGGGTTAGTTCCACTGAGGTTAGTAATATTAGAATTAGTAATAATACAATCCGTCATACCTCGTAAAGTCTTAGAAAAGCTCGACTGGTTTCGGGTCCGTCTGGATCCCATCTTCAAGAGCACCTAACTGACTGTCTGACAGTCAGTTAGGTGCTCTTGAAGATGGGATCCAGACGGACCCGAAACCGGTCGAGCTTTTCTAAGACTTTACGAGGTATGACGGATTGTATTATTACTAATTCTAATATGTTCTGGAACTTCGATTGGCTTTTATTAATATTAAAGGCACTATATTAATTAAATCACTAAACGCTTAACTTAGTTCTACATGTTGACAGAACAGGGAAAGAGTGGCCTGCGCATCAAGAATCAACCTTAGATTTTCGACCTGCCATTACAAAATCAACACCGAAACCTGAATCCCAAAATCCTAATTCTGCCGGTTTAAATGAAGAAAGATCAAGATTTCGACGACACATTGGATTAGATAATTATAAAAGTCAATTTCGACAATATTTAAAACGACACATCAAATGGACGATAAAAGAACCTACCATTCCCGAGGAGGATGAGCCTAGCAGTGATACCGAAAATGACTCAAGCGCTGCTGGTGATACTACTGACAACAGTCAGCTGAAATCTGAACAAACCACTTAAACCATGCTTCAATAAAACCTGTTTGCATTGAATTTTTTCATAAGCTTATTTGCATAGGAAGGAATGCAGATGTTATCTCATAGTCAGTTTGGTATATGTATTTACCTGGCACATGCCGGAAACACTAAGATAATGAGCATATTTAGTCTATAATTGATGCTAGTATTATGTAGTTATGATCTTTACTGAACTGGTTTTCATAATACGAAGGATTATAACTTGTACAAGCACAGTTGGAAATTAGTGGTAGTTACGAAATAGACGTATCCTCTCATATTCGAGTACAATCTGCATAAATAATATAGACTCATCAAGCTCACTTAGATATAAATTCTTATTTCTTTTATATAAATGTTTTGAGTGTAAAATTTTTTTAAATAATCTATAATGACCATAAGACGATGAAGTAACTTTGGTAGTATGCATATAAGAGACAGTAACTTAAAGTACTGAAGAGAAGTACTTTAAGTTATGAATTTTTATAAATTTTAATAAAACGTTGAAAACTGAAATCCACATATTTTCATTGAAAACGATCGTCAAAAAATGTAGTATATATGTGTAACTGAATTATCATTGCAAATTGTAGTTTTAAAACTTGGTTCAGTTGAATTCTCAGATGGCTCAGAATCGGTCCTTAGTCCTTATAAAGTTTAAATAAGAGTAATTGATATAGCAAAAAGGAACTATATATATATATATATATATATATTGTATATAGTTTATAATACAATAATTAAATCTGTATAAATAATGAAAGGTTTTGTCTGTACATTGTTTAGAACTGACTCATTTCAAGTAATCTTTATGCTTTATACATTAGAGAAACCAAATCCACCTTTAGAAAAATTTCTGTCCATCGGTTTGTCCGCAAAATTTTTTTCACAAGTAAACTCAGCGAGCATAGGACATAGCAAACTGAAACTTTGACAGCAGATTTGTGTATGTCTAACTTAAACTATAGGCTCTAAATGGACTGGAAATTCAACGTAGAAGCGAAGTAATGGACTTTTAAGCTGTCTTTGGCTAACTTCACAGACGTGTTTATTTTGAAAATATACAAGTTTAAGAAATACTAGGCATTGTCAGTTAATTTCAATTTTATTTGCGTATATTAATATATTGCGTATTTGAACTTATTGACAAGGTGTTTTCCAGAGTTGAAGGTATACTATCTATTCTGAAGAAATAGCTTTGTAACGAGCAATTCTTAACCCTTACTAATGAACAGGCAGGAAAAATCAACAAACAAGTTCTTACGCCATATCAAGTTAGTAAACAGAGTGATTATGATGAGGAAGCAGTCTATTATTCAACTGAATTTCTTGACTCAGTGACTCCTGCTAGAGTTTTTGCTCATGAGTAAAACTTAAAGTAGGAGCACCAATCATGCTACGATTTAGTAGCAATAACAAATTTCATGTTACAAAACTTGACTGCCTCCAAAAATGAGTAACGGGACATGACTCTGATTTCGTGCTCTGCATAGATACGCCATAGAGGTAGACATCATGACTGGGTGTGGTACTGTGGAGTCTGTGTGTATACCACACATATCATTGATTCCGAGCCACTATCCGTTTCCACGGTTAAAACGATTGCAATGTCCTGTCAGCGTCTGTTTCGTAATGGCGGTAACTAACTTGCAAGGGGAAACTCTATTTACCGCAGGAATTGAAGTAAGTGACAAAAAGTTTTTCATATAATCAACTGTAGTTTGCTTTCCCAAGAGTCAGAGGTTCCAACTCGTTGTCCTTCCATGAACCTGAAGGACAGACATCTAATGTAGTATATAGAGAGGCATTTACTTAACACTGTCTTAATAATGACATTTTCCACTGTTCTATAATTGCTAATGATATTTTGGAATACCATGTTTCAGCTCCGAATTTTTGAAAAAGTACCCGTCAAAGACTGGCACGTTTTGCTAGTATATTATATGTATATAAAATAAAATAATAACTTTAATAAAAAATTATTATGTTATTCAGTAGTATTTTATAGGCGTTTTAATATTTGTGATGATAATTTTACATTTCATGTGATGTGTTTTATGTTGAAATTGTTCAAAAGTGTTCAGGAAATGCTATTGTTGCAACCTGAAATCAGTATAATGGTTGAGATGAAAGTGATATGGCTTATGGAATTATAATCACAAGCATTAAGTTAATGCAAATAAGACTAAAATAAATCGAGTTTATTATATTTAAATTAACGGTGTTATATTTTATCATATTTTGTTCTAGTTTTGATTTACTATTGTTACTTATCTCAACTGAAATTTATTATGATTTTGTAAAATTGAATGGGATTTTTAGCTGTATTAATATCTTTGGAGTTACAAATACAATAAATGAAAAATATATTCAGATTTTTAAAACAACGGGAGATGTTTACTTCAATAAACGGAAATACTTTTACTTCAATAAAATGTAAAAAATTCAACTTATAATTTAATCTGAAAGATTGTGAGAGCTGTACAAGCCATACCGTTTAACGGACCAAAATGAAACTATATCTAGATATCACAAACCTATTGTTAAAATTTTTATTGTAATTTCTCATTTGTAAGTAATTGCGCTTTTTATGTATATTTGATTTTTATATTAATGAATTATTTCATATATTTCCTTAGTTTTCTAGACCTATGAAAAAGGTTTTAAATAAAAACCGAAACGTCGGTAGAATTTAATTTGAACCTGAAGAACCGACTGAGTCCTGATAATCTTTAATTTTTTCAATGTGTGTGTCTGTATTTATTTATATTGGGTGCGTTTCTTGGTTTGGTCACCTTGCTGATGGTTTGATTAAGAGTATTTTGAATATATATTAATACATTATTCATATATTGTTCTATTTCAAAGCTATGTATTTAACCGTTCTAAAGGATTCAGATGCTGCATTTTTCTATTACACTATTTTTTGCCATAACTGGATTTAGTAGATTGTAATCTATATAAATAAAATAATGATTTTGTCTGTACATTGCTTAGAACTGACTCATTTCAAGTTTTCTTTACGTTTCATACATTGGAGAAACCGAATCCACCCTTAGAAAAAGTCTGTCGGTTTGTCTGTTTGTCCGCAAAACTTTGACACAAGTAAACTCAGCTACCATAAGACATATAAAGCTGAAACTTTTACAGTAGATTTGCGTAGGTCTAATTTAAAATATAGGCTCTGAATGGATTAAAAAGTCAACGTAGAAGTGAAGTTATGGACGTTTAACGCAAAAACGTTTGTCACAGGTAAACTCAGCCACCATAAGACATGGCGAGCTGAAATTTTGACACTGGATTTGTGTATGCCTAACTTAAAATACGGGCTCTAAATAGATTCATAATTAAGTACAGAAACGAAGTTATAGGGCTTTAAGCGTATTTTCCTAACTTCACAGACAAGTTTGTTTTGAAAATACACAGCTGTGTCAAGTAGGTATTGTTAGTTGATTTTAATTTCATTGGAGCATATGAACATAATGCGTATTTAACATCTTTGAAAAGATGTTTCCCAGAGTTGAGGATGTACTATCTATTACGAATAAATAGTTTTGTAAACGAGCAATTCTCAACTCTTAATATGAACAGGCAGGAAAAATCAACAAACAAGTTCTTACGCTATATCATACCGAGGAAAGAACTTGCAAGTCAGTAAAGAGATTGGATTAGTGATGAAGAAGCAGTTCATTATCTAATTGAATTTCTTGACTCTGAATTTATTTCTTCTGGACTGCCTGTTCATGAGTAAAAACTTAAAGAAGGAGCACCAATCATGCTGCAATTTAGTAGCAGTAACAAATTTCATGTTACGAAACATGAGTACCCCAAAACTGTGCAACGGGACACGACTCTGAGTTCGTGCTCTACACAGATATGCCATAGAGGCGGACATAATGACTGGATGTGGTATTGGGGAGTCTGTGTGTATACCAACCATACCATTGATTCCGAGCCACTGTCTGTTTCTGTTGAAATGATTGCAAAGTCCCGTCAGAGTCTATTTCGCAATGACGTTAACTAAGTCGCAAAGGGAGACTTTATCTAACGCAGGAATTCAAGTTAGCGAGACCAAGTTTTTCTCACATGGTCAACTGTAGTTTACTTGCTCAATAGTCAGAGACTTCAACTGATTGTTCTTCCATGAAGCTGAAAGACAGACAGCTAATGTGGTGTATACAGAGGCATTTGTTTAACACTGTACTAATAATGGTATTTTCTACTATTCTATAATTTCTAATTATAGTCTTAGTATATATAATACTATAATTGATATTTTGGAATACCATGTATAATAGAATTTTTGATTCCGTCAAAAACGGGTACGTTTGCTAGTATTAAAATAAATTAAAAAAAAATTACCCCAATATATACCAGTAAACGAGTAAGAAATCAATTTTTTCTTCTTTCAAATCATTGTAATTGTGATATAATGACGTTTGTTTTTGGATTTGGGTGATAACGTGTATAGTCACTTCAATTTGGTAAAGTGCTGGTAAAATTAAATAAGCATTATATTTAAAAAAATTTGTTTACTTTCCTATTATTGAAACTATGTTCCATGGTGGACTGATTTCTCGTGAACTTGGCTGGTTAAACCTCGTACTCGATCACCTATTATTGCTGTAGCTATAATTAAAGAGTGCCTTAAATAAAGTTACTCACCTACATTGGCGATACCAAGATTGATGATGACAGCTCTTGCTGGTTTAGAGAGCAATGGTGAGGTGCAGTTAGTTGGCCGTGAGGTGGTTGGTAAGAGAGGAAGGGAGCTCTCAGTAGGGGAAAGGTGGCGGTGGCTTATTTGTAGCGCAGTCTGAGCTTTACCTTCGTCGTCTACCACTCGCTCCAACATGCTGGGCAGTATTATTAACAAATTTAATAAGGAGGCTAAACAACACAGTGAGCGACAGAGCCTCAACCCGTTTTCTGATCGGTTTAGTCGTTCACCATCTCCCAGACCATCCAAAGAAGAATATGGAAGGTGAGTAACAACAGTGATATTTGTTTTTATAAAACACTGTCCTATCTTCATTTGGTTTGATTAATTACTCCAACAGTTTTAACAAAAAGTAAGTTATATGAACATTTGCAATTGATTTTGTTGAAAAAAAAATGTTTGCTCAACAAATCACACATGAGCGGTTACGTGTTTTACGGTCGGACTATAAGCCTTTAAGTTACCACTGGTAGCTGAAATTTTCATCCCATCTCCCCTTACCATTTTTCGAGGGTTTACATGAGTTATCCATTTTCTGTCTTCTCTGCTCTAATATAATAATTTATTTATACGTTTTCTTTTAGGTTTTGTTTACTCTGGCTTGATTTTTTACCTTTCATACTCATCTTTTTTTTACTTAATTTTTTTATTTATTGTATGACTTTTTTAATTACACAAATGACTTCATTAAGATTCATAAATGTCCACTTTTTTTTGTAAATATGTGTTCTGCAGGTAGAACATATTTAGATATATATACTTATATACCTAACATGATAAAATATGTTTCTTCATTTATCCGTTTCCTAGCTTTAATAAAAACGTTCAGTTCCTAGAAAGGAGAATGAATTAACACGTTTGCAGTTTATCCTAAAAAAAAAAAATTAATCTAGAATCATGTAAATTCTTAAATAAAATTCAAATTTAAATGACCGAATAAGCTAAACAAAATAATAGACGTTCAGTCTTGAGAATTTTATTTAAAAAATTTGGAATTGCCTAAATAATGAATACTAAATTAATATATTATTCACTTATTTTTTATATACATTTTCACTTATATATATCAACTTTTATATTTTACATGTAGAAACGGAATAGTTTTAGACATCTTCTGTATTTATTTCGACACAAGGTAGTTTATATGGCTGGATTGTTATCTTATTTGTTTTCTCTTCTTTCATAGATCTCTCATGAAATTATAAAAAAATCTTAGTTTTGAAATAAATATATTGAGATTTTACAACTCGGCTTACAGTTTTTGATACATTATAGTAATACGTTGAATTATCAAATACCGATTTTAAAATGAAATTCTGTCATTCTTAATTATTCCATTGATCATTACTTTGAGATTTAATTCGCTATTGCAATAGAATTGCAATAACAGAACATACCAATAATTTACGGAATTGGTGATTATTTTAATTGTATCATATTTTAAATATATTAAATGATTGAATTATTAAAAGATAACTCTGAATCTTTTATTTGGATGAAATATTAATTGTCTGGTTTGAAAAGAGCACGGCTTATACTTGAAAAAATTTATCGCAATGTCATCTAATATTTTAGAATATTTCATAATTATTTTAATTCTTACTATTCTTAGAAGCAATAGTCTTTAGAATATTTGTAACGAGAGACTGAATGAAAATATTCGTTTACATTGATATTGCTTGCATGAACTGAATCTGAAATTGAATCTGCTATAAATAGTCTTTGAAATTTATTTCCTGCAACTCATCTAACGAAATATTTTAACCATGTTGAATGTTAAAAAACAAGGGTAGTTATTTTGACAGAAGTTCATATGAAGTGAATATAAATACATAAATCCTTTTTTTGTAAGTAGTATAGCATAACCAGTTCGGACCTCGAACTCTGCAGGAGCAATTGTTACAGTTAACATGGACAAGATCCAAAGTCAGTCGAAGATAAAACTAATTCTGTATTTATAATTGACTTTTGGCTAAATGCATTTGGTATTAAATATAAAATAGTCAAAAGAGAGAGAAACATCATGGAATGTCGTATCACGAACTAAACTGTAGGTGTT
The DNA here is from genome assembly GCA_026182355.1 of Hermatobates lingyangjiaoensis. Classification (NCBI taxonomy): domain Eukaryota; kingdom Metazoa; phylum Arthropoda; class Insecta; order Hemiptera; family Hermatobatidae; genus Hermatobates; species Hermatobates lingyangjiaoensis. The sequence continues at coordinate 5,374,405 of JAPFBL010001938.1, forward strand.
AGTATCAAAAATCTTTTTAACTGGAGTTTTCTTAAAATTTTATAAATGTTGAACTTTTAAAGATAATATGGCATTGATAGTTTTTGTTTTTTTTTTTAATTTTCACTTGTGAGTATACCTTAATAGTATGAAATAAGGATTTAACAAAAGAGAACTTTTTTTCCAATGGACAAATAATCACGGAGATACAGTGTCCAGTACCATTTTTCAAGAAGGCTGTACCATTTAAAAGATTTTGTCAAAGCAAGTTATTCGCTTTTGGTTGTAGAAACGTAATATTACTGGAGAGTTCAAATCTTATAGACAATTCCATTTAGGGATCAAAGTGGCTCCAAAAATAATACTAACCAATACAAGTCTGGTTAAAATTGGCATTTGAAATCTACGGTTAAACATTCAGGACGTGTTAGTCACTTTCTTTCATGAGTGTACTGACATTTTACCTTTAGTATTGAAGTATGTAATAGTTCTGATGATGAGAAAGATCCTTATGTAATTATTCCCTATCCTCTGCACACTAATCAAAAAGCCTAAATTTTACTGTGCTGCAGACAACTCGGCAGGAAAAAATAAACTACTTGTTAAATTTAAAACCTCTGATATAGAAATACCAATCAACTATGTGGATTAAAATGCTTAATCATCTCGGCATAGAAGAAAATTCTGGTTCTAGTACTGAGAGTGCTAAGTTCGCAGTTAACTTTTTTTTTTAAAAAAATTTTGAATATGGGCTTAAAATTTTATGTCATTCTCGGTTTTTTTCTTTAATTGAAACTAAGTTTTTGGTAATCACAAAAATGAAAATAAAATATATAGCCAAAAACAATATAAAATTGGAGAAACTATGCTGTGACAACCGGCTCAAATGCAACATTGAAATACTGACTTTTTTTATTATTGTATAATAAAAATATTTACTTTGTTCATTCAAACATAAACATTTTTAAGCTACTAAAAAATATTGGCTTTTTTATAGAGTTATTAATACTGACTTAATAAGGTACCTTGATTAGGTTGAGCCTCCACAATCAAAAAAGTTTGGAAACCGATTATGTTATAATCAGTTTATAATTATATATTATATAATGAATAATATTTGTTGCTATCACTTCATAATTTCTTATTAATCATTTATATGCGAGTGGTATTGCTTATAATAGTTACAAATTACGATCTAAAAAGTCGTCGATATAGAACTCTTCAAGCCATATATCTCTATGGTTTATTAAGTAGTAAATTATCACGTTAGGTAGGAAAAAAAAAATCGATTTCTCATTCAACAACGCATTTTTAAATTATATATATAGTCTAATTTACTAAGTGCATTTGCAGCAAAACTTCACCAGGAAAAAATGAAGCCTTTCTGGTCCTAATTTTGTCTTTTTGGTATGCAACAAGAGCAGAAAGGCTCACAGGTATTTACTAAAGACACCAATGAAGATGTCTGTGTCAGTTGTTTTCATGTTCAGGTTGTGGTGTATCAGTGGTCTATAATATTATCTGTGCTTATTTTCGTTTCCCTAGAATCCTGACAATAAATTTAAGTGGTAAAGTCTGATTTATTTGCAAATTTTCCAAATCATTTTAAAAACTAGTTTACATATAATTATAAAAAAGTGTTAATGTATAACACATCACATTTTTTGTACCCTTTGGTGACCTTAACAGTCATATCCCCTGCTTGTATATTACTATTAAAGGAAAGCAGTATCCATAAATACGTCTTGAAGAGACTATATAGTATGTGGAAGACTTTAAGTTTAGATCCACGTCAACATCTGTTAAATTTACAAACAATAAGGATGCAACAAATTAATGATAAAACATTATGATCAACATATTTAAAGAACAAATTACTTTAAGAAAAAGTCAGAACAAATGGTTGATTAAAAGTTTTATTCCCTATAATTTCATTCGAACATTTTTCTCTGTGAAGTTAATTAAGTATTGAAATTCTAAAAAAAACTCCAAAAGCGATTGCCATTTGTTAGCGTTTTGACATTCCCTATCAGTGATACAGCTATTCTTACCGGCCATTGATATTCATTTCATTCTGATATTTGATTAGTTTACATCTCATGGCATTGCTAAAATTAATCTCTAAGTTAACAGTCGTTATTAAAAGATGTTATTTTCTAAACTCATACATATCATAATAATTGGCAAAAAAAACCTTCAGAATATTTATTATAAATTTTAAAATAAATTTATATAAATAAGTATATGCGTATTTATTAATTTCTAAAAGACTTATTATAAATTATGAAAATAATTGTTATAATTTTTTTGCCTATGTGAAGCTACAAGCAAGCATTACAATTGACGCTACACAGGAACGCAGAGACTGGAAACCGGACTTCAAAACAGCTGACATAAACTTCCCCATTTTTATAAATAGTACATATAAATATTTATTTTATAGTTTCTTATAAAAAATATCAATAATTTATTTTTCACTCGTAAATATAAAGTCAAATGTTCATATAGTTTACGTACATTTGTAAAAAAATACTGAACTATTCTACACTCAACTTCACAAGAAGTAATGCTGTTAAACCCACGTATTACATTGTTTAGCAATTAATTAATTGAATAAGTAAATTGATTATAATGAAGTAAGAATAATTATAAGAATTATAATGACATGACTAACTGGTGGTCTAAAAGTACTACTTTCGTACCACATTGTCTAAAATTAGAATGATAAGAACATCAGCCAGTTTAAATTTCTGTGTTAATCATTTCACATATTTTTGTCTACACCATATTTAGTTCGAAAAATGTAATACAATTGAAAAATTAGATTTTATTTATTGAGTCATCTTTACAATATTTAATACATGCATATTGTTTGTGCCACAGAGGTTTGTAAATAAGATATTATTATCAACCGTCATACCTCGTCTATTGCTGGTGGAATTGTCCGATCGGTTTTGCAATAGCTGCATCATCACTGGGACTAAACCTATCTTCTAGAATCACCGATATAAACGGAAAGACGGCAGGACGGACAGGACAGAGACGACTTAAATTGTAAAAGAAAAAAAACATTAAAAAAACTATCAGGTAGGAAATTTAAGCATGATTCTGGAAGATAGGATTAGTCCCATTGATGAAGCAGCCATTGAAAAACCGATCAGGCGACTCTATCAGCGATAGACGAGGTAAGACGGTTGATAATAATATCTCATTTACAATGTTTGTTCAATTTGGTCAAGGATGGTAGGATCAAAACTTATTATATAGTTCAGTAATTATTTTCAGTAGCACAGAGATTATTATTAATATTATTAGAAACATATTTCTTCCATAGGTATTTATGATAGTCAAAATTGTTTAAAATTTACAACAAATAAGAAGAATATACATTAAAAGAGGCGCGATAAGTTAAAATAAAAGAAGATAACGTAGATTAGTAAAAAAATATATCAATTTAAAAAGCAAAAAATAAACTACAAAGGAGTACTGTGAGCTAAGTTAACATATGGAAACCGTCCAAGCAGAAAATGTAAGACATTATTACTCTAAAACTATAAAAGGAGGAGATAAGCATCCCCTGTGTTGAGTATGGGTACCTGCCTTACAAACGTTAGATATTTATACCGAATATTAAGTTTAGGTTTCTTAAAAAAAAACTTGACCTGAATTAAATACAAGCAGGAAACTTCAAAATTATACTGATTGTTATATGGCAACTATCTCAGTTTTGATTTCTAAGACATAACTGTCTTGCTACAGTTAGCAGACTAAATCGATTACAGTGAAACGCTAAAGAAACCAATTCTGGAGCGTAGCCAGCGCAAAGCACTTGATGATCAATCAACTATTGAGACAGTTTTCTAGAAATAATTCACTCCTTTAATCAAAAATAAAATCCTTTTAAACTGCCTTATTTAACTTAACTAGTGACAACCTGAAAGTTTCACCATATAGTATATTCCTATAATTAAGCACTATGTTTTCCCACGGATGAAGCTTACAATTTCTAATTTGGCCAATTTATTGAGTTTTTACGTGATCTCTAAATAAACTAGTATAGGAAGCAGCTAATATTACCAGAAACATTATAATTTACGCAGCGAATTTATTCCGTTCTTTGTTGAGTGGGTGAGCAGCGAAGACAAACGTCTTCAGGAAGCAGCAGTCGGCTATATGAATAAGTAAGACTTTTATCACTTGACGCCAACCAAACAGATTAAATGTTGGGCTAAATAGCCACTGATAAACAAAATAAATCTTGTCAAGCGTTAGTTTCTAAACTAACTTCTGTCATGGCATGATCACAAAGATAGTCTTATAGGTGAAAAGCCTATTCCACAATCTGCGAATAGCACACATGCTAAGAGCTGGAGATGAATAACATACAATACATGAGAAATATAAAACTCAGCAAGCTGAAGTCATTTTGATAAATTTTGATATGTTTCCTACAATGATTCTTAATTGCACTAAAGATATGATTTCTCCGGATTACTCCTCAGACTGATTAACCGCTATTTTCATCCATTGAGACATAAAAGTATGTTTAGGTTCAAAATCCACTCATAAATGTACATTTTGCTTTTAGATTTCAGTCATGGAAAAAGTAATTGGTCCCTATTTTTAGTGATCGAGAGCTTAAAAACAAACTTGAAATTACTATTATAAACTTTGGACTCAATGAAAAAAATATTCTACATTAAGTAAATAAGCTACATCATTTTTAATGTATTTTCTACTTCAATTTAAGTGATCTGGACTCTTCAACTCTGCAATTACATCAAAACTAAGAATTTAAAAAGACAACAAACAACTGAAAAAGATTTGTTTATTTCACATTGGAACAAACAGAAGAAATTATAAATAAACACCGCACAAAGGTTGCATTGTAAACAATCTTGATTATTGACTTAATAGAACAATTAAGAAACACACGCAGACATTTTTTAATAATGTCTATGTGTGTTTCTTTATCTATGCTTTTACCCCATAACTACCCTCAAAATTACTATTAGGACAATTATTCTAATAATACAAATATAATAATAATAATAACCATAAAAAAAAATTACTTCAGTATACATTGTTAATTAGAAAGCGATATTCTGAAATATTGCATGTTGACTTCTACGCAAAAAAAAAATATCAAAATAATTAAATTAACAACTTTTCTTTTTAAGTAATAGTACATGAATTTCGTCATGTTTCTAGTGTAGGAAATCCAATCTACACTTAAGTTAAATCAGGATTTAATAAAATATTAAAATACAATACAAATTAACACAATTCATAATTCATAGATAAAAAATCTCAACATTATTATAAGTAAAAAAATCTGGAGTGGCCTACACTCAACTCTACTATAAGTAACCTAATATCAAATTTCTTGAGTATATAACACATAACATCTCATTTAAGCATAACGTAAACATCTAAATGGGATATGATTATTAGTCTTTCATTCCTAAGGTAGTACAGATAGTGATTAAAGGACATATCAATATATTAGCTTATTTTTGTACATCACACAGCTGATGCAAATAATTTCATTAGTATAACTACAGCAGTAATAACATTTTTGAAAAACCAAAGTGAACATTTCATGATACGAAATATTCTCCTACACGAGAACATGGCTTTTGTTCAAATAGCCAGTGGATTTCTTACATCGTTTACTTGACATCTTACTACATTGAATATTAAAGTAAAATTTTCAAATTTAAAACAAGAAAATGCCCTTTTTTTCTCTGAAAAACATCATAAACAGCGGAGAAAAAATGTTGTTTTAAGATGATTTATAATTAAAGATGTACGATAATTGCATTTATTAATCTCTACACGAAAGATTTCAATTTTGAATTATCTTTTACATTTTTGGTTTTTTATAGAATTATTATACTGGGAATTTTATGGCTTCTTAGTATTTAATAAGATGATTTTCCTTTCCCTTTGTCAAATATCATGTATATTATTTTTTTCTGAGTGAGTGCTATACTTTTCCTGCCTCCTGAAGTCTGTTATAAGTTTGCTATGAATGTATATTGAGAAAAAATATAGTAGTAATTAGACAGTTTACATACTCAAATCGAAGTCAAAGCCAGCTATTCAATATAATTTAAATCTTTTATAGTTGGGAGCTTCTAATTTTTGAAAGTAATAAATATGAACTATTAGACTAGAATTGTAAAAAAAAACTAGATATTTCTCAACAAACATAAGTCCTCTTTCTTGAGGAAAGAGTCCATTCATTACATTTCAATATCATGGAAAGGTACTACATACAAAATTATAATGTAATTGTAACAGATATTAAGTTTTGCTCAAGAGTGCAATATATAGATTTATTAAAGCATTTTATGAGACAAATCCATCATGCCATGGAAAACAAAGGTTAATTATTTATGTTTATTGGCGGTGATTTTTTTACATGTAACAATATTATTCCTCTTACATCTCGTATAAGTCAATAAACTATTTAAATTGTTCCTTTATAAATATCAATTTTATCTCAGTGGATTCACTCAAAAAATTTCTAAATCAATGTAAACAATGTAAAAAAATCTGGAGTGGCCTACACTCAACTTTACTATAAGTAACTTAATATCGAATTTCTTGAGTATATAATATATAACGTCTCATTTAAGCATAATGTAAACATCTAAATGGGATATGATTATTAGTCTTTCATTCCTGAGGTAGTACAGATAGTGATTGAAGGATATATCAATATATAACCTTATTTTTGTACATCACACAGCTGATGCAAATAATTTCATTAGTATAACTACAGCAGTAATAACATTTTTGAAAAACCAAAGTGAAGATTTCTTGATACGCAATATTCTCCTACAAGAGAACAAGACTTTTGTTCAAATAACCAGTGGATTTCTTACATCGTTTACTTGACATCCTTCTACATCGAATATTAAAGTAAAATTTTCAAAATTAATACAGGAAAATGCCCTTTTTTTCTCTGAAAAACATCATAAACAGCTAAGAAAATGTTGTTTTAAGGTGATTTATAATTAAAGATGTACGATAATTACATTTATTAATCTCTAAACGAAAGATTTTCAATTTTGAATTATCTTTTACATTTTTGGTTTTTTACAGAATTATTATACTGGAAATTTTATGGCTTCTTAGTATTTAATAAGATTATTTTCCTTCCTCTTTGTCAAATAAAATATATACGAGTTTTTTCTGAGTGAGTGTTCTCATTTTCCAGCACAATATTATTCCTCTTACATCTCATATAAGTCAATAAACAATTGAAATTGTTCCTTTGTAAATATCAATCTTATCTCAGTGGATTCACTCAAAAAATTTCTAAGTCAATGTAAACAATGAAAAAAAATATAAAAAAATCGACATGTATAGCAGGTGATCTCTTAGTCTAGGATAAACAAACAGTTTTTATAGCGTTATTGCTCTTTCCCGTAATTGAAACTTCATGATTTATTTTTTATGAATTACTAATTTTTTGTTCCATTTTTGGTCAAATTTTCATTATTTTTTAATGAGCCGTTTCGCGTCAAAAAAAAATTTCTGAAAACAGAAATCGTACTGTAACGCCTCATTAGCGAATGTAATTTTGAAAAAAAATATCTCAGCTCATTCTTCACATAATGTTTTTTTTTTAGGCAGAGTTTCGTTTTGTTCCGTGAAACAGTACGGCTTGTATTGCTCTCACAAAGTTTGAGATTGAATTATAAGTCAAAATTTTTAAATTTTATTGAAAAAAAAAATATTTCCTGTTGTTTTAAAATTCTGATTATATTTTTCGTTTGTTCTATTTGTAACCTCAAAGATAATTTCAAAACTCTAGGATTATCTGTTTAGGAGAAATAAATGTTTTCTTAAAAACGGTTTTTGCAAAAAAAGTGACTTTCCCATCATGCATAATTCTTCCCAAACAATAGGGATCATCTACACTATGGTGCCCAGTTTTGTGTAAAATATCAACTTGATCCATCAAAGATTCTGGACTGTAGCGTGGTAACAAGCAATGCTAACACACTCACCCACCCACACTCACACAGACATCATCGAAAAAAGTTCATAAAACGAATTCTGGGACCTCAAAACATGTAATTCCGTCAAAATCTCGAGACTGAATTTTTTCACGATCACTATACTTTACTTTTAGTTAAGTAAAAATATCAAACAAGTTAACAACATAATGATTTTTGTCTCCACAAAAGATTTCACATCCAATCATAAGTACAAATTTTTATATTTTCATAGAAAAAAGTAGTTCTTGTAGTTTTAAAAATTTTGAAAACTTCTTCATTGATTCTTTCTCTGATTAAATCATAAATGTGTACTTTACATGACTGCCTAAAAATTTCTATCAGTTTGTCCATTATTAAGTTTATCCAATGCTTAAAAATTAAGGAAAACAAAATAACGCTTTAATATATATATATATAACAATTAAAAGAAACGGTCCAGCGGACTTTTTTACAATAAAATAAAAAACGAAGACAATACTTTAGACAATGGACACTTCTTGACTTCCGTACATATAAAACCCACCAACTCCCAACAGTACCTCCATTACAATAGTTGCCATCCATCCCATGTTAAAAAGTCTATACCTCGATCCTTGTCCCTCCGTATTCACAATATCTGCAATAATCTCCAAGACCGCAGACATCACCTTAACCTCTTAAAGGACAAATTTTCTGAACGAGGCTATCCTCGCTCCTTCATTGATAGTCGTGTTTTACCGGCTGACATCTCCCACCAACCCAGACCCAAGAGGGATAGAAGTAACACTTCCTTCTTCCTGACAACCTACTTCCCTGGCGCTTATAAGCTTCGTGCTGTTATTAAGGAGTCTTTTCCGATTCTGTCTACTTCTACTTCTACTTCTTCCATCTTTAATCACCCCCCTTCTATTTCCTACCGTAAACCTGCCAATCTAAAAAGCATTTTCTCTCATATTTCCCCTCAGCCTTCCAATCCTGTTCCTGGAATGGAACAATGTGGACGCCGTGGCTGTCAAACTTGCCTGATTGTAAATCCTAATCCTTCCTTCGATTCCCCTCTCCACCATAGTTCCTACCCGGTTCAGGTCAATTCCTCCTGTACCTCGAGCAACTGTGTTTACCGACTGGATTGCACTCAGTGTGACTCCTTTTACGTTGGCTTAACTTCTAATAAGTTGAGCCTTCGTATGAATGGTCATAGGGCTTCAGTCGGTCAACGCAGTAACTATCCTGTAGCCATCCATGCGAACTCGCATGGACTCAGTTTCAATGACTGTTTCAGGGTTCAGATCCTGAAACAGATCCCCGAATCCAACAATAAAGTTACCCTAAGAGCTTCAGAGGAGGCATACATATGCTTACTTGATGCTCGCTCTTCCCCCGGACTCAACCTCAACCGATAATTTATTTATGATTTATTTATTTATTTATTATTTTTTATTTATTTATTTATTATTTTTTATTTATTTATTTATTATTTTTTATTTATTTATTTATTATTTTTTATTTTACTTTTTATTTATTATTTTTATTAATTTTAATTTGATTTATCTATTTTTTATAATTTTTTATAGTTATAATTTTTACTCGTTCCTTTTACGTCTTAATTTGGCTCTTCATTTCCTTCCCTCCCTTCCCCCGCTTGGTGGTAATTGGTGGGGTACTGGCTGCGGTTTCCGAGTTCAGTACCGCCCTGTCTTCCTGCGGGACTCTTCGCTCTTCGCTCTTCGCACCTCCTGATGACGACGATTGTCGAAATATCGATGTGAGTTATGTCTGTGTCTTTCTGTGTGTTTCCTTCGTTTTTTATTTTATTATATATATATATATATATATATATATATATATATATATATATTATCTGCGGAACATTTTACAAATAATTACAATTTTATCATATTGTTGTACAAATAATTACGGAGAGAACCGGTTATGAAGAGCGCAAATAAATCAATTTAATATTTCTTTGATATGAAATAAACAATTTCGTTTTGTAGGGAAGAAATATTTTTTTAGTCACTATATGTTTTATATAAATTAATGACTATATGACTATAATGTTAAAATTATTTATTATGAATATTTTGTTATCATTTCTTTATATCTTTTGTAGTTTATGATATTTAAAGACTTAAGTGAAAATATATTTAAAACAGTGATGGGCACACTTTCAAAGAGAAGGGCCAGTTAAAATAAAAAAATATCCAGTCGGGCCGAAAAAAAGACCAAAACAGATTTTTTTAAGTGTTAAACTTTATTTTTAACTTTTTAATCATACACAACTTATATTATAATATGGTACAAAAAAGTTTCATAAATTGATTATGCTTTAGAAGAGTATGAAGGCGTATGCGACAGATGAAACTGTCACTGAGTTTCTAAAAGTTGTTCATGATTTGGTAGAAACTGGGATGAGCTGATTCGCATTAGTGTGGTCATCAGTCAATCGGTTTTGACGCTGTTTTTATGAAACTTCATGGTAGAAAACACCTGTATTTTATTTCTAGGGTTGTTCAAAACCATGTCGTGGGCCGGATTGATTAGCCCAAAGGGGAAAGGGGCGCACTTGACCCGGGGGCCGTACTTTGCACATCACTGATCTAAAAAGTTTTCCACATAAAACTCTAAGACGTATTTAATGATACGAGCATAGTACATTAGTTAGGTAAATGCAGGGACAAACCGTTAAAGTGATAGAAACAACAGTCAAAAATGCTCTTCTCATAGATTAATATTTTTTTCATTATATAGGAACTAAATTTCTGAGATTTTTTTACATAATAATTTAATTAAAAAAAATAATCGATTAAATAATTCCTTTTATTCAAATTGTATGTCAGTTAGCTATTTCTATAGTGCAAACGGACACACAGACATACACTTAATTTTGGAAATATAAGTTAATTAAGATTGGAATAATAATATAGTTCAAATTTAATAAAATGAATAGATATGGTTAACAAACAATTGTGACTCAACATGATTACAACAAAAAGTGGCATATCACAAAGTAAAAGCATTGACGCATGACCAACCACCTTTGAACAAAACCAAACAAAATTTGTAATAAATAACCAGTTTTAACAAATGTAACTGATTATGCTGTATATTATATGTAATTTGAGAATTATAACCGGAGATAAAACAAATTTTATTCTATTCTGTATGTACTATAAATTTTGTTTAACATTACAGCTTTATGGTAAATTATTTTACAAAACCATTATGGAGGCAATATATGTCAAAAAAAAGTAACACGTTGAGTGTCCTATAACAGACATGACAGTATAAACAAATTCATATTCCTCTGGGTAATATTACCGCAACGTTGGACAATGCTCTTCTATAAAAGGGGATGAAACACTGATCACAAGAAAGAATAACTGCCATTTTACAACACCAATAAAGTGAATAACTTGATAATAGGTGATAAATGTTACCTATGTTGAAAACATGACAATGCTTACGTCATGTGCACCACCAAGGGTATATAAGTATAACTTTTTTTCATTTTAGAAGTAATAGGTATGCAGTAAAGGATATAATTTTCTTTAAAAAAAAAGAATTATCATTATAATTATTATTAGCAAATAGAGATGATAATAACAATATAACACTAATGTTATAATTTGACAATTGTTAATGTTTATAATTGGACAATTCATTTTAAAATGAGTTCAATAAAGTTGATTGTGATTGCGTTTAGAATGAGATACATACAGACTCATTACTGTTAGCTCAGAGGTTCTTAACCTTGTCAAGGTACCAAACCCCACCAGTTTCATAAGCGCATTCATCGAACCCTTCTTTAGTGAAAAATAAAATATAATTCTTTTCAAATTCAAGTCATAGAGGTATATTTATTTTTCTCGTGCACGATATGGACCACGCATGAATATCACCTTGTTCAAAGAACAAAACTAATATAGTGCATGAACTCACAACAAATTACACACCTGCAAATCAGTGTGACTTCTGCTGTTGATATCCGTGGCGGAGGCTCCGCCGAACCCCTGAGACCGACTCATCGAACCCAGATTAAGAACCACTGGGTTAGATGTTCTGTAAAGAAAGTTTCCTGCCCTGGGATGTTAACCTCCTTCCCAGACAGTTTAATCTACACCTCTCTAACAAACCCCGTTATAAACTTATCATTTAAGTCTACGGTAATAATAACATATAAAGTGACTGTAGATAATTATTCATGCATAAATCATTAAATTATTATTCCAATCAAACTTCTGGTTTTCCTATATTTTGCAAAATTGCTTTTAATATTAATAATTGTTTTACGGAATTTGAGAGGTGATGGTTTGATAATTGTGGAACAAAATGTTGAATGAGTATTTATTTTTCCATTCAATATAATTGTATTGATACAGTTCATAAACAATTAACAACTTATCCAATGCTGTATTATCTAAATCCATTTTGTTTCAAAAATTTTAAAAAAAAAACAAATTCATTAGTATGTTTAAACAAATCACTTAGTTCAATGATTATGCACACTTCAATATATCAGTGTGATGTATTGTAGGTTAAAGTAAAAACTTTACTTCAGTTTTTGTTTTGTTTGATCTTTTATGACATAAAGTTATTGTTTTCCTTTCCTTGTGGTTTCATACTTCATTGATTTCATCACGTGTTTATTGGGATTCTTGTGTATAATAGTATGATATACTCTAGTATGATTTTCATAATAATAGTTAGATTTTTGGATTCATAAAATACTTAACTGTTTATGAAAATTATTCTTTCTATACAAGTTTTTGAGAATAAAGAAGATGTTCACTGACGTTTTAACCGACGAAGCAGTAGGTTGGAGAGTAGACAAGCACTGAAGTATTTCTTTTTCATTCTGAGGTAAAATGGATAAACCAACAAAAGTCTCCACACAAATGAAGTGGTTTATCCATTTTACAGAATGAGTAAATACCACACAAGTACGGATTGCACAACTAATGATTTCTTTTTCATTAGAAAATTCTATTGTCCTTGGAAATTATAAAATTTGAGTCTACGGTAATAATAGAAGATCACAAAATACATTATAGAAACTTTAGTTCTTTATTATTAATATAAAAGCAAAATTGTTTTGCTTTTATTCAAAAAGCTCACGGCACTGTCTACTATAAATGATGTCCACTTAAAACCTTGTTCGTGAATAACCCCTGGATAATTCTTTCATCTTTTGGTTAGAGATCGTTCTCCGTGACAATTACGTCAAAACAGTTATCCTCTATCTTCTACATCCATCACCTGACTTTTGAAAGCCTGGCTATTGCAACGAACTATTATTATTAAATACATATAAAAAAACCGTCTGAGAAATTATAGACATGAAAATGAAATCACACCAGCTGCATTATGAACAGCTGTCAGAGCCTGATTCAGTGGGGAAAGTGTGGCGAATTTTGCTGCATTCAAACAATGCAAGGATTTAAAGAATGCTGTATCTCAGTTTAATGCTATTTGCATATTCATATCCGTGGAGAATATTATTTTATGGATGTTTAGGTTCTACACCAAACCCAACGGATTGTCAACCCTTAATATCCGATATAACCGAAGTCAATTCATACGCCAAGAATTTGTGTTATATAAAAATGTATTACCGTAATAACTTAAACATTTAAGACTAATTTGACTGTCCTAATTTTTACCATATCCTATTTTATGGTTTATTTATGCAGCCTTTAATTTTAATGGCCTATCATTAACTTCAATGTCAATGAATAATTGAGAGTTTATCTTTTTTTGCTACCATTTTTTTTTGGAATTGAGCTATGGCAAACACATTAGTCTTCATTCCCAAAACTTTGGCTAATCTTCCATATTATTATATTAATCCGTCTTCCCTTGTAAATAGGTGCCATGGATGGCAGCTATTTTCGACGGTTTTAATTAATAATATGAAAAACGTAATAAACTAATCAAACATATGTGAAAAAAAAGGACTAGGGAAGGAATTCTAACTGTTATAAACAACATTTGAATGTAAATAATATGTCAGTCTCTTCAAAACAATGAAGGAACAGTGAAACAATAGTATGTGAACAATATGTTAACTTTAACTTTATTACGGATTACGGTTTTTATCATTATAAAGTAATTTATGATAACTGATGTACTAGTATGAGCTAATTTTCTTTGGTAACCGCGTACTGGAATAGAAGAGAGAGAGAAGACCTACAATGTATGATATTAAACAAGCTTGATATTTACTTACGCTTGTTTCTGTCTGTAGAGTAAATATCTCAACATATAGTTACATTAATAATTTTTTTTGGCGAATACATATTTTCAATAAAACATTATTTATTTTAAACATTGTTACTCAAAAAAGAAATTGAATATATTATTGATAAAATAATCAAAAATTTTTATAGCATGCATAATTTATCTTGAAGTAGTTAAGTAATTGAAATTTATGGTGCTGATTAATGACCAACCATGCACAAATGAAGTATTTATCATGCAAGTATAAACCAAACTTTACAAACATTTAAATATTCCTTTTTGTTTTAGGTTACTCATTAGAACCTTTGTTAAAGTGGGATAGAATCTTGATAGTTATTGTTAATTCGTTACGTTTTCTTGTTCTTAGATATTCCATGTGTTAGATTCAAAACTAAAAAAAATATGTTACATATATTTAATGTCATTAGACGGTGTACTACATTTGTTTGTACTAACCAAACGTACGTTCCCACGTTTAAGATAGACAGACCTGCAAGGATGGTCATCTCCAACACGGACTTTTCTTCTAGAAAAGGTTGTATAGGGTATCCCTCGTCAGACAGCCTTAATGATAGGGAATTAAGTCATTTACTAATGTTAACAATACAACTTTATCGCAGAATTATATTCCAGAGCATTAAACTTAGAGTGGGAGTGCTACCTCGACTGCTTTGGGTATGAAGAAAGAGAAAACAATCATACTCTGTTTCTTAAACCTGTTATGATTTATTCATGTCCCCCAGCCTCTCTGCCATTACATGATAAAGAAGAATAGGTTGATGTTTTTAACGTGGAGCCCTTTCGCCACGTCATGAGAACCAACCGTCCTCTCACGAATGATACAGGACGAAACGGTCCTCGTGAAGTGCCCAGGGTGGACCTCACGGAGACTGGCTTCTACGATCTACATTAACGAAAGCTTAAAGCTTATGCCAGTTAGTTTCTAAAATACTTAGGGTTACTTAATAAAAGGGATCATCAAGGTTTACAGGGGGGGGGGGGGGGATACAAGGATTACATTTAATAGCGAGTTGAGAGATAGCAAAGATTAGGTAAATTAAGGAAAGAGTCGGAAGTAGCAAGGGAAGGTACTGAGAGAAAGAAGGAGAAGCATCCAGAGGGTAACACGCCACAATCCACAATCCAGCCACAGCTAGCCACGTCCGAATAAATCATATGCCAGTTAATCTCTAGAGAGACTGTTGGTTACTTGATGAAAGGGATCATCAAGGATTACAGGGGAAAAATAAGTAAAGGAAGAAGTCAAAGATTACAAGAGAAGATACCTTCTTCTTCCAGAAAAGGAAGGAGAAACCTTCCGACGGTAACACGCTGCAACTGGCTGGGCAGACCCATGCCCACCACAAACCAGCCACAACAGTCCCGCCCGAATACATGTGACCAATAGTCTCTAAGAGACTGATAGTTTCGTCAGGGCAGAAAAAAGTCTTAAAAAAGACAAGCACAAAGCAGGAAGAAGAAAAGATGCCTTGGGATCCTGTCCAAGACCAGTGCGCGACTGAATGGGCTTGCCACCAGCGGACACCAGCCCAGACAGGGACCCCAAGGTAGCACCTAAAGCCACTGTTGTGCCCACAGAGAATGGTACCTGTTACCTACAAGGGCGGATGGCCTCCTGACCAGCGCGCAGACAGGCAGGCTTGCTACCCCCGGACGCCAGAACAGGTAAGCACCCCGCACAGGTTGTACCTTTCTTAGTTCATGTCATTATCCAGGCATGTTAAGCCCCCCCTCAACACAAGCTGGGGGCACGTCTTGGGGGCTGTTTCTTAAACCACTACCATTACACTCTTAATAGTATATTAGTACTATTAATTCCAAACAATAATAATAATAATATGCCTTTTATTTACTTATCTGTAAGTAAAGTATAGTGATCATGAAAAAAATCGTTCTTGAGATTTTCACGGATTTACATGTTTTGAGTTCCCTAAAGTCCATTTCTAACCTTTTTTTGATTATATCTGTGTGATTGGATGGGTGTGTATCCAAAAGTTTAGCAGACTACATCGTTATAGATCAATTTCATATTTTACATAAAAATTTATAGTGTAGATTAGCCCTATTATTTTAGAGGAAATTCACTTTTTTTGGGTAACATTTTTTTCTCTTTAACTGCTGAGTCCACATAGTTGAAACTTGCTATCATTTTAGAACTAATAATGGCATTAACTGAACAAAACTTCAAAATTTTTTAATGATCGGAAACGTCAGTTTTGCTATAAAATGTAAAATTCTTTATTTACCATTCTTAAAGTTTGTGGGTGGGATAAAGGTCACACCGTTTGACATATCGTAATGAAAATATACCCAAAAAAAGTATATTTTAAGGCTATAGCCTGAATGCCTTTTTGTCAAAATTACATGGGCGAATTCACATTGACTTAGACAATATTTTTGAAAATTCAGTCAAAACAGAATTCTTGTTTTAAGGTTTAGTTGGACAAATTTAAAGTATAGATGTTTTGATATGATACATAAGGATAATAAAATACATCACATGTATAAACAAACGAAAAACAACCATACGTTTTATGATTTCCTCTATAGTAAAGAAAATTTGGCAAGCTAGAATATTTGAATCAGTCTACATATTGACCTTTCCACATATCTAATTATCAAGCATATATTGTCATATATACGAGTATTTATTTGCGTGTTTAAGAACTTCATTATTTTTGGTAATATTGAAGCATGGGAAAGGTACTGTTTCATTTTTTATAACAATACGCCTACTATTTGTAAACCACATCTCGTGCGATTAGATAAAATTATAATTATTATTAGATATGGTCATAGCATGCATATTTAATTGGCTTACAGTACTACACTAATAATGACGAAGTACTATCTATACTAATAGGAGAAGTTTTAGGTAAATAAGCATCTTCATAAAGGACGATATACCACAACAGAATTAGTTGCAAACATTTCGGTTAACAAATTAGAAAAATCTTTAAGCGTTAAAAGAATTACTCTGGACTTCATACAATTTTTTTTTAATAAGGGTTAACGAAAATATACTGTTCAAACAAACATTAGAGGAGGCCTGAGTATTAATTGTTTATTAGAAGAGAGAGTTACCTAAAACTATTTAGAGACAGTAGATGTCTTTGTTCCAAAATTCGATAATACATGAAAACCGAAACAAATATTTTTATTAAAAATCATCATTTTAATTAAATTTTACAATATATTAATTAATAAGTACATCTAATAACATTAATATTCAACTAATACATGTAGAGTAGATTTAGACTTGCAGAGGGCGTTTTTTTGGGTAAGGATAAAAATAAAATAAACCTTACTCCATCAAACTGTTCCGAAGAAAGCGCTAAAAATAACTTAGTTTAGGTAGCCTTTATTCACGATGGCTTTAATCGAGGATTAGTTCTGCATATAACGGCAGTAATTTTTAGGCAACTTAAAAAGAAAAAGTCGTGAACTGTTATGTACATTTTACCGAAACATAATTTTTGTGAATAACAATTGAACCACAATGCTTCACATTTCAAGCATTTGTAAAAGTTCACTGTTATTGAAAAAAGTATTTAAAGCGTATTGACTAACGTTTGAACTTGCAAAATTAAAATTTAATTTAAATCAAAACCTGCTGGATAATTAGCGGCTTGTCGTCCTGCTGGACTACCGAGAGCCGTCAATAGATTTTGCATTATTGATAAAAAAGACTGGTTTTCTATGTTTAGTGAGCAGTGAGACTGACGTCTCAGTTTTACTTCCATCTGTTTATTCACTGATACGTCATTTAGATCACTTATAGAAGATTTTGAATTTGTCTTAGTATGTAAGTATTTCTCAAAATCGTACTTTTATAAAGACTTTTTTCATATATCTTTGACCTAAGTGGACAAGAAATAAACAGCCATAACAGTCAACGTTTTCGCATTTCATTAATAAAGTTTTTCGAGGGTTACATTTTATATTATTTTTTTAAACTATTGTTTCGGGGCGTCAAAAAATGAAGTGGAACACGAGAAGTACCTAAACATTATGTTTGGAAAATTGAATAATGCATATTTATTAATGCTTTTGAATGAATCTTTACAGCATCAGAGCTTGAATTTCTGTGCTTTCTTATAATAGGTAATGACATAACCTTTTTTCCATCCAAGATGGAAGTAGTCGTGAATTGCAAAGTTACCCGAGACAGTCAGCAACTTTAGAACCTTCTTAGAATTTTTAGATTCATACCAGTGTTTTCTGTCCCAATTAGCTTATACTGAAACATTTTAGATTATATCATAAAGATTCTAAGAAGGAAGTTTAAAGAAAAATTGAATGGGACAGAGGAGGTGGTTACGCAGTTTCAAAAATATAAGAAGGATTTAGCCAAGTCAAGCTTTTCTTCCCCAACCCATATTTCTCTCTGGCACTAGTTTGTGATTTCAGTGATTTTGCAACAGTTAAAGTGTGAAAGATAGAAAACCCTGGCTTTTTTCTAAAAAAAAATACAATGCTGCTCAAAAGTCATACAATATTTAAAACAGGAAACTCACATACTTATTTACATTTCTAACATATACTCAAAGACATAGCTGTTATACATACCAATCGTAAAGCTTTTGAATAAAAAAAATGACCGCTAAGGCTTCTCCACAACAACTGGAGCATTACATTACGTATCTAAATTTTCTACTAAAATTAGATGTATCAAAAGTACCACAACATTGCCGAAGAAGTACAGCAAGTAAAATATTTTACAACTTTTTTACGGTTTAAAGCTAATGCCACAGAAAATGATAAAGGAAATTGGTTTTATGTGTCCACATACCCATGAAACTGAGAAAAATAGTTGCTGTGCATATTATAACTTGCACCTCTTAGATATTAAATCATTGATTTAAATCATTGATCATTAAGTTCACGTGGCTGGATATGAACAAAGAAGTTAGGCAGAGGTCAAAGGCCAATATTGGACTCTAGTGAAACAACATCACAGGACTCATTTATCAGCTATTGGGAGCTACCAAGATTCTGATGACCACTTTTCAGAGGTTCATTTTGATCTGGCAAAACTCTTGAATCTTCAAAAGGCTGCACTTATCTTTGATTGTTACGTCAATTTGATGGAAGTCTTACTTTTGTTGCATATATCAACTAAATCCACAGTTTCAGAATTTTATTTTACATGGGTACCTGATTTGGCACCCCTTTCGGGATAATTACAGACTGTGGTAAGAAATTTCAGGCTGTACTCTTTAAACCCTTAGAGTTCATAATAAAACCATGTAGGATACGACCTTAACACCTGCAGTGAAGTAAAAAGATTGAAAAACTTCATGGAAGTTAAATATACGAGTATCTCGTATCTGTAGAACGCATAACTTAATCAAATGGTTAAAAGAAACGCCAATTATTTTTCATTGACTATGGACAGGATTTCATCCTAATACAGGATCTTCAAGTATCTTCAAGCGTTTATGTGACGAATGATGGTCTCAATGTTTGTAAGCAAATTTCAGGACATCATTAAACTTTTAAAATCAAACCAGTTTTTTTTATGATAAAAACCAAGACGTCAATTATTTA
The DNA here is from genome assembly GCA_026182355.1 of Hermatobates lingyangjiaoensis. Classification (NCBI taxonomy): domain Eukaryota; kingdom Metazoa; phylum Arthropoda; class Insecta; order Hemiptera; family Hermatobatidae; genus Hermatobates; species Hermatobates lingyangjiaoensis. The sequence goes on from JAPFBL010001938.1 coordinate 5,394,189, forward strand.
CATTCTGACCTCATGTTTCCATGTTTTCCTCAGAGTATATAAAGTAAAGAAACAACTAAAATGAAAACAGAAAGGCGCTTTTGTTTTGTGATTCAACGAAATGACGAACTTTTCTCAGACAAAATAAAAAAAAAGAATGCAACACCACAATTGACTCTCAAAAACTAGTACATTTGTTAAGAGATGAAAATGAAACAGATGAAAACTAATGAGTAATATGAATGATATTGCATTGAAGCTTCAAGCCCAATGAACACATATGTTTTTATAAGTTGTAAAAAGCGAAGGGGTTATAATAGTAACAAATCTATGGATACATGTAATAATATTAATATTACAAGACATAGCCGCAGGTTTTACTTTTTACACTCTCTCATTCGTTTTTTACCGTTATTAAGTAAGGCAACAACTATAATAATGTAATAATTGTTTGATATAATTAGATATTTAGGCAAAATTAAATTTATAAAATTATAACATTTATAAAATTCTTTTTAGTTATTTTAATCTCTGTTGTACCTATAACTAACTTATTGTTTTGTTTTGAATTTTATATTTGTATCTGATTGCCTCATTATAAATATTTTCAGTTTAATTAAGAATATATGTGCCATATTTAAGCTTTGACTTTTAATAACAATTATTATTACTTTTCTTGAGTAGTTTGAAGTCCTAATCCCTTAATTGGTAGAATTAATGACTGAAGAGGAAATAATGTAGGTAAGACTGTAGGTGATGTCAGTTTGGGAACTGGTGGTTTAGGTCTCTTTACTTTGGTTTTGAGATTTCAACTAGGCTAATTCACAACTGAAATTTTACATCTTTACATCATAATTGACTGCAATTGTTATTAGTATATTTGGAAACTGTTTACTGTTAACCATGTATTAGACAATTTATTGCGGATAGTGAAAAGTAAACTTTATTGTATATTTTAAAAAAGATAATTCTTGTGAATTGTTATAATTGAATTAATTTGAAAGTTTATAAATATCGGAAAAAATACTGAAACGCAGTGCAAATTGAGAGATGATTAACGATTTGTAATGCTTTAGAGAAGGAATAAATTGTCAAAACTGTTGCTTTAAATATCAATTAATGACATTAACAGCATGTTTAATTCGAATAACGGTACTCTTTACAAATAAGTACTCTTAAACTTTATAAAACAATTTTATCTTTTAAGATTGGGGGACATTACTTCTGAAATAATTTGTAATTCTATTTAGACGGATTATACTCCTCATGGAACTGGCAGAAGAGAAAATATTATTACATTTTAAAATAAGAAGTTGGTTAGTGTTGTATGCTTTACAGTGATACAGGAGACACTCGGTTTATTGCTTCCTTTATCCAGGATGAGATTATACCAAAGCTCTCTCTTTCACTAGGGAGATTGCATTGTCTAACCCGTTTCTTCAAGTCTATGCTATGTCACCTATTCAAAATAAACATGGTAACTGGAATATTGATGATTTCTGATATAGAATCAACCTGGTTGCTGGGACTTTTAGAGCAGGGGTGTCAAACTCATTTTGGTCTGGGGGCCGAATACAGCTTAGTTTGATCTCAAGCGGGCAGGGTCAGTAAGCAAAATTACAGGGAACTAACAATAAGTCCATCTTTTTCATTATATTAGTCGCTATTTATTAAAATCCGACATTCTGTCTCCACTTTTATCCTTCTGACAGGGATATTTCACTGGTGAAGGTTCGACGACAAAGGAAATATGGATAATATGCCAACAGACTCTGAATAGACGTTTAATGCTACCATCTCCTTGTGTTAGTTCTGCCGCAGAGTTCCTTTCATGTTGTCTGCGCGTACTAAATCACTTTGCCCCTAGCGAATAATATAAGAACCACAGATTTTTAAGGAAATTAGAGTAAACTCATTCTTTTTTTTTATAACAATGCAGATTTATAAAATCCCTCGGGCCGGATCGAACCCCCAGGTGGCCCGGATCCGGCCCGTGGGCCGTATGATTGACACTCCTGTTTTCGAGGTTGACAAAGGATCCATTAGTGACCGGCTTTTGGCATTGACCTTCCCACCCTACCACAACTAACAACAAACTTCCTTCTTTTTTTCAGTGGGTTAATCAACAACGCAGGCAATTAATACTACCTCAAGTCAACAAAATTAAGTTTAAACAATACAAAATACCAAGAGTAAGGAGATTGAACCCATGCTGCTCTAGTGCAGTTGACAAATTTGCACTCTCATAACATTGCTGCCATTACCAATCTTTAGAAAATGATGATTCATAGAAGATTTTTTAAGAAACTCCCTAACATTATTTGTAATTGTGATTAAATCAAATAAATCAGTCTAACATTAGTTAATGATATTTTAAAGAGAAGTACATTAAATTTAAGCGTAATTTAACATTAATCTAAAATCTTAAACAAAATTTGAAAATAATTATACTTGACGAAAGTTAAACTTACTGAAAGATAATTATCGTTGACTGGGCATGAAAGAGAAACTGAGTCTTTCACCAAGATTTGGCTGTTCCATTTTATTCCATTTAATTGAATTAAAATTATTTGAATTTTATGCATAGAACTTCATTATTTTCAATTATAAGCATTCATTTTATGTTTGCTTCTGTTATTAGATTAAATTTTAATAATTTGTAATTCGGAACAAAGTTGATTCCTAGATATTCCACATTTCTTCCTGCCAGCCTACATAACAAATTTTTTATCACAATTAAATTTGTAATATTCTTGGCACTCTTTTTACTAAGATCTATTTGAGTTATTTATTTAAGCTTACAATTGTATTCTTTAAAACCTGTTAGCCTTTATTATTATATCGCTCTTTGTGAAGGATTTGATAAATGTTAAAGAAATAATCGTTCAATAACTCTCAATGTAAAAATATGAGATTGCTAAAACTTTAACATTTAGCTTGTGTGTTAAAGTATTAATATATATCTACAAATAACACAGAATATTTAATTTCTAAGCTTATATGTATTATGTAATTTATTTGAGAGAATAAATTCTTTACTAATCATTTAAAAATATGTCACATTAATGCTGAAAAATCGAGCAGTAGTTAGTTATATTCATCTGATTGGCTCCAAGTAACGTATACGATGCCAAGATCTGCTCAGGCTACATGATTACTGCATTCTCACCCAAATAGCTGACCATGTTCTCATCTGTTATTCCATTTAGATCTTAATTTGACAGCTTAAGAGAAAATTTAATACCTCTTTACCTTTCAACATATTGTTTGAAATTACTAAGTTTTTTTTTATATTGACATTTATTGATGTGACTTGACAAATTGTAATCGAAACCCGTCTTATTACTGATTTATATTTGTTTTGATTAGCATATGTAATATTCTATTTGTTTCAGAAATGTATTACTTCTTTTCAGAATACTTACATTTAAACAAATGTAAAACTTACCTTAATTTTATTTTAGTAAGACAGATAATTTACATGGTTGAAATAAATGATGTATGGATACAAACAATAGAAGTAAATTACTTTGTCAAGAGCCATTCCTTAATGAAGAATAAGGAATAGATTGTGTTAAAGTAATCATACTTTAACACAATAGATTGGTAGGATGTGAAATCATACTAAATTTTATCAAAACAAAATATTTGTTTCACTTTTAATATATGTAAAAAAATATCAAACATTTACACAAGAAACATCACAGATTGATATTTGAATAAACTTTACAAAAATAATAACTACTGTTTGAAATATATGTAAACTAGTAAAATCAGGAACTAGCTTCAAAACTCTTAAAAAGGAATTTAATTTTTTTATATGTTAAAAAAATCAAACAAATGGATAGAAAGGATATCGCAAATTAAAATTTGAATACACCTGGCAAGAAATAATTGCTTTCCTGAAATATTTGCAAGATAATAAAATCAAAAAGCTGGATTCCAAAATTTTGCTAAGCATTCCAACTCAATAACTCTTTTGTTCCTGTTTCATGCTTATAAGTTTTTCAAAACGTGGAACTACGAGTATGTTGCTGATAGCAGCACGTATGTTTGCCTGTGCATTCAAGCAATTTCTGGATTTTGTCTTAATTGACAAAAAAGTGATAAAACCTGAATCACATAACGATGTTGTCGCAAGTGGAATGAGCACCGCTATTGCAGTTTCACGAAGTCTTGGAAATGAAACCATAGCCGAGCACCAAGTCTCTTCCAAAGTTTTACTCACAAATTTCAAGAGCATGGTTTGAAAGCAGTTTTATAAGATCTTCTTTCAACTCTACAACACCTGACATTTCGTTGAAATCGAAGGTGTATGGATTCTAATTCATTCTTCAGAAGATTCAAGCTTCTCTACGTCAAAATATTTATCAAATGACTTTGAAAGCATTTCCAAATGAGCCACAATTTCTCCATAAATACTAGGAATCAAACTTTGGTTTTAACCAAGAATTAAAATACTATTAACTTAGGGTTTCCATTTTGTTGTTGACTTAAGCTTTTAAAAATGTCCATAAAAAATATCATATTCTTAAAAATGCTGAAATTTCCTTAAACCAAGGAAATTTCTTTAAAGTAACAAGCATAATTCTCGCACCCGCAAGGGTTGTCATCACTCCGGGTTGGGAACCCTTGCTCTAGGTGGACTACAAGTTTTTCAACTTAAAAAGAATTCAAAGACCTTGGTTTGAATTCTTGTTTAGCAAATCATGAGAAGTTGTGACTTTGGGAAATTTATCATGCTTTCCTTTCTCATAACTTTAGAAGTGAATCTTAAATATTTCCAATATTTTTTGAAAATTTTTACGTAATTAGCTGAAAAGTAATAGACTCGTCTTTCTTGACTGATAACTTTCCCTAATTTAACCCCCTTAGCCAGGTTAACCCCCTAGTTAAGTGATTACCTATGAAGTGGTTGGACTGGGGTTTAATACCCACTCTGACCTTTGATTTAGTTACTCAGGAGGTGAAGAAATCTGACCTCCTCAGAGGGAAATGTTGTCCCTCTGAGAGGATGTTAAACCATTGGTCCCGGGTCTGTACGATGTCAGATACTAATTAAAGATCCCTACACTAAATGCGCTTAACTCAGACTAAATTTAGGACTCCCAATGTAGAATCAATCTTCATTGTGTAGTATCACAAAGGGTCAATGTTTGCCCAATGTGTGTTCCCTTGTGGGACTGCCACTGCAACCTAAACTACTCTATCTTACCCTTAATTTCATTTTATTAAATAAATTTTTTTGACACAATATTTATTAAGTATAGTAAGGTGCTTAACTATACCGTGTTTGTCATATTTCATATATTTAAAATCATCTGTTTCTTTTTGAAAAAATTCCCAATTGAAAACTGTTCTTCAACTTTAAAATCAAAAATTTTTTTGGAAGGTTGAGTAATTTTGGGATTAATCGAAAATTAATATTGTGACTTCAATAGTTCTTTAGACATAGTTATTTATTTTCATCTTTCATCTCCTTAAGTGTTTTGAAATATTGTATATCAGTTCCCTATACCATATATCTATAAACCAACTGAAGAGTTAGGAGACTCTGCAATAATTCATTGGTCGTGGACTTGTCTTCACACTTCTTCCAATAATTTCCTCATTATACTGGCTAATTTTGTATTGAACACAATGCAGTTCTGTCTGCTTGTTCCTATTATATCCAACCAATTTTAATGTAATGGGCACAATCATGGTTTCTTCATCTGTAAACTTATTTTTGCTATGTTGAAGCAAGCATTCTTGCTACTCTATCATTCTTGGTTTGGAATCGGATAAGTAAGTTTGATCAACTCCGACTCTATGTATATGTTAAGAAAAAATGACATCTAATTGATCATTGATTAGTTGTTGCTCAGTCTCGTTCTCATAATGAATATAACTTTTAACCTAAATAACTAAGAAAGAAATTATTTTGTTTCATACTTAGTTACAGTCACCTAAGTACGTGATATTATTACTAAAGTTTAAATTTTACAAAAGTTTCAAATTTATTTTAACGTTTTTTACTTAAAATGAATACCAGCCACCTACGTGACGCCAAATTATTACATTTATTTACTGATGAATGCAATAATTTCATTAGATTTTATACTCACAAAAACAAGTGTCTTATTTCAATAAAAATCAAGAATCTTGCATCATTTATGAAATAGGAAATGCTCTGCTTCAGAGAACACACACTTATTCCTACCAATCACACAATCCCACTCCAGCCTACCACAACGCCAAATATTCAACCTAAATCTGATATTAAGTTTTGTAAAAGGGTGCAACATATAGATTGATTTTCAGTCGATTCTCTTAAAAAATTTCTAAGTCAATGTAAACTATGTAAATAAATGTAATGAAATCCGATAAGCATAACAGGTTCATATTCAATTTTCATAGTTTTATTGCCCTTTGTGGTAATTAAAATCTCAGGAATTTTTTTTATAAACTGATAATTTTCTGTTCAACTTTCGGCAAAATTTGTTAATAAGTTGTTTAGCGTAAAAAAAATTTGGAAAACAGAAAATGTACTATAAAACCCCTTTGGTTAATGCAATTTTGAAAAAAGTTACCTCAACTCATCCTCACATAATTATCTATTTTCAGGTGTATTTTTATTCTTATTCGTCAAACTGTATGCCTTGTATCACCCTCACAAACTTTCGAATTGAATAGTAAGGTATAATTTTTACATTTTAATTGAAAAAAAAATTATTTGTTGTTTTAAAAATCTGAAGTTTTTTTTCAGTTAATACTTTTGTAGCCTTAAAGATAGTACCAAAATTTCAAGACTCTAGAATTCATACTTTAGGAGACAAAAAATATCTAAAAACACATTTTGGCAAAAAAAGTGGCTTTCCCTCCCAATGTTAGGACCATTTTAATTTGATCCATCAAAGATTCTGGACTGCAGAATTGTCTAAACAAGATTTTGGATACGCATTCACCCACCCACCCACGCGCAGACATAATCGAAAAAACGTCATAAAACGATTTTGGGGACCTCAAAACATGTAATTCCGTTAAAATCTAGAAATCGGATTTTTTCATGATCACTATACTTTACTATAGTGAAGTAAAAAATACTCATATACTGAAGCAATGCAGCTATATAAAACAAGAGATATTGCCTACAAAAGAGAGAAACTTTAATAAATAATCCAAATATTTTTAGATTATTTTGTATATCTCCTCGGTTTGTTTAGGCCTATGAAAAAGGTTTTAAATAAAAACCAAAACGCTAATATTGAAATTTTGGTTTAAACCTGAAAAATTTACCAAGTATTGATAAATTTGAACGTGTTTCCATTGCTTTGACAAAGCTATTGCTTTCGTTAGCGCTGAGTACAATTCATAATCTATGAACTTCAGTTAAGGAGGACTCGATAGTATTTCCTACAACGTGGATCTTTCATACATGGTCAGTTTGGTTTCTAAAAGTTTCTTCCAATACCCTAACAAGACTTTTTTTTGCCAAGGCTTTAATGTAGAAAAAATGTAGAAAAAAAACGTTCAATGTCAAATGTCATAGTTCTACCATATCATAAGTTATTGGAAACACTTCCTAGGTTTGCTTAAAATCTGGACTTTAATATGTTTTTTCGAATCGTATTATCGTAGGTAATTTGTTAATTAAAAATCTATATTATAGTGGTATGTATAAAATTGTGTGAAACGTTGTCATAAAATGTACATTATATCAAGTGATAAATCACTTGAAATGTGTATAAGATAACACCAATACAACGTAATTGGAGGTGAACAAAGTACGAGTACTTTGTACGTAGCATAGTACGTAGAACGAGTAAGTACTCGTGGAACCTTGTTTTTGAATTTTAATAATGAGAATCATGATATGTATTAGCCAAATCTAAAATGATCACGTATGAAAATTTTTTTGTATGGAACACCATGGAGTCATCTTTAATTAAATTTGATAGATTAAATACTATAAACATTAATAACGTTTAGTTTAAGTTCTACTCAGTGTTAACGATAGCAATAGCTAGCTCTGTCTACGAAGGTTAACAGCTAGCAGATAACTTTTACTTATTTCTTCCTAACTCCTTTGTTTACCCTGACTTATCTTGTAGCGCCTTATCTTCCCTTTTTTGCCCTTTAAACCCTTTAAAATACCCCTGTTGCTTCAAAAATCTTAAGTCACATTTCAAGTGATCTCTATCTTAGTTGAAATATAAATTATTATAAATTATTTATTTGAAGGTAACATTATCTCATTCGAGATAGAAACATAATGAAACTTTTACAAATTTCTTGATTCATTGATTTTTGATTTCATTAAACTGATTATTGGAAAAATAATTTTATTTTGAGCTTATTCTGATTATGTGGTCATATATCACTACAACATTATATCATTAACATGATAAATAATTGAAAGTATACTTAATTGTATTACATTATATTTTAATTAAGTATATTTTTCTATTTATCTTTTTTTGAGTTCAGTTCTTAAGTTTGTTGGTCTAAGAAGAAAATAAGTGGAAACAACATTAAGTTTTTATAGTAATTTGAAGTTAGTGGAAAGTTGTTTGATGGTGTAACGCTCGTTAAGTCATTGATAAAACAATTTTCTTCTATTCAGTTGATCTATTTTTATAGTTAACTATAATTAACAAGGACTTCAGTTGATCAATACAATTACATAAAATAGACGTCACACTGTATTAATAGATTTCTGTAAGAGTTGTGGTCCAATTTTTGAATCAGGCTCAGTGCATTGAAAATACCGACGCAATGAACAGGACGTGACGGGTCAAGCAGTATTTCTAACTCAAAAAGATAAGTGACGAATGAGTTTGCCATAACAAACAAGCAGGTTTAGCACCAAATTTAACCAAGACCTTGGACCCAAATAGATGACAGGGCCACGGGCTCACTGGAACCTCGCCAGCCATTCTCCGCCATCCTCTTTGATTTCAATGAGTCACCACTTTTCCCACCCTCTCACAGTACAGCCATTAAGCTAGTTTAACTTTAGCCTTTCTTTCATTGTTTGAAATCGTGGTCAGGTTTTTAAATGAATTGGACAGAAGAACCCCCCCCCCCCCCCCCCCAATATGTGGTGATTAACATGGGTAAGAAATCAAGGGATAAATCAAGATAATAAGGAGATCGAAACGATTCTATTTGTTTTTTTTCTACTTAAGTATTTAAAATAAAACTTTATAGCAGCACAGGAATCAAAAGTTTATGTTAACAACTGTTTTCTTCTATGAAGGTAACTAAGATGTGCTACGATTCAAAGCTGCATGAGCTGTCATCCATATTCTAAATAACCAAAATGCAGAAATTATTCGTAACAAACTTTGTTGCAAAAACATATATTCATGTGAGTAACGGACTTCCTGTATAAAATCAAAATGGAAGACCTACTGTTCATGGTTACCTCAGCTATAGGCCTTAATTATATTTAGTCGGATGTACAAGTTTGCGACTATAAATCATATTTGGTTAGCAGATATGTATGTGAGCGAACATTTCCTGCTATAAAACCCAATATAACAGGGTAGCCTCGTGAAGGCTGAAAGTCAGAGTTGAGTGTCAGAGGCGCTTAATCACTCCATTACTACCCCAGAGGGGTGGATAAATGATCAGTGGTTTCCTAAGCAGGGATAAACTTTATGCCCCATTTTCTTCTCACCGATCTCTATATTTTAGTTGTTATCACTAATTAGATTTACTTCATTAGTTTCTGACAGAAAAATGTCAGTTTTGGGAAATATTTATTGTATACATTTTCTAAAGATTTATTAAATTTAAAGATTTGTGCTTTTTATTTTAATTGAATTTTTATAAATTTCTGGTTTCTTAATAGAACTGTGGGAAAATTATAATATGAGATTGCATTTGACAAAGGAACTTTAGGTAATAGTTTTGCTGTAACTTTCTTAGAAGAAAGTACCAGTTTAGAAAACAATTATTATATACACATTACATAAATTAATGTATTTACTTAACTACATATTAAGCAAAATAATATGTTATTTTTATAATTAGTTAATCAAAAATTAATAAATTATTCCAATTAGTTTTAATTATTCTAGTTATAACAAAATTGCTAAAAAATAAACAACCTTGTCTTAAGTAAAATAAGTATTTGTTTTACAGGCCGGTAGAAGGATCGTTGACTGACATCAGAGGACAGAAGGCAAAATCACACATTTTACGAGAAATCCTGGACTTATGTAACTGCATCCACGACGTTGGAATATATAACAAGCAAGTCAGGTCAAAGGATCCAGACCCCGATGATGAACCTCCTCCAGACGATGAAATCATTGTCACGTTCGGAGAAATTTTCCAGGTCAGCTTTCAATAATTAGGTGTCAAATTAATTAAGGATTAATTAGTAGGTCATTGTTCGTATTATATACAGTATTATCTATGTGAGCTTTCACATTTACTTGAACATATTTGTGTATGTTTCTATAGCTATCGTTTATGATACAAGTCAGTGCATTTTACATAAAATAAAATCAGAATATATATATAAAAGTCAATGTAGATAAAGAAACATAGAGAAATTATAAACACACACTTACAGTCTCTAATTTTCGGGTTGAATTCTAATTTTTCTGATAAGAGAGGGAAGCGCACTGGTACAGAGAAGGTTGGAGACCAACAATGTTGCCGCATAAGCGCCCGGAGAATAAGGTAAACCAAAATCAATTTCTAATTAAATTAAAAAATATGAAGAAATAATAATAAATAAGTAAAATATAAACTGAGGGTTGAATAGAGGAAACGGTACATAAATAAAAGTTGCGAACTAAGCGTTGATAAAAAATAGAATCAAATAAAACATAAAATGGTATTAAGAATACAAATAATGATATTAACTAAATAAAATAAAATAATTCAAAAAAGAAATGAAATAAATAAATAATAAAAGATAAAAAATGTATTGAGGAAAAAAATGACATAAAACTAAATGCAATGACAAGGAACTAATTAAATGAAGCATTTTCTCTTCAGATTAAGGCCAGGTGCACTACGCACATTTAGCAACCAAATATGGGCTTCTTTGGAAGCTAGTAGAGCTTCAAAACCAAAGTAAGAAGTCATCAATTATAGAACTAATCATTTATATATTTGATTGACGTTGATTTTTTACATGAAAGAATTTTATTCTTCTTACATCGGTTCAAACCAAAAAATAGAGACTGTAAGGGTGTGTTTATAATTTCTCTATGTTTCTTTGTCTACATTGAACTTTATTTGTCCGTTTCGGATCGTATTTTTATCGAAAATATATATATATATATCTCCGTCCATTCCTCTACACTCAATGATAATATAATTCATAACAAGAAAATCTACATTTGATATTACGTTTTGTTCAAGGCTGCAACCTATAGATCGATTAGATCTATGACTACCTACCCTACCTTCAGCGTGGAAAAATTATTGAATGCCCTCTCCCCCTTTAAATATTTTTATCAAGAAAGGGGTAATTTGTAGTCTTTATCCTATCCAAGTCTATTAACTCGCATTCAGATATAATGTAATCAAAGGTTTCCACCTTTTTAGACCGAGAGTCTACATTCTTCGTATGATATCAAATACAGCTTCATTTCATAGTAGTTAAGTAGACTAATTTCTAATACATGTTCTACATATATTTTTACATTCTTCCTTTGAAGATATAGTTTTCTTTGCAAATGTAAGTTTAGTCGGAATGACCTTTTTAAAGTAAATTGTACACGGTTGTCAGTTCCACTCCAGTGAAAGCTGAAATGTGTAGAGCAAAAATGCTCCGACTGCAGGATATTGTTTGGTCTCAGACATTTCCAAATTGTTTACTGGCTCTATAAGCGTGGCCACGCTTCTTTTTGTATCAAAATTTTGCACATGATATCATTGGTTTTACCCAGCAGTAATAAAATTTTTGTAAAGCCAAAGAAAAGATTTCTTGTTATGATCCTATGTTCTACGAAATAATCTCTTACACCAGAATAGTGTTTTTGTTCACTTAGCTCCAGTGTATCTGTTACATGGATCATCCAATTTAATCTTTCACCTAAAGAATATCCAACAGTATGTCCGTAACTTCGATTAGATTTAGGTTATTCTTTTTATCCTTCAGAAAGTTATATGTTCCGTTTTACGTGTATTTATCATCTGAAAGGCAGCACCATTAAGCATTATTCTTCTTCTATTAAAACTGTTTTCACAGATACTTGCATATTGTAACTATTATATAGAGTGTTCAATAGGTCATCCTCAACTAATTACTACAATAGAAATGACACCACACCTCCATGAGGACATCCTTCAGTGTTCACAACTTAAGTTGTATATCCAATACTTACACTATTTATTCTTTTACAATATTACTGCAATCTGTTCTGTACTTTGTGGATTAATTCATCTATATATTAGTGTTCACTCAACAATTCGACGGCGTCTATCATGAGCTCCTTCTACATTCAAGAATTAAGCCTAAGTGATTTCATTAAGACTTCAAAATTCTTTTATTTTTTTTAAAAAAATTAATAAATATTTATTTTTACTTTACTATAAGTAAAGTATAGTGATCGTGAAAAAATTCGATCTCGAGATTTTGACGGAATTACATGTTTTTAGGTCCCAGAAGTCGTTTTATGAAGTTTTTACGATGATGTCTGTGTGTGTGTGGGTGGGTGGGTGGGTGGGTGGGTGGGTGGGTGCGTGTGTTAGCATTGCTTGTTACCACGCTACGGTCCAGAATCTTTGATGGATCAAGTTGATATTTTACACAAAAATGGGCCCCATAAAGACGAAGATCCCTATTGTTTGGGAAGAATTATGCATGATGTGAAAGTCACTTTTTTTGCCAAAAACCATTTTTTTTAAAACATTTATTTCTCCTATACTGATAACCCTAGAGTTTTGAAGTTTTGACATTATCTTTGAGGTTACAAATGGAACAAACGAAAAATATATTCAGAATTTTAAATCAACAGAAAATATTTTTTTTTTGAATAAAATGTACAAATTTTGACTTATAATTCAATCTCAAACCTTGTGAGAGCGATACAAGCCATACTGTTTGATGGACAAGAATGAAACTATGCCTATTAATAGAACATTATGTGTACAATGAATTGAAATATTTTTTTTCAAAATTAGATTCGCTAAAGGGGCGTTTTGACCAAAAATGGAACAAAAAATTAGCAATTTATAAAAAAAAAATCATGAAGTTTAAATTATGGGAAAGAGCAATAACGCTATATAAACTGTTTGTTTATCTTAGACTAAGAGATCACCTGCTATACTTGTCGAATTTTTTATATTTTTTTTCATTGTTTACATTGACTTAGAAATTTTTTGAGCGATTCCACTGAGATAAAATTGATATTTATAAAGGAACAATTTAAATTGTTTATTGACTTATATGAGGTGTAAGAGGAATAATATTGTGCAGGAAAATGATAACACTCACTCAGAAAAAATTCGTATATATGTTATTTGATAAAGGGGAAGGAAAATGATCTTATTAAATACTAAGAAGCCATAAAATTCAAAGTATAATAATTCTATAAAAAAAACCAAAAATGTAAAAGATACTTCAAAATTGAAATTTTTCGTTTAGAGATTAATAAATGTAATTATCGTACATCTTTAATTATAAATCATATTAAAACAACATGTTTTCTTCGATGTTTATGATGTTTTTCAGAGAAAATAAGGGTATTTTCCTGTTTTAAATTTGAAAATTTTACTTTAATATTCAATGTAGAAGGATGTCAAGTAACGATGTAAGAAATCCACTGGCTATTTGAACAAAAGCCATGTTCTCTTGTAGGAGAATATTTCGTTTCTAGAAATGTTCACATGGGTTTTTCAGAAATGTTATTACTGCTGTAGTTATACTAATGAAATTTTTTGTATCAGCTGTGTGATGTACAAAAATAAGCTTATATATTGATATGTCCTTCAATCACTATCTGTACTACCTCAGGAATAAAAGACTAATAATCATATCCCATTTAGATGTTTACATTATGCCTAAAAGAGACGTTATATATTAAATAATCATGAAATTTGATATTAAGTTACTTATAGTAAAGTTGAGTGTAGGCCACTCCAGATTTTTTTAAACGTAATATCTAAGGTATTATAACTTCCCTTATGAAGATGTTTATGTGCTTAAAATTCTCATATTACTATAGGTAGGGCATTTGATATTTTCAATGAGTTTGTTTTTATTTTAATGTGGCTATAGTTTGGGCATAAAATCCAAAGCTATGGTAAATATTATAAAAAATCATAGTTGGTCAGTTAATATTCATTATAGTCATATGAATAGTGAAAGAAATATAGTCATATTAATTCTAATATGACTATATTTATTTTATTAGTCAAAACAAACTTGAACTCATGTTTTTATTGTTATTATTATTAGCAGTAGTAGATCCATCAAAGGGTGTGGTCTGTAGCGTGCTTACAAACTTTTGGATATATACTTACCCACCCAAACCGCACGCACAGGCACACACACACACACACACACACACAACACACAGATATATTCTAAAAAAAAAAGAATCCAAACAAATTAAAGAGAGTTCAACGCCTTATTTATTTAAAGATAATGAAAGGTTTTAGAACTATCAGTTATGACGCTGAACTGGTTAGAGTGGATTTTAAACATATTTTAGTCAAAATTGAAGAAATAATCTTAGAATGCAAAATCACTAGAAATGGAAAAAACGAAGAATTATTATTCGAGCATGCAGAATTGTAGACTGGAATCGACGTTAACCTCAGCACTAATGGATTTGACAATGACAATATCTCTTATGAAGTATGCACAGACGTTAGTAAGACCTATTGAAGGTGTGGATGCGTATCCGCTCTCTTCAAGACAACTGAGTTATTTGAGTACCACATATATAAACTTGGATCAGTCTGTAGTAATAATCAAGTGGAACTTTTTGCTATTCTAAAAGCATTCTAATGGATTAAAGAAATAATTTATTCTGTGGAAAACATTTGTACCGCTGTTACAATTGAAACTGGCAGCCAAATATCAACAGATACAATTCAACAGAAACATCCACTGTCCAATATCAGAAGAAATAACAAAAGAAATACTTTCTATGAACAATTGTAAGATTGAAATTGAGTGGATCAAAGCTCAAATAGGGATGAAAGGGAACAAACTAACTGACCTATTAGCAAAAGAGGCAGCTGATGGTAACAAGATGGTTAGCTATGACAAAACACCAATTACGTATGAAGAGTAAATTGGCTGGGAAGAGCAGAGCGAAATGGCAAGATGATGAGAGGTCCTCAATAAAAGGAAGAGAAACTAAATTATTTATACCGACAACAGAATTCCGAAAAAAAAATATCATTCCATCTAGCAATAAATTATAAATTGACATAAGTACTGACTGGGCACGGACGGACAACATCGTACCTAACCCGATTTCACAGAATACCAGAAGATGCATGCAACTGCGCCCATAGCACATCACAGACCTGATAACATCTCTACCACTGCCCTATCCTTGACCACCACAGAGGACTTCTGATCCTCTGATCCTGGTCACTGGTTGCTCTTGACCAGCAGCCAGATCAGAACTTCTGTCAGCACAATATTTTAAATTCTTTATGAATTTAATAAAATAAATCGATTTAGATATTTTTTAAAGTATAATATGTATTTCCGTCTGCTATTATATTTAATTTAAGATGCTAGCTAACAATATCGTATACACTTAAATTTTGTTAGTTAGTTTTATGTATTAGAATATTATAACATATTACACCCCGTGAGACACATGTTTTGTATATTAACTCATAAGCTCTCAACCAGCAGAAGTAATATTGGGCGAAGAAAAACACACAAACGTACCTTCCCCTACTCTCCCACATACACACAGACTTTGGAGACCTGAAAACATGTAAATCAATCAAAATCTTGAGATCAATTTTTTTCATGATTGCTATACATTACTTATAGAAAAGTAAAAAGAGATTGAGTAAAAATATCAGTAATGAAACTGTATAAATAAATAATGAATTATTAAGTTTTTTTTAATATTGTTGTTCTAGAACAGGGGTCGGCAACCTGCGGCTTGCGAGCCACATGCGGCTATTTGGATGTAAAGCTGTGACTCTTTAGTTTCATATGCAAATAGTATTTATTATTAATAAAAATATTAAAAATCGTTTTGAACCGATTAACGAGGATTACACACCGTTTTTATCTCTCAGCCACTTGTAAAAAGCTTTTCGCCACAACCCTCCCCCGTGAAACGCATAGTCACTGTCGTCAGTTCGTCGGAAGCTCTCGAATGACCAGAAATGTATGTACGTAACGCAACAAAAGTGGAAAGCTTTAAAAGAAATGCTGCAATTTGAGGCACTTATATTCATCTCGTGGAATAGTCTTCCATATAACGACACTGAGATGAAGAAGTTAGCATTTGGAGTGCTCTCTTCGGATCGACATATTCGTGCGTACAAACGTTCTCTTTCATTAATATAATTAAAAGTAAATTAAGAAGACAACTAACAAATGAAAATTTAGTGCCGTGTTTGAAAGTTAAAACAATTTATGGGCCAAATTTTCTCAAAATTTTTAAATTCATGCAAAGCCAACACTTACGTTTGTTAGCTCAATTTCGTTATTGAGTTACAAGCTAGTGTTGTAAGTAACTGTTTAAGTTTTTTGATTTTTTACTTCAATAATAAGTAATTATCTAATAATGCCATATATATAAATATATATATTAATGTATGAGGGCAGCAAATCTTCCCGTAGGCATATTTGATTAAAGTAAACAGCAGCTTCTGCGTTCACGACTTTTAGGCTGGACTGCTCTAGTTTTCAAATTAAAAACTATAGCAGACCAGCCTAAAAGTCGTGAACGCAGAAGCTGCTGTTTACTTTAATCATATATATATATATATATATATATATATGTATACAAAAATAAAGTTTATCGGGACTCAGTCAGTTCTTCAAGTTCAGGTTCATGAACCTGAAGAACTGACCGAGTCCTGATAAACTTTATTTTTGTTTCTATTCCACGGTCGATACTTTTATCAATATTTATATATATAATATATATATATATATATATAAAAGTTTTTATATCAATTTTTATATTGTTTTTATAATTTATAATTATAATTTTTTATAATTTTATAAATATCATATACAATTTTATTTATATCATCTATAATATAATATATATATATATATATTTGTTTTGATAAACACTACTTATATATGAATAAATAAATATTTTTTCTTATGAATAAATAGTTTATTCATTTTTTTATTAAACAACTTTATTTGTGGAAGTACTATTTATTGTTGGCAAGAAAATTTTTCGTAGCTCTTTAAAAACTTTGAAATTTTGTAAATTGTAATTTTTGGCTCTTTCGACTCAAAAGGTTCTAGAACAATAATATTAAATTTGTTATAGCTGACAAAACAAATGAAATCACCAAATTGATTCACTATAATCTTGATAATACATCATGGGAGGTATATTATAAATTCATAAAAATAGTTAAATTAAAATAAAACAAAAAATCACGGGTCAACGGGTTTTATATTAAGTTTACTTATAGCAAAGTATAGTGTTGTAAATTTCAGATTTTTTAGTTGCAACACTAAATATATATTAATATTTTTACTAACAAATTGTTCACTAGCTACTTTTCTGATGACGACTTATGCCACTTACATAGTATATTGATCTTCTCCTGTAAATATAAAAAAAAAAGCAATTGAGATATATCATCTAGTTTTATAAGAATTTACCAAATTAACAACATTTGTGAAAATATAAATGTTAGAAATTTTAATTCCAGTATTAAAAACTCTGGAGTGGCCTTCACTCAACTTTACTATAAGTAACTTAATATCGAATTTCTTGAGTACATACACAATTGAGTCTCAATTAAGCATAATTGAAACATCTAAATGGAATATGATTATTAGTCTTTCATTCCTGAGGTAGTACAGATAGTGATTGAAGGACATATCAATATATAAGCTTATTTTTGTATATCACACAGCTGAAGCAAAAAATTTCATTAGTATAACTACAGCAGTAATAACATTTTTGAAAAACCCATGTGAACATTTCTAGAAACGAAATATTCTCCTACAAGAGAACATGGCTTTTGTTCAAATAGCCAGTGGATTTCTTACATCATTACTTGACATCCTTCTACATTGAATATTAAAGTAAAATTTTCAAATTTAAAACAGGAAAATACCCTTATTTTCTCTGAAAAACATCATAAACATCGAAGAAAACATGTTGTTTTAATATGATTTATAATTAAAGATGTACGATAATTACATTTATTAATCTCTAAACGAAAAATTTCAATTTTGAAGTATCTTTTACATTTTTGGTTTTTTTTATAGAATTATTATACTGGGAATTTTATGGTTTCTTAGTATTTAATAAGATCATTTTGCTTCCCCTTTGTCAAATAACATATATACGAAGTTTTTTTGAGTGAGTGTTGTCCTTTTCCTGCCTCCTGTAGTCTGTTATAAGTTTGCTATGAATGTATATTGAGTAAAAATATATTAGTAATTAGCCAGTTTACATATTTAAATCGAAGTCAAAGCCAGCTATTCAATATAACTTAAATCTTTTATAGTTGGTAGCTTCTAATTTTTGAAAAAAATAAATATGAACTATTAGACTAGAATTGTAAAAAAAAAACTGGATATTTCTCAACAAACATAAGTCCTCTTTCTTGAGGAAAGAGTCCATTCATTACATTTCAATATCATGGAAAGGTACTACATTCACAATTATAATGTAATTATAACTGATATTAAGTTTTGCTCAAGAGTGCAATATATAGATTTATTAAATCATTTTATGAGACAAATCCATCATGCCATGGAAGACAAAGGTAATTTATTTATGTTTATTGGCGGTGATTTTTTTACATGTAACAATATTATTCCTCTTACATCTCGTATAAGCCAATAAACTATTTAAATTGTTCTTTTATAAATATCAATTTTATCTCAGTGGATTCACTCAAAAAATTTGTAAGTCAATGTGAACAATGTAAAAAATATAAAAAATTCGACAAGTGTAGCAGGTGATCTCTCAGTCTAGGATAAACAAACAGTTTTTATAGCGTTATTGCTCTTTCCCGTAATTGAACCTTCTGATTTTTTTCTTATGAATTGCAAATTTTTCGTTCCATTTTTGGTCAAATTTCATTATTTTTTAATGAGCCGTTTAGCGTCAAAAAAACATTTTCTGAAAACAGAAATCGTACTGTAACGTTTTAGCGAATGTAATTTTAAAAAAAAAGTATCTCAACACATTCTCCACATAATGTTCTATTTTTAGGCATAGTTTCATTTGGATCCGTCAAACAGTATGGCTTGTATCGCTCTCACAAGGTTTGAGATTGAATTATAAGTCAAAATTTTTACATTTTATTGAAAAAAAAATATTTTCTGTTTTTTACAATTCTGAATATATTTTTAGTTTGTTCCATTTGTAACCCCAAAGATAATGTCAAAATTTCAATACTCTAGGGTTATCAGTTTAGGAGAAATAAATGTTTTCTAAAAAAGGGTTTTTGGCAAAAAAAGTGACTTTCCCATCATGCATAATTCTTCCCAAACAATAGGGATCTTCTTCCTTATGGGGCCCAATTTTGTGCAAAATATCAACTTGATCCATCAAAGAGTCTGGACCGTAGCGTGGTAACAAGCAATGCTAACATACTGACCCACCCAAACACACTGACATCATCGAAAAATCTTGATAAAACGACTTCTGGGACCTCAACATATGTAATTCGGTCAAAATCTCGAGATCAAATTTTTTCACGAATACTAATACTTTACTTATAGTAAAGTAATAATGCTGTATTTTTTAAAATTGTTATTCAGTAGTAGTGTTTATTCAGTAGTAATAAGTGATGTTACTAACTTATTTTTAGTAAACTTAGAGAACTTCATGGCTGTTCACACAGCAATCTCAATCTTTTTTCAATACAGAAATGTATTTCTTACTTTATCAATGCCAATTTTTAGCCAAGATTCAAATAATTTAATTTTTAATTCTAATTCAGTTAAGTTGTTTTACTTACCTTTGTAAACTTTGGCCTTTAGCTTTTCCTTTATAAACACTATCTGACTAGTTGAAAGGGCTATAACAAAGACGGGTAAACTATGGTTTTTGGCCAAATGTACATGGAAAGATTTTTTGTGACCCACAAAGTCCGAATACCATAAATATGTTATTTGGGGCCAACTTGTTAAATTTGAATAACTCATTTTTACTCATCATCTAATAATAGAGTGTTAATATATCACCGATAAATTTGGCAATCTGACAACATTGTTCCTAAGAAAATGATTATGTGTTCTGTCACATATTTTTTCATAAACATGACTTCATGTCAGTATTCACTGCTAAGACATGACCTCTATAAACTCATATAAATATACTATCCCCGCAATTAAAGTTCAGATGTCAAAGGATCGATAACTTTACATAGAATCTTTTGATATTGTAAATGATCTGGACAACCACCTTGATATTTTCATTTTAATATCTTGATATCATTTAATATTACGGTATCGTATTTTGTGGCATATCACATTGAGGCGTCTGATGGACTCGCTAAAGCTGTTTATTTTGGGTTATCAAATGCTAAGTGTTACTCCCACATGGATTAAAAAAAAAGTACACCGTATATTTCATAATAGATGAAATAACTTGAGCATTTAATATATGCCAAATATTTCATGATTGGATGATGCCATCATACTTGGTATATTCAAGTTCTTCTTTCTAGTTGAAGATAAACAACCCCCAAAACCAGTCGAACAACCCCTGTGTCATCTAATAATGCAATTTCAAGGAACCTCTATGGCACTAACAATATGCCTTATTTAATATCCCAAATAATCTAAGCATCTTGCAGTATGTGATATCCCTACATTGAGGGTGAAATTAGAGTAAAATAATAATTTGTAAATTCTTAATAACTTAATGAAAATTGTATTTCTATTGAATAGTGTACTAATTCGAAAAGATTAAACAAACAGTAGATGGAGTGAGAAACCAATGTGTATTAAGAGTGGACAAATTTAACGAAAAAATCTGTTCTGAACTGGAATGATTTCGTTGTAATAAGTTTTAAGAACTCCAGTATTAATTACATTTTTACTAAAGTTAAATTTTATTCCTTATAGATTAATACATTATTTCTATAATCTTAAGAAAAATAATTAATTGAAATAATAACGCTTAATGCCAATAATTATCACTTAATTTTTAAATTTCAATAAAATGGACCAAAAAATGAATTATCTGCATTCTTTGTCAAATACCTAGGATTTCAATATATCGGAATAAAGCTTGCGAATATTTTCACTCGTAGCGCTGTTAGAAAGACACAGTTTCCGGGAATCTTATTTATAAAACATATATCATTATTTTTATCTCTCTCTCTCTCTCTCTCTCTCTCTCTCTCTCTCTCTCTCTCAATTTACTCTGTACATACAGAAAATATATTATATATATTTTACTGCTATTTGTTTAATATTCACATAAACGTTATCAGAGTCACTGAAAAGTTCGTTTATTCGTATTCCAGAACAACTCTACCGGATCGAATTCTATTGCATTAACTGTCAAGTTAAAGTACCGCAACAAAGATTTCTTAAATACGTGGGGCAAATTTTGTAAAAATATTTTTCCTTATATAGTATCCTCCAAAAATATGTAATATGGGTGATACATAACTTGATCTTATAAATAGCTTGATCTTATTTCTGGGAGGCACTTAAATATATTTTTTAACACACACACACACACACAAATACATGCAAACAAATTTATAAAACCTATTATATTGGAACCAGGCCCATTTAAAACATGCATTTATATGGAAAAGTCGATATGGAAACTTTGATCTGAATGTAATAGTTTCATTTTTGTATATTTCATGTAGAGATTACTTGAAAGTAAAAATCAGGTGCGAAACACCACAAAAATTCGATTTACCTCTTTAAACTAGTAGAACTCCCGAATTCACACAGGTAAACGATAAAATGTAATAACATTAATTAACTTTATTAGCATTTTTGTTTAAAATATTTGAATACTTGTTATGGTATTTCAATATTGTTGATTTTTCTTTGCTAGAATCAGCCTATCAAATTAAGAACAGTTCACTTCTTCCTACTAGATCAAAAAATAAAAGATTATAAATGAATTATAGTTATATGCATGAATTAAGAAAATAATAACTTATAATTATTACTTAACAATCATTAGTTCTTAATTTCACCACTGGGAGAAATTCAAACGAATGCAACATAATCAGATCTTAAAGAGCAAAAAAATGGCTCTTTAAGAATACATGAATCACTATCAGGAGAATGTCAAAGTATATCGAGTGACAAACCAATTCTACAATTTCATAGATTAGAGCTTTCGAAGGTTTGGATAACGTCAGAATGAAAAATTTGAATCAAAATTGTGGATAACATTTTTTGGATTGACTACGTTTTTCAGAATTTCTGAGATGTTAATAATTTTTCAATATTTCCTGCACATTACTTAGGAAAAGATTTCACGATTCCTACCCTTAGTGTGGATAATTTGCAAAATTAATATTTTCCAAATGTTATTTCCCTGATTTTTGTCTCCCTCAGTTCAATCAAATTTAATCTTTCTTATTTATGATTTACTGAATTTTATTTAATACTAGCAAACGTACCCGTCTAGGACGGAATCAAAGAAATTTTATTATACTTGGTATTCCAAAATATCATGGAACACTATACCAATTATAGTATTATACTAATACTATAATTAGAAATTATAGAATAGTAGAAAATACCATTATTAGTACAGTGTTAGACAAATGCCTCTGTATACACGACATTAGCTGTTTGTCCTTCAGGTTCACGGAAGAACAAACAGTTGGAACCTCTGACTCTTGAGCAAGTAAACTACAGTTGACCATGTGAGAAAAACTTGGTCTCGCTAACTTGAATTCCTGCGTTAGATAAAGTCTCCCTTTGCGACTTAGCGAAATAGACTCTGACGGGACTTTGCAATCATTTCAACGGAAACAGACAGTGGCTAGGATTCAAGGGTATGTGTGGTATACATACAGACTCCCCATTCAACACCCAGTCATGATGGCCGCCTCTACAGCACATCTGTGCAGAGCACAAACACCGAGTCGTGTCCCGTTGCACAGTTTTGGGGCACTCATGTTTCGTAACATGAAATTTGTTACTGCTACTAAATTGCAGCATGATTGGTGCTCCTTCTTTAAGTTTTTACTCATGAACAGGCAGTCCAGAAGAAATAAATTCAGAGTCAAGAAATTCAATTAGATAATGAACTGCTTCTTCATCACTAATCCAATCTCTTTACTGACTTGCAAGTTCTTTCCTCGGTATGATATAGCGTAAGAACTTGTTTGTTGATTTTTCCTGCCTGTTCATATTAAGAGTTGAGAATTGCTCGTTTACAAAACTATTTATTCGTAATAGATAGTACATCCTCAACTCTGGGAAACATCTTTTCAAAGATGTTAAATACGCATTATGTTCATATGCTCCAATGAAATTAAAATCAACTAACAATACCTACTTGACACAGCTGTGTATTTTCAAAACAAACTTGTCTGTGAAGTTAGGAAAATACGCTTAAAGCCCTATAACTTCGTTTCTGTACTTAATTATGAATCTATTTAGAGCCCGTATTTTAAGTTAGGCATACACAAATCCAGTGTCAAAGTTTCAGCTCGCTATGCTTTATGGTGGCTAAGTTTACTTGTGACAAACGTTTTTGCTTTAAAGTCCATAACTTCACTTCTACGTTGAATTTTCAATCAATTCAGAGCCTATATTTTAAGTTAGACATACACAAATTTACTGTAAAAGTTTCAGCTTGATATATCTTATGGTGGCTGAGTTTACTTGTGACAAAGTTTTGCGGCCAGAAATTAATAATAATTAAACGAGTAAAAATAAGTCAACTCTGATATGGTTATCTGGACACGAGGGAATACGAAAGAATAAGACAGTTTGGAAAAGTATAGAGCTGAAAAAACCTTCTGTGGCCTGAAGGATTTTTGCAAAATACTCCTCTTTCTCAAGGATAAAATGGCAGAATGGTTATAGAAGAAGGTAATTACAAAGTAGTTAAAACAACCAGGTCTAGAAACTTCTCTAAGGATAATTATAATGTTCATTAAAGAATTTAATACTGAAGTTGAATTTAGAAATGACCAAGAAATCCAGAATAAGACAGATATTTGCATGATTCCGATGACATTGAGTCCCTAAGTTTAATATTAATAATAATAATAACAATAACATGTTAGATTGTTCTATATCAATGCTTCTGAGTTTTTTTATAACTCATAAAATGGATATACGAACATTAAAGCAAATGAAATCATTATTAATTATCTATTAGTTTGATATTACCTCCATACGAGGGTCAGATAAAAATAAAACCAGACTGTCAACTAATTTGATATTATTTTTATTTCTCTACTCCTAAATTATTTTATATAAAGCACTCCTTAAAAAAGTAACACTGGTCCCAAGCTTTGCTGTGTTCCACCTCAAAGCTTAGAAGCTAAAAGGAACTTAAATACGAAAATTGGTGTTAATGTGTGTTTAGGTTATTGAGCTCGTCTCAACTGGTCATCCCATCAACACGGAAAACACTTGCAACTCTAGAACAGACATAGAAAAATTTAGCCAAATTTACACAAACATTTTTACACAATACAAGAAAACAAACCATATGGACTAACACATGAAGACTAGGCAGACCCAGTAAAAATAAAAATATATATATACATATATTAAAAAAAAAAAAAAACACTGGGTACTCAAACAAGCAAAAGAGAACATAACCGTTAAGAAACCTCCTAGCAAACAAATAGTAGCCATCATGAAAGAGTAGTAAATAGGCAAGCTGCAACATAAACAGATTTCCAAGGTAATCAAATAGTGATCTCTATACTTATGAAATAATTCTAAAGCAATAGAATAATTATAACAATATCCTTATGTCAATGTATAAAAAAATCCATAGTCGAAATAACTGATTTATCAATAAATTCCTCTTTGTTACTGTACATATTAAAATGTAATAAATTACCAAATAGTTGTAATAGTAGTGCTAACTGTAAAACAATCATGTTGTAGCCCTGAAGATGACATAAATATATGTGGAAACGTCGGCAAAAAGGACTAGTTTAAAACATTGGACCTCAACCCTCAAAAAAAAAATTACATCATATAAATATTGGGTCAAGAAAACAAATCATGATGAATATATATATATATAAAGATTTCACATAAACACGTGAAATAACAATCAATGATCAAACCACAATAAGAAAATGGGAAAGTTGGGTTTTTGACTCTGACGAAGACCGCTTGTTACGGTTGAAAGATCTTAGTCTTGCTTTCCCGTTTTCTTATTGTGGTTTGATCATATATATATAAACAAACAAACAAACAAATTTGCAAACTCTATTTTATTAGAATCATGCAAACTCAAAATGCGTATTTTTGTTAAAAAATCGAGATAGAAATTTCGACCCGAATGAAAAACTTTCATTAACATCCTTTGTATATACAGAGTAAATGAAAGTAATAATATGCCTACAATGTTTTGTATAAAATGTAGTTCTTAATATTAAACCATTTAAAATTACAAAATATATTATCAATATGATAATAGTTGTTGATTAATTAATTCATTTTTTAATTATTAAAATTAATTCAAAACTAAGCAACAGTTTTCCAAATTATCACTGTTTATTTATATTCAACGTCAGACTCATTCTTGACAATGAATGGTACTTTTTTTAAGATTGAAGATATTTTAAATTTGCAAAAAAACAATGTTACTTGCAGGCATATTAATAGTTAAAAACTAAATACCCAACGTTCAATTCTACGGCACATTTACTGAATCATTGACTAATAATATTTCAAGTTGGTTTAATGTATAAACACCAAATCCAACATTATAAGTTGCACTGTTTGTTTGCTATCAAACTCTTCTTGGGTTATATATATACAAAATAAAAGTTTATCAGGACTCAGTCAGTTCTTCAGGTTTAATGTAAACTCTCATTGCCAACGTTTCGGTTTTTATTGAAACCTTTTTCATAGGTAGAAGTTAACAAATGTTTAAAGCGAAAAACTAACTATTACATTAGAGATTTAATTCCCTTCTATGAATTAAACATAGATGAATAAACATAGGCAGAATTAACTTCTGCCAATGAAAAAGGTTTTCAATAAAAACCGAGAAGTCGGCAATGAGAATTATATTTAAATATTGTTTCTTACTTAAAGATCTGATGATGTATTTGTTTGCACTTCAGTGGTGAATTTAAAAACTGGATGTTAATTAACAGTAACTTTTAATTTTATTTTTCTCTCGTTTCTAAATTCATGCGTATAATTATAAATCTCATAAATAGTCTTGTAACAATGATATAGCCAACAACCCCACCTTAGAAAACAAGTGATGAAAAAATGAAATGATGAACAATGATATAGATTATACTGATTTTGATTTCATAGTTAGTTACTAACAAATGTCGATGCACTTGAAACTTAGTACAGATACATCGAATACAAACATGCCAATACACATAATCCAGCATTTTAATCAAGAAAAAAAACCTGATTAAATTATTTATAATTACTATTTTTCGTGCAAATTCTGGTTGGGCTATTCACATTTAAATACTTACTTTTATTCAAGCTTCTTCGTCGGTCTATTGCTAATTGAAAGGTCAGCAAAACCTTAAGTGCCTCTGTAAACAATTTTGTTAAAATAATTTTAAATAATATATTTCTATAGTTTAAAATTATTTTTGGAACACCTGCTTGTAAATTGAAATGTTACGCAGGGCCTCAATGTCACTGTTATAAGGCTGTTCTGATGACTTACAAAACGTTGAATAGCTGTTAAGTCACCACTTACAGCCATTTAATTTACTTTATTCAATTTTCACTTGTAGCATGTAAAATATTTTTCATTTTTCTATGACAGTGTAACAAAAAAGCTATAATATCTTTGAATAATATTTCTTAACCGATGAAGTGGCATCAAATTAACAAAGGGAGATACTCTGTACCTTGTACACTCCCGTTTGTGCTGTTTGAAACCACTGATCATAGTCAGAACTACTTGTTATTTAATTATTTTATTGTTATTTCCTTACTTGTTGTTTTACATTTCAAGTTGTAATAAGTAAGTCTCACTACTTTTGATTATATTTTTTTAAGCACTATAAAGGACTTCCTAACATAGTTATTTTAACTTAAATAGTGTTTAATTATAATTATAATTAAACTTAATATTCACAGAATATAGGAAACGTAAGTATAAATGTTATTGATCTAACATTTGAAAACAAAATGTGATTATATTAAACAAAATTCTTACAAATAATGTAATAATTTTTATATTATTTATTTTAAATATCATTAAAGCAGCTGCTGTTCAGTTATATTTACAATATTTTTATAAATATTTTCCAAAATCACGATTTTTTTCATTCTTTTTTTGGTAAATTTATTTTTTGTTTTATATATGATTATAATGTTTTTAATAAATAATATAGTTAGCTTAAAAAACATGAAACAATATTTTACATAAAGCATATAGAAATATTTTCTTATTAACAATTTGAAAAATTTTTATATTATATAATGTGGCATAGCCTATATAAAAACAATATTTGAAATGATATAATTTCATGATCAAAAAATAACAGTTAATACTTCACTATTTGCATTTCGGCCAACACAAGCACAGCAAGATAGATATAATGGCATTCTAATGTAATAATTTACCTCTCTGGTTAAACTATTCCTTGGCAACCGGGGTACCTTATACCTTGCCAAATTAAATATAGCTGCCACCAATATGCGATAGTCTCACTTTGAAATATAATATGTTATGTCACCAATATAAGATTGTTATTACTTGTTATTTTGGTGCCAGCAGTAAGAATGGCCTTCAGATGAATTGAATGCCAATCGACTCAGCTGTAGCCCTGCTTGTCTTTAGCCAAGGTTGGCTCTCTTCAGACCACTCCTTCCTTTTACCAGTCTCCTCTTCAGAGGTCCTTTTGACTGAAAATAGTAAACAGGTGAGGATGGTCAAGCAATCCTGCTGCTGGTACTGAAATTCCAAGTTTGTAGTTTGCTTTAACTACAGATTTTTTCATTAAGGAGACGGAAAAATGTTGTGTACGTTGTCTGTCTAGAAAACGTAAGATATTTTTTGATTTGTCAAGCACCATAGCCTTTCATCTATGTCGTGAAGAAAGAAAATCAGATTGATTTTTCCTCAACACAAGAGTAATTGTATTCCTGGAATGAAAAAAAAACAAATAATACATTCAATGTGGGAAAAAAGCTAATGAAATAGTCTCCACATATAAATATTTAATAGTATAAACAACGCGTTTCAAACAAGCAGTGTTCTTCTTCAGGCATTAACTAAAAAATACAATGTCATCAGAGAGTTATCTGTAGTATAAAGTAAATGGTACAAAATAAAATAAGAAAGAGAGTACATACCTAAGGGTGAGTGTCTGTGGTGCGACTGATTGGGAATAGGATGGAAGTGGGTGACGGTATACGAGTAGACTGCACTTCTGCTTGTCTCAATTAGCAAATTCCTATGTGCACAACTTTCTTAATTTATTCATATAAAAAAATATATATATTTTTTCTCTGTATTCTTATATTTATTGTTGGTATTTCGTTATAGTTTTCTGTTATATTTTCAATATGTTTGTTTAATTAGTCTTAGAAAGAATTTAAAGAACCTGCTTAACCATTAGGGGCAAAATAACAAAGGA
The DNA here is from genome assembly GCA_026182355.1 of Hermatobates lingyangjiaoensis. NCBI lineage: Eukaryota > Metazoa > Arthropoda > Insecta > Hemiptera > Hermatobatidae > Hermatobates > Hermatobates lingyangjiaoensis. The sequence continues at coordinate 5,423,076 of JAPFBL010001938.1, forward strand.
ATGTACCAGCTTTCAAATATGAAACAGATGTACACTCCATACCGTCACCCACTTCCATCCTATTCCCAGTCAGTTGTACCACAGACACTCACCCTTAGGTATGTACTCTTCCTTATTTTATTTTGTACCTTTTACTTTATACTATAGATAACTCTCTGATATCATTGTATTTTTTAGTTAATGCCTGAAGAAGAACACTACGTGTTCGAAACGCGTTGTTTATACCATTAAATTTCTATATGTGGAGACTATTTCATTAGGTTTTTACCCTACAATGAGTAAATACCACATAATAACTGATTGCACTACCTTAGAATAGGTTCAATGTTTGTAAGATAAACCTCACAGAGGTTAGCACTCACAAAATGCGTCTAAGATTTCACAAAGCTTTAAAGATCTTTGGTCCAAGAATTCTACTGATGATGAAAGAAGTAAGAAAGTTAGATAAAAAAAATGAGAAGAAAATAAGAAAGAAATAGATCAAGAAGAAAGTGAAAGGAAGACAATGAGTCACCCGCAGTCAGGCAACCCGGCTGATAAACTCTCCAACCGTGGGCACTTCAAACCCGCAGTCAGCAACCCGGCTGATAAACTCTCCAACCATGGGCACCTCCCATTCGCAGTCGACACCAAGTGGAAAACGTTTCGCCTATACTCGTAGATATCCTCATAACTACAATAATATAGAAATAAATTACAATAACATAAAAAAATATTAACTATGTACATTATTTACATGAATATGCATTAATACCTAGGTATTTTTCTATTACAAAAAAAAATGTTACATGGCCGTTGTATTCTAATTACCATAACTACAGTACTGTCTCGGGGATATCATCCAACTTCGAATAATTTATTACCTGCTATACTTGTCGGCTTTGTTTACATTGATTTAAGCATTTTTTAATAGAATTCAGTCAATTACAACTCTTTTCTTAAGATTTAATAGAAGCAATTTGAAGATACTTTAAACAGTTAATATAATATGTAAGGAAAATAAAATTACCTTAACTACAAAAAAAAAAAAACACCAATCAACTTAATAAATTATGATGCTCGCCAGAGTGAGATTTGATATCTAGGAAATGTGATGCAATAAATCAACGTACAGGACTCTTTAATGTAACTAATTGTGATATATGTAGTTATTAGTGTATTTATGAACTCCATTGTTCGGATAAACGTACAGTATTTGAATTGAATTTAATGTTTAAAACTTTTGCAAATAGACTCACTAGTGGTTGGAGTATGGGGGTGGGGTGTAGTTGCCCTTCCTGCTAGATCACTTTATAAAGTAATGAAGATGCATTGTCCGTGCTTGCAGAGAGAGTGAGGTAAATATATTATTCACAAAGTCTCCAGAGAGAATTACTGTTTTTAATTCATTAGTAAAACATGATTTCACACTAAAGACGTGAAATAACAATCAATGATCAAACCACAATTTGAAATGGGGAAAAACTAAGATGTTTCAACCGTAACAAGCAGTCTTCGACAGAGTCAAAAACCCAACTGAAACACTAGATGAAGAAACACCATGGTGAGGGGTTGAGAGGAGTGGGGGGAAGAGCGTTATTTTAAAAGGGTTAAAGTGCGGCAAAGGACAATCCAGGCAGGGCTGTTTGGGGAAACAAAGGAGGACGGCAAGAAAAAGTAAATAAACTATCCGCTAGCTGTCAACCCTCTTAAAATAGTTCCCATTTCGTATAGTGCTTTTATCATTCATATATATATATATATAAACAATAATAAATTATTGACTGTGGGACAGATATATAACTAAAACAGATAAATCGGGATTCGGTCAGTTTCTTCCACTTCCAATCAAACGCTCTTTGCCAACTTTTCGATTGTATGCAAAATCTTTTTGAAAGGCTAAAGTAGGAATATTTGAAAATGAACAAACTATTTCAAATTACATTACTAAAACAATATGGTCCTATATAGCCCTAGGAAAGGATTTTGAATAAAATCGAAACGTCGGGAAACGTCCAATGAGGGTCTGATTGGACATGGAAGAAACTGACCGCATCCCGATCTATCTGTTTTTGTTATATATATATATATAAATTTATCGGGACTCAGTCAGTTCTTCAGGTTCAAATTAACATCTCAATGCCAACGTTTTGGTTTTTATTTAAAACCTTTATCATAGGTAGAAATATAAATTTTGAAACAGAAAAACTAAGTATTACATTACAAATTATTTATTTTACAAAGAAAAATAGTCTGTGAATTTCAACCATAACTGTCTGATTTGAATGAACGCGTAACACTGATATATATATATAGTAAATGACTACACTATTTTGTGAACTGTTATATTTTACATTTTTCAATTGTTATATTTGTTTTAATGTGAATAGTAAATATAAAAGTTGAGAGACTCAAGAGATTTTACAGATTAGAGTGGAACTATTATGATTTTTACATTTCTGGTGTAATTTAGGCTATAATGTTTACAGTGGGACACGGACCTCTAATTCGGGACTGCACCTAATCCGAGACAATCAGCAAACATATTCCAACGTACCAAGGATAAGCTGTCATCTCTTTATTCCCAAATTTTTGAAACCAAATTCTTAAAAACAAACGTTTTTAGTTTACTGTATTTCACTCATAATGAAAAGTAAGATTATTGTTTTTTTCTTTATTTTTTCCATTCCTTATAAAGAAATAAAGAGATTAATGATACTAATTTGAAACAAATAATGCTCTGTTTTCTAAAAATGTGATATTATTACTTGTTTTCACACTAATTAATCCAATTTTTGTCTTTTAATAAATATTAAATGTCTGACCCCGTCTAGCACCGTAAAATAAACTGCATTTCAAATTGTAGGCATTTCTGTCTCCCTGCCAAGTACCAAGTTGATATATTCAATTATAGCAATTCTTTAACTCAAAATACAAAGATTAATTTATTATTTAAAAGAAAAAGACTCACCAAATAATCTCATAACCTATGAAAACACATTACACAATATCATTGTCTTAATTTAGCCTGTTGTCTTACTGATTAATGACTTATTCGTCACAAATAAATAAATATACAAAAGAATTGTCTGGTTCCATCGAATATTGCATAAAATTATAAAACACTTTATGCATATTGCTCCAACTGAGTTTATTGATACTACTAAAAACACTACAATAAATACATAATGCAATTCTTGAAACGGTCAGGTTTTAACTAATTTGAGTCAGGCCATCATAACAAAAACAAAACATTTACCTTATTGACATTGACAATCTGTTTTCAGCCAAACTATTTCATCTAATTATCTTATCTACAACTCTGTTGGTGACCTTTCGGTCATCAGCCACTTTCCTGGCCTCTTCCGGAGTCTTATTTTCTGATAGGGCTCTCAGGTACCACCTCACCTGAGCTCTACGGAGGCCAATTCTATGGGGATCATCCATTCCCTCAGGCTTTCCTCGTTTCGGGAGAAAGTTAGCACCTATCTCCTTCTTCTGGTCCTTAGGTACACTTGTGGGAGGTTGGCTCGCACTAGTTGACGCCTTAGGAATCTCTACGCTGCTGGAGTATGGTCTCCGGACTTCCTTCACCTTAGTGTCATACAGGGGGAAATCCCTGAAGTTCTGTCGATGGTATTTTCCTCACTTTCTATTTATTTTTTTGTTATTCGTACTCATATGATCCCCACAAGTAGCTAGAGATAGGTCTGTCCACTTAAGCAGAGTCCCGCATACCGGAGTAAGTATACCTCAAGGGGGTCACCCCGTACCCTTCAGGCCCCGTTCATAATGCAGTAGTCCCTGTATCATCCATCCTTCGGCACGGATCGCATAACACCTTAGATTGGGGCTGGGATAAAAGGAGGGGATTTGGGGATTACGAAGGATGTGAAACGAAGGTGGTCAGATCCAGCCCCTGATCACCTTCTTCTCCTCTTCCGTTTGTCCCTGCATGTAGCAAGTTAACAGGGTAGTCTCGTGAAGACCGAAAGTCGGAGATGAGTGTTAGAGGCTATTAGAAGCGCTTAATCACTCTATTACTACCCCTATCTATAACCTAATCTAATTAAATTATTCAATATCATTCTTCGGTTCAAACATGAAAAGAGTAATATTTTCATTTGAATTCATATGATACTGATTGCCTAAAATCTGTATACATAAAATACAAAGTTTGTCTGTCTGTCCGCTATAGAAATAAAACTGGAGACATTTAGATAAAAAAAAGACTTATGGAACTAGTATAACTTTTTTTGAGGGAACAAACTACGGTATTCTGATTTTTGGCATCTAACGCAATTATCAAAAACGCTGGGGCATAATCAACTGCCTGGGAAATGCCATGTAGATCAGACAGTGTTTATAATGATAAAGGAATATTGAAGATATTGGTTGGTATCTTTCACGATTTTATATTTTTAAATTTTCAAGTTTAAATTAAACTATTTAAAAAGATATTTTATTTTAGCAGGTGTTAAACGATTAAAAAGTGAAAATTGATTCAATCATGTATGACAAAAAGTCAGTTTTGAAACTCTGATGTAGACTTGTATCTTAATTTTATGTTTATTTGACTGTTAATTAATGTAAAGTTTAGCGTAATAATTTTTTTATTTCCTGAAGATGGCAAATGAAAGCACCGAAACATATCGAGAAATATAAATCTTAAGAAGTATGGTGATTTAATCTTTAAGTTGAATAACCCAGATAGAAAAAATGGTTCCGAAGTATGGAAAAAATGCATATATACGTTTCAGAGTAAACTATTCCGACCTTCGTTTCGTAAGTGTGCTTGGCGTTCCTGTCTCTTATCTCCTGATGACGGTTAAACGGAAAATAAGAGACTGTAAGTGTGTTTCTTTATTTACTGTATACCTATAGTTTACTTTGAAAGTTTGTTATCCTTTGTAGATTGTTTTCTTGATGATAATATATATATATATATCCAACTAAATGAAACCATTCCACGAACTAAATAAACTAGATTCACAAGAAAGACACACTTAAAAAGAATCACTGAAACTCACTACTATATTTCAATTGATTCACAGTCGTTATGTGCCTTCAGAGAGATCTATCTTCTTGATGACGAGGAATTCAAAATATAGTAGTGAGTTTCTGTACTTATTTTTATGAGTGTGCTTTTTGTGAATCTAGTTTATATATATATAAAGCATAAAACCATAAAGAAAAAAAATAAGAACATTCTCCGAGGGCTTTCACTTTATGTCATCCAGAGAGAAGAACTCGTTTTTTTTGCGCTTTGATGACATAAAGTGAAAGGCGTCAGAGCATTTATTTTGATTTTTCTGCATATGTATAAGTGACAATTTAAACATTTAAAAACTATCCCGGAAGACCAAATACCATAAGCAATATAAAGTAACCAATAAAAAACTACAAAGATAGACTCACTTTTGTTTCATATTTCGACATCTGTCATCATCAGGTAGATGTACACTACTTGAGTAACTAAGTTGTTTTTTCAGTTTACTCGAGTAGTTTACTTCAACCTGATGACGATGCATGTCAAAATATGGAATAAAATTGAGTATATCCGTGAAGTTTTTTTATTTGTAACTTTATATTATTTGTCATGTATATGTATTTCAACGTCCAAATCATAGTAAGAAATTAGAAAAATGACTAACATCTTTCAACTAAAACAAGTGGTCTTTGTCAAAGTCAAACTGATACTGACCCTGACGAAAACCGACTGCTTTGGTAGAAAGAACTTGGTCACTTTTCTAATTTCTTACTGTCGTTTGGAGGTCAATTTTTATTTCACTTGTTTATTGTGAAACTACGATGCTTTTTATCAAACTTCACAACAAATTATATATATATATATATATACAAAATTCACACTAAAAAAAGATAAAATATACTTAACTATAAAAAGCCCTGATTTATAGTGCAAAAATAATAGCTTGAGCTAATAATTAAATACGACAAGAATATTAGAACCACTTTATACCTAGAGTAATTCCTATATATCAATGAGTAAAAGACAATTTCAACAACTATGATTGTTTGGAAACCTTAAGATTGTTTGAAAAAGAAGACAAGGAAGTGACTTACAATAAGATGCAGCCAATAGACTCTAGACATAGCAGTGAAAGAAACTCTTTGTGTCTTTACTAAGAATGAGAAGACGAAACACAACCTGACGTCAACTACCTGCTAACACCATTTTAAATTTTAACTTTCCATTGTAACTCCATACAAAGTGCTAAAGATCGAATTTATTAATCCATTAAGATATTGGAATGAACTGAGGGAAATATTTTTAAATAATTGAAAACTGTGGTGAACTAATTTTTAAACTAAAAAAACCCGAAGGCAAGAAGTGCTTCATAGAAGGTAAAGGCCGACGTATGTTTTTTTAAATATATAAATACAGTTCAACGTAGAAAAAGAAACATAGAGAAATTAAAAGCATACACTTACAGTCTCTAATTTTTTGTTTGAAGCGTCTTCTGGAGAGATAAGATAGGGTAACCAAGCGCACTGGTTCAGAGACGGTTGGGTCTCCAAACAAACCCAAAATTAGAGACTGTAAGTGTGTGCTTTTAATTTCTCTATGTTTCTTCTTTTACATTGAACTATATTTGTCCATTTCGGATCGTATTCCAACAAAAAAAGTCTATATATATACGTGTGTGTATGTATGTATATGTATACATATACGAGTTCGAGATTAACAAAGAGCAACACACAAAGTAGGGAAACACACTTACAGACTCAAATTTTCGGGTAATCCGTCTTCAGGAGAAAAGAGAATGGGAGACCAAGCACGTTGTAGGCGCAACGGCAAGTAACCCACCCGGCAACCGCCAGTGCTGTCAACCGTACCCGGTCTTAAAGTATAAAATGAGGAGAAGATATAAACAGAAACTCAGATAAGCAGTACTGGTTGGGTAAAACTATAAATAGGTGAAAAATTATAAACAATATAAGATAAAAACAAACTATAAGAAACAAAAATAATGATAGAGAATAGAAGAAAAATAAATACAATACAAAAAACTTGCATTGGTTGTTTTAGTAAATAAAAGATAGAGACTGAATAAAAGGGTAAGTATGGGAAACTGGTTAAGAATAAGAATTTAGAAAAATAAAATAGGATAAAACAAACTATTAGTAAGTGAAGAAGACAAAATAGATATACACAAAATATACGAAAGAGGAAAAAAGAAATAAGTACTAGAGAATAAAGAATACTCGAAAAAAGTACAAAAAAAAAAATTATCTTTTAAGGTTAAGACCAGGTGCACTGCGCGCCCTGAGCAACCAGATGTGAGCCTCCTCAGAGGCTCTAAGGGTCACGGTATTATCACCAGGGGGAATCTGACGCAGAATCTGCACACTGAAGCAGTCGTTAAAAGACAGACCGTGGGATTTGGCGTGTATGGCGACATATACTCGTATATGTATACATATATATATATAAAAAGATTTCACATAAACACGTGAAACAACAATCAATGATCAAACCACAATAAGAAATGGGAAAACAAGACTAAGATCTTTCAACCGTAACAAGCGGTCTTCGTCAGAGTCAAAAACCCAACTGATATATATATATATATATATATATATATATATATATAAAGATTTCACATACACGTGAAATAACAATCAATGATCAAACCACAATAATAAATAGGAAAACAAGACTAAGATCTTTCAACCATAACAACTCAGACGAAGGCCGCTTGTTACGGTTGAAAGATCTTAGTCTTGTTTTCCCATTTCTTATTGTGCTTTGATCATTGATATATATATATATATATATATATATATATATATATATACCATATATACATGTATACCATATATATACCATGTATATACCATATATACATAGTAATACCATGTATATACCATATATACATATATATTAATGGTAGAGAGTACAAAGAGAAACAGAAGACACCCAAGAAAATAGAAGTATGTCCAGTTTTGATGAATATTCGTGTCCATTCGTACCCATGCATATTCGTAATTATTAATATTTATATATATTATATATATATATATATATGTGTGTGTGTGTGTGTGTGTGTGTGTGTGTGTGTGTGTGTGTGTGTGTAAGTACGTATAAATGAAAAATAATAACATATAAAAATAAAGTTCTAAGAATGCACTGGCGATGTTGTTGGGCTAGTAGAATGATTTCCTTCTATAATTATAATCTTGATAAGAACTGAGAAAGACTTTTTAATTACAGATTTACACGAAAATCAATGACAAAGTAGTAGGTCTTCTTATTGCTGCTAAGAAAAGAGGATTCGTTTTCTTCGACAGAGAAATCTTATTTCAGGTGACCAACCCAGACAGTTTTTGATAACAATTATTAGGAAATTACAACTGCATGGCATGAGCAGTAATAAAAATAAGCATTTTTTATTAATTAATATGTATTGTAATTTGGAACAGAATAATCACTAATAAATCTTATTGTCAATTCATTATTTCTTTAATGCTATTATTTTTTTTTCACTTACTTAACACATTTTAATGTAGTTGAACAGAATCTGTTTTCTTTAAGTGATAAAACTAGCATAAAAAATGTTTTGAATTATGCAATTAAAAAAATTGTTTGAAGACTCACAGTAAATATTTTCTTATTAACATTATCGTAAAGTAATAACTTTTGGAATTAATTAACACCAAATGATTTAATCTGTTTCAGCATAAATTAGTAAACATATAAGAGGAATTAGCTTACATACAGGGTTCCCTATTCTTTTCAGTTTCATTTGCATATATTTACTCTGAGTGTGTTAATGTTTTTCTAAACATTTTGCAATAATAAAAATATATTGTGCTTGTTATAAAAAAATTGAAAATTAAATAAATATATTGTCCGCAACACAATACTAAATTTCTAACCATTTTAGGTACACGCTCTGTACGTCCAATAATATAACAGATAAAATGTAAAGTTACAATCACAGTTAAAATGATCATTAAAGAAAATGATTAACACATTGTGCTGAAGAATATAATTGCCGCTATATAATTATGATATGATCATAAAATTCTGATAGTGCAAAATAAGTTTTCAAATTTAATTGACCCAAACAAAATTATTTTCCCACCTTGAACTAATTAAATAATTAATTCAAAGTTTGATATACAATTACACCTCATCTTTTTTTAATAATTACTAATTATAAATAAAGCTTAGAAAAACTATGTATTATCACCTTTTAAAATTCATTAGTTCATAAATAATTGGCTAACGAAAAGGGAAAATTTAGTTATTACCATGGAGCTTGAATAAAAGAAAATCTTTTTTTTTTAATTTATTCGCAAATAAAAGTCCGTCTAATGTTAAAAGTTGACTATACTTTAAAATAAATCTTATTGAAAATTAAATCTTCAATTTAAAAAAAAAATCAACAACTGAAAAATTATAAAATTCATTCAAAATTGGCATATGGATAACGACTTCTCAGTGAAGGTTTCAAGGTGAGGAGTAGCTTGATAGATCAAGATATAGGGGGCAGAAGACACCCCCATTAAAATAGAAGTATGTAAAATTGCAATGAAATTTAAACTGTATTTATTATTTAATTCATCATCAGAAATAAATTAAAAATTTCAGCTCCTTTTGAAAGATTTGCAAAGGTCCACGTTCTTCAATGTCTGCAAAGGGAGGCAGTATTTAAAATTTTCTGAGTAAGTCTGAAGAAAATCGTGAAGTGCTTAAAATAATTTAATTTGATATCTAAAATGCATAATATTTTTAACTTAAATGCATAATAGTCTAATTATTTGTTTAATACTTACATGGCAATGAAAAATGTGATTTCAAAAATATTCTGTAGGTATAAAGAAATCTTCTCAGAATAAATGGTATCACATAAAACGAGAACAAAGTAAAACAACAGTTTTTCTTTACCTGCAGAAAAGCATACAACAGAAATAATGGATATATATTTCCTGGTTACACCATCCACTTGTTTAAGTATGAATTGTAGAGAATACAAAGAGAAACAGAAGACTCCCAAGAAAATAGAAATATGTCCAATTTTGGTGAATTTTAATCCATGCATATTACATATTAAGTAAGCGAAATATCCAGATTTTCTGAGGTCAGAGAGGAGCAGAAGAACAAAAAGAGTGCACAGAGCCCCATGCAAGACCCCCATGAAAACTCAAATAAGTCAAATTTTTGATGAAATTCAAACAGCATATATCAAACAGTAAATAAAAGTGATTTCTATCGGAGAGAGGGGTAGTCAACGTGGTCCTGAAGAAGATGAAGGAAGATTAACATGAAAACAGAAATACATATAAATTCAATGATATTTGAAGCATGTATATTACTTAATTGTTCATCACTTCTGATGAAAGTGATATATTTTTACAACCACAAAGATACAATTAAAACCAGGTACAACGGTATTACATTTAACCAGGGAACATATGAAATAGATAGATGGATCATGTGAGGTAGATAGATGTATTGTTATGTTGACAGAACGGAAGGAAAGAGACAATAATTTTATCCACAACATACCCAGAAAACGCGGGTTATTTTGTTTGGAAAATATAAATTAAATCTGATCCTAAAAGAACAGACGGAATTACAAATTGAATAGAAAACTATTTCAAAAGAAAGCTATAATGTATGGTACATCTCACTTTTGTACATTTCGACTTTACTTATTGACTTTCGAATCTATGTTGAAGACTTTTCTTTAACTGACGATTTTACATAAAAAATCATTATAAAGTTGTCACAACCCAAATACGATACGAATAACTCAATATGACATGAAAATAATAAATTATTAGAAGATAATAAAGTAATTTATATACCAAGACAGATAGATAAGCTAGTATTAACACTATAACTTGTATAATGCTATCCACACCGGTTCCTGTGACCCCAGCTTCACTGACTTTTTCAAAGTTGAAATGTTGAAACAAATACATTGTCCTGTAAATATGTGACTTTAAGACCTGATGAACAACAAATTTGGTTTCTACCAAGTTTACTTCACCTTCAGTACATTTTTACTATTTAGATATGCACCCACTACCTTCGTGCGTTGCTTTATATTCGTGTATTATTTGTTTGGTTCTTCAGTTTTTCTCTTCATAGTTCAATTAACTTTTTCTTTGTTGTATTCTTTCTTATGATAGTTTTCGAACTGTAGCAACTCTGTGAACGTTTGTAAACTGGAGAGGTCTCCCGTTTACAGTAATAAAGGAAACAGGAAGAATTTTGGAATTCTTGCAATTAAACATTTGTCAAAGAACTGACAAATGCTACTTGAATTTAGTTATTTGGAAAGTCTGAGAACTCTTTCCTATATTTTGTTTTTCAGCTGCTCTGGTTACTTAGAACCTATCTTGTTTCGACAAAAGAATCATAGAATCCCTTAACCATTGGTTGTTTCTGTTGTCCATATTTTGTGTTGCTGACTTGAAGTACGTTAATAACTCAAAAAGTTCAAAAATTAATTTTAAAAAAACACACACAACAGATAAGCACACTTATAGTTCAAATATACAGTTTAATCTTCATGAGGAGTAAGGAACTATGAACATCACACCAGCGTTCTATGTAAAATTTGAGACTAAGTGTGCATATCTGTTGTGTATGAGTCTTTAGTTTGCTTTTAAACTTTTGTTGCTTATTTTGGATCCATTATTCATTTATTACTGATTTAATAAATATAAATGTTGATAAGTTTATAAACATTAAATATACCTTTTTAAAACTTAATTTTTATTTTTTTTCAGAGAAGAGACGATGATGTGTTGATAGCATTAATCAAACCTATTCGTGAAATAAGACAAATAATAAACAAGGAAATAACGCCTCAACCTTCCCCAACAGTAGAGAGGAGAAAAATACAACCTCAAGAAGAAGAATCCAGTGAAAGTAAGAAAGGAAATGAGGAAAAGAAATCTAGTAAAAATTCTAAACATACTCATAAGGCAAAAAATAATGTAGAAAAAAATGAAGAAAATCAAAATGAGTCTAAAACGCAAAACCGAGAAGAGCTTCCTGTGAATATTTCACCAATAGTTAAGGTTGAGCCACCTAGTGAATCTGTTGAAAACAAAGAGTCTTCAGAACAAATGGGAGCTTGTACGCCCAATAGAGAACGCTCCAAAACTCCTGAAATAAACAAAGATGAAAAAACTGATAGCGGTTCCGAAATTTTATCAACTATTCAAACAGAAATAGAGAAGAGTTCTGAAACGTTAATAAGCGATAAGGTTGAAAGATCTAAGAGTCTTGACCCTGTAGTAGCTGAACCAAAAGAGAAATCAAAGAGTCCTGAAAAGATGGAACCCCAACAAAAAGAGAGATCTAAAAGTCCTGGGAAATTAGAAATACAAGAAAAAGAGAGATCCAAGAGCCTTGAAAGTTTAAAAACACAAGAAAAAGAGAGATCTAAGAGTCCTGGAAAATCTGAAACACAAGAGAAGAATAGATCTAAGAGTCCTGAAACATTGGGATCACAAGGAAAAGAGAGGTCTAAGAGTCCTTCTAAATTAGAAACAGAAAAAATTCAGAGATCAAAGAGTTCGGAAAATTTATGTACTGACAAAACTGATAGATCTAAAAGCCCTGAGATAATAATATCTGAGCAAAATTTAGAAAACACAACTAATGATCAACCAAATGAAGTAAAGAAATCTCAAAGCCCAGAACCATCTGTTATTCCAGAGATAAAAACAAATGAGCCAGAAGAATCACAGACTGATTCATCCGTTCTAAGAAATCAAGAAACTCTTGCAATAGATCATTCTGAAGAAAGAGAGATACAAAATGCAACAGTAAATAACGAAGTTTTGGCTGAACCACAAGCCACCCAAGATATGCAACCATCACAACCAACATCTGTGAACTCAAATGAAGAAACACCTAATAAGGACGAACAAAATGAAAAGAACATTTTAAATATAGAAAAGGAAACTGGTATTTCAGAATCACAGTCTACCATTGAGGGGAGTTCAAAAATTGAGTCTGAACTAGGCACTTCAACTGTCCCCACTGGACAAGAGGAAATTTCAAAAGTAGTGGTTGATCTTCAGTCACAAACAACTGAGGTCTCAGAAAATAATGCGAGTGGGGGAAATCTTGAACAGGAATCAACGGTGCATGAAACACAGGTTGGTGCTGGATCAACGACTAATAATCAGCTAGAAATAAAGAATCCAAATGATCCTGATCCACCAGAACTCACTAGCAGTCCAAAAGAAGACTAAAGTTCACTGTAATCTCCAACGAATGAACTTTCAAATCATGATCTGCGATTATTTCCTCATTTCCAAACCAAGAGAGATTTATTCAAGAAACAAATTATATTGTTTTGAATTATCAAAAAAAGTAAAATGCAAAATTCTGGATTCCTTAGACGATCCGTTGTTTTAACTTTTCTTAAATTAAAATTGTTTCATCATCAAAGGTTTACAATTTACAATATACAATTTACAATGATTTACAATATACGATTTTGAATATAAGATGCATTGTTTAAAATCGTAATATATATATTGCGTAATATATTATTAAGCAATTATACGTACTTAAAAGATCAACTAATAATGCAAAACTACAAAAATATTGTTTAACATTTTATTTTTCTGTGAAATTAGAAAATTCATTTGAAGAAATTAGAGTTTCTGTCAATATTATAAAGGCCATCCTAATATTATGTTAATATTAGTTCTGATTAGCAGAAACAGATTAAAGACTCATAAATTTAATAAACATATGTTTTATAAAGTAAATATTATGTCATACTCTTTTTGTTTTAATTATTCAATATTCACTAGTTCTTAATTCATGTCATTTCACCAAACCTTTAAAGACAATATAACTTCCATTTGAATTCTTTTATATATTATTTGTAATGAAATTATATTTTTAAAATGAAATTCTTTTTGAATATGATCGAAGTCTTCATAACAGACATATTTATGAAACTGTATTTTTTATTTTAGAGAGAACTGTTTTCCAAAGGTTTTTTCTTTCCATATCCTTATAACTTCCACAAATAAATTAACAGAGAATTCTATTGATATCTAATCAGTTAGTATTAAACATTTTGACTTTACTATAAGTAAAGTACAGAGATTGTAAAAAATTCAATCTCAAGATTTTGACAGATTTACATGTTTTGAGGGCCCACAAAGTCCTTTTATGACGTTTTCACTTTGCTATAAGTAAAGTATAGGGATCGTCAAAAAAAATTCATCTCGAGTGTGTCTATGTGGGTGTGTATCTAAACGTTTGAGGAGACGCAACAGTCCACAATCTTACACAAAAATTGGCCTCACAGTATAGCTGTTTGGGAACAAACATGCATGATGGTAAATTCACTTTTTTTGCCAAAATGACATTTAGACATTTTTTTCTCCCAAACTCCTAACTCTAGAGTTTTGAAATTTTGGCAATAAGCAATAAATGAAAAAAAGCCTCAGATTTTTAAAACTATTAAAGGCATTATTTTTTCAATAAAATATAAAAATTTTGACTTATGATTCAATCTGAAAGATTCTGAGGAGGATGAAAGCCATACGGTTTGACGGATCAAATTGAAATTGTATCTAGAAATGGAACATTATATGGGAAATGAGCTCAGGTAACTTTTTTCAAAATTACATTATCCAAAGGAAATATTTGAGAAACAAATGAAAATTTGAGTATCATAAGCAAATAATACTCGAATTATTTTTTTTTTAAAAAATTATAAATCTCAATAATTATAAATATCTCAATAAATTTGTTGGTTTAAATTTTGCAGAATACTCGTATTTAAATTTATGGAAAACATGTCTTTCTTAAAAATTTAAATCTTTTTTTTAATATTTTAAAAGAGTAGAATGTGTAAGATTTTAACAAATGTTATTTAGGCTCAAGTAAACTAAATATCACGTGCAGAGTATTTAGTGGTAATCATAAATGTATTAAAGTGCTCTAAAGTAAAAAGAATAAAATCAAATTAACACAAATCCAAATCCTCTGAAAAACAAAATTAAAAACAAACCCATCATTGAAATGGGAAGTATAATGACTATAACAAGAGTTTTATTAATTGTATTAAATATTTTTAGAGTGGGTCTTGTTTTGTTTTGAAATATCGTATATTTATTCCAATTACATTTGAAGCTTAAACAAGAAATGTTTATTAGTATTTCATATCCAAAAAGTGATAAATTAAAAAAATATATTAATAAAAAAAAAAACGAGTTGAATAACCAAAACAAACTTTGCTGAAATTAGACACCATTTAGTTACACGATAATATTACTATTATAATAAGTTAATACCACATAATTCTTTACAACATACAATATAATGATGAATGATTAGAAATTAAACATTTCTAAATTTGTTTTGTTTTCTTGGAAAAATTCTGACGATGAATACATACATATTTAAAAAATATATGCCTCACTATCACTACCATTAATTTCCAGTTACAGAATAATACTTTATGAATCTTTAAGAATCAGCTGATTAAAAATTCAAATACAATAATTAATATTTAATTTTTGAAATCAACATAATATTCTGTTATATATTATTATAACTATTATTATTATAAGATATATAATTATAATATAAAAATTTAAATTCAGCTTTAGAAATTAATCTATTCTGAATAATATAAAAAAGAAAAAGGTTATTCATATACATGTGGTAAGCTGAAAACATTTCTGTCCTTTTCTCAAGAGTCAATAATGGCAAATACATTAATTAAATGTCTAGCCCAACTAATATAAATCTATAAAAACGGGTGTAATAAACCTTATACAGGTCGGTAATCACCTACTGTAATAGTTAGTTCAATATTTCAGTTTTGCTTTCTGTTTTCTCCTTCTCTATGTCTTTCTACATTTATCGATCTTTTGTTTTTTATTTATTTTACTTTAACACTACGGTTCCCTAATTATTTACTTTAATTATTTTTCATAAATGGTATTACTCTTGTGGGAGTACAGTACAGTACATTTTTACACACATGGTGGGAGTGGTAAATTTCGTTTTTTTTTTCTTTAAATATTTAATAATTTGTTACCCATAGTTAGATGTACGATTAAATATTTTAAAAGAATAGAATAGACGTTATACAAAATAATTACTGTGATAGTAATATTATAATCATCTATATATCAAATATCTCCTTTGAGTAATATTGACCAATTTGTAATTTTAAAATTATCAAATCCCAAACGAATATCCAGTAATTTTTTTTTAAGATTTATAAATTACTTGGAAATGGCCCCCGATGTTGCTCAGAAAAAATGCAAATCCAATCAAAAATCAAAGAATGAATTATATAATTATAGAAAGGTCCACATTTTTCTTAATTGATTCTTGTTTGGATGGGAACTTACAGAAACTACACAACATATCATTTAAAATACCATATTAAATGTAAGAAAAAAAATTGTACATTAATCACTATTAATGAGTAAATGCTTAACATTTTGATTTTGAAGTATGTAATTAATATTTCGATTAATATAAGTATATAACAGAATTTGTAGAAAAGAAGTTTAATAAATTTGTTAAGCAATTCAATTTATATCTACTTTTATAGTTATATATAAAAGATCAGGGAACTATTACAATTAGAAATTTATAAATTAGAAACGATTCTCTCATTATAGACATGTCGATTAAAATTTTGTAGAATAACCGTATATATATATATTAATTAAAAAATTCATTTCCTAAAAAATAAGTTTTTAAATATTTTAAAAGAAGAGAAAATGTAAGATTTTAATTAATGCTATTTAGACTCAAGTAAAAGTAATAAAATTAAATTAACATAAATCCATAATTAAGATTGCAAATTGCCAAATGCAAAAATAAAGATATTACATCATTGAAAAATACAGTTAGTTATTAATAACTCATCACTCTTTATCTTAGTCAGAATTACACAATAGCTATATGTATTTTAACGAAGAATATCAAAATTGTTGTAGCAGTTGAACATGGTAGACTATATCGAGATATTCAGATTGGTAAAATGTTTACTAAAATATATTGCTAAGAATTTTATTTAGTATTGATTGATAAGTATTAATTTCATCATTAACAACAGGCTGCTTTATTATAATGTTTTATATAATATTATTTCTAGACATAAATGAGGAATAACTATTTCAATATATAAAATAAAAATAATAAAGATTGCTATAAACATTTAAATGCTTGTTAAAGTGAACGCTAAATGGTTAGTTATAAATCAGAAAGTGTTAACTATAATAACAGTTATTTATTAGAAAGAAACTAATTATTGTAATATATATATATACTAAATATAAAAAACGGTCCACAAGGACTATAAAACTGATTCGCGCTCCGTTCTTCGACGTGGGGAGATCTCTCTCACTTCGTCCTCTCTTCTAGTCTACTCTCCTGATGACGAACAACAGTTCGAAATATTGAATTCTGTAAGTGTTCTTTTTAGTCTCTTTTCTGTGTCGTGCTTTGTGTAGTTATATATATATATGATCAAACCACAATAAGAAAATGGGAAAACAAGACTAAGATCTTTCAACCGTAACAAGCGGTCTTCGTCAAAGTCAAAAACCCAACGATTTTTTGTTGGGTTTAATATATATATATTTTCAGGTAACTCACCACAAATTAAAGAAGATAGTCGCTCGAAGGCCTTTCGCTTTCACGTCGTCAGAGAGCAAGTGAATACAAGTTGTAAGCAGGTTATGAATTTTGATTTAAAGAAGGAGTAAGATTAAATCAAAATTCATAACCTGCTTACAACTTGTATTCATGACGACGTGAAAGCGAAAGGCCTTAGAGCGACTATCTTCTTTAATTTGTGGTGAGTTACCTGAATATTTTTATCACGTGTTATTGTGACAATTTTCTATATATATATATATATATATATATCGCATAAGCGGTCTTCGTCAGAGTCAAAAACCCAACTTATGTTATGTAAAATTTCTTATATATATATATATATATTTCAGTTCATTAGAACTTCATGCTTAGATATTTTAATTATATAATGTAACGCCATTAATCTTGTAATAATTTTATTTCCCACTAACAGTTATTGTCTAAAACTAAAAGCTTTAAATTAAAAAAGTTACCTTCAGTTGTTTAAAATTACCTTCAGTATTTATTAAAAAAAATTATTATTTTATCTTAAATATTGCAATACAGATACAATTATTAATTAATGTAGAAAATTTAATTTATAGTTATTGATACTATTGTATTATTATTATCTCTGACTATTGTTATAGATATTGTATGATATTGAATTGACATTGTTTCTAATTCCACATTTTAAATGAAATATAAATGAATTAAATATTATCATATACAAAACAGAAGAAGCAAATTAAATTAATTAGATAAAGATAGATAATCTGACTATTTACACTATTTACGTTGCCTTAAATTTTATTATTAAACTCATTGAATGCATAAAAAAAAATATTAACTTCTAACCAACTATTCACTCGATTATTGAGTCTCATGATAGCGTCATGGGCTATCTGAGTGTTGATTGGCCAAGACAAAAAGGTTAATAAAATGGGTTATTATGTTAAGTTATTTTTATTTATAACCGTGGTATGTTTTTCTCAATTTGCAGCACTAGTTTGTAGTTAAAATAATTTTTAATAAAAAGTGGTCAAAATTGGGTAAATTAGGAGTAAAAATTGTGGTCAGGGCATCAATAAGAATTATTACCATAAGGTCTTTAGCTCAGCTACCGCGTTTTAGGTTTTATCGCGGCAATAGTGGCACCAATTGGGCGTGACAACAGAGGGTATATAAACTAATATGGCTATTAAAGCCATTCTATATCGGGAGCCCAAATTATTGTCCTACTCAAAGTTAAGAATTCTAAAGGAGTTACGAAATCTGGAATAGTGATACCAGCGGGAAGTAGGCTGTCGATATAACCACTCTGGCTTTCGGCTTGAATGTTTAAACGATCTCTAGACTGGAAGCGTAATGAGAACAGTGATTTGGATGGAGTGATATAGCCTCCTGAGTGTGTTTGAAGAAAAGTGGGGGTGCTGCCATGAAAGAGGGCTTTAGGGGAACTGGCAAAAAGTGTATATTTCTTCATTTTAACAAATAAGTGACATCAAGCATCTAGCTGCAGCCGAAAGTACTAAATGGACATTCAAATTTACGCCATTGTTATTATTATAATTTCTATCAACATACATTGCGCAATCTGAATGAAGTATTTAAACCAATTTGCATTTTTCATCTTGCTTTAAATAGAGCATCCAAAATCAGACATTTATAATGTCACAAAATATATTATATAGGATACGATTCATATATGATTAAAGTACTAATATATAACATAGACTAGCCCGTGGATATATAGATAAGACAATATATACTGAAGATAATACTACTGTTTCAGCATATAACTTTGATCACTTCTTTGGACTTCAAATATGTTCCCATTAGTTATTTCAAGTACCCGGAAGAAGCAAAATGAAGAAAACTACTGTTTCAGCAAAACTTTGATCACTTCTTTGCTTCAAATTTTCTTTTTTAGAGAGAGCAGTGCTATAACAGTTTATATTATGCAAATATAAAATAATGAATAAGTTTTCAATAGAAATAAGGTTAAATATCCCTTAATTAGGTAATCATCATTAATGGAACAGTATTACTTAATAAACCTTAATAATATAGCATCTCCAAGATATTCCCTTTGGCACAACAGAAAACAAAAATCTATTAATTGTTTGAATTTTTCTCAAATCAACCTTTTGTCAGTCAAATTAATTAGGTTCCTCATGTCCAGCAGCATTTCTTCTAATTTTCACTGGTGGGAGTAAAGAGCAAAAATCACTCTGATTAATATTGGTGAACAATACTGGGTGAAGGTAATGAGACAGCCGAAAGCAGGACGCTCAAGATTCGACACTTCTTCCCCTTACCCCTTTCCACCCAGTACTTATCTGGAGAAGGCACTTTAACAAAATATCCATCGTTAATGAATGCTTTATAATAATGAATGAATCCTTTATAATTGCTACCTCTTTGATCGATGGAGAGACCGATTAAGAAAATTCGGATTCACATGTCCTCTTAATCAAGAAATGATAAAAAAAGAAAATTTAGATAATTTTGTTAGGTATATAAATAGTATTGATTTTGATATTTTATTGACATGAATTATATGAACTTTTAATTATTATTCAGATTTATTTATTAACTTAATTGTAAAGTGATTACTTCATTGATTACAATTTATGCATGATTTGATAAAAACAACTGTTGTTAGAAATGCTATATCGTAAAAAAAAGCATGTAGTACTGTTGTGGTGCATGCTAAAATAAAGATTTATTTAAAGAAAAATACCACCTACTTAGACACCCACACACACATATATACATAACATAATAGAGAAAACGTCAAAAAAGGACTTACTTTACTTATAGTAAAGTAAAAAAAATAAAACCATTTTAATATCACAAAAGTAAACAAATAAGCACAGACTACAATTTTTCTACCAAATATATATATATACACTTTGTTTCTTATTTTTACTTTACTATTAAGTAAAGTATAGTGATCGTGAAAAAATTCGATCTCAAGATTTTGACGGAATTACATGTTTTGAGGTCCCAGAAGTCGTTTATGAAGTTTTTTCGATGATGTCTGTGTGTGTGTGGGTGGGTGAGTGTGTTAGCATTGCTTGTTACCACGCTACGGTCCAGAATCTTTGATAGATCAAGTTGATATTTTACACAAAATTGGGCCTCATAGGGAAGAAGATCCCTATTGTTTGGGAAGAATTATGCATGATGGAAAAGTCACCTTTTTTGTAAAAAATTGACTTTTTTCATGATTAATATACTTATAGTATGTTAAAAGTAGATCTAATTTCTTTTATGTATAGGGTTTCTTTTTTTCCATAGACTCAAAACTAATAATAAAATACCATAGTGTTATTGACGTTTAAAATCAAATCAGACAAAATTGTTAAAGTTAAATTTTTTTAATGAAATAATCAATTAATGTTAAAATATCGGCTAACAAAGTTGTTGTCTGTATTAAGACATTATTAATAGTAATGCTTAACATAGACTTTTTAATACTTAGCTACAATTATTTAGTCAGTTTTCTAATCTTCTGATATATTAATTAATTAGTGGACACAAAATGCGGTCAAAAACATGGGACTCTCCAGGTTGCTAGGCGATATATAACAAAACAAGTCTTACACCTGCCTCTCCGTTTACCCGTTAGTTGCTCAAAATGACGTTTGCTCATATTGTTTTATTGACAGAACTATTTTTATCTAGCGTTTCAGCTGTTTTTTATGATTTGATAACTGAATCCTGTAAACATGATGAATATTTTGACTCCATAAATATTCAGTGTAAGGTGTGTGATTCATCGAAACATCTTGTGCCATCTTTCAACAGTAAGTCTCATCAGAGTAATTCAATAAAAAATACTTTTTATTTGTTAATTGTAAGTGTATTAAATACTAATACAAAATAGTAACATTAACGTTTGAAAGACAAATATAATCGCCATTTCTGAACTTCTTTTAATGACGAAAGTAAAGAGCACCCTCAAACACTTGTTAAAAGTCAGAATAAAGAGACTTGTTGCCTAAAAAAAACACATTTTTCTCTCAATTCTATAATTTTGTTGAAAGCTTTAAAAATTGAACATTATTGGTCAGGTGTGTTGTTTGACACATGGTTTTAATGATTCATCAGCTAGACCAATATAAATTCTATGGCAACTTTTACACGGGATTATATAAATATCACTACACTCCAGTTCCCTGAGAGGGTTTTTAATTAATATGTTCCCTAAGTTATTACGATTAGAAAAAACTCTATTAAAATCAAGTTTACGAGCAAGTCTAGGAAGAGGATACAAAGACTCATAATACAGTCAGATACAAGCCATACTGTATATTGATATGTCCTTCAATCACTATCTGTACTACCTCAGGAATGAAATGCTAATAATCATATCCCGTTAAGATGTTTACGTTATGCTTAATTGAGACGTTATGTGTTATATACTCAAGAAATTTGATATTAAGTTACTTATAGTAAAGTTGAGTGAAGGCCACTCCAGATTTTTTACATTGTGTACATTGACTTAGAAATTTTTTTGAGCGAAACCACTGAGATATAATTGATATTTATAAAGGAACAATTTAAATAGTTTATTGACTTATATGAGATGTAAAGGTATAATATTGTTACATGTAAAAAAATCACCGCCAATAAACAGAAATAAATTACCTTTGTCTTCCATGGCATGATGGATTTGTCTCATAAAATGCTCTAATAAATCTATATATTGCACTCTTGAGCAAAACTTAATATCAGTTAAAATTACATTATCATTGTGAATGTAGTACCTTTCCATGATATTGAAATGTCATGAATGGACTCTTTCCTCAAGAAAGAGGACTTATGTTTGTTGAGAAATATCCATTTTTTTTTTACAATTCTAGTCTAATAGTTCATATTTATTATTTTGAAAAATTAGAAGCTTCCAACTATAAAAGATTTAAATTATATTGAATAGCTGAGTTTGACTTCGATTTGAGTATGTAAACTGGCTAATTAGTAATATATTTTTTCTCAATATACATTCATAGCAAACTTATAACAGAGTACAGGAGGCAGATAAAGGATAACACTCACTCAGAAAAAATTAGTATATATGTTATTTGACCATGGGGAAGGAAAATGATCTTATTAAATACTAAGAAGCCATGAAATTTCCAGTATAATAATTCTATAAAAGACCAAAATGTAAAAGACAATTCAAAATTGAAATCATTCGTTTAGAGATTAATAAATGTAATTATCGTACACCTTTAATTATAAATCATCTTAAAACAATATATTTTGTTCGATGTTTATGATGTTTTTCAGAGAGAAAAAGGGTATTTTCTGTTTTAAATTTGAAAATTTTACTTTAATATTCAATGTAGAAGGATGTCAAGTAAACGAAGTAAGAAATCCACTGGCTATTTGAACAAAAGCCATGTTCTCTTGTAGGAGAATATTTCGTATCAAGAAATGTTCACTTTGGTTTTTCAAAAATGTTATTACTGCTGTAGTTATACTAATGAAATTATTTGTATCAGCTGTGTGATGTACAAAAAAAGCTTATACTATATATTGATATGTCCTTCACTATCTGTACTACCTCAGGAATGAAAGACTAATAACCATATCCCATTTAGATGTTTACGTTATGCTTAAATGAGACGTTATATGTTATATACTCAAGAAATTTGATATTAAGTTACATATAGTAAAGTTGAGTGTGGGCCACTCCAGATTTTTTTATATACTCGTACATATACACTCATAATTTTATTAACCTCTCCATTCACATATACTTACAATGAAAGCTGATTGAGGGTTACGTTTTAAAGAATAAGCAACACACAGTGTTATTTAAAAGGAGAAAATATATTAAAAGGAATTGAATATTTACAGACTTATGGAGAAAAGTGATGTTGTTGATGTACCTAGACGTTTTATCGTCTTTTAAACAGCGACTACCTTAGTCTTATTTAATCCATCATATCAAATTTGACAAATTGTTAATCAGTATTGTGTATTTTTTAGTTCCATTAACAGCAGGGAAAATAATTTCATTTAAAAATAAGTGTTTATAAACTTTTTCAGGGTTGTCTTGTACCTGCAACAAGAGAAGTAGGGAATCGGGATTTCATGGAAATCACATTCCTGTGTGTATTCCTTGTGGAGATGGAGAGATCTCGGTGGCTGACAATCAAATCTGTCTCAACAAACAATTACTCAACAAAAAATATGCGCTTCAAAACTGCACTACATTCATTTTCCAAGGTTAAATTTAACTGGTTTTATTTGACTGGTATAATTTTTTTTTTGCACTCTTCCAGTAGAGTTAACAGATAAAATTGTGCATTCTTTTAATAAGACAGCAAGTTTAACACAAAATTCAGTTGTCTTTTATTTTTATATAATCATTTATAATAATTACTTATGTGTATGAGTCATAAGAACTAAACGAACAAAAGATTTCTACAATAGTGTTGCAAAAAATACATCTTTCATTCTATTTATAAGATTGTAAATACTTGAGAAAAAGTATATTGTTATTTATTATATATATATATATGAATTTTTTTGATCGTTTAATAAATAAATATAAACAGAATAGATGTATCGCGATGCGGTCAGTTTCTCCAATTTCATCTATGATAATGTCTTCTTTTTCCTCTCTTTTGTAGGCCTAGCAAAAGATTTTGAAAAAAGATCAAAATGTCGGCATTCGAAGTTTAATTTGAAATTGGATAAACTAACCAACTGCATGCCGATACATATGTTCTTTTTACACACACACACACACACACACACAATATATATATATATATATATATATATATATATATATATATATATATATATATATATTATTTATTTATTTTTATTTATTTATTCCCATTTATTGTAACATATACAACCAATTTACATATACATTTTTTTTAAACACTTTTTGTTACAAATCGGCTGAATGCCGTGGGGCCCTTACGGGTTTGAGTTGCCTAACTCTTGCAATCCAAGACATAAATGAAGGAACATTTAACAATAGAAATAAATTTTAACATGCATAACTACAAACAAATCAATATATCACATTACACTTCCTCTTTATATTACAATATTTATGTTAAAAACTCTTTTTAAAGCTATGTAGTTGCACTAACACTTTAAACTTATAACAACTATAATAAATAAATTAGTACATAACAACAATAAATTAACAAATGAATTAATACATTACATAACAACTAACAATTTAATAACTAAATTAATATATATATATATATATAATCAAAATATTAAAACGGTCTAAACCGGACAGATATATAAATGAAAAAAGACAACAAATAGAAGAAGCGAGAAAACTTACTGGATCGATATTTTGAACTGAAGTTCGTCGTCAGGGAGAGAGTAAACGGGAAGAAGAAGAGGTACGTGCGTTCACTTGTACCGGCAGAGAGCGACTGGGGGTTCTAGGCGGTAGTCTCAAGTTCAAGTTGCTCGAAGCGCTGCAGGCTGATCCCCCGTAAACGACACCATTCCACCATGAGCGAACACGCGTACCGTATAAGACGGAATAAGGTAGAAAGGAGGACAGAAGTGGCGATGAAGAAGAGGAGAAAGAGAGTGAGAGAGAGAAATTATTTTTTCAATAATTTTTTTTTCTCTCTCTCACTCTCTTTCTCCTCTTCTTCTTCGCCACTTCTGTCCTCCTTTCTACCTTATTCCGTCTTATACGGTACGCGTGTTCGCTCATGGTGGAATTGTGTCTTTTACGGGGGATCAGCCTGCAGCGCTTCGAGCAACTTGAACTTGAGACTACCGCCTAGAACCCCCAGTCGCTCTCTGCCGGTACAAGTGAACGCACGTACCTCTTCTTCTTCCCTTCTACTCTCTCCCTGACGACGAACTTCAGTTCGAAATATCGATCCAGTAAGTTTTCTCGCTTCTTCTATTTGTTGTCTTTTTTCATTTATATATATATATATATATATATATATTGTAAACAGGAAAGCAATCCAAAAGGACAACAAACGTTTCACGACCTATCTCAACTCTCCTGATTGATGACGGTTCAACCAAAAATTAGAGTTAGTAAGTGTGTTTCTTTGTTCTGTGTCTGTGATTTACCGTGAAACGTATATACCATATATATATATATTTCATTCAAAATTCGAAAAAACGATCCAAACTGGACGCAAATCAGCTCAAAAACGAAGAAAAACAACACACAGAAAAAGAGACACACTTACAAACTCAAATATTCGGATGATCCGTCTTCAGGAGAAAAGAGAGTGGACGACCAGGCACGCCGAAAACACAACGGCTGGAAACGTGAAATAAAAATCAACTTTTTCTGCTATTGTGTTTACGGTGTGCTTGGTCGCCCAGTCTCTTTTCTTCTGAAGACGGATCATCCAAAAATTTGAGTTTGTAAGCGTGTCTCTTTCTCTGTGTGATGCTTTTCTTCATTTTTGAGATGATGTATATATATATATATATATATATAATATATATATATATATATATATATTAAAACTAAAGTTTATCAGGATAAACTTTAGTTTTGTTTATATTCCACGGTCGATACTTTTATCAATTATATATATATAATAGAGAGAGAGAGAGAGAGAGAGAGAGAGAAAGATAGAGAGAGAGATTGAAAGAAAGAAAGAATGATTTCACAACAAACACGTGAAATAAAAATCAACTTTAAAACCAAATGTAGAAAATTGAAAAAATGACTAGTAATTTTTCTGATTTTCTTACTTTTTAATGGTAAGAAAACCATTACTGGTGTACTGATTCACTCATTCGATTTCTTTTTAGCATCATAATGTACTAAAAGAAATCGGGACTAAGTTTTCCAGGTCCAAATAATAATGATTTCTATGTGAAATATACTGCTAATTTATATTCATTATTTTACTAAAGAAAATCTGATGGAACTGAAATGAATGTATATATTGTAATTAAATATTGAACTGTATAGTGTACATAAGAAATATAGTATTTCATCTGCAATGTTGTAAGGTCAAGCTATAATTTTTATCCATAAATGCAAAATAAATTTGTGTAATAGAAGTATTATCTTCAGTAATGAAGTGGTAACTATTAAGAAGCTTTAGAAAATGTTAAAGATATTAATTTAACTCAATTTGTGGTAGAAAAAATGAAAGTTTTTTTTTTCTTCAGTTTTTTGGGACATTTAGTTTTGTCATAGGGTTGCACTTAGTTGGTATGAAGCGAAAATAATCAGATTAGAATTCTTTTGATATCTGTGTTAGTAAAGTTTATTAAATGAGTTATTGTTGGACGCTATTTTGATTCATTGCATGCATGAAAAATTGGCAACCTTTCTCTAATGTTAAATTGAGTATTGTTTCAGGGTCATTAAGTAGAATTACATTTTTTTTTAAACAGTGTTTCAAAAATATATGCTTTCTTACAAGGTTTATTTTTATTATCATATTAATATTATTTAAAAAATCACAAGACATTTTTCATAAAAATGAACTTCACATTCATGAATCATTTCTTTAGGTAAGTCAAATTGTAAGTTAGGTATTGTTAAGTAAATCAACTAATTTAAAATACTACTTTTAAACATAAAATACATTTCATTTTGAATAATATTAAAGAAATTTAACAAGAGAGAAGAACAAAATAAAATCACTAGTTGTGAAATGAACTGAAGTTTCTCTACAACTTTCGAGTAAGTCGAAAAAATGTTATAACAATTATTAAATACTTTCAAATATTATTCATAGAGAAGCATAAATATAATGTTTACAATAAAGTCGGTTTAATAATAATAATAATAATGTTGAATAAGTCTATCAATGAATTACTGTATATTTGTATGTGTATACTTTATTTCACGAGTTTATTTTAAAATCTATGCATGTATGTATATCAATGATCAAACCACAATATGAAATGGGGAAAAAAGACTAAGATCTTTCAACCACAACAAGCGGTCTTCGTCATAATCAAAAACCCAATTCTGACGAAGACCACTTGTTGTGGTTGAAAGATCTTAGTTTTTTTTCCATTTCGTATTGTGGTTTGATCATTGACTGTTATTTCACGTGTTTTAAATCTTGTTATGAATGTATATGTATGCATACATATACTATGATACATTAAAGCAAGAGATATCGAAATAATCTGGGCACATTTATAACAAAAATTATTTTGTATGTATATATATATATATATATATATATATTAGTGTACAATTGCAGCAGGTTTTCTCTTAAGGAAGAAATGTAATTCTTTTGGCGAATGACAGCCGAAAGCTCGTATGTATTGTTTATTTAGTTTGTTATTTTAGTGATTAAAACGGCATTTTTAAAAAAAGTGGTTTATTCAAGTGTTTTCGTGTTTGACCTAAAGTTTATTGTGTGTGTTAATGTCTTTTGCTAACCTTCTTTGGAAGCTACCGGAGTCTCACCACTGCTGGAACTAGCAAAAGTGTTGAGCTCCTTGGAGGCGTTGAAGACAAACGACTTTAGAGAAAACTTAAAAAAACATGGTCGGTTGTTTGATTCATGAATAATGAAACAAACTTCACTTGTTAAAAATTTATTTTCAGCTTTCTTCCAAGAGTTTTTATGACATTAACTATTTGTTTTTGTTAAATCCACAAGATGGCCACGCATCGCACCCACACTGCCCTGACAAAAATGTTTTACATTTATATTAATTTACTGATTACATTATTTCAGAGTGGAGTAACTCTGATAATGCCATTACCAAACCAATGACAAGCAAATATGAAAAACAATGCTGGGATACAATGGAACTAAAGAATTGCAGGACACAGGTTGAATGTACCTACAAGGAATCACCAATATTGCCTATCGAGCCGGACCTTTCAAGTAAGGATAAAGGGCGTGGAAGAGATCCAGTCAATAGAAAATTAACAATACACTACGACTCGGAGACAGTCGAGTCTGTCTTCCTTTTAAAAGCATTTGAGATTGCTGATCGAGGATGTGAAGTAAGACATAAAAATTATCTGTTTTACAGTTACTCGTATTACTCAGTTTTAAATGAGTATCAATTACTACATTTTTTCTTAAATTCAGAACAGAAATTTAAACAATACCATATATATTAAATTATTTTATACTCAAACATAAACTCACGCATATATGTTAAATTGGTGAAAGAAAACAACGCCGAATTATAAATTTATGGAAGAAAATCGACTACACAGTGGAGGAAGGTTACAGTGCAGGAGTAGATGCGGAAGGTTTTCCCCATAAGATGTGTTTTAAAATGCATTAAGAAGTATTACGAAGTTATATGAAAGTATCATTAAAGAAGCATAATTTGTTTAATCAATTAAATTACTTCATAAAAGTAGTAGTAAAGTATTCATTAAAATAGGGAGAACTTCAATTGACTGATTAACAAGATTTCACTGTAAACATGTGAAATAAAATCTAAACCACAGTAAGGAATCAGATCTTTCAACTAAATAATTGGTTTTCGAGAGAGTCATAGTTGAACTGTGACTTGAAATTGTCGAAGTCTGACTCTTAGGAAGACCAATTTTTTGGTTGAGAAATGTGGGTGCCATTTCTAATTTTTTTTACTGTCGTTTGGACGTTCATTTCTGTCTCACGTGTTTTGAACTGTCTATGTGAGATGAATGTGAATGGCTCCACTGCACAATACTCTTCGGTACGGCAATATTTATGGCTCTTGATGTAGAATAAACCGATAACTGGTATAAGTCCTATCAAAGGAGCCAGTTTCCGCCCCTAAAACACCACTGTAGGAGAAAGCCAAAAAACACATAATCTTTAAATTTGTTTACTAGGGAATGTTTAATGAGTACCTAATATCTTACTGACTGGGGATCGACGGCTTAACGTTTTCTCTGAAGAACGACGTGCTCAGATTTTTTATAACTGGCATGAAAGAATTGAAGGCCGGAGTAAGTATCGAACCCGGGATCTACTAGTTGAGAGGCGAGTCACTGGGCTGACCTGGACCCTTTCCCATGTTAAATTGCACATCCCATTAAATATTAACGAGTTGATTCTACATCAAGAGACTTAAATTTACTCAATTTAATTATTTGTAATCCTTTACAAGTACCTGTCACTGTACAAGTTCTTTGTACTGACAACTTTGGACTGACAGCTTTACTTAAGTTCAGTGTATGTGTATGCAAGTTCATTTTCATGTTCAGCGCATGAAAGTTCATGTTCTCATGTTATATTCTACATCCCTTTTAATATTAATGGTTAATTCAGCATCAGTAGTCTTACTTAAGTTAATCTGGATAGATATCTTTAAGATGTACCTTATTCTAAAGGCTCGGGTCTCATTGATTAATGTTTCCTCTAAGTACAGCGGGAACGACATTTTTTCATGTACACTGATAAGAGAGATATCGCTTTACTCTTACCCGTCATATCAAGCTGTTCGGGTCGTTCATCGGTTTCGAGCGCTATCTTCAACACCGGTCCAAGGATACGAATGCTATATATGAGGTAAGACATCACTTTTACTAACAATATGCATTTATTAAAAATTGTCTTTATCTCTCCGATGAAAATCCCTTTCTAATATACTAGCTTCAAAAACTTGCAGCCAACCTGGTGTTTACTATAGTAATCACACCTTTAGTTATGTGTGATATATAATTATAACCTTTAGTTATTATCAAATCTTTGTTATATTTGATAGCGTGAACTATCAAATAGTACTCCAGCATTATTGAAACACGATTTGCATATGCACATTAAACTTCTAAATGAATGATTATCAATATGATTATTAATTTCAGTAAATAGACAGAATATGCGTTTTACTTTTTTTTAACATTTCATTTAAAATATATAATTAATGATTTTGCCTACACAATAAAGTACATCTCTTATAGTCTCCACTCACCCCACAGGATGAACGACCAGCTTGTCTTAAACTTGAAGAAAAACAACCCCTACTGTCTTCACTTTGTATACATAATAAACCAGAAAATTCACCTAAGAAGTTATTCATGTCCTGATGATGAACGTTGATCATTCAAAACATGTCGACTATAGGAGACGTACTTCATTGTGTAGACGAAATAACGAAAATGTTATTTAGAAAATTTAAGAAACTTGTTGAGAAACAGGTGTCAACTAAGTTTGGTATCATTTTCAAATAATAATTTATTTATGAAGATATATAGCTAAAAGATGTTTAAATGTTAACTTACTTTACTTTTAATCCATTTCTTCTTGCATTTCAAAATAATTTATCAAAATGTTACCATCATCTCATAAAAACTATTTATAATGTCATGAAAAGAAAAAATAAAAAAAATAATACTTTTTATGCTATTAAGTCTTCTCTATATTTAAACATTAGTACTGTTTTGTAGTTATGGTCAGGTAGCTGATAAATACTTTTTTGATCATTACAGTTGAAAGATCAAGTGGCTTGTCAATATTTAGCAAATCTGTGCGCTCTCAATATGCACATGAAAAATGATGCCCAGGGTCCTTGTAATGTGTTTCTTCATCAAAAGACTGATCCAAAAGATGACGAATTCAAGCCATTAATTTATTATAAACAAACTGACAACATGGATTTATTGAAAAGTAAAAACATTACCATGACATATACTCTCTTTAGTGAAGATGAGGTAAGTAATTAATCTTTTTGAAAACATGTTAATTCTTATACATCACAACTATATATTTCAATGCAAGTAATACGTTGGAAAATGCGAAGGAATAAAAAACATTACCATGACCTATACTTTCTTCAATGAGAACATGGATGGGTATCAATCTTTTTTTGCTTCCAAAAACTGATACAAATGACATCCAAGATTAAATAATTGTTTTTCGACCTAAATTATATTGATTTAATTATAATAAATTTAGAAAGAGAAAATTTAATGAATAATTGACGAGAATATGAAATAATTATCTGATATATCAACAAATGATATTTATTATAGTTAACAGAAGTTTAAGAAATTATCAAATTAATATAAGTAAAATATTAACAGCACACAATTAAGTCTGTAATCAAAAAACAGTTTGTCATAATGCCTATATTTTCTTCTTTTGATATATCTATTATTTCAATAAAAAAGATAGAGTATGGCTCCCGATGCATCGGGAGGTACAGGAAAGTTCTAAATAAAACTAATTCTCTCTAAATTAAGGAGTTCAGGACTAATTACATTGGCTGCAGCCTCTCAGGAATTAGCAATTTCTTCCAGTTGTCAAGAGAGGAACTTATGCTGATATCTATAATGCTTGAATCAGTCTTACTTGTGGCGCAAATTTACTAAATTACATTTAACTTGCAATATGAAAGTTCAAGAAGAAAATGAGGAATACTCTAAATTTCTGATAAATATTGGTGAAGACAGAGTTGAAAGAATGAAAATAAAGAGGTTATTACTGCCCGAAGACATGTTTATCTGAGCACATAATGCTGATTAGTGTATTGAATACACTTCCTCTTCATTCGGTAACCAACAAAAATTGTTCTACATAAGTTCTACACAGAAAATTCTACATAAGTTCTATTTAACGAGACAGATAGTGAAATTAACAAAGGTTCATTCAATAATTTTCAGGAGAAATTAAGCAATATCTGTCATACAACTCGATTTGCGTAGGAACAGAACTCACTCATTAACCTCAAGAATTGCTTGACTCACTAGAGTTGTCTAGAGTGCTCCAAGATAAGGTAGAACTCAAAAAGGGAAGCTCCTGTTATGTGTATGTATGAGAAACATTGATCGACCGCGCTTATAGAATAAGACTAATAACTGAAGAGCTTTATGATAATGTCATTGTTTATAAAATTATTGCATCACGGTGTCAATGATAAATAATTTTAATTCCAAGATTGAAAATTGTTTTATCTGAAGAGGACAATATTCCTTTTTCAAGGATTCAATTTCCAATTCAGTTAGCATTTGCCATGACTATTCATAAATCTCAAGGAGAGACTCTACAGAAAGTTTTAGTTCATTTATGTAAAACAGCATTTTAACATGGCGAATTACTTGTTGCTCTGAGTAGTGTCAAGCAGAAAGAAGACATTAAAGTTTTTTTTGAAAAATTCAAATTGTGCAAAAAATGTAAATAAAAATAACTGCCTTAAAAATATAAGTTATTATCATCTTTATTAAAATTAATTAATTTAGAGTTTATCTGAATTTATATAAATATGATTACATTAAAAAGGAAGGTATTGGATGACCCAACTGGTCACGGGTAGTCTAGTAGTATTTTAAAATTATTATTGAGAGTTGTTTTTACAAATATGTAATATGAAACAGTGAACGAAACATATTGTTTATTTATAGTCGTCTTGTTATAATCCGTATTAAAAAAAAGTGTTCAATATTTCACTATTATTAAATTAAATTTCACAGCCTAATGATACAAAATATATAACTGCTCACTCAAATTTATTATTATATAATAATTTCAACATTGGAACGGTGATGTGTGCCACATTTGAATTAGACAATGCAATGATTAGGCATGGGAGGAAAGAAGTAATAAGGACAAGTCGGTCATAAACTCAAGTTTCATTCGTTTGTAACTCTTTTCAATGGTAAAATTTAGGTATAATAATTATATAATTAGGTATAATAATAGCAAGAGTAATTACTAAACATTATTATTTTTGAACCCATGATATAACCCTGCCTTCATATATAAAATATTTTTTAAAAGTACAAATTGTATTAATTATATCAAATTCCTACTCTCTCAAAATTTAGCTCAGAAACTTTACAAAAAAGAAATGACAAAACATTTTAACTATATCTTAAATAAAAAAAAACTATCTGACTAATTATTATTAAAATTCATTGGCTATTAACATTATTATTTACACTCACCCTTGTAAAGTCAAGGCTGATAATTATTTATAATGTAATAAACAAAAGTCATGTGGGGTCTCACAACAGAGTTTTAATAGCAATAACGCTTTATGTCTAATGTAAAAAAAATTGAAGTAACTCTTACTGTAGGTTTTTGGAAACCCCAGCTGGAAAACAGTTGCCGTGTTATATTGTTAAGAAAATTCAGCGTATATTTCTTATTGCTTTTTAAAGTTGCATTATATTGTTTCAGGCTAGTGACATTGAGCTGATATTTCATAAATACAGTTTAAATGGTACATGGATAGGGAGGTCGTCTGATATCAACTCCATTCTTCTGTGTTCCCGATTTTCCAAACATAAGAAGCTAAAATATGCCACTAGATATGAGGCAACTTGTGAAGTAGACACTCAGGATTTGATAGAGTACCAACATGTACATTTTTACGATATTTATCTTAAGTACAGAATTGACAATAATTCTATTTTGTATCCAGTTCCAATTTTAAATCTCAATTACAATTCAAACCAGGAATTTGTCAACAAGGTAAATAAGCACTTATGTAACCTTTTATTAAAATAATTATTATTATAGCTTTATGGTAATTAACTTAAAATTTAACATTTTAATTTATTTAGTCTTTAAATTGCGGTACTCTCATTCATGCGTTGTTTACTAGTAATTTACCAATAGTTGTTAATATGACGAGAGTAGTAACTAATCTTTATAGTAACCAAAGAGCAGCTGACCATTATATTCTACAAAATACAGAAAAATAGGAAAATGGTGTTCCAACCGTACTCGAAAGAGGTAAAATACTGATTTTTTAATACTGATTTTTTTCTGATTTTCTTACTGTTTTTGACGTTGACATATATATAAACTTTGTTTTATATTTCACGTGTTTAATGTAAAATCTCGTTTTAAAAGTCAATCTTAAAGTTAAATTTATTAAATAATTTCCTCTAAATAGAAATAAAAATGAAATTTACTGTTTAGAACACTGAAATTTTTCAAACCATTTCTGCAATTTTTCTTATATAACAAGATTTCACATTAAACACCTGAAATATACAATCAATGTTCAAACCACAATAAGAAATGAGAAAAAAGACTAAGATCTTTCAACCGTAACAAGCGGTCTTCGACAAGGTCAAATCCCAACTGAAACCAAAGGTGTAGAAGCATCTGGTAAGAGTTGAGAGGAGTGGGAAGAAAGAGAGGTATTACAAAGGGAGTAAAATGCAGTTATAAAATGTAAAATTTGGTCAATATATAAATTTTATGATAATTTTTGCACGGGATTTTATAAATACCTCCGGAATCCAGTTCCCTGGGAAAGTTTTTTTTTAACATATTGCCAATGTTATTACGATTAGAAAAAACTGTATTAAAATCAAGTTCTCGCGCAAGCATAGGAAGAGGGTCTAATGACTCATGATACAGTAAAATTATAGAATTTGACAATGACGAGGTTCTGTTCAAATATTACAGAGGGTTAGAGAGTTTTTTTAGCACCCTTTAAAGCTAGAAATTCAGAGGAGCACACACTTAATGCCCTCAAAAACATATTTATAAAAACAGAAATTTTAATATTTTCTTAGATGGGAAGAATAAAAATGGAAATATGCAAGTACATTAGTAGGTTGTCCTGATTTATAGGTTATCTAAAGAGTCACGTTTTAGTGTATATGGAAAATACATGCAAATTGTTAATATAGTACCACTGAGGTTAGTTTGATTTATATTAGAAATAGGTAAAACCGTCATATATTAAAAACCTACTGAACTAACCTTCTATATAACAGTTCAGTAGGGTTGTTGTGATCGAAGATGGATAACGTCCGAAAGCCCTCCAACGACTCCATGATCATCTTACGAGGTATGATAGTTTTACCTATTTTTAATGTATATGGAAAACCTATAAAACCGCTGTTGACACCCAGCGGATAGTTTTTTACATTTTTCTTCCTGTTCCCCTTTGTTTACCCTAACATCCCTCCCTAGACTACTGTCCTTTCCTGATCTTTAAACCCTTTAAAATTCCTCTCCTCCCTCTCACTCCTCTCACCCCTTACCAGATTCTTCAACATTTTTGGTTTCAGTTGGGATTTGACTCTGACGAAGACTGCTTGTTACGGTTGAAAGGTCTCAGTCTTTTTTATCATTTCTTATTGTAGTTTTAAACATTGATTGTTTTTTCTTATATATGGATGCATATTTTTGGAATTTCTACAAGAATAAATATCTACAATAGAAGAAATGAAAACTAAAGTTTGAATCAATTATAACAAACTGATAGTAAACTAGGGCAGTCGAGTTTTTATATTGTGTGTGGTTGTTTGTTTGCATGTGATTAATTAAATAATTAATGAATTACTATGTGAATTTTATTAAAGTTGATATACATATATTTTATTATATTTTTTTATTTTTTTACTATTTTTTATTAAATTTTTACTACAATGTTTAGGTTATATTTAATATTTGTAATTGTTTGTAAAGTATTTTTTCTCTACCTTTTCTTATTCCGTAAATACTCCTACGCCTCCGGACTTTCCAGTACACATGGTGTATCTAGACTGCATTTCCGCCTATTTGGGAATTTACCGTTGTCTACTCTGTAATAAAACTTTCTTTTTGTAAAATAATTAGAAAAACAATATTTTTGTTAATAATCATTGTGTTATATAAATATTTATCCGAATGTTTTATACAAAAGTATTCAAATAAATATATATACATACACGAGTTCAAAATTCAAGAAGAGTAACACACAGAGTAAAGAAAGACATTTACAAACTCAAATTTTCTAGCAATTCATCTTCAAAAGAAAAGAAAATGGGAGACCGAGCACGGCAAGTATCCATTGGTAACCCATGGGGCGGGTTACTTGCCGTTGCTTCTACAACGACGTGCTTGGTCTCCCTTTCTCTTTTCTCCTGAAGACGATTGCCCGAAAATTTGAGTTTGTAAGTGTGTTTCATTATTCTATGTGTTACTCTTCTTGAATTTTGAACTCGTATTGTGTCCAGTTTGGATCGTAATTCTGTTTATTAAGTGAACTATATATAAATATATATATATATTAAAATAAAATAAATTCAAAACGAAGGAAACACACAGAAAGACACAGACATAACTCACATCGATATTTCGACCATCGTCGTCATCAGGAGGTGCGAAGAGCGAAGAGTCCCGCAGGAAGACAGGGCGGTACTGAGCTCGGAGACCGCAGCCAGTACCCCACCACTTACCACCAAGCGGGAAGGGAGGGAAGGAAATGAAGAGCCAAATTAAGACGTAAAAGGAACGAGTAAAAATTATAACTATAAAAAATTATAAAAAAGTAGATAAATCAAATTAAAATTAATAAAGAAAAAAATAAAATATGAATAAATAAATAAAATAAATATAATAAAGAGTATATATATATATATATATATTTCAATATAGACAAAGAAACATAGAGAAATCGAAAGAACACACTTACAGTCTCTAATTTTCGGTTTGAACCGTCTTCAGGAGAGATAAGAGAGGGAAACCAAGCGCACTGGTTTCCCTCTCTTATCTCTCCTGAAGACGGTTCAAACCGAAAATTAGAGACTGTAAGTGTGTTCTTTCGATTTCTCTATGTTTCTTTGTCTATATTGAACTATATTTGTCCGTTTTGGATCGTATTTCCAACGAAAAAGTGTATATATATATATATATATATATATATACCAGTCAGTTCAAAATTGAAGATAGGTAGCACAGAAAGTAAAAGAAACACACTTACAGACTCAAATTTTTGGGTAATCCGTCTTCAGGAGAAAAGAGAAAGGGTGACCAAGCACATTGTAGACGCAACGGCTAGTAACCCACATGTCAACCGCCAGTGCTGCTCCCCCTGCCCGGTCTTGAAGTAATAGAATAACTAAGAGAAAGTATAAACAGGAATACAGATAAGCAATACAAGTTGGGAAAATATAAATGAATCAGAAGGAATTCTTCTTCAGCAGGGATCATTCTTCTTTCTAGTAAAGATGGAGGATAACCACGCTCCAAGTACTTTGTTCTGAGGGAGTGTAACCTACAACATGTTTCCGACTTATGTAACGGACTCCAACAGAAAAACCTGCATCTCAACTCCCTCAGAACAAAGTTCTTGGAGCGTGGTTATCCTCCATCTTTACTAGAAAGAAGAATGATCCCTGCTAATGCACCTTTCAATCCTCCTTCCCTTTCTCCTTCCCATGTGAATGAGTCTCCCTTCCTTGTAACTACCTTCTTCCCTGGTGTCCATAAAATTAAACGTATCCTGAAAGATCTGTTCCCCATCCTATCCTCTTCTCCTTCAACATCAGCCATCTTCCCCAGTCAACCCCGCCTCTCCTACAGACGCCTCCCTAACCTAGGCAATCTCTTCTCTCACAGGGACTAGACGTCCAGGAGCGTCAATCACCCGTCTGTGGGTGCTAAGATTTGCCAACGACGGGGGTGCCTGACTTGTCCGCTTCTCAACCTCCTTCCACACTTCACTCCGCCTTCCTGTAACCAGCCCTTCCCTGTTGCTAGGGATTGTTCTTGTACATCCAAAAACTGTGTATACAAATTGGATTGTACTCGTTGTGATGCGTTCTACGTAGGACTGTCCTCTAACAAGCTCAGCCTCCGTATGAACGGTCATACAGCATCCGTTAACAACTTTTCCGATTTACCTGTTGCCATCCACGTCAACTCCCACGGCCTACTCTTCAATGATTGCTACAGTGTCCAGATTCTGCGACAAATCCCCCCTGATGACAATACCGTGACACTTAGAGCCTCTGAAGAGGCACACATATGGTTACTTGGAGCGCGCAGTGCACCTGGACTAAACCTTAAACGATAATTTTTTTTTAATTTATATATTAAAATAAATTAAATTATATTTTAATTATATTTAATTATAAATTAAATTAAAGGTATTTTTTCCTCTCTCCTTCTTCTTATATTTTTCTGTAATTATTTATTTATTTCATTTTTATTTCTTATTTCCAGTTTGATCTATACATTATATATTATATTTCATTTTATTTTTTAAGACACTCATTCTTAACTAGTTTCCCTTTTACATCTTTTTATCTAACCTTACCTTTTATGAATAATTGCAGATTTTTTTTGTCTACAATTCCTTCTGATTCATTTATATTTTCCCAACTTGTATTGCATATCTGTATTTCTGTTTATACTTTCTCTTAATTCTATTACTTCAAGACCGGGCAGGGGGAGCAGCACTGGCGGTTGCCATGTCGGTTACTAGCCGTTGCGTCTACAATGTGCTTGTAGGTCTCCCTTTCTCTTTTCTCCTGGAGACGGATTACCCGAAAATTTGAGTCTGTAAGTGTGTTTCTTTTACTTTCTGTGCTACCTATCTTCAATTTTGAACTGTTATTGTGTCCAGTTTGGATCATCTTCCCGTTTATCAAATATATATATATATATATATATATAATTATTAACCCTTCAGCATACCAGTACCTTATATACTAAACCAGAGTATCTGTTATAGTATAATTATAGATTTAACATACAGTTATAGATTTAATGTGCAATGAATATTTTCAGAAATCCAACGTAAAACATTGGCAACTGACTAGAAGAATTTTTAAAGTAGATAACGTAGCAGGAGTAGATCACGAAACTAAAGTAATTAGATATCTGAACT
Source organism: Hermatobates lingyangjiaoensis (assembly GCA_026182355.1). Taxonomy (NCBI): domain Eukaryota; kingdom Metazoa; phylum Arthropoda; class Insecta; order Hemiptera; family Hermatobatidae; genus Hermatobates; species Hermatobates lingyangjiaoensis. The sequence goes on from JAPFBL010001938.1 coordinate 5,462,209, forward strand.
CCATCGAATTAAGGTAAAGATGAATGCAAACAAAATATATTTCTTTGTTTTCTTAACTGTTTTTTTGTTAACTATCAGCATTACTAGTATAAACTAACTCTGTAAATAAAATGTGCCACATCTTCAGATTTATTACATATTTAAAATGATACTGATCTGATAATTTTGCTAAATATTAGAAAAAACTTCAGTTCCTAATGTAATGTCTACTGTATATTGATAAAGTAAACTATTTGTAAACTTAATTTGTTAATTTGTTAGAAATTTATTAATCTTTTATGAATTGACTGTTAGACTCAACCAGTATTAAAACAAGGATTTGTTCAGATGGGGGGAGGAGGTGTAGCATGTATGTTGAGCGAAGTAAAACTAAACTTAGGGGCGTACTACAAGCACCTAAGAACAATTCTAGCAACCCTAGGACTAATTTGAAGTCACAAATAAATTAGAATTACCCACATGTCTTCTTTTTGGCTATTTTGCTGAATGTTTTAAAGGATTGTCTCCATTTTGTTGTCACCTATTTTGTTGTCTAAACTTGTAACTATCATGGAGGAATAATTGAACAGGTTTTATACTTTGGTCTATGAACATAGATTAATATTATCTATTTTTAATGAAGTATTAAATAAACTGGATTACTTAAATGGAAGGAAGACTGTCCAATCTGCCCTCTTCCACCTGGGAGCGCTGCGAGACTAAACTACAGTATGATACATGTATATAAAAATTATTGATTTACCCTGGCATACTAAGTTGCACCATAACTTCTGGTTATTTTACATAAATATGTAAAATTTATATTTTTCGTATTTTACATTCATATTTTAATGTTTCCCATGATTTACATTTACCTCTTTAGTCAAGTTACATACGTAAATATCCTTAGTAATTTCCAAAAGGTACAAATATTATCTTAACTTCTTATACTACATCACCAGAATGGGAATACATTTCAAAATACATGAAAATAAATACATTATCATTTAAATATTTCAATTTGTACTTATTACCAAATAATTTAATAAATATGTGTACTTGTACTCAAGTTATAGTAACATTTCATTTTATATGATAGGTTTAAAGATCGAGGGGGAAATGATGCTGGAATGATTTATCCACCTATTATGATAGTTTCATATAAAGATTTCAGAGTGCAACAGACAACTAGCCAACAACTAACAACTACCTCCTTCACAGTCAACTATTCCACCAACAGACGGATCAAGAAAGTTTTTGACGTAAGATTAAGTTTTAATGTTCTTCGTTAAAGACAACTAAACTTAATTAATATTGTAACTTTTATACATCCTGAAATTCAAATATAATTGATTATGAACCAAATATGGAAGGTGCACTTGACTATATTAGTTAGCTTCACCAATGTCAAAAGATTATTATTTTAATTAGTGATTAAATATAAAAGTGCACATGTTACTTTATTCGTAATTACAGTTTCATTTTGTTGGGCCATTCATGACTGAAACCATATAGGAAAAAAGGAAGCCTAAGCGAATACCATGGTATAGTAATACCATGGTGTCGGCCATAATACAATACTAAAATGCTAACTATGCCGTACTTGGAGGGTTTCCCCACCTGAGGTTGTCTCATTATTAATTTATTCAAAAACAAAGTGCATTTTAGCAATTACTGAACGTACTTAACAAAAAATGATCCGTCAATAAAAAGTAAATTTAAATATTATAATACTTATTGTGTAAACTTATTGGTGACACAATTCCTTTCAACTTATTGGCGAAGGGAACGGAACTTGGGTGACAGTTCAAGTCAATGAGTAGTTATAACCAAACTTCCGATCAAACAAAAGACCGTAAGGGCTGATATTTTTGACCCGCGAGGGCAGTGATGGCAAACCTAGGACACGCAAGCTCATCTTTTGTTACACGCATCTTCAAAGGTAAAAAATTGCAAAAATTCAAATATTTGTCAAATAATATTAAAACAAACAAACTGAATCGAATAACAGATGAAGTTAATGGTTCTTGTTTGGCCTTAAAATGTACCAAGTATAAACCTAAAACAGAAGATTAGCACTAAAAAAGTCACTAATTTGTCGTATATATTCATTTTCTAATTGAATAAATTTATATTGATTTTCCAATCATATATTTTTTTCTAATTAAATTTATATTACATGATTTTCTATGTTAAGCGTTTTACATCTGACATAGTAGATTTAGTGCTTATCGTTACTGTTACCTTAAAATAACCTGTTTGTTAATATTATTAAATTTATTAAGAAATTTTTAATTATTTATTTTGTTATAATAACATTAAGAATGACCAATTAGGTAATTATAATTTTATAGCAGCAAGAATTCTACATGTCAAGTGTAGTAAAATGTGCAGATATTTTTTTTAGAGAAGCATGAAGTTGCTCATGTATATTTGAGAGTGCATGATGATGTGATGTAGTTGCGTTTTGTCCAGATATCAGTGGGTTGGTTGGCAGCACTAGCCGGACTCTTGGCTCTCGTAAAGGCATGCCGGCTTTCAAAACGGTCAAATAGAAAACTCATCGACTTGGTCATCATTTTCCACTTCTTATCATTCGCCAGTGGCTACCTGGCTAATGTCTTTTTCCTTGTTATTGCATTTGCTGCAATTCACTCATTCATGTTCTTTAAAGGACAACACAACATTTATTTAATGTTACCAGCATCCCAACTTACCTACCTTGTTAGATCCTACCTCATCACAGCTTTCACACTAAAGGTTTGAACTTGTTTATTCTACATAATGTATTAAAAAGTAACTTTATTTATGTAGTTTTATAGTACTTGAAACACTATTAAGGAATCTGCAAGTAAATGCTTTCTACAGCTCCAACTCATCTAAAATTTTATCTTTACTACTAAAACATGAAAATAAGATTTCAATAAATGTTTAACCAGTTTTAAAAGTTTATCACAAATTGGTTGTTGGCGCCAAAGAAGGGTTGAACTTTGACTGCTTTCTAATTATAATTATAATACTTTTTATAAGAAAGAACAAAAACATGTTTGTTATTAAATCTTAAAATATAAACCTTTATCTGAAGTAATAATAAATTAATTTTTATAAAATGACCATATAGTTCCGACAAAGAATTTATTAGATCTTGTTTTCTGTCTGTGACTTCCTATGATTAATATTTTGAACAATAGTTTCGCATCAGGAGAAGAACAGTTCAGAAGATGAACTAGAGGAGATATATTCAGTTTAACATAACAATCTGAACTGTATATTTAGGAAAATTGTTTTACCATACACGTGTACAACAAGCACGTTTAAACCTTGTGAACGATGAAGCTTCTTAAAACTATTTTAAACCAAAATAACTAATAAAACTGCTATGGACACCGGAATGGCTCCATGATTTGTCAAACTTTCATTGGTCAAACAAAACAAGATACGATTTCTTAGCCTTCTAGCCATTCGAAACTCTCATCTATAGCAGCTTTATAAACAACATTTTTTTCATTTCTCCCCACGCCCTAAATTCTTTACATAATTTTATCGAAACATTAAATTCTTCAATCCTCTCATTAAATTTGTACAAACATTTTTCTGCTTCCCTTAACATACCTTTACAAATTTAATTAAATAACGGAACATGCAATACCTCTGTTTATACCAAGTGCACTAATACCAATTAATTCCTTCATTTTAATAGCCCCCACAATCCTCATATTTACCTGACTTTTCTTTGTCGGTATCTATTGCATTGCAATAAGCTTAACTAACACCAGTTCCATGTCAACAAAGTGAGGTACAAATGTATTTAACGGAGGTATCTTCTGGGTTTGTTAACAGACGTCTTCTACTTTTCACTGCCAAATCCCCCCCCCCCCTCCTCCTCATAAAAGCGTGTTTTTTCTACACAGAGGTGACTTCCTTGAAATTCTCTCTTGCGTATATTCAGCAGATTGAATTTATTTCTCCCACGTAATCTTCTTTTCTAATTTTGTCCGGTTTATTATACAAAATATGAATTGTAGTATGTGTATTTTTCTTGTTTTCTGCAATTTCGAATTTAATCAAGCCTGATTGGATCAACTTTTTCGTATTTTGAATTATATATACATGTGTTGCATTCTCTTGTTAAATACATATACAACAGTAATAATAGTTGTTAATGAACAATACAAAACTGTCTAACTGTATTCAGCCTTCGTCTAGCTTGTAGAGCCCCGGTGACAGCCTCAGCTGAAGCCGGTCTTAATTTTAAGTAAACTTGCTCCTATCCAACTTCATGTATGCAATTTGTGGGGTACCACCGGCTTCAGTTCAAGCACCAAGTTTTGATTAAAAGCACAGTAAAGTGACCATGGGGAGTGTTTTTATAATCAGAACTCTTAACTAATCTAACAAGAAAATAACTTTCCTTTATAAAATTTATAATTCAGTCAAAAATATGAACTCTTCTACCAAAATAATGAATTTCTATATTTAAATATCGCACTCTACTTACTCCAATCAGCTATTTGGAATAATTTAGATATTTGTCATTGTTTTTTTTTCTGTCATCTCTTGATGAAAACAGTATTAATTGTTTTAGTTATATGAAGTAATTTATACAATATGGAAACAAATGAGGATAGATATTTCTCTGATTGACTGGGAAAGACCGAGAAACAAGGCTAAGGTGAACGCCGGGGTGAGCGCTTGGAGAACTTACTACGTTACCAATGTATGGAATCAAATACAAATAGTCAGGAAAACTAACATTGTTTTCCAACTGGTTACAACTGTTTTTATCCTAAAGGTAAAACCTGTTTTAATATTTTGTAAGTATCATAAGAAATATGGTATATCTAGCAGCTTACACTGGGATCTTACTCATGAATAACCTTATTCCAGTATCATGAAAAGGAATATGCTTCTTTTGAAACATTGGCTATAAACGTGACCAAGAAGCAGAAATTGGGAAGGATTCTGAGAAATGGTCGATCTTATAATTACTATGGGGCCGACTAAAGAATTTATCATTAATATATCGGGTGTATAAGAGAGGATAGAATAGACCATTGCCAAGGAAATCCTGCACTCTTCTCCTTATCTTGATGACGACCAGGTCGAAATATTGAAGTGAATTGTGTTGTTGTTTATACGTGTTCTAATCCTGCAATATATATATTGCAGCCTCCTGCAGCCTCCTGTTTGATATAAATATATATATATGATATGAATTTCTGGGTCACAATGTTAAATTCTGTTAAAGAATACTACTACTAGCAAACGTGCCCGCTTTTGATGGTACCAGAAATTCGATGATACATGGTATTCCAAAATATCATTAGAAATTATAGAATAGTAGAAAATATCATTATTAGTACAGTGTTAAGGAAATGCCTTTGTATAAACGACATTAACTGTCTATCCTTCAGGTTCATGGAAGAACAAAGCAGGTTCATGGAAGAACAAAGAGTTGGAATCTCTGCGTCTTGGGCAAGCAAACTATGGACAAATTTGACCATGTGAAAAAAACTTGGTCTCACTCACTTCAATTCCTGCGGTGGATAGAGTTTCCCCTTGAGGCTTAGTTACCGTCATTGCGAAACAGACGCTGACAGGATATTGCAATCGTTTGAATGGAAACGGATAGTAGCTCGGAATTAATGGTATGCGTAGTATACACACAGATTCCCCATATCACACCCAGTCATGATGTCCGCCTCTATGGCGTGTCTGTGCAGAGCACGAACTCAGAGTCGTGTCCCTTTGCACATTTTTGGGGCACTCACCGTTCTTTTGACAAAAATCAAACATACATAAAAGTGTAATTAGTTACAATTAAGAATTTGCACTTTTATGTATGTGTGATTTTTGAATGATTGTATTATTTCTTATATTTCCTCTGTTTTTGTAGGCCTATGAAAAAGGTTTTAAATAAAAACCGAAACGTTGGCAATGAGAGTTTAATTTGAACCTGAAGAACTGACCGAGTCCCGATAAATTTTAGTTTTGTTTCTATTCCACGGTCGATACTTTTATCAATATATATATTATATATACTTCGAATAAAATGAATGGGCCGTGTGGACAATAAACACTATAACACAGAGAAAAGATCACAGAAAGACACTACAGAACTCACTTCGATATTTCGACATCCGTCGTCATCGGGAAGAAGTGCGAAGTACTTGCGTTGAGAAGCAAACTGCTACTGGCCTCCAGAGTAACTCGTGGAACCACCGCAATGCTGCCCCCCAGCGGAGGAGAGGAAAAATAGAAATCCCTCCAATATTTATTTATAAAGCAAGATAAAAAGTATATAATACGAAATAATAATGAAGACCATAAATAATAGAAATGCAAAAAAAAAATTAACGGTACAGGTTAAGACCAGGAGGAGAGCGAGCCCCAAGGAGGCATATGAATGCCTCTTCGGAGGCTCTAAGGGTGACATGGGAATTAGACTCGGGGATTTGTTTGAGGATTTGTACCCTGAAACAATCATTGAAAGGGAGGTCATGGGAATTAGCATGGATAGCTATGGGTAAGTCTCTGCGCTGACCAACGGACGCCCTGTGATTGTTCATACGCAGGCTCAGCTTGGTTGAAGCCAAGCCAACGTAAAAAGCATCACATCGAGTACACTCCAAACGGTAAACGCAGTTACAGGAAGTGCAAGATGTATCAGAAGGAACAGGATAGGAGTTGTTGCTGAGAGGGGAAGTAAAGTAAGGACTGGAGTTAATTAGGGGACAGGTTTGGCAGTTACGGCGTTCACATCGCTGCATCCCTCTGCTAGCACAGAGCCTGTTCTAAATATGGGTGAAAATGGATTTAAGGTTGAAAGGTCTACGTTAGGAGACCTCACTGCACAGTGAGACCAATGTCCAGTGCCAGTATTCGTGTTTACTGAGGGAGTGTGAGCCCTTAACTTTTCCTGGCAGGACGACAGCGGCTTCATCGCGCAGCAACCAGTTTCAACCAGTTAACAACAACATCCATTTAACATCAACAATAGCCGTTCAAACACCAACAACCAACCCACCAACCAAAAATACAACTAATGAGACCTCGCCGCATGGTGGGGCCAATGCCCAACGCCAGTATTTGTGTTTCCTGAGGGAGTGTGAGCCCTTATCCTTTCCTGGCAGGCCGGCAGCGGGTTCATCATGCTGTGACCAGTCTCAACAAGATAGCAGTGGCAGACTTATGGCTTTTTTCAGGACCGGACCGGGAAAACTCGAAGTGGAAAAGTCGACATCGCACGGCAACTGTTTATTTTCTGAGGGAGTGCGAGCCCTTATACTAATTGCTGTGTCAGCGGAGATGACTCCATGGATGAGAAGAACCGCTGTACGTGACTTCGATGAGAGCTAGAAGCCTTCAACTGGAGAAAAGAGAAAAAATGAGTCAATCTTATTTGGTCCCGCATCAACCAATCAGATATATATATATATATATATATATATATATATATATATATATATATATATGATCAAACCACAATAAGAACATGGGAAAACAAGACTATGATCTTTCAACCGTAACAAGCGGTCTTCGTCACAATCGAAAACCCAACTGGATGTTGGATTTTTGACTCTGACGAAGACCGTTTGTTACGGTTGAAAGATCTTAGTCTTGTTTTCCCATTTTCTTATTGTGGTTAGATCATTGATTTTTATGTTAAATCTTTATAAATATATAACAACAATAAGAAATTGAGAAATGTTTTCGTTAGTCACACTCTTTCATTAATTGGACTCTTTCATGGATTGGCGAGCTGCTTGGACGAAATGTTTTCCTCTCTTTCCTAAATTTCTTACTATGGTTTAGATGAGAATTTTTACGAGTATTTCAGGTGTTTAACGGAAAATTTCATTATACATGCATTTCACGTTTTTAATAAAATTTATTTAAGTAGTTTATTTTCAGGTATTTGGTATTGAATACTGGTCCAGATGTGGTCCTGGATTGTATGCTAAATTAGAAGATGTTACGTATATTCCAGATTCATTAGTATTTCGATTTGCATTGGATGTTTTGGTTTATCTATTTGTATATCTTATACAGGTATTAATTATAATATTATACTAAGAAAAAAAATTATGAAATAAACCTTATTACCAATAAACCAATATTATTATTATTATTTTAGTGGATCTTTTCATTGGCAATTTATGAGAGATTTATTAAAAACCCCATAAATGAATTCATAGACATATGCTCAATGTCTAACATTAGTGTTTTCATTCTGTCTTTAAAAAATTACGGATACTACATACATGGAAGGTGAGCTTATATGTTTATTATAATTTTTGTGAGTGGAATATGGTTGTAGTTAATCAATAAATTTTATTCTAGAAATAAAATAAATAAGCTTAATTCGATTCAAATTACTTCTCTTCAGTCTGAGAAGTCTGATAGATGTAGGTATTATATGGGGTTTTTCCAAAAGGTAGGCCTGCATGCAACAGTTTTTGAAGTAGATGTGCCTAGAATGAATTATTGTTTGAATGAATGAATGAACTTATGTGACTTGAGAAAAAGCATTTTCTTATTCATCAAATCAAGCTGTTCTAAAGTTCTACAGTCCCACAAGACGAAATCAAAACATTTAGGGAATATATAACCTGCAGCATTACTATTCATATGAAGGCCTTTTTTAAATATGTAAAGTCAGAATATTCTGGTTTGTAGACAAGATTTCAAAGTGAGGCAAATTAATTTCTCTTTAAATTTTAAACTTTCATCTGTATTCCATTGAAAACTGCTACAAGGGATATTGGGACACTGTTGAATAGCATCGAAAAATCGTTGAACTCAACCACTATGCTATCCTTATGATGAAGTATCTTTTTATGAAACTAACATCTCGCTTAATGAATCGAAGCAAATGTTGTATGGGTGTAACTTCTGAACATAACGAACATCATCTAGGAATATCCACTTTTTGGGTAAAATTCAGTAGGATGAAAACGTGGAAATTATATATATATATATATATATTTATGTGAGGTGCTTTACATATCAAGTGAACAAATTTTACCTTCAATCTAAACTTGATATGATGTACAGAGAACCTGTATAGTTGCTTCTTAACAAATGTATGAGTTTTCTTGACTGAGAGTGGGCCACCAGTATAGATGGGTGCAATATCATATATTGGAATCAACACGAGCACATACAAATACAGAAATAAAAAGTACTAGGTTTAAAATCAATGACTGATATAATATATGAGCCGTTTTCTTTGGAAATGGTGTAAGTCCATTTTGACAAAAAAATAGGTACGATAAAAATAAATACAATTTACTATGAACTTTTTATTTAAAAAAATGTTTCCAAAAAAATTGATTAAAATTTACATTGCATTTTAAGATATTTCTTGGAAAAGTTTATAAATAAAAAGTTCATAGTAAATTGTATTCATTTTTATCAAAATAGACTTACACCACTTTCAAAGAAAACGGCTCATATAAAGGATTATATTACATTCATGCTTCAATTTATACTAATTCCAAAAAGAACAAAGTTCAATTCTCTTTCATTTCAATCAAACTGAAATCATACCTCAAATTTAGTAATTATTACAATTGAATGAATAGACATGATAGGAGGACATTTTACTGAATTGTTCCTGGTGGGATGGTGGTTTAGTGGGCCATCTTAGTCTTTGCTTTAGCCGGGTACGTTCCACAGAGGGTCACCCTGTTGTACAGCAATATGGCGCGGACATAGGCTCATGGGAGTTACGAGGTTTACTCCCTTCCGGAGAGCCCCTTAATCCTTCACATGTAAAATCCTGTGACATCCTCCAAACTTCTAAACATTCACTACTGCGTTTTACACCTTTTAAAATACCTCTTATTTCCTCTCTCCCCTCTCAACACCTAACTAGATGTTTTGGCATCACCTGTTTCAGTATCAGTTGGAGTGACGAAGACCACTTATTTTGGTTGAAAGTTCTTAGTAATTTTTCTAATTTTGTTACAGTGGTTTAGACGATATATAAATCAAGGTATTCTCTCTTTATTTAAAAAGAATTACCTATTTGAAATTACCTCTGTGAGTTTATGTATTGCTTTTATATTTAGTATTGGCTTTCCATTATATGGTCTCTATTTTCTGTTCACGATTTTATTTTAGAAGTGGGAAGTATTTACCAATATTGACTGGTTATGTTTCAGATCCGCACACGGATTTTCAGACGCTGATATTAGCACTTTGAGACACCAGTTGCGCAAAGAGGAAGATGATTTGACATGCCACCGAGGCCTATTACCAGAAACAGATCACCAAACATTTCAGATATTAGTCCAACCTAAATTTAGAGAGTTCTACGACAACACTATAAAATCAGAGGTTTATGAACTCAATTTTATTATTATTTATTGTTAAATAAGTCAACCATTGTGTACTATAGTTAGTTAGTATGTCCATCTAGAATATTTTAACACTATTTTTCTTTATCAACGTTTCGTCCAGTGTAACGTAAAACACCTTTAAACCAACGTTTCGTCTGTATTTGTAGAGATCTTTAGGGCTTGGTATTTTTTTTGTATTGAAAAAGAATATTACATAACCATTGTATTCATATCAAACTAAAGTGCATGATTTGAATGCAATGGTCATCTAAAGTTTTTTTTTTCCAATAGAAAAATACCAAGCCCTGAAGATGTCAAGAAATATAGATGAAATGTTAGCTTAAAGATGTTTGATGCTACACTAAACCTCCTTGATGAAAAAAAGTGTGTTGAATAATGTGGTTTAGATAAGAATAGATTAGAATATTTTAAACGTCGCACTGTTTGACAGAACATAACCTTTGAGTGAGATAGAGTTTTTAGTATGGGAACTGAATTGTATTTAAGTAGGTAATTTTGAAACATGGGGAAGGTGAAATTATCGTTCTTTATACCAAAGCGAGTACGAAGTGAACTCGTTCTCATAGTGATAGTGGGCGTCGAAACTTTTAAGTTCTCTATTAAGTATCGTCTTAATATGAATATTGTATGATACAAGTTTCAGAAATTTAGAATACTAGATGAAAACATTAATAATAGTAAGTATTAAGTTCTATCTATAGTAAAGTGTCAATTTTGTTTAAGTATAATTATTCCTTTTTTTTATTACTGACAAAATAGGAATAGCCAAATTAAAATAAGTGGAACCATTGAATTGATTGTCTATGAGTATGGTAATTTTTTTACTTTAGAGTTTGATAATATGTCTATGTGATATTAAAATAATTCCAAAATTAAATTGATTGTTAACACCTGATAATGCGTTTACTTATAGTAAAGTTGAGTGTATCTTTTCAGTTAAGTATTATTATAATTCAAATTTAGAAGCTGATAAGTTTGTTGAAGTTATCTGCTCACCATGATTATTCTCATTCGATTTTGAATAGTTATAAATGAACTCAGAGGATTTGTAATTTTGGGTAGCGGGAAACCTTTCGTATAACAGGTCTTCGTATAACGTTATCTGGAGACCGGTTTCGAACACCATCTATCTTCAATAGGAAGTCTATCTATCTTCGATCACCGTCTTCAAGGAAGTTACCCATTTAAACAGATTTAAATGAAGATTAAATTATATTATTTACTTGCTAAATTACTAAATTTCAATAAGAATATAAAAAATACATGCATATTGTTAATACCACTGAGGTTAGTATGATTTATATTAGAATTAGGTAAAACCGTCATACCTCCTAAGATGATCATGGAGTTGGAGCGTTTTCGGACGTTGTCCATCTTCGATCGCAACAAACCTACTCTAAGTAAGTAGGTTTGTTTCGATCGAAGATGGACAACGTCCGAAAGCGCTCCAACTCCATGATCATCTTACGAGGTATGACGGATTATCCTATTTCTAATATAAATATAAAAAATATTTTCTTTTTTTCAAAAAATCAAGTTTTTTTTAAATATTAATTATGTTCTTGTTGTTCAAAAAAAGCATTTGCTTTTTAAATATTTTACCTTTTATAATAGTTATTATAACGAGTTCAATTACAGGATGTACGGAATACAACTATTGATGAATTCAATTCAGAAAAAAAGATTAAATATCATGAAGGAAGCACATATGGGAATGGAAAACACAACCGGTTTTTGATGGCCTATATTGAACACGTGAGATTTTTGAATAGTTCAGAAAATGACAAAATTGGTTTGATATTTAACCCATATGAAGACTGTTGTAGGCACTAAAAGATGTGGACTATGAAGTTTGTGAGAAAACATTCATTGAATCACTTTTGGATATAGAATGGAAAAGCAAAACCCAAAATGGAGTTTTTTACAAAGGTATACCATTTTAAAATATTAAAACTAACTTTAGAATTAGTTAATGGAATTAACTAATTAGGTTGGCATCTTATGTCAAACGAATGGAAACATTGTGCCTGAAGTTTTAAGTCTAATGTTTCAGTATTCTAACGGTCAGGTTGCTAGGCTATTGATATTTCGTCGTTATGACATAATGATTATGTATGTAAATTTGGCATGGGCTTCCATATTACTTTTCTTTTCAGGGTTCAGATCCCCTAGTATAAACCGACGCTGTAAAAAAAAACCCCTTTTCATTCTTTTTAAATATATATATATATTTAATTTTTCAGTGATTATTTAAAGGCTTCCTTAGATTCTCTTTTAAATGGAAAACATTTGGAATTGCCACAGTATTTCCGTTGACCGGCGCATAACTCTACCCATTGCCATCCAATGTGATTGTTGCACTAATTGTTTCAATGTCCACATAGTCAAAGATCTCTTACAGTACGACTAATGTTATATTGTGAATATTTAATTTCCTTTTTTTCGGTTTCTTTCATTCTTTTTTCCGGTGGACACATTACAGCTGTATCTTTTAGTTTAACGAAGTTTTCTTTTTCCTCTCTTCATATGCCTGTCCATTGTTTTCGATATTAGAAGCCTTATGCTGGCGTCAAACATCTCCAAATTTCTTGATGTCAATCAAGAAAGAAAGAATTAATTTATTTACTTGTCAAAGCATGAACTTCTTCTCCTGCTGAAAACTGATGTCAAAATATTGATGTGAATCTTGATCATATTCTATCCGGCCGTTTTTCTTGTATTTGAATAAAGGTCTTGGTTCTTTGTGGTAATATACTTGTTTCTTCCAGTTGATGTTCATGAACTTCTTTAAATGTACAGTGTCGTATTTTTAGTGGATCTTTCCACTTATACGGTAAAAAAAAATAGTTATTAAGATTTATTTAAAACTCTAAAATACTTTTTACTCGATATTTTAGCAATAAGAATGATGTTCTTAATACTATTTTTTTCAGATAATGGTCATTCCTTCAATGAAGTTCTTTTCCATGGAAATGAATTGCTTCTCTTTACTAATGATATACTTACATTTTGCTGCTTGGATATACTACTAAAAGACTTAATTTTATCTTCTATATTAACGGGGCTATTGTCCAGTGTATGTATTGGAATATATCAATTAATTATGTATTTTAAAATTATTACTTTTAATAATTTTAAAAGTAATATTTTCATAATTTGAATTAAACAGGGCTTTAAAAAAACCATACGATAATAAAGTGTTTAATAAAACAAAAAATGAATTGTTTTTTGTTTTTTATACACAATCAACTGTGTTCTCAGCATTTTTAGAGAAATATGTTATAACTATACACAAAAGAATATGTTAAGAAATTTAAAACTATTAAATAAAAATATTATAATTGATTAAAGTTCATTGAAGAAATATGAATATCTACAGAAAATACAAAAGGTAAACCCTTTAAAATATTTCATATATGTGAGATATTGATAGAAAAAAATAGTGGCGGAATACTCTCATACTGTGTTGTTGAGTTACGAGAATCTAATTGTTGAGGTCTATTGATATGCAAGGCAGTTTTGCCTTGTAAAGTACTACTTTTACTACTTCTTGTAAAGTATTGTTAGAAAGGAAAATACATAATAAAACGTTTGTATTAAATATCATGAATCATTTCATTAATACTATAATATAAATCAGATTCCACTGACTCAGAAATTCCATGTGTACAGTAAACGCATATTTTGATGGAGAGGTTAAATTTGTTCTAACCAGTAAGAAATTGTGTTCTACATTATCAAGAAAGGAGAACTTGGTGAAGTTAATGGCTTTTGAAAATTAAACTAATGAAGCTTCATTTAAAAAAAGTAAACATTTTTCATAAGTGTTATTATTAAAGTATGTATGTTAAAGTATGTGACACAGAAGCTAATAAAAACAAATAAAAGATTAAAACGGAAGGTTATAACGTTTCACTATAAGGACTTAACATGAAAAGGTAAACAATAAATAGATACACACACTTACCATCTTAAAGATCAGGAGATTTTCGCACTCGATTTCTTTCAATTTATCTTTCCTAATAACACTATCACCAAGCGTATTTAACCTAAGTAGGCTTCGTGCAGGACAGTTACATAGCTACATAGTGGACAGAGGTTTCATCCTCTTCTCCGCACTTTTGACAAACTGTGCGCTTTCTAAGACAATAATAGTAAAATGTATGTTAGTCTATAGTGACCGGTGAGAACTCCTATCAGATTCTTCAACCTAGTTCTACCAAGTCTTAGAAGAAAATTCCTATTTATAACACTAGGGCCCAAAATAAAAAGCTTGGTCTGTCTTTTGCTCGGAAAATTCGGCCAACTCCTCTTCAATCTCTGCTGCAGCCAGACATTTATAAGATGTCTAACTTTAGCATCAGAAAGTGGAAATGGTGGTTCTGGCCCTACAAAGGGCGCTTCGGCACTGATTTTGGCCGCTATGCCTATGCTACGCCCCTATGTCCCGGAACCCATATTAATCAAACTGGTTTAGGACCAGCTAGTTCATTTAGTATCTCCTGACACTCCTATACAGTAAGAGGAAGGTGTCGAAGACATTATCGCTTTTATTGCAGCCTGACTATCTGAGCATATTAACATACTCCGCTCAGATCCACCCCCACACTTCCAGCAGTTTGGCTGGAGTCAAAATGACGAACACTTCTTCTGAATGGAAGACTGTGATGTGAACCCAAGCGGAAGACTCAATTTTACATCTAACCTTTTAATGAATATTCCCGCACTGCCCGTCCTGCTTCACCTAGGTTAGAGCCATCAATGAAGCATATCAGTTCGTCAGTCGGGAATATAATTTCCATATCTTCTCATTGCTTCCTACTGGGAACTAACATAATGAAGCAGTTATTGCTAGATAGACTATGTTTAGGTCTAGGTATTCTTGACTCAAGGATGCCTATCTTTTTCTTAAACAACATTTATAATTCGGTATGGCTGCTTCCCATTACTTGATTCCACATCCCATAATCCCAGAGTCTAATATAGGGGCGAAAGTCGAAAGTCAACTGCTTTACTCTTATTTTTAGATCTTATTACAGTCTGCTATTCCTGCTGACTTTCGGTCGGTCCATGTCCTTCATTCCCCAAGGGACCGCTGGAAGAGCAACTGCCTGGTCAGATTTGGCCAGACTGGCTTTCGTTTCTACCTTAGCTTGCCCCCTTCTTAACTTATTGTTCTTCCTTCTTCTTCTGATTCCCTCCATCCTGGCCTTTTCATAGGTCAGTCTTGACCTAACATATAACATATCTTATGTAATTTTTTTTGTTGATATCTGGTTGGCATCTTCCTCCTTTATCCAAGAATCCTCAGAGATAGCCAGTTATCTCTCAGGTTCCACACCTTCTGCTAAAATTGGGGTTGGAAGCCCCTCTAAAGGTTGCACTTTTTGTATGTTTTCCTCTTTTGAAACGATTGAATCATTTAGTAGAAATAAAGGTTGTCTATCGTTGGGAAAGGGGGAGTGAGACGACAGAAAGGAACAAGGTAAGGAAGGGTTAAGGCGAGTGGGTTTAGGTCGTCTGTATTGTTTTGAGTGAGTGTACGTATAGGTTTGTCCCTTCTACCACCTGCAATCCCCGCATAGGGCGACATCTCCGACGATGAAGTCTGGTGGCCTCGGAGCCTGCCCCTCGACTCATGCTGCAGGGTTCCGTCCAGTCGCCAATTGGTGCTACAGCATGTATCGAGATTATACACCAGATGACCAGGGCTGCCTCCTACAAAGGCTAAGCAAGAATGGGTCCCTCCCTATCTGGCAGCCTGGGAGTGCAAACCCTCTCTGATAGGCCCAGCCTGTGTCAGCCCTTGCGCGAGAAAAAGCGAGGGGATCGAGTTCATTGACCTGTGTAATGTGTGTAGGATGGGTGTGGTGATGAGCTAGGGGAGAAGTAGGGCGCTATTCCTTTCAGTTGCACACCTCAACTGTCCCCTAACTGGGTTGGTTCGGGGCCCCTTATTGGTTATTCAGGGCTGCCCTGATATCGAACAGATCGTACAGTGTCTTCCACCAGCTGCGGACCCACCCGGTAGCCTCCAATGCCCCGGGTGAAAGAAACGTTATTTTAGTGTTATGGTCAGCAATGTTTTGAGTGATTAGAGAAAAAAAGGAACACTAGGTCTTCCCACACAAAAAGAATATTCCCACACACTTCAGAACAACGCGTTCTGAACACTTAGTGTTCAGGTTACATCTGAAAGAAAGTTTAAGAAGTTTATCTCTCAAAACTACCCTGACCTAGTAAAGAAAAACTGGGTTTCACTACAATTTGTAGGGAATTCTTCCTTGAGTATCGCTAGAACATTAAAAAAAAAATTCAATATTAATGTCAGCTTCAGAACTGTAGATAATTTAAAAATGCTACTATATCCTAAGTTGTGTGTCAATGTCGCTAAGTGCGATATACAGACTGTCCTGTGGCAATTGCCTCTGTATTTACAAAGGTATGAAAAATAGATCTCGAGAAGAGAACACAAGAACATGTCAAAGAATTCATTGTTAGGATAAATAATAATAATAATCAATTCCTCTCGCACTTTGTGAAACATTTAGTCTCAGAAAAAGATAGTTTCGATGTAGGAACGTTGGTATCTTGCATTTGAATTATAAATTTCATGAGATTTTGGTCTTAGAGGCATTTGAAATTAATAAATTCAAACGTTTTAATTCTTCTTTGTGACTAAATGAACAACAAATCCTTAGAACGTCTTAAATTTTTAAAGTTATTGTTATAATAGAGGTTGTTCAGTTTAATGGTTTTGTTTTCTCTAGTTTATATTAGTCACGGTGTAACGTTTATGTTCATTATAAAAGCGTTGTTTTATAACTCATATTACTCTGTTTCCAATAGTGTCCGTTGACTCCCTAATTAGTCAACATCACCTTAATGAGGTAAGTAAACTAAAAGGAAAATGTAACTCCTTTTAGTTTAAATTTTGTTAGTTTTTCCGTAAAATGTTGGCTTGTATTGTAGATGTAACCTGACGATGAACACTTAGTGTGCGAAACACATTGTGTGATTAAATCCTTTTTGTGTGAGAAAACTTAGTGTTTCTTTTCCTCTGTAATACCACGCAATAAATGCTTGCATAGCTCGTGAATGTTTTGAGTATTATGTGTCAATGTTTTTACAGTCAACTGTAAATCTACTGTTTTAGATAAAAGGCCGATTAGATCACAGTTTGTTATGATTTATTACTGTTGAGGTCAGTATGCTAAATTTTTGAAACACAAAGCAACCAATGTTGCTGTACTTTTTGAGGGTTATCTGGTCAAAAATTCAACTCTTTAAAATATTTTGTTAAATACCTTTTTAAATATATATAAACAATTCTTTTTGGGGAAACTAGACCACCTCGTGACCATTACCAGATAAATTTAACAGTCAAGCATGTTCTATAAGAATGCCAATTATTGCGTTCTAGGAAATCTGTAGCCATACCAGATGATAATGTCTTAAAGTAAGAACATTGGACATCGCATAGAAAATGTTTGAGAGGAGTCAGTAATGTATTAAGGTTAAGATTGTCATTGAATTGCTCGCTCCTTCAACAATTCTTCATATTTATATTATACCACTAGCACAGATATTTATTTTGTTATATTAACATATCGTAGAGTTAGTTTATTATTGATTTAAGATATATGTATTTTACATCTATTCTTATACTATTCCTTTTTTTGGATTTTTAAAATTTTCTAAGTTTTAAGTAAACTAATAAATATATGTAAACATCTATATTTTCAGATATTTGGATTTGTAAGGAAAACAGGTGGAAAAAGAAATCTGGCAAATAAAACAAAAGTTGAATCAAATTTTCTTTTATAAATAATATGAAAGGCATTTTTAAAGCGTTTGAAGCTGTTTAATTAATTATAGCTGTAAAAATAAAATTGTTTTCTTTCCACTAATTTATTCTTGTGTATATTTCTACAAATCTATGTTTAAAGTGTAGCGAACTAAACAAAATTATGAACTGAATTGATTGAAATAAAAATTTTTGATATAATTTTAAAAATTGTGTATTTATCACTAATGTGAATTTTTAACTCAGCATTGAAGAGTTATCTAAAATATGGAAATTATTAAACCAATATATATTAAAAGCTTATTTACATTTATATAATTTAATGCAATATATAACATATTTATGAACATAATAACTCTAGGACAATTGTAGGATAACAATAAGAAACATATGATTATTTAATTTTACTATTTATCTTCATCTAGATATATGATGAAAACACAATGAACACTGTACTTCATTATGGCGACCGTATTACTTCTACCCAACTCATCTTGTGACCTGTGTAGCAAATATCGCGATAGACAGATCTAATTTAATCATTTTGAATGTATATTCAGTTAAAAACAAATGGAAACATTAAACATTATAATTCTTCAATATTATATACTTCATGATAAAAAATGGCCTGTTGAAATTATATTATTATTTATATTGCATGAGCATGAAAGTTGTTTCGCAATTATCTTTTGAAATAATGTTGCTAATATCCCATTAGCATAACGTTGTTAGCAAATTGGATATACACATAATTCAAGTTAGAACATGGAAAGAAAGTTGTCAAATTCGTAAAAAAAAATTAGCAATGAATAGTCATAAGCAGAACAGGTTATATTTTGGACAATTATATTGAAAGATTCTCAAGGTCATGAAAGAAAGATTCATGATAAATGTGTGTAAAACACCATAGAATTGTTTTTAATGAACCATTACTTCAGTAGAATAGTAAAAATGTTGCCCAAATTAACATGAAAACTAAGCTTTTTTTGAGATTGGAAGATGGAACTTAACGTCTTTTTGATGTTCTTTTGAATATGAAGAGGGATTAATTGGTGTTTATAGGAATCCCATTGATGCAGTGTCTTATATTCATTATTATTCTTACTACCCCACTCCTATTAAGAGATGTTTAAGGAGATGTTCATGAGAGATTTTAGGATATGTAAGGAGTAGTTTTTTGATCATCTACTCTATTGCTGCTGAATTGAAGTACTCTGAACCCTACAATGATAATATAAAGAAACAGGTTACGAGGAACGGAAATAATGAAATATAAGGGAAAACCTTTCATTCCCGCTAAATTGCTTGTACTTCCTCTTAATCGTGTACTAGTCGGCATTCCATATTTCTAAATAAGCAACATTGTATTACTATTGTGTTCAGTAGTGGTGAGAATGTAAAGAGTTACCTGGTAAACCAAGTGATGAGCAGTAGTGAATGGTATGTATATTCTATTCCTTGTCATGATTGCAGAGTTTAAGTATTGTGGGTAAACGACTGGGCACACGTATTAAACAGCACAAGTATAGTTTTAAAACAAGTGGTAGTTATTACATATAAAATACTCTCATATCATTAATACCACTGCATTGGCAACACATATTATCAATGAATGTTATATTTTTGATTTAAATGAAACAAAAATTGTATAAGTGGCATCATGAATCCTTTCATCATGGAATTTTCGATGATTCATTCTATATAAGAAAGGTTCAATTCACAATTTCGAACCTTATATCTGTAAAGAAAAATTAATATTATACTAAATTGCTTCAAAACTAGGTTTCAATTATGAATGTCGATTGACTTATCATTTTTTGTAATTTCTAGAAACAAATATTTTCATTACTAAAATCTTAAAATTAAGCGTCAAAACGTAACTTTAATAAGAACAAGGTTTGACTTTACGGCTTTTCTGTGGTTTATACTATTTTAAATCAAGATAATGAAAAAGGAATAAGAGGTTATAAAATGGCACTCATGCAAACATTTTATTTAATTGTATAATATAAAAATATTAACAATAAACACCTTAATATAAATATTAAACACTCTCAATAATATAAAAAATAGCAACGCGATTCAAGCTATCTTTAATAATTTACAACATTAAATTTAATTATTAAAATTAACATCTTGTTAACCCTTTTTGCATCCAATTTAATTTACATAAAATATAAAGGAAAACAATCTCCACCTTTTCACTTCCAATGTAAGCTGTGAAACTTCAAACCTGAAAAGAATTTTATATGAAGTAAGCTTATGTTATTTCTTCTATGTAATGAAGTCAACATTTTGGCTCACTATTCATCATTAAATTTATTTTTATGACAATCAACGTTACTTGTAACTATACCTTTTTTAATTTTAACTTATTTATGCTGGATATATTGTACGATAGTAATTCACGACCATCATTAATGAAGTTCCATTTGATCTTCATTAATTTCTAAAGAATATTAATATTTTCATGCATAAATATTATAAGTTTCTCAGACTTGTTTACTGCCTTTAATAATATTCCCCTAATAGCGACATTTAAGTAAATATATATTTTGTTTAATACCAATTTAATAAAAACATTCTTGAAGTCAGAGTTTCTTTTCAAGAATAACTAGACCACTAAACGCATTTAGTGTTTACTATTTTACGAACTCATCACATTTCATTATCAACATTTCGAAGCAGAACATTTTTTATAAATCACAAACATTTCATTTATATTTTTCCATTGTGAACTAACTTCCTCTATCAATCAAAACATCTCATTTCTCAAATTTAAACAAATAAATTTTATTTTTATTACACAGCCAGATTCTCAATTTGTCGTTAAAAAGCGATAATTAAAGGTTACTATAGAAAAAAATAATAAAATTATTTTTATTTTATTACCCATAACATATTACCTCTTATATTAATGCCACAAACATAAACAACATTAATATAAAAATTAAATTAATATTCCAGTATAGTATTAAGAAAAGCTTTAAAATATTAAGTCGAACTGAATATTATGTATTTAAAATATTTATAAATATCTATAAACAAATATTAAAAAAAAGTATGCTCTAATAAAAATGTTCACGATTTCACAATGATTTTCCTTACATCTCTATATTATGGGAGTTCATTCTACTTCCGGATCTTTTCCAAAAACACGGAATATATTAGATAGCTCGTCCACTAAAGTTTCAGTTCTGTATGACACCCTTATGTCTGGCACATTAGTTCGAGTAATGTCATTGCCTGATACACCCTCCTTTATGTATCCTGGTCCTAGCCAATGCCGTTTGGCCTGAAAAATAAAATTATGGAGCAACTTTCAGTCATATAAATGTAATTAAGTACATTATTCATAGTTTTTGTTTCAATAGACTATAAAGTCATAAAGTTTTGATTATTCTATTGAATATAGTAACGGGATGTTTGTCTATCTTTTACTCAATAAAAATAATAGAGTACATAGAAATATAAAACAATCAAATAATTGGAGACAGATCTTCGATAAAGGTATCAATCTTATCAAAAAACAAATAAATATTTCTCTAAAGCTCTGTTAACAATCGGATACGTTATTATTTTCCTTGAAGACAATATTTTCCTCATTTGGCAGCACGATGAATCTCTTTTAAAGTCTTCCATTACTTTTTTAGAATACTTTTTCCACTTCTATTTCTTTCACTTATCCAACTCATGACTATTACCTTACTAGACATCGACATTACTCTTCACAATAATGTGTTTTCTACTTCTTAACGTCAAACCCACCAACAAGCAATAATACTTTAACTCAAACTATTCGATACAAATGAAAAGATTCCTAGATCTCTTTCAATCCGTCTTCACTAAAATTGAAATAGGATAACAACAATTAGACCTTTCAACTATGAATATATATCCATATAAATAAAAGAATGATTTTATCTGTACATAGCTTACAACTGACTCATTTCAAGTTTTCTTTACGTTTCATACAGTAGAGAAACCAAATCTTAGAAAAATTTCTGTCGGTTTGTCAGTTTGTCCGCAAAATTTTGTCACAAGTAAACTCAGTCACCATAAAACATAGCACGCTGAAACTTTGACAGTAGATTTATGTATGTCTGACTTAAAATATAGGCTCTAAATTTATTGAAAATTCAACATAGGAATGAAGTTATGGACGCTTAAAGCACAAAATTTTATCACAAGTAAACTCAGCCACCATGAGACATAGCAAGCTGAAACTTTAACGGTAGATTTGTGTATGTCTAACATAAAATATAAGCTCTGAAAGCATTGAAAATTCAGCGTAGAAGCGAAGTTATGAATGTTTAAGCTGTATTTTGTTAACTTCACAGATATGTTTCTTTTGAAAATATACAGGTGTAGCAAGTAGGTATTGTTAGTTGATTTTAATTTCATTTGCGTATATGAATATATTACGTATTTGAGCTTGTTGACAAGGTTTTTCCCAGAGTTCAAGATGTACTATCTATTCAGAATAAATAGATTTGTGAACGATCAATTCTCAACCCTTACTAACAGTCCCGAAAAATTAACAAAGAAGTTCTTACGTTATATCAAGACGAAGAAAAAACTTAGAAGTCAGTAAAGATAGTGATTAATTATGAGGAAGCAGTTCGTTATCCAACTGAATTTCTTGACTCCGTGACTGCTCTTGAACTGCCGAGTCATGAGTAAAAATTTAGAGTAGGAGCACCACTCATGCTGCAATTTAGTAGCAGTAACAAATTTCATGATACTAAACGTGAGTGCCCCAAAAATGTGCAAAGGGACACGACTCTGAGTTCGTGCTCTGCACAGATACGCCATAGAGGCGGACATCATGACTGGGTGTGATATGGGGAATCTGTGTGTATACTACGCATACCATTAATTCCGAGCTACTATCCGTTTCCATTCAAACGATTGCAATATCCTGTCAGCGTCTGTTTCGCAATGACGGTAACTAAGTCTCAAGGGGAAACTCTATCTACCGCAGGAATTGAAGTGAGTGAGACCAAGTTTTTTTCACATGGTCAAATTTGTCCATAGTTTGCTTGCCCAAGAGGCAGAGATTCCAACTCTTTGTTCTTCCATGAACCTGAAGGATAGACAGTTAATGTCGTTTATACAAAGGCATTTCCTTAACACTGTACTAATAATGATATTTTCTACTATTCTATAATTTCCAATGATATTTTGGAATACCATGTATAATCAAATTAGTGACTTCGTCAAAGACGGGTACATTTGCTAGTTTACAAATATATTTCACTGATTTCATAATTTGTGCGCGCGTGTTCGTACAACACATGTACGTTTTGCAGTTAGGTAACGTTTGTCTCCTGCTCCTCTGTGCTCCCGTTCCCTATACCCTCCCGTTCACCTACCTAATTGATCTATTTATTTTACAATAGTAACCTAATTCATTTTTACAATGTATATATAATAATAGTATGATAAATTATAATAAATTAGACATAATTGTATGCTTATTAAACTTGTAACATGTATAACAATTATTACATTGGTTATAACATAAACTGGTTATTTTAATAATATCAATTGTATTTTGGGTTAGGTATTGGGCTTGGAAAGCATTAGGCTATTTTCCGGAATGAATTAATTTCCGGAAGGAATTAATTTGGTAAGAAAAGGAATGACTGGATGTTGTTTTTTTTTTCAAATATTAGACAAGAGGGTAAAATGGATAAGCAGAATTGCTTGTTCGGTTTTCAATACCTTTATTTTGCCCCTTCTTAAGATCAAAAACACATGCAATTTTTATCATACCATAGTATCTAGGAGAATATCAAATAAAAAAATTCAACCCTATATAGTCGCTAATTCAACGGGAATAAATATTTTCTGTATTAAATAAGTAACATTTCTAAATAACACAATAATTTTTTATCTA
Organism: Hermatobates lingyangjiaoensis; assembly: GCA_026182355.1. Taxonomy (NCBI): domain Eukaryota; kingdom Metazoa; phylum Arthropoda; class Insecta; order Hemiptera; family Hermatobatidae; genus Hermatobates; species Hermatobates lingyangjiaoensis. The sequence continues at coordinate 5,486,264 of JAPFBL010001938.1, forward strand.
TTAGATAACATATATAAATATAAAATATAAAAATCCGTCAAAAACCTCCAATCGATATTATTAGTTAATTAATATACTTATAATAAATTAATAAACAACAAGCTTTTGAATGTCATATCCCATTTCAAAGTAGTTCGGTTCAAAAAGGAAAAAATAGATAAAGCAACACTCACTTATATTACTGGAGGTTTAATAGCCTCTTATTGCACATTTTGGTTTAAAAAAGGAAAAAATAGATAAAGAAACTCACTTATATTACTGGAGGTTTAATACCCTCTTATTGCAAATGTCAGTTTAATTGTCCATCATATCCATAAAAATACTTCAGAGACAATAAATATTTTAGTGACGATATTAAAAAAAAAAATTGTAAGGTAGGTATTGATTACAAGTTATGTACCCACAATAATTGCCCATATTTCTTTAAAAACTGGAGAGGAGGGAGAACTTTCTAAAATTAAAAAAAACTTATATAATGCCAGCACAGTTATTGCGGAATTAACTTGAAATTGCAGTTGCAGCTGCAAACTTTTATCTTTCATGTCTTTGAACAAGAAATGTAAAAAATAAGGTTTTTCAAATAGAAAAAAACGTAACACAATTACTGGAACCACACAAAAATATATCTACAGGAGAAGTATTAGTAGTAAGGTATCTGACTAGGTTAATAAACCATAAACAGAACCTTTTTCTATGTTCAACACAAATACCGCATAATCCGTTTGCTTTGTATCAGGAGTCATAATTTTTGATTATGTAGAATAGGAATCTGTGACGAGTACATGTCATCTAATAGTTCCAGAACTAACAGCTTTACGTCCTCCCCTAGAGTCGGCGTGCAGGAGTTTTGTCTATCCCCCATAAAAAAAATCTAGGATCAGAGTAAGTTACACACACGGAATCTTTGGTATCAGAAGCAAGCATACTAACTACTAAACCATCCTGACACTTTACAAAAGCAAATACTACCAGATATGTACTATTATTCAAGTATTTTTTTACTTAGTGACAGGTGATTCTCTTTTCTTCTGACAGAAAGTCTCTGATGTAATAAACTCTGATGTAGTAAACATATTTGGTTAGCAATAGTCATATCCACTACTAGATATTAAAATGTAACGCAATTTTCATGCACCTACCTGGTGAGGGAATCCGCTCATCAGTACACTGTTTCGAGCCAACTCACACATATCACAAGAGCTTAATTTCCACACTTGAGCAGCAATGCTATATTCTTCCATTAGCGGTTCCTAAAATGCAAAGAAATTTACACATTAACAATTATTTTGATTTTTTTAAATTCATGCGATCAAACATTCATATTGATACGAATTTACCTCACCCAAAGAACATTGTTTTTACCGGTATGACTTGGGGTTTCAAAAAAAACCCTGAATATTTGAAATTTTCAGATACGACTAGAGATAATTAGAAACAGACGAATTTATATGATCATAAACAGGTTGTATCAAGTGTGATAGTATTAAATAATTCCTTCAGTGGCTATAAAAGTTCGTAATCATACTATATTTGTGAATTGTAAATGATTTATGAAAGCACCCTACTGATAAAAGAGTTTGCTCAATCAACTCTAATAAACTTAATTTATCGGCTTATTATAAAAATAAGACGATATAACGTCATTCTTTAGTAATTAAATTCAATTCCATTACAATGGAATTGAATACAATTTTACAAAAAAACCTGAATTCTACATAACTCGTTGCTGCCTTTCTAAAACTAATTTTTCCCATGAACGTAAATTAACTCATCAAAAAAATCGTTATTTATTCTTAATTTGCATGACTTTCCATTGATTTATATCTTCATTTACCTTTGTAATGAAATTGTTAAATTGTAAAGTAACTTTAAAGATGGCACACTGAATAACTGTCTCCATAGTCTCAAACTATGACTGAATTAGCATATACTGTTTACTTACTAGTCCATCCATCATATTTCTAAATTTTTGAATATCCATTATTTTTCATTTATACGATAAACACAAATATGTATATCAATGAAACTTGTAATAATATATGTTATCAATAGTAACATAAAACGTCATTATGTATTAAACATATGCTATTCTTCTTATTTATTGCTAATATAAGATAAAATCACTAAATGAAACAAATATCTATTCAAAATTGCATGTATAGAAGAAATGAAACTAGAATTTCAAGGTACTTCTGTACAAAAAACACAAATGTTTACGATACAAATTAAACACAATAACGTACTAAAAATACAATTAATAGCTAATGTTTGTTACCTTAGTAAAATGGAATTGAAGTGGGTCATCCGTACTGAGAGAAACAAATAATCCTCTTGCCAAATATTCAGGGAGTGGATTTCTATGGTAGTTGAGAAACAATGAGTTGTTGCTTAAGGGTGACATAGCAATTCCAATCTGGGCCAGATAATATAAATACTGAAGAACAGGTACCTAAGAAATTAAGAAATATATCAGTATTGCTTTTTAAAAAAAAGTACAATACATCTACATAAAATAGTAACATTAAATGAGACTATTGTTACCCGCATACTTATTATTGCTAGAACCTCTTATTATTGCTAGATTTATCCTCCCTCTCACCATAACTTTATAAACTGCTACTGGTAGATGCAATAATAATTAATACTTCATGAGCATATAGAATTTAAATTTTATTTTGTAATTCTTAATTTCAAATCCATTTGATTATTTAATAAATAAAAAACTGTAATCTTGAATCATCCCGTTTTTTTTATATAATATGTATATTCACTATAAAATCGGAAAGACAATGCAAACAGGACATACAAGAGTTCAAAATCGATGAAGAGTAACACACAGAGTAAAGAAATACTATCTCCAATTTTTGGAAAATCTGTTTTCAGAAGAAAAGGGAGAGGGTGACCAACCACGCCGAAGATGTAGCGGAAGGTGACCAACCCGGTAGCCTACGGTGCTGCCACGCGCACCTGGTCTTAAAGTAATGAAGTAGAGAACATTTAAAAAGGAAATTCAGATAAACAGGGAGAAGTTCTTAAATTTAAATGAGTTAAAAGGAATTTGAGAGAAATAAATGAATCCAAAAACATATATATATATATATACCATGATAAACGAAAAACGGTCCGGCAGGACAAATAACAATTAAAATAAGCAGTGACACATAAACAGAAACACAACAAAGACTCACTTTTCAATATTTCGACCGTAATGGCGGTCGAAATATTGAAAAGTGAGTCTTTGCTGTGTTTCTGTTTATGTGTCACTGCTTATTTTAATTTATATATATATATAAGATTTGTTAAAAAATATGGTGCCTTAAAAAGAAAAATAAATATATAAAAAATGTTAATCAGAAATAAAATTAATAAAAGCAATAAAAAACAAAATAAATCCAGAGGTGGATAAACACAATATTCACCTGTGGATGGTAACAGGTAAATTGGAGCGGTTATTGATGGATTCTCTATAACCCTTCATACGGAGCATGTTAGAGGACAATCCTACGTAGATGCAATCACTACTTTGCACACTCCAGTTTGTAAACACAGTTTTTGGAAGTACAAGAGTAATCCTCCAACAGGGCAGAGCTGGTTCCAGGAAGGTGGAGTGAAGTGTGATAGGAGGTTGAGAAGCGGGCAGGTCAGGCACCACCGTCAGCTTTCGCAACTCTTTGAGCCCACAGACGAGCGATTAACTCTCTTGAACGTCAAGTCTCTATTGGAAAAGATGTTGTCAAGGTTAGGGGGGCGGGGAGTGGAGGCGGAGTTGACTAGGGGAGAAAGCAGATGTGGTAGGAGAAAAGGATGGGATGGGAACAGATCTTTGAGGATACATTTAAGTTTGTGTATACCAAGGAAGAAAGTTGTCACATGTGGGGAACCTCATTTTTAGGGGAAAGCGAGACAGAAGGAATATAGATAGGATCAATGATCAAACTACAATAAGAAATGGGAAAACAAGACTAAGATCTTTCAACCGTAACAAGCGGTCTTCGTCAGAGTCGAAAACCCAACTGTTGGGTTGGGTTTTTGACTCTGACGAAGACCGCTTGTTACAGTTGAAAGATCTTAGTCTTGTTTTCCCATTTCTTATTGTGGTTTGATCATTGATTGTTATTTCACGTGTTTATGTGAAATCTTTTTATGGATAGGATATGGATATGGAATATAATATGTCCCCACATAACACCCTATAGAGTCCCCATGAATTTTCCACTCCCCACATAAATGCGCATAGTGACCCATATAAATGTCTGTATAGACTGACCGCGCCTAAACCCATATTGCTATTAAAATGGACAATAAAACAGGATCTCCAGCACTTTTTCTTCCGCTGCTAAAGCTTTGGATGCTAAACCTTCTAGGTCTACTTCAGAAATGGATAAAAATCGTTGCCCTATGAAGGCCTCTCAGCCTCACGCTAAAGGGCCGGATGGAAAATTTATTAGGACATTTATCAGCGCTGGTTTCCTCCCAGCTTTTTCCTTCCAAACAGCGTTAGGGGGTTGAGCACGATCTTTCCGGTGTCAAAGTAGGTGTTGTTTTTCCTTCTTGGACGATTAATTTGTCTGCTGACGTTCTTCGAAAGATCTAAGAGGGAGCTGAAGAGGGTTTCCCAAAGAGAAGAACTGATGCAAATGAAAAACTGATGTTTCATTTTTTTATAAAAACGCTATAAAAATCCTAATTCTAAACGTATCAATATTTTGTCAACTTTTTTTTGAAGATTATTACCTTTCTAAGAAGAAGTCCATGTGAAATATTTTCAGCGAGCATGTAGCCACATACAAGATGTTGAACCGGTCCAGCTTCACCACAATGAGGACGAAGTACAAAAGTATTCAATCCTTGCTCTCTGTTTAGGAAAGTCATTTGTTAATGTCTATATATATATATATATATATAAAAGATTTCAAATAAACACGTGAAACAACAATCAATGATTAAACCACAATAAGAATGGGAAAACAAGACTAAGATCTTTCAACCGTAACAAGCGGTCTTCGTCAGAGTCAAAAACCCATCTTAGTTTTGTTTTCCCATTCTTATTGTGGTTTAATCATTGATATATATATATATATATATATATTGATATATCAATGACATTTTTGGAATGTTAATAAAACAGAAGAGTATAAAACTTATGTTTCCTAGTATTAAACAGTACATAAATCGTTTAATTAGTGGTGTCAACCTGGTCTCTAACACCTCTTGGGAGGCAGTTTTAATTTTTCAAATGGGTCAGGGCGGCCTAGTGGCAAAGTGCTGTCAATACTACTGAAGACCCCGTATTCATAATTCATAGGGTGACCTTACATTTTTCACGTGGAACATAGATACATTTTTTTCCGGATATCCTTCGGAGAGAAAGTTTTTGGTGCCGAGTATGCACGATGTCAGGAACTCGTTAATGATTTCTAACCTAAACAAACTTTAGACTGGGATCACTAGTTCACGTATTAAAACTGTAATGTGATATTGTAATAAAGCATGTTCTAATGTAACTATTTATATATGCATTATGTATATATATTAACTTAGCATTGTGTATTAACTTCGCAAATTGGTGCTAAGTTAAGTTATGGAATCATACTGTTCACAAGATTTCAAGACAGGCGGTAGGTATTAAAAGGTTGTAGCTCACTGATTTCCCTATCAAGTGGCATAACTTGCAGGTTAGACTGATTAACCGGTTAATATGAACAATTATATTTATAATATATTTGTGATTATGAAAAACGCAATTATTAATAAACGTTTTAAACACAAAAAAAATCTATTTAACACAAAGTGCTATCCAGGAATTAATTTATCTTTGGAAACAGATTTATAGATCACTAAACTTTATAAAATCACTAAATAAAAGTATCTACAGAAAATATTGTTAACTGAATATTAAAAATATATTAATAATAACTTTAAATTATATATAAATTAATTTATATACTTATAACAATTTATAAGCCATAAAGGATATCTTTATAAACACATTTCTGTATTACAGTGTTACTTAAACGGAAGAACATACATACTATATGCTTAATAAATAATAAAAGATATGAATTTTTATGATTGTTGAAAAATAATATTGCCATAATCTGTTCATATTGTATATATATTGTATAAACATATTGATAAACTTAAATTTGTTTGATGTAATTCATACCTTCTGAAGTGGTTCAGTATTGTCATGTTAACGAAGGTGTAATACTGATAATAGGCGTATGGAGGATTTTCAACTGAATTCCATTGGTCTGGAGTGGGAACATCTTTATCAAATAAAGGATTTTCAGGTTTACTTTCATCATCTACAGAATCAAAGCCAATAACCTAAAAGAAATAAAGACAGTATGTGATACATGAACTTCTATATCTATATACGTATACATAAAAATAATTTTATAACTTCAAAAGCCCAATCAACACAAAATTGAATATAAACCTTGAAAACCCCGATACAAACCATATTTCATTATCAAAATACAGAAAGATATACAACACATTTCCAATGTTCTTTACAACCATCTGTCTCTCTTTCTTAACACATTTGTACATTTTGGTAGCAGTCCTTCCTGTAAGCATATATTGTTAAAAATATAACCATAATTTGCAGAACTTGCTTCTTGCTAAGTTTCTCTGACTTCCTGAATAACGACAGAGTAACATAATTTCATGGTAACATAAAAAGTAAGAAAAAACCATTTGTACACGATGGTTATCCTAATAAAAAATTCGTTATTATTCCGATGGCTTATCTACACGAAAAATAACACAAAGAAATTGATAAAGAAACACCTGGAACCATTTAAAAAATGTAATATAGAAACCAATACTCCGAACAATACAAAATAGATGAAAGAATATTGAAGAATATCATCAAGAACAGTTCAAAGTGTACTGATAAAGACAACAAAGTTTATATTATTACTGACTATAAAAGCCCCACAATCAGCAGCCTATTTATGAAAAACAAGAGTCAAACAAACAGCCTTCCTTCAAGGAAAATAATCTAATGTACAAATACATATGCACCCATGGTGCCTGTGAAAACCGCAAACATTCGTTCATTGGAGTAACGACTACCACTCTGTCAAAGAGGATCAGAATGTATCTGATGTCTGGAGATCTCAAGAAAAACATTGAGCAGAATCATAAGACTACATTAACTAGAGAAGTTATTATAGCAACTGCTAACGTAATAAAAAAAAAGAAAGAGGTCATCACAGGCTTAAAATTATTGAAGTAGTGCGCATACGAAAAATGAATCCTCATATCAATACACAATAAGAGGATAATAATAGGATTTTGGAGTCACTTGGATCAACCAATGCCAAGTAGAGCCGGCTTAGGTAATAAAAGCGACCCCTCAAATCACTCAATCCTCAGCAATGAACAAAGAATTTTTATCATTCTAACTGACTCTACTTTTTCTACATAAAAGGAAAAAACATTTGAGAATCATTCGCGTCCCGAAGATTACTCAAGCACAGAGTTAACAGTAGGAAGTACGTATGTTATCTAGTGTCGATGCAATGACAAAAACGTTATTCAGGAAGACAGAGAAACTTAACAAGAAGCAAGTTTCTGTAAATTATGGTTATATTTTTAATATATATATATATATTCGTGACTGTGTGAATAAAAATGAAACGGTACACGAACACAAGAAGTTAAATTAAGAATAGCACCCAGAATGAAACAAATTATGACGGACATCACTCATTTCAATATTTTGTATCTTCTTTCTGAGTGATTTTTTTAGTTCGTTTGAAGGTGTCCGATAGTCGTTTACAAATATATATATATATATCAATTTTCATACAAATTACTAGGGTTATTATCACCATCTAACGATAGGGTACCAAATCTGAACCACACATACAACCAAGGGTTGAGGGAACCAAACCCTCAGTGAACGACAAAAGCGACCTTGCGAATAAGCCACAGAAACATCCATCAATACATATTAAATGAAATCACTAACTTTTTTTTTAGGACAAGAAGTAGGTACTTACGTATTGTAAAAATTTGTGTAAATCAGGATGACTTTTGGGATCGTTCGTAACTTCAAACAGAGGATAAAATATATTATCCAAGTATTCTTGAAAATTATCCATGAGTTTATTTACTTTAAATATATCACTGAAAATATGACACATTATTAAAATACGTGAAAATTTAAATTAATATAAAGCTTACACAACGTACAACTACTAAAGAATACTTTACAACTATTCTGATCTGAATGAGTATATTTCTTTTGAAATATAAAATGTTCTATCATTTTTTAAGAAATATGAAAAATGAGTATATTACTGATCTGAATTTATTTTTCATAGAGTATACAATATGATGATACGTAGGAATTAATAACCTCAACATATTTATTAGTATGCAATTATTTTTTCATCAGGATTTGAAGGCCTATAATTTTAGAACAATAACATTATAGCACCCCTGCCTATCTAATAACCAGGGACAAGTAAAATAACCAGGTTCCTTATAACAAATTTATATTAAAAAAAATCTAAAGTAATTTTTAGAACGAAGTATACTTATTACAAAAATTACCACGGTAAGTGCATTTTTCATATGTTCAGAATAGTACCATCGTTTACTATATCATAAGTAAGGTAACATAAAAGGATTTCGGGATCGTGAAATCGTGTAAAGGCTTCTATAGTGATCGTCGAAAAATTCGATCTCGAGATATTGACGGAATTACATGTTTTGAGGACCCAAAAGTTGTTTTATGAAGTTTTTTCGATGATGTCTGTATGAGTGGGTGGGTGAGTGTGTTAGTATTGCTGGTTATCAAACTACGGTCCAGAATCATTGATGAATAAGTTGATATTTTACACAAAAATGGGCCCCATAGTGTAGATGATCCCTATTGTTGGGGAGGAATTATGACGGGAAAGTCACTTTTTTTGCCAAAAACCTGTTTTCAGAAAATATTTTTTTCTCTTAAACTGCTAATTCTAGAGTTTTGAAATTTTGCCATTATCTTTGAAGTAACAAATGCAATAAACAAAAAATATATTCAGATTTTTAAAACAACGGGAAATATTTTTTTCCAATAAAATGTAAACATTTTAACTTATAATTCAATTTCAAAGCTTGTGAGAGCGATACAAGCCATACCGATTGACGGATCAAAATGAATCTCTGCCTAAAAATAGAACATTATGTGGAGGATGAGATGAGATAATTTTTTTTAAAAGTACATTCGCCAAAGGGGCGTTACAGTACAGTTTCTATTTTCAGAAAATGTTTTTTTGACACTAAATGGTTCATTAAAAAACCATGAAAAGTTGACCAAAATGGGAACAAATAATTAGTAATTAATAAAAAAAATCATGCCATTATTTCAATCACGCAAAAGAGCAATAAAGCTATAAAAAATGTTTGTTTATCTTAGACTAAGGGATCACATGCTACAATATACTTGTCGATTTTTTGATATTTTTTACATTGAGTTAGAAATTTTTTGAGTCAATCCACTTAGATAAAAAATTGATGTTTATAATGAAGAAAAAACGTAAATAATTTATTGATTTATATGAGATATAAAAGGAATAATATTTTGCATGTAAAAAAATCACCGGCAATAAACATAAATTTCCTTTGTCTGTAATGGTATGATAGATTTGTCTCACAAAATACTTTAATAAATCTATATATTGCACTCTTGAACAAAACTTAATGTGTTTGTGAATTATAGCATCTTTGCATAATATTGAAGTGTGACGAATGGACTCTTTCCTCAAGAAAGAGGAGTTATGTTTGTTGACAAATATCCAGTTTTTTCACTATTCTAGTCTAATAGTTCGTATTTATTATTTTCAAAAATCAAAAGCTCCAAACTATAAACGTTTTAAATTATACTGAATAGCTGGCTTTGACTTTGATTCAACGGCACATACGAAAAAGATAACACTTGCTCAGAGTAAATTGGTATATATGATTTTTGACAAAGGGAAGAAAAGTAATTTAATTAAATACTAAGAGGCTATACAATTCCCAGTATAATAATTCTATAAAGCACTAAAAATGCAAAACATATTTCAAAATGGAAAACATTCTTTGAAGAAAAATAAATGTAATTATCCTACATCTTAAATTAAAAATGATCTTAAACAGTATATTTCCTTCAATTTTTCTGATATTTTTCAGAAAAAAATAAGAGTATTTTTTTGTTTTAAATGGGAAAATTTGTCTTAAATATTCAATGTAGAAGGAGGTCAGGTAAAGTATGTAAGACATCCACTGGCTACTGGAACAAAAGTCATGTTCTTCTGTAAGAGATTATTTCGTAACACGAAATCTACCTTTTCGCTTTTTAAAATGTTATTACTACTGTAGTTATGCTAATGATATTATATGGATCAGTGGTGTGATATACAAAAGTCAGAATATATATTGATAAGTGAATCAATCACTATCTGCACTACATACAGGAATGAAAGACTAATAAACATCTCCCATTTAGACATTTATATGTTACTTAAATTGAACATTATATATTACATACCCAAGAAGTATGATATTATGGTTACTGATAGTAAAGTTGAGCGTAGGCCACTCCAGATTTTTTTAATATGTAGTACGTAGTACCAATAAAGTATAAAGTGGGCTAAATTGATACATTTTTGAGTTACATTTTTTGCTTTTAATAACTGAATTTACTTAAATGTTATCTTCCTTCTTTGTAGATAATTAAGAGAACCTATAGTGACATATAATGTAAATCTTGATACAATAAAATGAGTGCAAAAGACTATTGAAAGTCACAAAATGATAATACCGTTAGAAAAAAAAGTGAACTGAACACCGACCATTCAACATAATTGTAATAAAATTGATACCGCTGACTAGATCAATGATTCTCAACCGGGGTTCCTCGGAACCCTGAGGTTTTGCAAAGGTCCCTAAAAGTTTCACAATAACAACGGAGATAAGTTAATGTACTTTTGAGTTTTCATTTAATATCTTATCGTAACCTAAGTATATACACACAACACATCCTATGAATTGATGCAGCAATTATTTGTTTTCGCTTCGCTATGCCTTATTGTAAATATATCGTGTTGCTTTTCATTTTTTAGTTTGTTTAAATTTTTTGTATATGAACGAAAATTCACTGTGAAGTATTATAAACAAGACTTTATAGTAAGCAAGTGAAATGAAAATCAACGTCTTAACCAGAGTTAGAAATTCAGAAATGTGACTGAAACCTTTCAACCAAAACACATGGTCATCGTCAGAGGTGTACGAATCGTATATAAGTACGAATGGAACAAATGGAACAAATAATTCACATAGATACCATATTTACCTATGAGTCTCACTCATAGTAAAACAAGTGATAGGATATTTGATGTATTCTTTCTTAATATATATGTAATATTAACAAATCTTCATTAAAAATTTTAGAAATAGGGAGTTGCAATGATTTTTAATTTGTGTTATATTTATATATCAGGAATCATTATTTTGTTAGTCAGGAGTAAACTTCCTGGAACTGAAGCCTTTAGATTACAGGCTCAATTTAATCAAAGTTCGAGAGTAAACGAGAAAAAGCAGAATTCAAAAACTGACTGATATTATAAGATGAAACATATACTCGTACAAGTAAAATTTTGGGGAGTAACTTCAGGTGAAATTAACAAACGTTAAACTTTTTCCTAACAAATATTCTTTGTTAATTTATACATACACCTACCTACTTAAAAAAATGAGTATTATATAAGAAGCACACGTCAAACAAATTAAAACGAAATTGCCATTATCATTATATAAGGAAACTAACATATGCACTTACTACAAACGGGGGATCTGAATCAACCATCTAATGTTGGAGCTGTAAACATTGTGAGTTATTGCCCAGGAAGCAAGTTTATCCCATTCGTCCCGACTTTTTCCGTATACAGATAACCTCAATTCAGCATTTTGATATTTACTCTCTTCAAAATCAGCAGCGACTTCCTGAATAATAGTTTAAAATAATTACACTATATTATGACAAATAATAATTCTAATACAATGAATAAAAAATGTATGTTGTCCACTACCTGTAGTTATATTTTCAAACATTAAATGTAACTTCATTATCCCAGACAATGTTTCCGATAAAAATTATTATAAAATGGTTTCAAAGAAGAATAATAATAACCATATCTTAAATACTTATACAAATAACTGTTCTTTTTTCCTAATTACACTTCTATGTTGCAGAGGCAATGGAAATAGCAAATTTTTCAGGGGCATTTTCAGGCAAAAATCATAGTTTAATAACTACTAAAATGTATCCACTACTAACTTAAGATTATAAGAGAAAATACAAGCTTTCGACCTTGTAGATCATCCTCAGGCAGAAGAAAATAATAAAACAGATAAATAACAACTCAAAGTAACAGAATACGACTAGAAATACACACATAAGGGATAACAATAGAAAGAGGTAACATGTCAAGCTGGCGCTCCTAGCGTACGGGAGGTTAACCACCCGTCACTCCGCTCTTGTTAATTTAACTTTATTGTCAAACTTTCTGGAAGTGGGTCTAACAATCATTTCGCTGGATTGTAAGTTCAGCTCTGGGCATCTTTTCTTTATATAGATGGCTTTCAGAATCTGTAAATGTAGAGGATTTCTATTAAAATTGAAAATAGAAGTTCCATCTACTACCATCCTACGCGTGAGTGAAGTGTGATGTTTTTTCTCCACGTGCGCCTTCGGTGCTCCAGTAGCAAGGTGAATGGTGAGATGCCTTGAGAGTTTCGCCGTGGTCATGCCAATGTATCCGGATGGTAGGGTTGCACAGTCCCCTTCTTTACAAATAAATTTATACACGACATGGCTCCTCTGAACTTCAGTTGTCTCCTTTTTGCAATTATTTCTTATTAGCAAGCTGCTCATTTTTTTATTATTATAGTAAATGTTAAGACGTAGCGTCTCCCTTTCGTTCGTCGCCTTCACATGACCTGCTATGATTTTTTGTAAAGCTTGTTCATCTTGTTTGTATTGCGTGGACATGTAGGAACGATAGTTCAGCGGTATCGTTTCACCCTTGACCTGTTCGACTTTCTCACCTCGGAAATACCACTTGTCCATGTGTTTAGCGATTTCTTTGTCCATATCTTTATTTGAGTACCCAATATTGACAACCACCTGGGTGGTTCTGTCAAGTTCTTTGTATATGCTGCTCCAATCGCTGCAGTGGGTTATGGCTCTTCTGACTTAGGCACTAATAGTAGCTCGTTTATACCTGGAGAGACACTCAATTTGCCCATTAAGGTAATGTCCAGAGTTGGTGGGTTTAGTGTAAACCTCCATATGGAAACAGTCAATTCCACTTCTAACGAGCACATTCAAGAAGGTAAGTTGGCCGTCACTGCTATGTTCTAAGGTTAATTTTAGACCAGAGACCTCTTGGAAGCGTTGATGTAGCTGAGAAAGTTTGCTGCTATCATCAGTAACTACAAAATATCGTCAATGTACCGACAATTTATTGATGGCTTCGACAAGGTGGAAAATACCTCTTCTTCAGTGCTTCCATACAGAAGTTGTCGAGTAGTATTCCAAGAGGTGAGCCAATGGCTACACCATCAGACATTACATTCACCAGATGGACGCATGTTCCAGGAGACTGATAATCTCCTAAAAGGGAACATGGCTTTTGTTCAAATAGCCAGTGGATCTCTTACATAGTTTACTTGACCTCCTTCTACATTGAATATTTAAGTCAAATTTTCAAATTTAAAACAAGAAAATACTCCTATTTTCTCTAAAAAAAACAACATAAACAACGAAGAAAAAATGTCATTTTAAGATAATTTATAATTAATCATGTACCATAATTACATTTATTAATCTTCAAACCAAAAATTTCTATTTTAAATTATATTTTACATTTTTGGTATTTTATCGAATTATAATACTGGGAATTTTATTGCCTCTTAGTATTTAACAAATCATTTTCAATCGCCTTTGTCAAAAATCATATATATCAATCTTTTCAGTGCGAGTGTTATCTTCTTCTTGCGTGCTGTACTCTTATAAGATTGCTATGAATGTATATTTGAAAAAAAATTAGTAATTAGTTAGTTTACATACTCAAATCACAGTCAGTATAATAGCTAGCTATTCAGTATAATTTAAAACTTTTATAGTTTGGAGCTTTTGATTTTTGAAAATAATAAATACGAACTATTAGACTAGAATAGTGAAAAAACTGGATATTTGTCAACAAACATAACTCCTCTTTCTTGAGGAAAGAGTCCATTCGTCACACTTATTATGCAAAGATATTATTATTATATATATTATGCAAAGATGCTATAATTCACAAACACATTAAGTTTTGTTCAAGAGTGCAATATATAGATTTATTAAAGTATTTTGTGAGACAAATCTATCATACCATTACAGACAAAGGAAATTTATGTTTATTGCCGGTGATTTTTTTACATGCAAAATATTATTCCTTTTATATCTCATATAAATCAATAAATTATTTACGTTTTTTCTTCATTATAAACATCAATTTTTTATCTAAGTGGATTGACTCAAAAAATTTCTAACTCAATGTAAAAAATATCAAAAAATCGACAAGTATATTGTAGCATGTGATCCCTTAGTCTAAGATAAACAAACATTTTTTATAGCTTTATTGCTCTTTTGCGTGATTGAAATAATGGCATGATTTTTTTATTAATTACTAATTATTTGTTCCCATTTTGGTCAACTTTTCATGGTTTTTTAATGAACCATTTAGTGTCAAAAAAACATTTTCTGAAAATAGAAACTGTACTGTAACGCCCCTTTGGCGAATGTACTTTTAAAAAAAATTATCTCATCTCATCCTCCTCATAATGTTCTATTTTTAGGCGGAGATTCATTTTGATCCGTCAAACGGTATGGCTTGTATCGCTCTCACAAGCTTTGAAATTGAATTATAAGTCAAAATGTTTACATTTTATTGGAAAAAAATATTTCCCGTTGTTTTAAAAATCTGAATATTTTTTTTGTTTATTGCATTTGTTACTTCAAAGATAATGGCAAAATTTCAAAACTCTAGAATTAGCAGTTTAAGAGAAAAAAATATTTTCTGAAAACAGGTTTTTGGCAAAAAAAGTGACTTTCCCGTCATAATTCCTCCCCAACAATAGGGATCATTTACACCAGGGTTGTCCAAAGTCTAGACCGCGGTCCGCCGCCTCTTTGAGAAAACTTTTAAAAATTAGTATTATTTAGACATCTATTGAGTTATATTCGAAAAAAGTTGTTATTTAGCAAAGCTACACTGCCAATCACTCAATTTTGGCCTCTTCTTTCTGAAGAGTATTATCCTAATTTATGGTGTTTTGGATTGCACTTGCTGTGTATGTTTGGCAGTAGCTACCTTTGTGGAGCAGCATTTTCCGCAATGAAGTCGATTAAATCCAAAGAGAGAAATCTACTTAATGAAACATCTCTCGAAGCCTGCCTCGTTTAGCCTTAACCTCAGTTGACATTGACACAAAGGAGCTTGCATCCAAAATGCAAGCACACCCATCCCACTGAATTTTAAGTGAACTATACCGTTTTACGTACTTCCTTGAATATTTTTAATGAATATATTTAATGGTTGATTCTTATCCATACTTGTCAATTATTTTTTTATGACTATTATGTTTTTATATTAAATATAAAGATTTATTTACATGTACGTGTTTTACTTTACATCTGGTACTGCGGCCCGCGATCTGATTTCCTTGCCGAATGCGGCCCGCGTCCCCATAAAGTTTGGACAACCCTGATCTACACTATGGAGCCCATTCTTGTGTAAAATATCAACTTGATCCATCAAAGATTCTGGACCGTGATAACCAGCAATGCTAACATACTTACCCACCCACCCACACATACAGTCATCATCGAAAAAACTTCATAAAACAACTTTTTGGTCCTCAAAACATGTAATTCCGTCAATATCTCGAGATCGAATTTTTTCACGATCACTATACTTTACTTATAGTAAAGTAAAAAGTCTTTAAAACATACTTACCTGAAGTCAATTTAGCGGTTTATAGCAAAAGAAAAGTGAAATCTCTATTTTTAAAAATAAAAGTGAAAATTCCAAAGGAATTACAGAGTAATGTTATATATGCAATATAGTGCAAAGACTGTAAAAAAGTTTATTATGGAGAAACCAGTCGTTTTTTTAAAGAAAGTACTTACCAGCAGTTATTTCATGAGAAAAAAGAAAATTAATGCCACTGCATTAGCAGCACATGGTATTAATGATTTTGATTTTGATTTTTCAGCACATAATTTTGATTTTCATGAAATAAAAATAATAGCCAAAGAAATGAATGAACAGAGGAGGAAACTCTGGAAATGTTATATATTAGAAAGGACCAGAAATACGTAATTATAGAAGTAAAATTTCAAATTTAAATGGTATTTATTCGGGTATGTTAAGTTAAACACTGTTGATGGATGAAAAATTGGTTTAGAGACTTTTTGGTTTTTGGTGAAATTTGGTTACTTTGCTTGTTTATTTTAGTTCAGTGTCACGTGTTCATTCAAACTAGACAGTTGTTGAAATTCACAGATCATTTTTCTTTGTAAAATAACTTGTAATGTAATATTTAGATTTTCTGTTTTAAAAATGTATACTTCTGCAAGTTCTCTCATTAACCTATTGTCAAAATTTCTATTGTAATTTCTTAATTGTAACTAATTGCGCTTTTTATATATGTTTGAATGATTGAATTATTTCTTATATTTCCTTTGTTTTGTAGGCTTATGAGAAAGGTTTTATATAAAAACCGAAATGTTGGCATTGAGAGTTTTATTTGAACCTGAAGAGAACTGACCGAGTCCCAATAAACTTTAGTACCTCAAGGAAAACACTTGAGATGTTATATATTAAAAAGTATCTAAGTTCGATTAATCATACCAGTGATATTACTAATTTAAGTAATATTTATTCTGGAGTGTTATGCAGAGTTTTAGTGAAATTTGATTTATTTAGTTCTCTTGAGTGAACAATGTTGAGATTATTTGTAATATTATCTTATTAGTCTAGTCGAAGGTTTTCTCCAGTTAACATTGTTGTTCCTTTAAACAATGTAAATTTCATTTTCTTAGTTAAAAAATTCTTACTTCTGTAAGTAATATTGTTTTATGTATCTCTGAAATACTTCTGCGTGTAATATTCATAAGTTGTAACAATCCATTTTCATATTGTGTAAATGTTTGATGTTGATATGTGATTTCTTATTATCCTTTGTTTGAAGGCCTATGAAAAAGGTTTTAAATAAAACCGAAACGTCGGCAACAAGAGTTTGATTTTTTATCCTGATCGTCAATTATGAAAATTGACCGAATTTCGATTAGAGAACTCACTTATTATGTATATATATATATGCATTTGTCTTCACTCCAAGCTCAATTTTAGGAGGTATTTTAGACCATCTTAATTCAATAATATCATTATTCCATTGACTTGCTTCACTAAATACAGATTAATAAACATTCTGCAGTACTTCTTTCCTAATTAAAAGGGACTATTTCGTTGAAAAGATTAATTTACTGAATAAGGAGATTTTGTGGGAATCAATTTTTCTACGAGAGAGTATCGTAGATACTTAATATCCATCAGAACCCTGAGAATATAACATCCCTTGTGTAACATGGGTGACGCTGAGATCTTGGAAATCTGTTTTAACTTACGCTAAAAAGCATCATCCTAATTAGGCAGTGTCAAAATAATTCAAAATTTAATTAATGGTAATGTTGTAAGGGACTTTCACCAAATGTTAAAGCGTAGACATAAGATAATGTCTCTAGATAGTTTTCTCGTTAAAAATAATTCAAAAGAAAGTGAAAGTGCAGCAAAAAATTAAAAACTAGAAACTGTCAGCTCTCCCTGATTTTATATCATTCATCGAAGTCTGTTATCCTCTTTCACCTAGCTAGTAAAACATGGTGATTTCACCGATTCCTAATTAATTCTATTCCCTCTTAGAGTCAATTTTTATTAATAATTTCTTCATGACATATAACATTTTAAAACGCCTGTATACACCATTATAAATATTATTTTGTGATCAATAATGTAATTTACAAATTATTTTTTAAACATGGAGTACAGTACAGTATTTTACAAGATACTGAAATATAGTAGTTTCATTTCTCAAAATATGGAGTCATTAATTCTTAGTAATTTTCGATATTTGATATCCATGTAAATTTACAAGGTCTCATAAAAAAATTATCAAGACTGCAATGTACTTCAGTTAAACTTTTTTTCAAAAAAATTATTTTAACTACATTAAAAAAATAAATGATACCTTTATAATGTGGGCAAAATATTTTCCATTCAAATAGTTATCAGTTTTCAAAAAAACCTCCCTTAATCTGCTCTCACCAATTGGATTATATTTGGCATTAAACTTATCAAATCTGTGAAATGTATTTCGGTCCTATAATAAAAACACATAATTTCATTATTACCTGGATTACAGACTTCAGAGAAAATCATTATACAATGGACTTACAGCATGAACGTCCAACATATCCACCGTTAAATCGTAGGAAGTTAGTTTCATTGACTGGAATACCTCTTCCAACGTCATCTTTTTCCCAGTTTTAGCTATTGTTACCACTTCGTGTTTATTGGTTTTCAACGTTTTTTTGATAAACCTCAAAAGGTGTTTTTGATTCATGCACGACGCTGCGTGGATATGAGTATCTACCTGTAACGGTTTAATTAAATCCAGTTATCTCTATTCAATGATTTCAACTTATTTTATACATTCATGGAACATAATTTGTCATTCAACTGTTTTGTAAGTGGCTCACATATAGTAAAGTGAATTGTTAATTCCAATAAACAATAATACCGAACACAAGATAAGGGGGATTATTTGCATATGTATTTATAGAGTCAGAGAAATAAACTAATGAATCAGACATGAGGTTTAAGAAACAATGCGTTCAGCTAACTAGTAAAACACATAAACGAGCAAATAAACAAATTAAATTCCAAATGTCAATTAATTGAATTAAATTATTTCTGAAAAGAAATTCCATAAATCTAAATAAAACTTTTGGTTTTAGAGGGAGAAACATATTGAAATTCGGTTAAATTAAAATTTATATATATATATTATATTCCCACTGGAAAAAGTTGCAAGGAAAATTTTCCAGAGGGAATACTCTATCGTGTTCAACGAAACCTGTCTATCTGAGAGACTGCTGCCTAAGTACACTAATATATATATATATATATATATATATATATATATATAACACTTTTTATTTTTCTCAGAGTTTGGTCAGGGTAAATCTATGGAATCACCTTTTTGTCAACGTTTCGTCTTTATTTCAAGTCATCCTCAGGGCTATAAACTAACAAAAAAACAATAAACAATGGACATGACTCAAACTCCGAGAAAAAGAAAAAGTGGTTGTTAATATTTTGTGGTCAAGAAAACAGTACCGTTATATATATATATATATATATATATATATATATATATATATATATAATATAAAGATTTCTCAGCAAACAGCTAGCAGATACAGTTAATGAGTTGTTTCCACAAAGGTTAGTAATATTAGAATTATTATTCTAAGCTAGTAGATAGCTTCACCTATTTCTTCATGAACTCCTTTGTTTACTCTGACTTGTCTTCACCAGCACTTTCCTATCATTTTGAGCTCTTTAAAATAATTCTCCCTCATTAGTACTTTAAATACTTCTCCCTCTTTGAAATTTGCTCCCTTCCTCAATACCACACCAGATGTCCTACATCATATATTTCAGTATGAGTGAGACTCTGATGAAGGCCAATTGTTTTGGTTGAAAAATCTTAGTCGCATTTCTGCTTATCTTACTATGGTTTAGTGTTTATATATATAACAAGATTTCACAATAAACACGTAAAACACAAATTCATATCAGTTGAGATTTGACTCTAACAAAGACCGCTTGTTACGCTTAAGTCTTTTTTCTCGTTTAATATTGTGGTTTGGACGTTGATATAGACGTTGTCATCTGCCAATGGCTGACTGTGACTATTCGTACGGAGGTAAAGTAAGGTAGAAGTCAAACCCACATAGAATGAGTCACATTTTGTGCAGACTAAGCGACAAACGCAGCTGCTGGATGTGCACGAACTGGCAAGATGAGGGGGTAATGGTAATTACTAACAGTTGAGGTGAAATAATAGATGGGGTTGATGATAGTACAGATTAGGCAGTATCGTTGGCCACATTGCTTCGTGCAAAAGTCAGGAATACGGCAAATGTTTAAAATTTCTGTGAAGTAAGATGTTGCCAATATTGGTGAGCCGTCTAAAAGTTATACGGGGTGATCTGATAAATACATCACATGTGGATAGGGAGAATGAAAGCCAAGGAAAGAGTTTTCTGACAGTTGTGCGTAATTTATAGATTGTAGGAAAGAAAGTAGTGATGAGGAAAAGGCTAATATCGTCAGGAATACGACCATTATGATATATATATAGTTCAATGTAGAAAAAGAAACATGGAGAAATCAAAAGAACACACTTACAGTCTCTAATTTTCGGTTTGAACCGTCTTCAGGAGAGATAAGAGAGGGAAACCAAGCGCGCTGGTTCAGAGACGGTTGGAGACCGATAAAAAAGTTGTTTTTGTTGAAAGAAAAAACTTTCCAACAAAAAAGTATATATATAGCATCATTAGATGTTGAAGCTCTGTTCACTAATGTGCCGGTTGACAGGACCATAGAATTTATTTTAGACGAGATCTACCCTGCTAATGACAAGCCAAAGATCGACATTTTCAAAGCAGCTCTGAAATCTCTTCTGGAGCTCTGCACAAAGGAAGCCCCCTTCTCGTCACCCCGGGGAAAGATGTACAAGCAGGTGGATGGAGTAGCAATGGGTTCACCATTAGGTGTCCTGTTTGCCAATTTTTTCATGGGTTGTGTTGAAAGGGACCTTTTCTCTAAACAGAATAAACCTACCATTTACGCCAGGTACATTGACGACATCTTTGTGTTAGCGGATAGTTCAGAAGAGATTTCACAGTTACGTTCTTGTGTAGAACAAATTTCAGGACTCAACTTCTCTACTGAATGTGCTACAGAAGGGAAACTACCTTTCCTTGACATACTCATTCAACAATCACGCCATAGAATCCATACTACTGTTTACCGTAAACCTTCGAACTCAGATCTTTGTCTCAGTGGCCAGAGTGAATGTCCTGAAAGGTGTAAAAAGGCTACCATCAATGCATACGTAAGAAGGGCATTCTCACATAGTAGTGATTGGAGTCTTCTCCATAAAGAGGTCGATAATCTGACACAAGTCCTAGTCAACAACGGGTTTTCAAACAGAGAAGTCTCGCAGGCGGTAAAATCACAGTTTGATAAATGATATAGTGATAGTCAGAGAGCTGTCCAACCCTGCCATCAAGGTACATTGGGATGACTACGACCAGACTATCGAGACGCCTGACCATGCACCTTGCCACGGTGGCCCCTAAAAATCACTCAGAGAAGGTCCATGGCACAGCACTTACAAGACAGATATTAGTTGAGGGGACCACTATTTTAGATTGTAATAGTGATGCAAAAAAATTGCGTATCCTCGCAGCTCTTTATATCAAGGATGAAGGTCCAAATTTGGATATTCAAAATAGTGATTTTTCTATCATCCCAAGTTTAAAAATATAGAAAATAGATTTAAATTTGTTAAGGGAGTGGAAGTTAGCAGGTAGATCGAGTTGATTCTCTGTGGCCGGGTCATATTTTATGACCCTGACTATACATTCGCTAACGGCCACTCCATTCCCACTCACCCCACCTCTTCCCCCTCCCACCCTTCCGTCCATCCATGCCTTCAGTTGTGAATGGAATTTAGACCTAATAGTATTTGTAATTTTCTTTGCTCAGTTTATATATGTATTAAACCTGATGATGACATATGAATGTTGAAAGCTCGTTTATCAGTGTAAGGTGAATATATATATATATATATATATATATATATATATATATATATATATACGTTCTTGAAAATTAGACTATACTTAGCTGAAACTTGCTTTTTCATAAGTTTCTCGAGTTTGCTGAATAACGATCTTGCTACTGTATCCACAGAATATAGTAAATTGCCAAGGGACATGCTAAATCAGGGTTTCCCAAACTTTTTCTGGCTGGCGCCCCCTTGTCTTCTAGAATAAACTGCCAGCGCCCCCTTGTCTTCTAGAATAGCCTGCCAGCGCCTCCTACCCCATAAAAATGGAAAGATATGCCAAAAAGCCTATCAGAACTAACCTATCCTGTTCAGGTTTAACTTTTTTGGAGAAAGAAAAAATAAATCTTAAGTTAGTTACCTTCCGAGGTTTCAAATGTTTCTCTAGCTGCTAGACAGCTAGAGTCTAGCTGTCATGCAATCTACAGCCACAATCTATCTTTACAGAATTGAGATTGCGGTCTACTATTTATATAGGTAACGATCATTTTATTCTTCTTATCTCGACCGAAAACTCATTTACTTCCGATCAAGGCTGACCTCTTAATCCATAGGACATACGTGAAAGAGCAGCTTATCTTTTTATTCCCTTTATTTTGACCGAAAACTCTCTTTTACTTTCGACCGGGGCTGACCCCTTAATCCTCAGGTAAAAAAGCGGCATATCTTTTGAAATCTTTAATTCTAATTTTTATTACTTGTATGGTTTTTGATTGTTACCGCCAACAGTTTGGGACGACGGTGTAAGTATTGTAGCAGCTAGCTGCTACATTAGCTACACTGTCGCCACCAACCATCTATTTTTTAGTTACCGCCCCCCAAACCGCATATTTTTGCGTTACCGCCCCCCAACCGCCTATTTTTGCGTTACCGCCCCCCCATATCAAACCACCGCCCCCAGGGGGGCGGTACCGCCCACTTTGGGAAACGCTGTGCTAAATGAACACATGTTTCTGCTGTCCTCAGCCATTATCAAGATATGAATGCATTTTGAAGTTTAAAGCTTTATATAAGAAAGGTGGAATGTGTTACTGGGGTTGGGAAGATTAAAGTTGTTTTTCTAATCGGTAAGAGTTGAGTGACCTAGGGCGTCGTTGCAGCTACCAGAGACAGGCCTTAATTGGCTTGAGGTTGATTTAAACAATTTCAGAACTTTTGAACTAATTTCTAATTGTTTATTAATATATGGATTCTTTTTATTACTAATTAGAAAAACAACATTAATCCCCCCAACTCCAGCAACACATTCCACCTTTCTTATATAAAGCTTTAAATTTCAAAATACATTCATATCTTGATAATGGCTGAGGACAGCAGAAACATGTGTTCATTTAGCATGTCGATTGGCAATTTACTATATTCTGTGGATACAGTAGCAAGATCGTTATTCAAGAAACTCGAGAAACTTATGAAAAAGCAAGTTTCAGCAAAATAAATAAATATATAAACTCGAATTTTCAAAAGAACACACGGAAATGAAATCACTGAAACTCACTACTATATATTTTCAATGGCCTCGTCATCAGGAAGAGAGAAGTGAATAGCTCCAAAGGTTGATAACGACTGCCTTGCATTCAAAAAGAAGCACTCAAACAGTGTAGCCAACTTTCGGAGGGAGGGAAGACAAGGAAGATAAAGGAATAAAAGCCAAATAAAGATTAAATGGATGAAAACATTTAACTAAAAATAAAAATAAAATGCAAAGCTGTTAGTTACTTGTAAAAAACCAAAATAAAAATAAAAAATGAAACCAAGTAAAAAAGACTAAAATAAATTAAAGGAACAATTAACGATTGAGGTTAAGGAGCAGATCTACCACCCATAAGACTAATAAGTGCTTCTTCTGAAGCTCTCAGAGTGACTTTCGAATTAGTCACATTAATCTGCCTCAGAACCTGTACACGGAAATAGTCATTGAAACTTAGTCCGTGAGAACTGGCATGGGTAGCAACGGGAAGGTCACTGCGTTTCCGACCTGTGATTATTCATACGCAGGCTTAGCTTGGTAGAAGGCAAGCCATATGTATATAGACTATTAAAAACCACAGCTACTTCTGTAAAGACGATATTTTTAAGTGTTCTTTTTTCCTAAATACTTTTCGATATTGCACTGTCGACTGATAAGAGAAAGTTACCCAGGAACATAGCAAACACTTTTAACTATTAAGCTCATTTACTAATTTAGAACAAGCCTTCAAGTTCTCCAGTCATTTCAGGATTACAAAAGTAAAAGTTCACAATAACCAAAAAAAAATAAAAAAAAATTAAATTATAATAATCAAAATAATTAAAGTTGAGAAAACAGGACTACAACTACACAGTGATAACAGGTGTCAAAAGAAAGAAATCACACATCTCACTTGAGTACCCCAGCAATCAGTAGATGAACTAATACAATCTTCTTGATAAATTAAATTTAGGATCAACAGTTCCTAGAAGTACGTTAAGGATAAAAAACATTTCAATAACTCAACGAAACCTCAAACTCTTTGAACAATATTTTGTTTTTGACCAAACAATACTTTGAAACAATACCTAAACTCAAAATAATGATTTAAGATGCACATTTCATAAACTCTATTACAAAAATTAATACTCAGAAGACCACAAACTGATGAACGCGTACTCAAGAGTACCATTAAGAAGAATATAAAATGCTTGGCAGCTGAAAATAAGTTGACCTTAATAACGTATTACTGAATCACCACCATTACAGCCTTGTAATGAGAAACAGTAATACAGAAAAGATTCTCAACAAAATGAGTTTAATCTCATGTATGAGTACGCCTGTCAAATCAGGGAATGCGAGCCCTGGAACACCCCATATTGGGATGACAACTCCACTATGCATATTGCTGTAGAGAGCCCCAAGAAACCCTAAGAAGATAGATACAACCCTAAAATAACTACAGATATATTCGTAAGTAGAACCAGAATAATCAGAAAAGAAAATAACTTTAATCGTTACTACTGGCAGAAGCCCCAATAATTCAAGAAAAGGGACCAACAATAAACATTCAGACTTGAAGGGTTCTCATGTTAGTCGTTTCAGGTAAAACCAAGGGACCCTTCCTCCATCCATAAGCCACCTCATGCCAGTCAGGTAAGAGGACTAGTATCACTTTACGAGTTCTCTTACCTGAGGTGAAGAAATTACTTTGACAATTAAAAAACCTAGTAAAGAAAAGGACCTCAATCTACACTGTAGTAAGAAATTCAGAAATGTGACTAAGATTTTTCAACTAAAACAACTGATCTTCGTCAGAATCTCACTCATATTATCGAATACCAGTTGTTTTGATTGAAAGATCATAGTCAAATTTCTGAATTTTTTTAGACGACGGGTTTATTGAGAAATCTTGTTTTATATATACATATATATGAACAAACCACAATAACAAATGGGAAAACAAGACTAAGATCTTTCAACCCTAACAAGCGGTCTTCGTCAGAGTCAAAAACCCAACTTGTTATTTCACTTGTTTATGTGAAATCTTTATATATATATATATATATATATATACATGCAGAGAAGTGCCACAATAAATACACGTGGCTCTATATTTAGGGGTAAATTCACCATTAAAAGTAGTGAAAGAAAATAACTCCTTTCTTTTTCTAATTTTAGTGGGGATTTCCTTGTTATATATTGTAAAATATGGTACACTTGCAATTTAAATCTCAGATATTGTCAATTTTACTAATACTAAAATACTCTTTTTTTTAAAAAAAGAAGTAGAATAAAAATCTAACCTTCCTGATATTGTAGAAATCTCTATGCGGAACGGCCTTCTGAGAAGCAAGCTCTCTTAGTTCATTCAATAAGACATGTAATTGAAATTTTGATGATAAATAGCAAAGTCTGCGGTAGCAAAATGATTTCCTGTAACACATGTATTAATATAGAAAACAGATTAAAAAAACTTAACTGAAAGGATCAACGTGACCTCATAAAGAAAAAAAAATGTTCTTATAATATATCAAAATTTAAAATGTTAAATTAAAATGTTCTTATATTATTCTTAAACACCAATAATTTATTATAACTTAAATATCAACTTTATTAATCAACATGCAGAATCCATATTTAACACTTGATAATTATTTAATGGTCCTACTATTAAAATTAATAATCCAGACAATAAAATAGCGTTTCCTAAATAATATTTTGGTTAATTCTTACTTCGTACAGAAACATATTTTACCCCATCCTACACAACTGATTTAAAAAAAAATATTATTCATCATGGTAATACAATAAATTTAGTAGTAAGCAGCCATAATCAAATTATTATGAAAATTTACAACATTTAAAATAAATACGGTTATTAATAGTGAACATAATTATTTATAAGTAATTATAAACATATTTAATGTTATATGAAACAACTTTATGATGGATTTCACTTTATAAAAAGAAACCCTACGTTACTTTTCTATAGAAATAATTAAAGGTTTGTTATAAAGTAAAATTGTTGTTAAATTACAAATTGAAACATCGTATATTCTCTTGTAAAAGTCTTTCAAAATTTTTCTACTGAAAAGAAATGGAGTCAACTTCTACAAGAGTATTCAGTTTTGGTGTATTGCTGGAATTTAGGTTTGATCCGAAAGTACTGTGGTGGTGGCAGAAATCGAATTGGTCTATAAATGTAACAAAATAAGAATTCAATGAACTACATTAGTATTTTTACCGATTCTGTATCATAACACACGTCATACTAAGGTAATTAAAAAATGTAAAAACAATCACTTGCAATTTAACCAACATACATTCATACTGACTAGCTATCCGTAGTTCAACTAAATTATATGAAAATGAAATGTATACCTTGAAATGCTACTAATTGCTCTGAGGAGTTTTTTTTTTTTTTACATGGGTTCCCCAATAGTATTGTGAGATTATTTTAATAATATAAGAACCATATTATTTTAAAAATATGGTCAACAAAATAAATAAATATTACAAGTATTCAAGGCTCAGTTAGAAATAACACTAGTTCTGATAAGAAACTCTGTTATTAATAGACCCAGCACTATACCCACTTTACATAATGTCAGGAGATATAGATGGTGGGGTTTTAGTGGTAACAGATATGACAAGATATATAGTAGACATCACTTATCAGTAGACTAGGTATGCCTGGATACTGATTTAAGGTAGATATATTTAAGTAATTCTATTAGGTTGATAAACCACTGATTATAAAACAAATAATATTGAGATATATTTGTTGACTAATATAGTTTTCTTTCTCTGAATTACAAAGTATTTATATAGAATATATATTTATATATGGAATATTTATCAAGAAGTTAAAGTTGCTTTAATATACAATCCACAATCAAATGGATTCAATGAACAGTTAATCAAACATTAGTCAACAGAATACGTTGTAAACTAAATGAAAATAAAGAAAAAAGTTGCTGATTTTTTTATTATACTTTTAATACAATAAAACGTAAATCGACAAAATGTTCACCTTTTTATTTACTTTATGGAACGCAGTCTGACATTATACAATCTGATTTAACAAAATATAGCATTGACTCATGGTTAAACACTAAGAAAGTATTTAATAACTCAACAAGTAATTTTCATAAAAAAAAAAGAACATACTGGACAGAAGCTAAGATAAATTTCAAGGAGACTTACGTTTACGTTTCTAATGGTAGTAACCTAAATAAAAACTGACTAAATGAAGTGAGAAGTGGGCAGCTGGGGTTTATAACAGGGTTTCATATTCAATTTATCAAGCTGAAAATAAGAAGACAGCAAAAGTGCTAACTTATTTCACAGCAAAAAGCTACTTATAATAAATTACTCTCTTTTGCATCTCAGTAGCTCCACGAAACAGATATGTGGTTTCGATGAATAATGTTAATTGTTTTCAATATACATATAGAACAATTCAACAAGTACCTACAATGTTTCAAATACTGCTAAAATAGAATGTGTAGTTGAAACATGTTAGTTATCAATATACTTGGAAAATATGTCATTACATGAGTTCATTTTCACTTCCAATAAGACATGGCTTGATAATACAGATGTCATTGACTTGCCGGTATATAACTACTGCCGGTGTTATAAAGTATACAAGAGCCTCTGAACGATTTGGAAGAATGGATTTACGACAAGGACTCAAATAAAATTTATATCCCATATTTCTGCTTAGAAAATATACTAATGACTAGCCAAACAGCTTTCAGGTCGCAGATCAATTTGGTAATATGTGTACAATAAATATGACTGTAAAAAAGCAAAAATCCTATTAATAGATGCATTTAGTTACATATTTCAATAATACATATATTAAAAATAACTTATTACACACCCAATGTTTACTCTTTGAATTAGTCACCATGCTCTAATGGATGAAACCAAAGATGATACAATAATGATAAAATAATTAACTCGTTTGCAAAATGCAAATCCGGTTTCAATCCATTCCAAATATTATACAAATATTCAAAAAGCCAAATTCAATAGGTCAATAACTCCAGTATCAACAATAATTTGTAGATACTATTAAAGTACATAAACATTACAGCAGTGGCGCTATTAGCTCAAGAGACAAATAGTGAATAAGTGCAGAGGTGGATGCAATACGAGAGGGAACTCTGCATTGAGAGAAGGTTAAATAAAAGTGGAGTGAACAGTTTCTTCGTATGACTGTCACAAAATTCAATAGGAACGCTATAGTAATACCGGGTATAATAGGTATAACAGTACCAGTCACAATATCAAATACGCGGCAATATTATTTAACACTTAAAAATAGTTTCAGCAACTATTAAAACAAAAAATTGTTCTTATCTTTAATGAGGCCAAAATCTCTTCTGAGACCATTAGAGACAAAGCAATTGAAATATCCCACTGAAATGACCAAAGATTCACAACGACGTTATTCACATAAGAAAGAAAACGTAAAACTTTCTCACAATCGAAATTATATGTTTAAAATTTACCGCTACCGTGAGCATGCCGGGCGAGGGTTATGACAATTAGGAGGTTATTCAGGAAAACTGTTTAATAAGTTTTGATTATTCAACTGAAAAAATGCTGAAGTGTATTAAAAGTCAATCATGAAATTCTTTATATTAGGTAAATATAATTACATTAATATTAGTGGTATTTATAATTATTATATACTAATAAAATTTTATTATTTTAGCAATTCATTTAAAGTTTTTCACTCTATCTAATTTGAGGATTACATACTTTACAAGTAAATGTTGACCTGTTACTTCTGAAATACTGGGGTAAACTTATATATATGAGCTGTATGAAAAATTATAGATTTCTTTACAAAAACTGGGGATTGGTCTTTCCTTAAGTATATAAGGTAGGTAATTACTTTGTTTAACATAGATCCAATAACCTTTATAAAAAATAATAAAGAATTTTTAACTCCCTCATGTATAAAAATAAAGGTTATGTCAATTATAATAAATTAGTAATTCGGAATGGATTTAATGATATATTTTCTGACAAATTTACCTATTTGTGTCTATGAATATGACACTTGTGTGGGATCTACTTTCGGGTCAATATATTTAGCAATACATTTATACAATGTTAACAAAGCATTTTTTTTTAAATAAATATTTCACAATACCCTATTCATGTTGCAAAGGAAGTGTGATTCTAAATTATCAAGTGATCAAGATTCTTTGAATACACTAGCTCATCTTGGAATCATATTTATACAAATAAATGGCAATTTTTTTCCCCTTTAAACTGTGGGGAAACTTTTCCAATAAATATATTCGTCAAAAAGAAAGATTGGTTTGTCTGATTATTCCAAGTTCAATTATATACTAATACTACTCATGTAATATATATTTTTCATACTGTCTTATCTGATTTCGTACATTGACCGGATTGATATAAGATAAGACTTCAAATTGTAGTCTTTATTCAAGCACCAAAATTAACTCAGTTAATTATTAACAAAATTACTTCAAGTACGTTCTGCTTAAAAATATTGATTTCATATTATCTGTAAATTATTTTACATTTAGTTACTTAAACAATTTAAGAGTTATAATTTAATCTTTTATAAAAGTATAGATTGATATAAACTGAATTCTGTTTTAACAGGTTTATTAAATCAATCCAATTCAATAAAAAAATATTGGATACATAACTTTCTAATAATATATATTGCTTGTTTAGTAAACCACACTTATATTTCTAATGTGAAATATTATTTTCTCAATTAACGAATTATATCATGTTTGAATTACTGTCAAATAAAATACTTTTATTGTATTATAAAGTGATATAAATTTACCTAATTTTTAGTTATCTAAGTAATAAATTCTTGATTTTTGAAATGTTTTATATTTTTAATCTATTTTGTTCGTTAATATTAATTTAAATTATGATAATACATACAGGGGTCCATCAGCAATCATTGTACACAGCTTATTCATATCAGTAATGAAAGAGCTCAGGTCAGGATGTGGGTAATTTAACGGTGTGTTTGATTTAATGGCTTCTGCATTTTCATAAACCTTAAAAACTCCTGCTTCTACATGAATGACGAAATTTTTACTTGGAGGATAATCGATTTCCCAAGGGTCATAATCAGCTGAAGAAGAAAAGAAAATGAAACCAACAGGACAAATAAACAAACAATTAATATGATAAACAATAAGTTACCTTGAAAATAATCATGGGTGAACAATTCATTCGAATAATCTGAGTTTGTTTGTTCAGGTTGTGGAGTTTGCTTCAAAAGGTCCTGTAGGCCATTCATGAGGAACTCTGAAATAAATAATAAAACAATTTAATGCATATTAAATAGCCATAGATAAATAAATCACGAATTTATGTGATACATAATGCTTTATCACGTACAGGCTATGGTCAGCGCATAGCAGGAATGACTTTTAGGTTCAGAACAGGCTACGAATTGGAGTTACTCGACTGAGCTATATTTGAACATGGGATAACCAGTTAAATTGAACTGGATACAATGCTTTAAATCCTGGAAGACTGCCATCGGTCTGGAGAGAAGGACAGAATTCAGTTAAATTTAAAAGTAATAGTACTAATACACGCTGAGTAATTAAAACATAATGACACGATTTCAGTGTTGCTATTTGAAAAATGAAAAGCAATAGGAAACTCATGTTCATCATGAGTTTAATCACAATCAAGCTTTATGTAGTGTTTTTCTGGTGTCCATCACTGCATGCTGGCAACAAATAAGTGATAAGGGAATTCCTCCCACAGGTTTATCAGCATAACACGGTTCACTGGCACGATTACTACCACTGACTGTGCGTTGTTTTACCTCATGGATACTACTTTATTGTATGAGTGGTGAAGGAACCTAGGCGTGATTTGTCGGTTACATAAGAGATGCATAAGAACCACATTTCGTCTGCTTTAAACGAGACGTAGACGAGTCATACATGGCTTTAAACGAGGAAAGTAGCATGGATTAATAAACATCCGGGAGACATTCTGATATCACGTTAATGTAATCCAGACAGCAGTGGTGCCATCATCAAATCATGCAAAACATGACATACCTCAGTAGTATGTTAAAATATTCAACGCTGAAATTAGATCATTACATATATATATTATCGTGTGATAAGGCCTTTTTAAAACAGTCTACAAAGAGTCAAAAACAAAAGAACCTAATTCTTTATCCATAGAACAGCTCTGATATGAACAGCTTTGACTTTCGGAAAAAGATATGTTTACATATGCTATTATCAAAAAGTAAGAGCTTAAAATGAAAGCATTTACTTATTCTTGAGAAATATAAAGGAAGTTTGTACATAAACAAAATGCGTTTCAAACAGGTAGTGTTCTTCTTGAGGTACACCTTTTCTAGTGGAAAGGTAGCAAGGACTTGGTTAACGAAGTTAAAAGTTTTGAAACAGTAAATGTAAAAACATACCTGAAGAAGAACACTACATGTTCCAAACGAGTGGTTTTATTAATAAAACTTGTATATGTGAGACCTTTTATATTCTCAGGAATATTTTAATCTATCAGATTTTAATTTCAAAACTTTTCGAATCGTTTTATTGAGAATTGCAGTTGGTTGACCATAATCATTTCACTCTTTCATTTTCAGTGTCGAAATTGAACTTTCACTTACCATTAGCAGGTACAGATGATGAAGTTTGTTTAACATTAACAGATCGAAGAAATCTAGATGCCATCTGAGGAAATGACTGATGAGATATAGCCATATATGTCTGCCTCATTTTTAGAGCATCAACCAGTAACTGGGAAGCTTGGTGCAAGTCCTCTAGTGGAACCTTAAATTAAATTTAAAAATTATAATTTTTTTCAAAACTTGATGTAAATATATATATATATATATATATATATATATATATATATATATATACTGCCAAACCTGTCCCCTAATTAACTCCAGTCCTTACTTTACTTCCCCTCTCAGTAACAACACCTATCCTGTTCCTTCTGATACATCTTGCACTTCCTGTAACTGCGTTTACCGTATGGAGTGTACTCGATGTGATGCTTTTTACGTTGGCTTGGCTTCAACCAAGCTGAGCCTGCGTATGAACAATCACAGGGCGTCCGTTGGTCAGCGCAGAGACTTACCCATAGCTATCCATGCTAATTCCCATGACCTCCCTTTCAATGATTGTTTCAGGGTACAAATCCTCAAACAAATCCCCGAGTCTAATTCCCATGTCACCCTTAGAGCTTCCGAAGAGGCATTCATATGCCTCCTTGGGGCTCGCTCTCCTCCTGGTCTTAACCTGTACCGTTAATTTTTTTTTTGCATTTTTATTATTTATTGTCTTCATTATTATTTCGTATTATATAATTTTTATCTTGTTTTATAAATAAATATTGGAGGGATTTCTATTTTTCCTCTCCTCCGCTGGGGGGCAGCATTGCGGTGGTTCCACGAGTTACTCTGGAGGCCAGTAGCAGTTTGCTTCTCAACGCGGGTACTTCGCACTTCTTCCCGATGACGACGGATGTCGAAATTATCGAAGTGAGTTCTGTAGTGTCTTTCTGTGATCTTTTCTCTGTGTTAAAGTGTATATATATATATATCAGGAATTCATAGTAAATACGTGTATTACAAACTAACGCATAAACAAAAGTAGGAAATTTTACAATAGAACTAAGATTTTTTAACCAATAATGGTCCCCGTCAGTAAACAATTTTTCATGTCTTACCACACTCCAATTCATACGTTCGCTTTCTTCTAGTCCATTCCATTTGTTGACTGATGTTACCGATGGTACCACTGAGGTCTGAATCTAAACTGCTGAATGCTTAAAAGCTTATTTTTGTGTAGACAATAAGTTATCCTAATAATAAGCAGTTTTTCTAAAATTTTACCCTCTATGTTTATAAGACTTATAGGCCTAAATTTAGAAATGCCATTATTATTTTCTTTATCTCGTTTGTTTATAACTATAATGTTGTACCTCGTAAACACCGCCTGCTTCATTATAAGATCGTTGATCTTCTCAGTCATTTTATTCTTTCTTTCAAAATTTTTGATTTCAATCTACCATCTAATTCATTGTCGTCACAGATCTTACTTTCACCTAGCAAGCACAATTCCTGGTTTCGGAGGCAAAGATGAAATTTTCCCCAGTCTACCAGTTTTATCTTGTATAATAATTTACTTTTTTCCTCATTAAACGGTTTTCTACATTTTACTATAGTTTCAAACTATAAGCTATAGATAGACTATCTATAAAACCTTTAAACCTCGAAGTTTCAAATGTTGGCTTGTTTTCATTATTGTTACATATATAAAGGTTATTAGAGTTTACATAACCTTCCAGTAATTTACCTTTTCTATCAGTTACACAGTCGAACCAGCAAGTATATCGACAATTACTGTCGGTTGCAATTAATAGTTTAAGTTTTCTTCATAACTTTCTCCAATTTGTTTAGGTCCTAATATACCTAAGCTTTTTTCTGAAATACGCATTGACCAGAATCATTTGATAGTTTTTGTAATTCATGTCAATGCAAACAAAATGTTCATCGGAATTTTGTTGCAATTTGATAGCTGTTATATTTGTATTTATAACCATTATTGTTGACCTTTTCCTATCTTTTCCAGCTTCAAATGTTCTCCAGAGGTTTTATTGTTTTATGTACAGAGTTCCTGAAAGAATGTAATATCAATGTCATCGTTCAATTATTTCGCTAAAGTGACTATTAGTTTGTTTGGATCTTTGTAGATTGTTTTGTACGAATTTAATTTCTCCTTTGTTATATGTCATAGTCAGTATTCTCAATTTTTTTATTTAACTTATTTAAATAGTTTGGGCATAATTTACTGCAAGCTGCATGGTTTATGTTGACTCTTTTGTCTTTTTTTTTTGCGTGTTTATTGTTACTAATGCAGTCAATGCATTAATTTTGGTTTCGTTTATTTTTATCGGGGCACTCGTCACTATTCAGTTGCAGATAACATTAATGTCAAGTTAACATTCCTCTACAAAATTTTGCAACACGGTTAAAGTTCTGATAATTGAATCATCAAATTAATGTAATGTAATCCTCACAGTAACAGACATTCCATAATATTTTAACTTCGTGATTCATTCGTTTAATACGTAAGCCAGAGGTAACTTTACAATGTTACTCACCAATCACCAAGTTTACAATGTTGGCATATTTATTTTTCCATGGTATCTTGCACAACAATTATCATAGTTACTCACAAATAGGCTACCATTTAAGTTTTTAATTCTTTCAACTGTATTTTCCAAGGTTAAATCATGAGGTACATTTTATACTGATAACCTGGGCACTTGTTCTTAATTCCTTTACTGTCATCCCAATGTTCCTAATTTCTGCATGCAGTTTTTCTATTTCTTCTTTGGTTTAAGTGTCTATCAAAACTGAGTTGTTATCCAACTCTTTACATCCCTGAACGCCTATCTGTAGTTCACATGGATCTACATTTTCCTTTGTTATCATTTTCACCTCTTTGGAATGTTCGTTGTTCATTGATTTAATTAGTTTGTGCTTAACTTTATAGTCCTATTTCTTCTTACCTTTTTGCATAGCTTTTAAAACTGAGGCATATGTTGACTTTTTTTATTCTGATTCACCGCTTGAGTTTGTAAGAGGTCTAAAGCATGTCTAAGGCACTAAAGTTGATAAGTAAACAGTAAAAAACTATTTAATAGTTCTTCTTTCAGTAAACCACAAATACAAAACTAATAATGTATATTCATTTAAAAATGTCACCAGGAGCAGCACTAAAGTTGATAAGTAAACAGTACAAAACTATTTAATAGTTCTTCTTTCAGTAAACCACAAATACAAAACTAATAATGTATATTCATTTAAAAAATGGAACTTGTGTGATCGGTATTAATTCCCTATTGATGTAACATTGAAGACGTATAAACATATTGACGTAAATTTGGTTTAAGGTGTTTTAAAAATTTGTTTTATACTATTGACAAACATGTCGACATAGGTGGATCTATTCCTATTTGTGGGTAACTCTTGTGTTTTTTTAACTGTCAGCTGTTTCTTCCTTTTGTTCCATTGTGTGTCGTGAAGTGATTGGAATAATAAAAATGAAAAAAAGAAAAAATCTTATTTTTTCTAAAATAAAACTAAAAGTGAAAAAAAGAACAATATAAATGTGTACTAAACTTTAAGCTTGGAATCAACTTAAATACCTTTCACTCGAAATACGGCGTCCCCTTTGAAACAGTCTTAACTTTTGAATAAATTTTTATTAATTATTTAATTTTTTTTTAAATTTTTATCTGTCATAGTAAATGCTAAATTTTATTTTTTTTTCATTTTTTGTTTTATTTCTTTTTGTTCTCATGGACCAGTACACATACGAGTACACTGAAAGATATTTAAGTGCAAATAATATTTAGCTAAAATTTGTAAATATTAGAAAGTGTTATATTGGTTACCCCACTAGTATCTTCTCCACTTATAGAAACTCTTTGGAAATGAGGTACATAATCGTGTTCATCAATACTGAATTCACGATCAACTTCCTCAACCTCTGAACCAACCATTGAGGGCTCGTAGTGACTTCTTTTTTCAAACATGTCTTTCACAACTCTGAAACAAGCATTACAAACATTAATAACAAGCCCGTCATGTATTTTTTTATTTACATATATCTCAAAGTATAAACCACAGTAAGAAATACTGAAAGGAGACTAAGATATTTCACCAAAGCAATAATGGTTTTTGTTATAATAACAAGTCACAAGGATGACTCCAACCTGTAGCTCTTTCTTATATTAGTTCAATTTTTGAATGAGATGAGGACCGAAACATCTTAGTCCCATTTCTGAATTTCTTACTGTAGTTTAGACGTTGATATATGTAATATATACAAATTACACACACACACACACATATATATATATATTTATATAATTCGTTACAATGGTGACCAATAGGAGAGTAGAGTTTGTAGGTCCATGCGTGCGGTCCCAGTTACCCACTGCCCAGCGAAGCCTCTGTTATTCTGCCAATGGGAATTGCACAGAGGTTGCACAGTCCCTCTGTGATATAAGATTATTGGCAGAAAACATGAGCCTCACTTTGCAGCGAACTCCTGTTCCCTTTCTATTTCTGATTTTTGTGGTGGTTGGGTGTTGGTTTTGTCTATTATCTGCTACGGAAATTTAATTTATTCTCCTATTGGTCACCATTGTAATGAATCATATTCCTTTCCCCGGACAACTAATGGAGAACAATATATATATATATATATACAAACCTAAAGTTTATCAGGACTCGGTCAGTTCTTTAGGTTTAAATTGTACTCCCATTGCCCATTGCAAACGTTTCAGTTTTTATTTAAAACCTTTTTCTTAGGCAGAAGTATAAAATTTTGAAACAGAAAAACTTAGGATTATACTAAAGATTTTTTACAAGTAAAATATAGTCTGTGGATTTTTCTTGTAAAAAATCCTTAATGTAATACTTAGTATTTCTGTTTTAAAATTTTATACTTCTGGCTATGAAAAAGGTCTTATAAAAACCGAAACGTTGGCAATGAGAGTTTAATTTGAACCTGAAGAACTGACCGAGTCCTGATAAACTTTAGTTTTGCTTCTTTTCCACGGTCGATATTCATTCATATAAATGAAAGTCGATCCAGCAGGACAGATTACACTTAAAATAAATTATCACACTTAGAAAGAAACATAACAATGGTTCACTTTTCAATATTTCGATCGTTATATGGCGGTCGTCCTCAGGATAAGAAATGAATTGACGAAGAGACGACAGTCAACTAGAGAACTCTCTGGATGAGGACTAAAAATGCTGCCTCGAAGGAGAAAAATTAAAAAAAAATAAGGAGTCAAGATCAATGAAAAAATGAAATAATAAAGGTGAAGACAACAGAAATATATCAAACAGATAAAAGTAAATATATCAACAATTATTAAAAAGGAATTTATTAAAATAATGTAAAAAATGTAATAAAAAAATGTAAAATGATAAAACAAAATAATAATAAATAAAGGACAAAAAATAAAAAATATAAAGTTACAAAAAAGATATTAAGAATAAAAAGTTATATATATATAAAAAAAATAATCTAACGGTTTAAATTCAAGTCAGTTTTTGATCGTGCTCCTAGGAGCCAAATGTCAGCTTCCTCAGAACCTATGAATTTAGTTTATAAATTTATATATATAATAAAATGGAATTTAATCAAGACTCGGTTAGTTCTTCAGGTTCAAATAAAACTCTCAATGCCGACGTTTCGGTTTTTATTTAAAATTTTAAGTATAAAATTTTGGAATAGAAAAAATTAAGTATCACATTAGAGATTTTTTAAAAGGAAACAATTTGTGAATTGCAATAATAACTGCCTAGTTTGAATGAACACCTGACACAGTCTCATACCGAAGAGAGTACTGTTCCTTTACGGCATTCCAAACATTCTCTTCATCAATTTTCTTCAACTCTTCATGTTATTTTTATTTATGTTATCATATATATGTATGTATATAAATATTGATAAAAGTATCGACCGTGGAATAGAAACAAAAGTAAAAGTTATCAGGACTCGGTCAGTTCTTCAGGTTCAAATTAAACTGTCATTGCCAACGTTTCGGTTTTTATTTAAAACCTTTTTCATAGACAAAAATCAAATATTCATAAAAATTGTAAAAAGTTACAAATAAGAAAATACAGTATAAATGTTGACCAGGTAGTGAGAGAACTTACAGAAGTATAAAATTTTGAAGCAGAAAAACTAAGTATTATATTAGAGATTTTTTTACAAAGAAAACACTTTGCGAATCTCAGGAACTGTATATTTTGAATGGACACGTGACACAACTGAAAAAACTTTGAAACAGAAAACGAAACGTTGGTAATGAGAGTTTAATTTGAACTTGAAGAATTGACCGAGCCCTAATAAAAAAAATTATTTTCTTTGTACTGCACGGTCGATACTTTTATCAATATTTATATATTTGGGATAATAATTATGGGTTTCTGTGAGGATATAAGAAAAATGTATAGGTGATATAAGTGAGTGTTTAAAAAAGTGGCGAAGTTGCATAGTTAAGTTAGCCAGACAATCAAGTCGAAGAATTTTCTTGTTAAAATGCCGTAATGACAGTTTATTTCCAAAACTTATAAGTGATTATGTCAATTCAGTGCAAGACTCAGTTGTAAATGTCAGTCTTTTTCATGGAGAAATGAAAAAAGTGGTAAACAGTTTTAAGCAAAATGTGTTGAATATTGAAGATAAGATTACAATACCCTATATTATAATATCAATAAGATAATTAGAAATTGTAATGAAAAGGCAAATGAAAAATTACCAGATATTATTATTAGGAACTATATAGATATAATGGCCATGCTCAGAGAAAATACATTTATGAAATCTAAATATAATTTAGAAAAGAAGCTATCTAACTTAAAAGGAAAACAAGGTAAAGGTTTCTTTGATTACTCTGGAGAGCAAGCAATAGCTAATTCAAGTAATGTGGATTTTCTCAAGATAAGTTTCCACTTAATTTCGTTCCTCATTTCCAATATATTCAGAGCCTCTGAATATATTGGAAATGAGGCCCAGTATAAATAATCAAACTGCAAGTTTTGCAAACGTATTGAAGTTGCACATGAGACAGTTCCAACCTCAACAAATAGGGAATTTAACAAGGACAGAAGAAACTGAAGACTTACCTGCGGACATATAACGGGAATAGCAACATGCCAGTTTTAATGTTTACTTTATATTTCTATCACGTTATTTGAGTGTTAAAATTAAGTTTTAGGTAAAATTGTTAAATAGTTTTTAAGATACTTTGGATATGTGTTCAAAAATCACCCTGTAGATGGTCAAAGAAGACCGAAATGTCGGTAATAATAAATACGATTAAAAAATGGACAGCAAATCCTATGCTGAGTTAATATACCTAGTTCCTGGAGAATTTAAAGGACTAATACTAGATTTGGAAAAGAAATCCAAAAAGCTGATCAAGACAAAAGTAGGCAGACAATTTAATCTCACATGTATAAATGAAGGACTGTTCCCCAAATATATATATAAAGCAATGTTCGCACCATAATAAGAAATTGAAAAAAAAGACTAAGATCTTTCAACCATAACAAACGGTCTTTGTCAAAGTAAAAAAAAACCCAACAGTTTGGACTTTTAAGGCCAACCGCCTTATTAGCATCTGTAATAGAAAACAATGAGTCTAGAAGAAATGCACAGTTACCTTCTACATTTCCAATGCAGAGGCGGATGTGCGTCCACCTTTATTTATTGAACTCTAAAAGTAACTCTGCCTGAACGAGAAACTGCTGAAGCAAAAATAATCACCCGTTTGTATTACCATCAGAAATTCCTTTCTACGAACGTTTCTTCACTTAACTCAACTCAACCAATTTAAATCAGATGAGAGACAGTGAGTTTGCAATGTCCAGGAGAAGAGTTTTTTTTTACAAAAAAAAAAAAAATGAATTCATACCTCTACCTGTTAAATAAGGTTTTAATTAAAAATGGAAGCATCGGTATATCATGGTTTGATTTCAATCTGGAAAGCTGACGAAGTCCCGATTTTATTATCTATATTTTCCGCATATCAATTGAATTCCAGGTACTATATCCTTAAATAAAAATAATAGTTATTCTTGAACATTGCTTCAGAAAAAAGGTAAGGACTTTTATGAAACCATACAAAATTTGATAACACTTGATTTCATGTGTACTTCACACACACTTTACACTTGTATACTTGTATACTTTCCGGGAGTGATTTTCATAAACTATTTACGCGAAAATATCTTCCAAATAAACAGACAATTGAATTATTTTCTGTTGAATAACGCTAGACTAAACATTGAAAAAATTGAATATACTTACATTGGTACTGATAACGAAAGAAGTTGTATGTCTGCCGTATTTGTAACTTGACCACAACTAGCTTAAAAGTCATTTTTAATCTGCATGGTAATGGACAAATCGCATTTAGAATATATTCAGCTGAGCCGCGTTAGTATCGATTTTAACATTACCTCATGTTAACAGAGATCACATTACTTTTTTATAAAAAAGCCATTTTCCCCGTCATTAGATGACATTTATTTTATAAAGAAGTATTTCACTCATGGTCAGACGGTTAAAGTTTCCATTAATAATACCTTTTCTAAAAAGGTTTAGAAGACGAAAATGAAATAAACACTTTCCGGTAAAGATTGTGTGGAGTGACAAATGGATCACATTCAAATTAAAAGGTGCTATCGACCATCACAATTGCACTTACGAGGGACCTGAGAAGAATCCACAGTTATGATCGGCCACCATGTTAATTCGTCAGAAATTACAGTGTAGTCCAGATTATCATAAAAGGGACTAACTAGAAATTTTTTTTTAATTCCATTGTAACTAGTCTTTTTTGCTTAAATTTGCTGCAACTTTACAAGTTACAAGTACCACTTCAGTTTGGATCATCGTCATTAAGAAAATGGGCTAATCTAGAATGTGACTTTTCCACTTAATACGTTTTTACAACCCAAAAGAAACAATATCAGCTATACTCATTTTTTTTGTAACACCCTTCGTGTTATCGGTAGTTTCTGGACCAGAACGACAATAGTTTGAGAACAGGCGGTGACAAAACAATAGAATGATGCTTGCAAATTCTTTTACTTGTTTAAAATAAAAATAATTACAATAAACCCTAAATTAAAATTATTTAAAGTATGTATACATTTTTTGGGACACCTTGTATATACATATATATATATGTGAGATTAAATTTTCTACCTACTTTTTTCTTAATCATGTTACCTAGTTAATATACCTAGTTCCTAGTGAATTTAAAGGACTAATAAGAGATTGATTAACAAAAAGTAAGCAGAAATTTAATCTCACATGTATTAACGAAGGACTGTTTCCCAAATACTATATATATAAGTGTATTTCGGTAGCAAGTCCTCTTTTAAGCATATTGTGTTTAAATTAATAGCAGATTCTGCACTCACGACTTTTTTACTTATCACTTCTATTTTCCTCACGATCTTCTTTTGTTAAGGTGATAATTGCCAAAGCAAGCTAGAAAATGACATTCAGAAGGCGCGTAAAAGTAGGTGCTTGCGGCTAGAACACTAAAAGCTAGAACTGTAAGTATCTATATATGATTAACTATTAAACTAAATTAACAGCAAGCTTTCAGCCCCTTGGGTCATCGTAGGTTCTTAAACTACTTATATTAACTAAGTGTACAGATTACATACTATATTGGCGTTTAAATGCCAACTGAACACTTCATGCTATATCTAGGTGAAAGTTTGTGATGATGATGGGGTGGGGTGATGACCCTTCAACTCAACCTCGGTCATCACTCTTCTTTCTTACTAATTTAAAACAATTATCAATATTCTTAAAACTAGGAATTACGTTAAAGTCATTATTTTGTAGATTTAAACTAGTTAACTTATGCAGAACCTAGCAGATGCAGAATCTGCTATTAACTTCAGGAGAATATATATATATATATATATATATATATATATAAATATATTATATATAAGTAGTATAGTTTATCTATTTCTGGGAGAGCACATGTGCGGGCACTCCCCACCCCCCACAGGTGAGGTAATGTTGTGGTATAATTTTGCGGTTGAGCCGCTAGTTGGCAGCACCTCGTTGAGTCGGGATGACACCATGCTTAACTTGTATGTTATCATTGGTATCATTTGATATTATTTAATATAATTTCGTTAAAAGTTTTAACAGTGTATTAATAATATTAATATGAAATTAAAATATTTCACCCGACTAGAAAAATGTTAAAATCCACATGGATTGAATGTGCCACTATGTGAGTACTCTTGGGAAATAGGACTCACATAACATAACTCCCTTCTTCAGAAACTCTTAAAGTGTTGCGGGTGTCATCGTGGGTGGCTGTCTTAATATTTGGACTGTGATATATATAAAGGATAATAGACAGTTATATATTATATCCTTGAGGGCATTCACACACCGTACATAGACTCCACTATCAGATCCCTCACTCACAAAACTTACAAGGCCACTCCATCCTAGGACCTTTTTAACAACAATATTTCTTTAACCAAGCAATCACTAATTAACAAAGTTACTCAAACAAATATTTTGATACCATTCTTAAACGCTATCTGC
Source organism: Hermatobates lingyangjiaoensis (assembly GCA_026182355.1). NCBI lineage: Eukaryota > Metazoa > Arthropoda > Insecta > Hemiptera > Hermatobatidae > Hermatobates > Hermatobates lingyangjiaoensis. Next base: position 5,528,942 of record JAPFBL010001938.1, read on the forward strand.
AGAATAGATTCACCTCTAACAATAAGCACATAACATCAGGTACAAATCACAAACTATATTAGAAGAACCAGTATACTGACGAATATAAGACCGATAAACGAATATTAAAAAGCATTATAAAAAGTCATATTAAATGAAGATAGTGTAAACCCTCATAACTTATTACCAAAGTTCTTCAATAATTAATCTGGTAATGAGTAACAGTCCAAGTGTCAACTAGTCGAAAGGGACCAATCTTGTACATGAGTACTAATGTAACATCGGGAGCTGCGAGGCCCGGAAAAACTCATATATAGGAATGACTAAAACTTCATTGTCCAGAAGAATAACATTGCCCCAAAATGTAACAGAAAAACAGTTGACAAGCCAAAATTAACAAGGGAGGTCAGTGTGAAAGTCGTAACTGTAACACTTGGCTCATAATCAATCCTCATCTTTACTACACTTCCTATATTCCTTCTTCAAATTCTTAACAGATTCTCGATTCTAACACCACGGTCACCTTGAGGGCTTCTGAAGAGGCACATATCAGTCTTCTTGGTGCTAGTTTAACTTTTCGTCTATATCTTAATTGTTAGTATTTTTTTTAATCTAGTGTTATTTTTTATCTTTATTATTTAGTTTTTATTTCAGTTTCTGTTTTTTTCTATTATTATGCTATTTTTTTCTTACTTGTTTTATTTTATTATTTGTTCTATTTACGTTGGCAACACTTTCACTAGAATTACGATGAAGGCATTCTTACATATGCTTCAATCATCAAACGAAAGTGATCTCCATTCCTGATGACGACGATTCATGAGTTTTTGTAATGTTTTCTAAGTATTTTTCCTTTAACTAAATTTTGTGAAACTAAATTTATACAAAGAAAAACATACAAGAGATCACATAAACTCACTACTATATTTCGACTGTGTCGTAATCAGGTAGAAAGATGTGATTGGATATGAAGATAATCAAGGACTGAAGTCAATGTCATTGAAGAGGCACTCAATCAGTGTAGCCAACTTAATGAAGGAGGGGAGACGAGGATAAATGATAACAAAAATTTATTCCAACAAATAAAAAAAAACAATTTAACAATTAATAAAAACGAACTATAAATGAAAAATCAATAAGAAAACGCAATTTTTAAAAGGACTAAATAAATAATAATAAAGATAAATAAACAATTAAGGTTAAGCTCAGGAACAGATCCTCTTCCCAAGGGACAAATAAGTTCTTATTCTGAAGCTCGGAGGTTTTTTGGCAAATTCCTGATCCAAATGCCATTATCACTTTGACAACTTTAGAAGAAGCACTTATTTATCTCCTGAGAGGTAAATCTACCACTGGGCTTAACCTCAATCTATAATTATTGTAAATTATTTATTTAGTTTTTTAAAGAAATTTGTTTACTCATTTATAGTTCATTTTTTCCTATAGCTCCGAAGAATAATAATGAATACATCTAACCGAATGAGTGGGCCTCCTATTAACACCAACCCATCCCTCTTCCTCTTCAAAAGAACACCTACAGTGGGTAAAGTTAAACGTTTTAGCCTCAATAGTGAATTTTTTGCTGGGGATCAGGCCAATTAAGTCACTAAAAAATACGTTTACACTTTCTTTCTTGGGCCAAACCCAAAAGACATAAAACTTTGGTTTTATTCATTTATTCATATTTGGTTGGATTCATAAAACTGCTTATAAATATTACTCAATACGGAAGAAAGGCAACTTACCCTGGCAAGTATAAACTCTGGTTTGTAATATTTATCATTGAAAGTAAAGTAATCATTTAAAACACAAAATTTGATAAGGTCAACAAGGGCAGGCAAAGCCAACCTCCGATTTCTTTATTCTCCTACTAAAAACTTAATTAAATTGTCAACAGAAACATTAGTGAAGAGGGAATTAGCATTAAAAATAATAAGCTCACAATGTTAATTGGTGTATGTTTCCATTTATTAATAAGGTAAGTATTATTTCTGACATTTGAATTGGAAAGGGAGACATTAAGGGAAGTAATTTATGAACCAACCATTTGGAAAGTTTGTTACTAGCTGACCCCATGGGACTACAATGCGTCTGTTTTTATGGATTTTTTGATAACATTCCATGTATAGAGTAAAGAAGGGGATTTTTGGCAGAAAACTTGGTTCTAATTCTTTGTTATTTTTTAAAATTAATTTTTGAAAACTGCGTAACACTCAAAAGCGCTCAAGAACTGTTTCTACTCACTACTTTTAGTGATGATTTCCTTGATATATACAACAAAAAATAAATAGCCGAAGAAGACATCACATTATTTTCTTTTAGCATAATTTGATTATAAATTGATACACTTGTATTATCGTCCTTGTGTAACCTTTATCTCTTAAAATTATAAAGGATAAAAATTATTTAAATAATAAAAAGGATTCAAATTTAGACAGATTAAGGGATTGATAGAGGAAAAATCAGAGAAATATATACTGAATGAAATGAAGAGAGGGAGTGAGAGAGAGTGATAAATAGAATGAGTGATAGAGAGAGGGAGGGAGAGGTAAGAGCAAGAAAAAGTAGAAAAGGAGAGTGAGGCGTACAGATTGATAAACAAGGATAGAGTGGTATTGACACGGAGGGAAGACAGCGATTGTTAGAGAGAGTGATTGACAGAGGGAGTTGTTCAAAAGAAAGAGACAAGATGGTTGAGTCATATGGTGCGGAAGGGAGAAAGACTGATAGAAATTGGAAGATTGATGAGTGAGAGGGAAGTTGATAGAGAGATGTATTAAATGCGTAGGTTCTAAGTGCCTAGGTCGTTGCACAATAATCATTCCTCAAGGCTCACATTTAAAGAGACTGAAAGAAATGCTTAATAAATAACAGGGTCACTAATGATCACCTTGCATCTTCGCAGCTTTTGTGGGTAATACTGTTCACACTTAACTGCCCTTAAATGAATGATGAAGTATCAACGAAGAGAAAACGCATCATAAATCAAGGTAACTATTAAATAAAGCTAAAATAAACATTTGATATATATCAGCTAGTCATGATGGGTCATTATTACATTACCAAAATATAAGTCGGTCAAAAGGAGGAGGGGGAATATGGAAACGTTGCTTTTCAATTCGAGACAAGTACTTGAACGTGCGGCGTTTGATAATTTCAGTGTGACCGGTTTGTTAATAAGACAGAAACAAAGAACATGGTTTGTATCCCTTCAGTGTTTACTAAGACTGAAGCTTTCAGCAAATTCACAACAGTAACATTATTTTGCAATATATTTAAAAAAGTTCCAACGTAGTAAGATATTTATTCATATTCAGTGAGCATTTATATTTAAATGCATATTAAGAGAATAACCATTTATTATTTATAACCAGTTGATAATAGATACATATCGTTTATAAAAGAAGTTTTAAAAACACAAAATAATTAAATGAAATAAAGATATATGAATAAAATGAGAGGTTGTGGTTTACCGTTTTAATATGTTGATTTATTTATTAATTTAAACAATGACTGAGCATTTAAAGGTTCAGTTATTCGAAATCTATTTTAACAATACTGTAAAGTAATTATGTATATATGTATCTTGTAGTCTGTTCAACAATTACTCTTACATATTAGGCTGAGAAAGCAGTGTCTAACCACAAACGGCTCTTATCTAGTGAATTGGCTTATCAAGGGTCATACCTTTCCAAGGTATGCTTGATGTGCATATAGTGCTTGATGTGCTTGATGTATGCACTGTGAATGTGCATAAAATCACAGAAAAAAACCATCTACCAAAGTCACTTCTATATTTGAACATAACAAATTAAGCAAAGTAGAAGAAATGAAAATACACAAAATTTATGTAGAAACGCAGAAATAATTAGTTTACCACGTTCAAAGCACTCTTGAAGTCTACGACATTTCGTACATTTCAGTTTTATTTAATATTTTTTTCATAGCCTCTCATACTCTATAATTAATGAAATCCCCACTGAAAGTAGTAAAATAAAATGAAAAAAATCTAAATGCTTCTGAATATTACATCTTTTCAAAGAAGTGAGAAAAGGGATAGAAAAGCAAGGCGAGCCTGTTTTCACAACATCTGGTGAGAAGAAGAGGGTAACAGTTAGGTGACAACTTCTGTCGCAACTTCTTTACAAAATGGCCATCCATTTTTAGTAAACCAGGGCTCATGTAAATAAATATTTCAAAATTATAAATAAAAATGGAATTACGAAATACTGGTCAAACCAAGCTTTAATAATCCATTTTCATATTGTTTATTTGTTGATGTTTATATAGAATTTCTTATTATCCTTTGTTAGTAGGCTTATGAAAAAGGTTTTAAAATATAACCGAAACGTCGGTATTGGGAGTTGGACTTTAACCTCGAAGACTGACCGAATCCCGATTGCATAATACACCTATTCCATCATACTGGGAGCAGTCCTTCCATAAGACATAAATTATTGAAAATGACTAGACTTAGTGATACCTGCTTCCTAACAAGCTTCTCAATTTTTTTTTTCATAACACTCACCTTCAAAATTCAAAATTCATCTTTGCAGTCCTTTTATAATACATATATTTAAAAAAAGATAAACAATTTTTTATTTGATTAGTTCCTTTGAGAATTTTCTGCGATACCAAAACATTTAATCTAGAATATTGTGCATAAACAATTCTAGAACCAACCACATTTTAATAACATTTTTTACTTTACTAAAAGTAAAGTATAGTGATCGTGAAAAAATTCGATCTCGAAATTTTGACGGAATTACATGTTTTGAAGTCCCAGAAGTCGTTTTATGAAGTTTTTTCGATGATGTCTGAGTGTGTGTGGGTGGGTGGGTGAGTGTGTTAGCATTGATTGTTACCACGCTACGGTCCAGAATCTTTGATGGATCAAGTTGATATTTTACAACTTGATCCTTTAGATCCCTATTGTTTGGGAAGAATTATGCATGATGGGAAAGTCACTTTTTTGCCAAAAACCGTTTTTTAGAAAAATTTATTTCTCCTAAACTGATAACCCTAAAGTTTTGAAATTTTGACATTATCTTTGAAGCTACAAATGCAACAAACAAAAATATATTCAGAATTTTAAAACAACGGGAAATATTTTTTTTAATAAAATGTAAAAATTTTGACTTTTAATTCAATCTCAAACCTTGTGAGAGCGATACAAGCCATACTGTTTGATGGATCAAAACGAAACTATGCCTAAAATAGAACATTATGTGTAGAATGAATTGAAATATTTTTTTTCAAAATTACATTCGCTAAAGGGGCGTTACAGTACGATTTCTGTTTTCAGAAAATATTTTTTTGACGCGAAACGGCTCATTTAAAAATAATGAAAATTTGACCAAAAATGGAACATAATATTATCAATTCATAAAAAAAAAATCATGAAGTTTAAATTACGGGAAAGAGCAATAACGATATAAAAACGGTTTGTTTATCCTAGACTAAGAGATCACCTGCTATACTTGTCGAATTTTTTATATTTTTTTACATTGTTTACATTGACTTAGAAATTTTTTGGGCGAATCCACTGAGATAAAATTGATATTTATAAAGGAACAATTTAAATTGTTTATTGACTTATATGAGATGTAAGAGGAATAATATTGTGCAGGAAAATGATAACACTCACTCAGAAAAAAATCGTATATATGTTATTTGACAAAGGGGAAGGAAAATGATCTTATTAAATACTAAGAAGCCATAAAATTCCCAGTATAATAATTCTGTAAAAAACAAAAAATGTAAAAGATAATTCAAAATTGAAATCTTTCGTTTAGAGATTAATAAATGTAATTATCGTACATCTTTAATTATAAATCATCTTAAAACAACATTTTTTCTACTCTGTTTATGATGTTTTTCAGAGAAAATAAGGGTATTTTCCTGTTTTAAATTTGAAAATTTTACTTTAATGTTCAATGTAGAAGGATGTCAAGTAAACGATGTAAGAAACCACTGGCTATTTGAACAAAAGCCATGTTCTCTTGTAGGAGAATATTTCGTATCAAGAAATGTTCACTTTAGTTTTTCAAAAATGTTATTACTGCTGTAGTTATACTAATGAAATTATTTTCATCAGCTGTGTGATGTACAAAAATAAGCTTATATATTGATATGTCCTTCAATCACTATCTTTACTACCTCAGGAATGAAAGACTACTAATCATATCCCATTTAGATGTCTACGTTATGCTTAAATGAGACGTTATGTCTTATATACTCAAGAAATTTGATATTAAGTTACTTATAGTATAGTTGAGTGTAGACCACTCCAGATTTTTTTTAATAATTATAATGCATTAGTTTTTATTTTTAAATTTGAAATAAAAAAAAATCGGTTATTAGAGGAAATTTAAATTTATTGATTTAGTTCATCAATAATTCATTAATCTACTTATACCCTCAATTTAGTATAATTATTTCTGATTATTTTTTTAGATAACGCGAGAACGTCTTCTTACTAGTAAAATAAACTAAGTTGAACCAGCTAGCTTTAAATTCAAGAATTTAATAAATCAATAAGTATTTCAGTTGTGTGGTATGTTAAATAGATGAATTAATTTTGATAAAATAGGTATTAATTGAGGAAAGATAACTGTAGATTAAAAAAAATATATATTAAAGTTTCTTTTGTGAGTGATAGTAATGCTTGTTCAAAGAAGGGTAATATATTTTTGCCTTAAAAATAATAAAAAATTATTGTATAAGAAATTTGTAAAATATTAGTTTTAGAACTTTTTCTAGTTGTTAGCCTATAAAACATATACACAAGCGCAAAACCATTGAATAATAACAATCGTTTTTCGTCTATAAGTAGTTCAAGAATTATTTTATCAGTCTGGTTAGATGAATCATTTAAAATGATACATTTAAACACCAGCAAATTGGACCACTGAGTGGAAGTAACATACATTTTCACTGCCTCAGTGACTTATCTAGAATAATTGTATTCCCAATCACAAGGGGAAAGAATAGGTCACTATTAAAAAAATCTGCTGTGAGACTCCACACGACTTCATTTACCTGATTTTAAACGGTAGCCGATTTTTTATGATAGCCGTAGTTCTTTTTTTTCTTTTTAACCAATAAAGTAGACACAAACTAAACTAGTTATAATAGTTATTTGATTTGTACTTCTAATAACAGTCCAGCTTAATAATTAAGTAAGAATTTTACAACTTATAAAATTCTTACTTAATTACCATATTAAGCTGGACTGTTATTAAAAGTACAAATCAAATAGCTATTATAACTACTTTAGTTTGTTTATTTTACTGTTAAAAAAAAAGTTTAATTACTTTTAATTTAAGTGTGTACAATTATGTTACTTGACGTTATAGTTAAAGTTAAAATAAGATATATTTTCAATTAATTAATAAGATATATTGTATATAATTAGATGTAAGATATATTAAGGTCAGTGATAAATATGTCACCTATGGTATAAGGGATAACATTGTAAATATACGGTCCCGATGCAGGGTTACTGTGTTGAGAGAAAAAAGCACAGAGTACTTCCTTGGATCTCCCTACTTGAAGGTAATTTTCTTCTTTATTCAATTCAGTTCTGTCGAAATGAACTTTGAATTTTTTTTAGTTACCACTAACTGTACACTTTTAACTTATTTCAATTATTTTTCTTCCTTCATGAGTTTTTTTTTATTTACGTTATACCAGGGGACCCCCAACATTAAATTTACCTATTTTGACAGGAATAGTAACTCTGAAATCTTCCCTGCAGCAACATGTAATAGTGAAAACTGAACATCCCTCGCTCCAAGTAGCTACGGTTTTCATTATCAATAATGTTAGTAATATTTTTATTTTGAATCTCTTTTATGATAACATTTAAAACTGAGCTTTGGAAATTACGCTTACCCGGTATAATTAATTAGCTAACCCTGCGAACTTCGTAACGCCAACTGTTGGTGAATGTCATCTTACCTTAGCTTTACATGTATTACATACATGTCATGTCATGTAATTTGTTTGGGAGCACCTAGAACCACAACTCTGATTTAAAAAAAAATATAAACCTTCTCGGGGATATACTTAATAATTTCCCAAATTTTCACGGCGATTGGATGTATGGTTTTCGACTCTATCGAGGACAGACAGACACACATTCATTTATATATATATATACATAATCGATAAAAAGATGTCACATAAACACGTGAAATAACAATCAATGATCAAACCACAATAAGAAATGGGAAAACAAGACTAAGATCTTTCAACCGTAACAAGCGGTCTTCGTCAGAGTCAAAAACCTTAGTCTTGTTTTCCCATTTTCTTATTGTGGTTTGATCATTGATTGTTATTTTACGTGTTTATGTGAAATCTTTATATATATATATATATATATGGTATCAATGATCAAACCACAATAAGAAATGGGAAAACAAGACCGCTTGTTACGGTTGAAAGATCTTAGTCTTGTTTTCCCATTTCTTATTGTGGTTTGATCATTGATTGTTATTTCACGTGTTTATGTGGAATCTTTTTATATATGGTATATATATATATATTAGGTCAATAGTTCTTGACAGAAGATGTTCAGATCACTTGCTTTCCATCATACACTTGTTGAATGACCTCTATTTTGTTTTCTATGATTTCTATTATTTTACAGTACAAGGTTATACAGCCACAATGCATACCTATAATACAGCTTAAAACCAAAATGGGTTCATAATGTAAATACAACGCAGGTATCAAGTAGTGTTACTTCAAAAGAAAAAAAAAGACAGTTATTTAAACGGTATTGATTGAAAAGGAAGGATTCATGTCCACATTAGTCATATCCAGTTGAAAAAGAAAACCACCCCACCCACTGCTAGTCCCATAAAGTGTTTGCTCCTGATAATCTAATAATTTTTCATTTAAGCATAATTTCCTTCCAAACAGTAACAAAACAAACAGGAACCAATAGAATCGACAGAATTATGTTTCCCCCATTATACCTCCGAAATATGTCTAATGAATTAGTATTGCAATCCATGAAAAGCCCGTAACGCCAATTGGGCAAATTAATTATAGGTTAATAAACCATTCACAGTTTAAAGTAGAAACTAAACCTTAAAGCTAACATTGTTTAAAATAATTAGCTAAATGTTATCCAATGCTTTATTTTACTAGAAGTAAAGTACAATAATGATGAAAACATTACATTTTGAGATTTTGACGACAGTTCATATACTTAGGCCCCTGAATCCATGTTGATATTTTTGTTTATCATGTTTTTGCGTCTATGGTTTGGGAGGGCATGATTCAAAAAGTTTGTGACCATGCTGTAGGTTACAGTCTTGACAGAAAATTATGTAATTAAGACATACAATTTCCGTGGTTAAGAGAAGAACTTTATAGTTGTTGATCAAACAATAGGAAAAGAATTTCTAACGTTTTGTTAGAACAGAAACTCTTTTTTTTCTCTCCAACTGAACAAAATTAAAATTCTCTGAATAAAATATCTTATTAGATATTATATGTTGATAGACATACAGAATAGACTTACTCTGCTGCTGGTCGAACAGAAGGGACCAGTTCTTTTTATAGTTAGTTGTTCCAATGAGAAGTTGGATTTGTTGTGATCGGTGCGAATTGTAGGAGGGAACATTGTATTTAATATTGCTGAGTAACTCAGGTCAAACTATTTTAGAATTTAATAATTTATATTGAAAGTCGAGATTAATTTGTTTACGACTGTGTTCAAGTTCCAAATTTAGAGACCTTAGGAGGTTATCGTAATTGAGAAGGAAGAAGTACATCCAGTACACCAGTTGACAAATCAGTCTCAAGAATCTATGGTTAGACTCTGTCAATATCATAAATGAGGTAGGAGTAATACGGGGACGAAATGATGGAAGAAAATTTTAAACCTAGTTTAAATCAATGATGTTAAAAGAATGGTGATACATCAATTTTTCAAACAAATTGAAATGGACGGATGACAATGCCTAAAGTTTTGAAGTAATATCCTTAAAATTAACTTCAAATGTAAGAAAAGAGGAAAATAAAGATAAGAATAAAAAGATAAAGATAAAAATAGAATAAAGAAATGAAAAAACAACACATAAGAAATCTTTGATAGTAACAACTTTTGTTAAGACTTGACCATTTATGTTGTAATTAAACCGGAAAATACGAGGATTTTTATTCTTGGACTAAAAAAGATAAAATGCTGTAAAGTTCACACTTTAGTGACATATTTGGAACAATTATCTGTGCCCCCTATTAGATGCGGTTCACAACCAATACATGCATTGAGAAGGCACAATTTCATCTCCAATGTAATGAGATTCCAATTATTCATTACTCGATATTTAAACAAGTTAAAGCAATAGAAAATTTAGGAAAGTCAGAATTTATTGTAATCACAATCAATGTTGATTTTTTGTTTCGCAAGGGTTCAATGTGGTTACCACTACATCACAGGTAATGTCAAAGCCATAACAGAATTCCTCGTAGACGTTTATCAGATTTTCACTGTCCACTGAAATCATTGTCGCTACTTTTCTCAGATTAAAGTTATGGATGCTTCTAGTCAAAACGAAATTTTTTACGCAAGCAGGCAAAAAGAATAATCTGGTGACCTCATAAACCAAGAACAAAGACGAAGTTGTCAACCCCTTTTCCATAGAATCCATTGCTGGGGCGACTTCTTCATTCAAAAATTCCCATATAGAACATCAGACTATATACTAGTAAATAAAACTTGATTGTAGGCAGAATTAGTTGCCAAGTATTTATGGTTTTTTTCTTATTACAATATTGAGTAATGAAATAATTTCATTTTTTTTACTCAAATTTCACTGATTAATTCACATCATTTTAATCGTTATTAAAATACCTACTTCCATTTATTTTAAAAAACACAAAATACACTTTTGAAACATGAGTTATTTTTTGAAGCTTGGATCGTTTAAATGATTATGGCAGGCTGGACAATTGACATCCCTACCCTGCAAGTTTTGGACCTCTTTCACACTGTTACCCTTAGTCGTCCACTCATCGTTATAACATGACATCAACAAAAGAGCCACAAAGCTCGATTATCTGTTCATTCCTGACCAGATTCATTAAAACTCAAAATAGCCTTTTATTGGTTTTGCTTTATTGGGCTTCAGTTCATGCGCTGTACACCTTCACTAGCCTATGGGAGCTTTTCGGCTGGTGAGACTGTACTGCAGTCAGATTTGCAAATACATGCACTTCTAATAGAAATGTATTAGAAGTAAGTGAAGTGGTATGACTTTGTTCATCAAAAAATTTTGAAATATACCGGCCTTAATAGAAAAGGTTTCTTTGGATATTAAAATAACAATTGAAATAAGGATAAGTTCAATTTGGAAATAACTTGTAACTTTTAAAGGTTTAAACATTAAAGTTCTTTTATAAATATATACCGAGTTTTAATATATTTATTTAAATACTCTATGCACTGTCCAAGTACACCCATTCAGTGTCTTATCTGGTTGCTTGGTGTCTATCCGGTAGTATAGTCATACAACACTACTCTTATTTTTAATACCCTTAAATCCGTGTAATTTTGAAATGATCTTTTGCATTATAATGCATCTTTAATTTAAATTGGGGAAGGATTTTTCATCTCTTCACTTTGACGAATGATACCTACTGTTCATACTAAGACATCTGCTTTAAAACTCCATCGTAGAACGAGTCAAGTTTTAAACAACTTTATGAAACATAAATTGTAAATAAATTAAATTACTTCTAATGTGGTATTTACTCATTGTAGGGTAAAAATCTAATGAAATGGTCTCCACATATAAAAATTTTAATGATATAAACAACGCGTTTCGAACACGTAGTGTTCTTCCTCAGGCATTAACTAAGGATGAGTGCCTCTGAATAAGTCTTATCCTTAGTTAATGCCTGAGGAAGAACACTACGTGTTTGAAACGCGTTGTTTATATCATTAAAATTTTTATATGTGGAGACCATTTCATTAGATTTTTACCCTACAAAATTAAATTACGTAATTCAGTTAACTGAATATAGGCATTAAACTGAAATCATCCACAATTTTTGGCGATATAAATAAACAAGTATCAAAATGTATTGATTGCAAAATTTGCATATTATTCTATTCTTATTTTAGTTAAATATTTTTCTTATAAAAAAGTCTGTATTAGTTTTATAGGAAATAAATTTCCTCTAGAAATATCAGTCGTGCATTGTTCGGACAAGACGAATTCCAATCTAGTTTATATTTGAAAGCCTAAATTATGTGTTAATTGTATTAAAAACCTTTCCTACTCTTAGCTAATTATAACTATCAGATAACAGAATATATTAAGTTGGACCGGGCATTATTCCACTATACAAAGTAATCCCATCTATAAATAATCTTATCTAAAAGGTCAGAACATTCTACTTTTCACTACCTAGTCCTTTTTTTTATAATTATAATTTAAAATTTTACAAAATATATTTTTATAATCAGAGTAAAACCCTAACAATTAATTAAGCATATAATTTCAGATTGTAGCCTAATTACGATTGGATTTAAATGAACTGATTATTTCAAGGCAAATTGAAATACTACAAAATTTTGTTAATAAAGTATTTGCTTGCTATATTGTCCTTTTATTTTTTTGAAGTAATTGAAAACTATTTTAACACTTCTCGAATTGAAATTATTGTGTCTCTTATGGTATTAGTAAAGAATGACGGCTTTTATTCGGATCTCAACCGACTTCTGTAAGTGCTGGAATATCTATCTATGAAGGTTTGTTACTAATCGGATATACTGAAGTTACAAAACCAAGTGACGGTATTTAATTGTAAGAAAAAGTATTTTTGTTATTTTACTTTTTACCTCTTAGATTATATGTAAGAGTAAAATACAAAACATTCAAGTAATAATTATTTGAGAATTTTTATATTTGCCTTGCAGAAAAAAATGAGTTGTGTATACTATTTAGCATTTAATTTGACAGATAAGAGGTGTAGTGACATGAAGAAGGTTTATATTTAAAGGGAACGTAGTAAAAAAAAAAAAAGGAAACAAAGTACTTTAAACATTATTGCAATGCAGTAAAAATAAAGGTCTTGAGTTGCCTTTGATAGATCAAAAAATGAATGTTCACCCTGAAAAGTTTCTACCGTCAACTAAGCATTCATAGACTTAAAGAAGAATAACGGCTGGTTATTCAGCGGAGAGTGAAACCAATAAAAATTCCAGCGAAAATATCAAGGCCATTTTAAAGAAGCTAACCCAGACTGTTTTCGGGTATGAATTTGTCTATACTGTTCAGGAAGCTACTTTTAAGCTTTTAAGCATCGACACGGCTAGAGTAAAGTTTCTTATGAACTCAAGGGCACCGATATTGACTATTGTTGGAGAGGGCACTTCATAGACATCAAGAAAGCAAGGGTGTACCCCAATAGCCTAATAGTGGAGTCGCCATTTAATGGATCTCTGGGTATTGTGACTTTTCATGGAATGAAGTGGCCGATTACTTGGTCAAAATTGCAACTTGAACGAATCAATACGGTTTGAAAGGAAGAAATAAAACTATTAGTGTAAAAGCCACTATCACTAACATTGAAAGGGACTGGGCAGAACATTTAGAAGTCAAGAGGCAGCAGTCTCCAAAACTCTATGAACGTACCACAGGTCACAACCCTTGATTGATCATTCTGATATCATACCAAAAAAAGGGCTTAAAAATGTATATGTGAAGTCAATTTTATTACTCCTTAAGTGTTTTTTAAACATTTTTTTCCTAGTAAACTTCTAGATTTACAGATTGGATCTGAAATTCGTAAACACGATACTGGTCATACCGTTTGATGGATCATTATGACATGAAACAGAAAAACAACTCTTTATATGAGGAACAGCTGCACAGTTTTCGATTGAATTACTTAAAAAGAACATTATAGTACATTATGTGAATTCAGAAAAAATTTTTTTTTGTCAATAAACTACGAGTAGATACACTGGAATACTAAAGTTTGCATATGGCATTCACCATAACTAGTAAGCTACGAAAACATTTTCAAGAATTTTTGACTATTGGAAGAGGCGATATGGCCCTAAAATATGTGTTGGCATATATGTTTATAAATTTTTTATTAACTATTGCCTACCGTATTACTACTTATGGTGAAACTATAATAATATGGTGAAAGCACTATACTAAAATCAAATTTACGCGCAAGCCTAGAATCCTATCTGATTGAATTTAACAGATCAAATATTATAAACATTAGTAACGGTCTCTTCAAACTTGATTCTTTCTTGACGTGGGCAATAGCCTCATCTAAGAGGGTTGACAGCTAGCGGATAGTTTTTTCCTTTCTCTTACTGTACTCCTTTGTTTGCCAAAACATAACTGCCTGGACTATTGTCCTTTCCGGCACTTTAAACCCTTTTAAAATACCACTCTTCCCTCCCACTCCTTTTAACCTCTTACCACGATGTTTCTGCATCTAGTGTTTCAGTTGGGTTTTTGACTCTGAAGAAGACCGCTTGTTACGGTTGAAAGATCTTAGCCTTTTTCTTCTCATTTCATATTGTGCTTTGATCATTGATTGTTATGACACGTGTTTATTGTTAAATCTTGTTTTATATTCCTATATATATTTCACTAATTCTTCCTGAAATGTTGCCAAGCAATGCTAGATGGCTTGTATATGTAAAATATGTTTTGTGTGGTTGGCCCAACAATTAATGCGTTGCAGATTTTTGAACAACCTTAACAAGTTCGTTCCATCCATTCATTTCACTTTAAAAGTTGAAAGTAGTAATAATAAGCAAGCTTTTTTAAGTTTATATTTACAATATAAATTATAAAAAATCTGGAGTGGCCGACACTCAACTTTACTATAAGTAAATATATTCTTGGGTATATAATGTCCTAGACATAATATAAATGTCTATATGGGAGATGTTTATTAGTATTCCATTCCTGGTGACCGTACAGATAGTGTTTGAACCAGTTATCAATATACACGCGTATTTTTTATATCACACAACTGATGCATATAATGTCCTTGGTATTACAACAGTCATTATAACACTTTTATAAAGCAAAAAAAAATGTTTCACGAAATAATCTATTACAGAAGAACTTGGCTTGTTCCCATAGCCAGTAGATCTTATACATGGCCATCTGTAACATTACATGGCTAGTCGTCTGCTACATTTAATATCTTTTAACTGACCTCCTTCTGAAAATTTAAACCAAAGTTTTCCCTTTAAAAGTACAAAATATTTCTTTTTTATCCGAAGAATGTCAGTAACAAATAAGACAAAGTTTTAGTGTCATCGAATCACCGAAGAATTAGCTCAAAATTAGTATCAGTTTTGTAATATACAACAAAAGAGTCCACTCCTGATATGATTCTTACCCAAAGATATGATTCTTAAACACAAGAAAATCAACATCTCATATTGTTTTGTTCATGGGTACAACATATAGGTTGATTAGGGCATTTTGTTAGATAAATCTATATTCCATGGAAAGAATCAGAAATTATGTTTGATTGGGGTTGATTTTTTACAAGTAAGAATTTCATTCCTCTTACATCTCATATTTAGTCATTAAATCATTTCAAATTTTGTTTAAACCTTTAAACATCAATGTTATTTCAGTCGACAGTCTTAAAAAATTATGAGTCAATGTAAAGAATGGAAATAAATATGAACAAAATTATAGCCTCATCCGACAAGTATTGCAGATGATTCATTAGTCCAGGATTCAGTTTTTAAAGCGTTATTGCTCTTTCAGGTTATTAAAATTTTACCTATTTTTTTTAAAATTCTAATTTTCTGTTTAATTTGTTTTTCAAAATTCATTAATTGATCTTTAATGAACCGCTTAGCGTCAAAAATACATTTTTTGAAAACTTGAAATTTACTATAACGTTCCTTTCGTTACTGTAATGTTTAAAAAAAATACCTCAACTCACCTCCCACATAATGCTTTATATTTGGGTAAAATTCCATTACATGAGATTAATTCATGTGAATTTTTTTTACATTTTCAAAATCGTTTCATTTAAAAAAAAAATTAATGGAGGTAAATAGTAATAGTAATAGTAAGTGGTAAATTATTAAATAGGCTTGTCAAATAATTGTGAAAGGTAAGAAAAGAAAGGTTGTGTTTATAGGATTACGGGTGGAAGTTGTGATTCTTCATATGTTGGACAAACGGATAGAAGTTTGCTCACTAAGGTGAAGCAGCATATATATTCTATTAGAAGACAAGAAGAGTCAAATGATTTGTTTAGAAGTGTTAATTTAGTTAATCATTCCATAAAATGGGAAAATTCTAAAGAATTTATCTTTCTCTCTTCTGATATAGAAAGAAACTTAGAAGAAAGTGCTCTAATCAATTATAATTTGAAAAACTCATCAATTCAAGTCATGACTATTTAGACTAGATGCATTTTTAATCCAAGCCATAGTTAAAGTAGTAGTAGTAGTAGTAGATTTACTACTTATGTGTTAATTAAAACACATAAAGATGATAACCCGGTTAAACCCATCGTTAGTTCGGTTGGATGTGTGGGTTACAAGTTATCCAAATGGTTGGTTCATATTTTGTCCCCAATGGTTGGTACAATTTCCCAGAGTCATATAAAATATATTTTGGACCTTGTTTTAAAGTTGAACTCTTTCTCTTTCCACAACTGCACTTTCATGAGTTTTGAAGTAAAATCTCTCTTCACAAACGATCACAAACTGTAGGAGATTTGCTGACCTACTTAAGAGCAGAATCAGATAAAAGAAATTTAAGTATGCCTATTTCAGTGCCTGTTCTTATAGAACTAATTCGTCTTTGTGTTGTTGATTGTTATTTTCCTTTTAGAGATATATTTTATAGGCAAAAGTTTGGTTTAGCTATGGAAAATTGTTTATCCCCAGTTCTTAGTAATATATTTGTGGAATGTTTTGAATTGAAATTTCTCCCTAAGATTTTGCCTAGAAATGCTAAATGGCTTCGATATGTGGATGATGTTTTGTGTGTTTGGCCAAACAATGAATGCATTGCAGATTTTTTGAACACTCTTAACAAGTATGTTCCGTTCATTGATTTCACTTTAGAAGTTGAAAGTAATAATAAGCTACCTATTCTAGATTTATATTTACATCGTTATGAGCACAATCTTAAATACAGTACCTATAGAAAACCTACTCATGTTCCTCCTTATGTTCATTTTTTCTCCTCTCATCCTTCTAATGTTAAAAAAGTGGTGTTCTGAAATATGTTCTTACGGGCATTCAAATTGTTTTAGTGAAGATTTCCTCAATGAATAAATTGAACATATATATCAAATAGCCTCATCATTAGTGTTTTAGGTATCCTAAAACACTAATTGATAATTTATTGAAAAAAAATCAAAGATTCCTTGAGAACTGGAATTGAGAAGGAACCCTTCACAAATAGAAATCTATTGGTTGTGCCCTTCAGTCAACCTCTAAAAGATACTCCAGTTTTTCTGAAAAAATTTGATATCTCTATTGTTTTTAGTAGTAGTGGTAAATTATTAAACAGACTTGTCAATTATTCTGAAAGGAAAGAAAAGGAAGGTTGTGTTTATAGGATTCCTTGTGGAGGTTTGTGACTATTCATGTGTTGGACAAACGGGTAAAAGTTTACTTACTAGAGTAAAGCAACACAAATATTCTATTAGGAGGCAAGAAGAGTCAAGTGCTTTGTTTCAGAGTATTAATTTAAACAACCATTCCATAAACTGGGAAGATTCCAAGCAATTAATATTTCTATTGTCTGATGTTGAAAGAAACCTAATAGAAAGTGCCCTACTTAAGTATCATTTTGAAAAACTAATCAATATAAGTCATGAGCTATTTAGATTAGATGAATCTTAATTCAAGCTATAGTTAAGCAAATTGGACCTCTGGGTGATCTTCGAAATGTACGAGTATCTTTGGACATGAACTCAGACCAGATTGTTGATTCAAATATTATAGCCTAATGTTTTATTTTTTTTATTTTTTTTTAATTATCATTGAATTATAATTCAATTTCCTACTGTTGGACCTGCATTGTTTAATTTTATTGGGTATTTTTCACTTTACTATAAGTAAAGTATAGAGATCGTGAAAAAATTCGATCTCGAGATTTTGAAGACTTACATCTTTTGAGGTCCCAGAAGTCGTTTTATGAAGTTTTTTCGATGATGTCTGTGTGTGTGTTGGTGGGTGAGTGAGTGTGTTAGCATTGCTTGTTACCACGCTACGGTCCAGAATCTTTGATGGATCAAGTTGATATTTTACACAAAAATGGGCGTCATAGGAAGAAGATCCCTATTGTTTGGGAAGAATTATGCATGATGGGAAAGTCACTTTTTTTGCCAAAAACCGTTTTTAGAAAACATTTATTTCTCCTAAACTAATAACCCTAGAGTTTTGAAATTTTGACATTATCTTTGAGGTTACAAATGGAACAAACGAAAAATATATTCAGAATGTTAAAACAACGGAAAATATTTTTTTTTTCAATAAAATGTAAAAATTTTGACTTATAATTCAATCTCAAACCTTGTGAGAGTGATATAAGCCATACCGTTTGACGGATCAAAATGAAACTATGCTTAAAAATAGAACATTGTATGGAAAATGATTTGAGATAATTTTTTTTAAAATTACATTCACCAAAGGGGCGTTATATTAAGATTTTTGTTTTCAGAAAATGTTTTTTTGACGTTAAACGGCTCATTAAAAAATAATGAAAATTTGACCAAACATGGAACGAAAAATATTTAATTTATAAAAAAAAAATCATGAAGATTCAGTTACGGGAAAGAGCAATAACGCAATAAAAACTGTTTGTTTATCCTAGACTAAGAGATCACCTGCTATACTTGTAGAATTTTTGATATTTTTTTTACAAGGTATAGATTGACTTAGAAATTTTCTTGAGCAAATCAACTAAGATAAAATTGATATTTATAAAAGAACAATTTAAATAGTTTATTGACTTATACGAGATGTAAGAGGAATAATATTGTTACATGTAAAAAAATCACCGCCAATAAACATAAATAAATTACCTTTGTCTTCAATGGCATGATGGATTTGTCTCATAAAATGCTTTAATAAATCTACATATTGCACTCTTGAGCAAAACTTATTATCAGTTACAATTACATTATCATTGTGAATGTAGTACCTTTCCATGATATTGAAATGTGATGAATGACTCTTTCCTCAAGAAAGAGGACTTATGTTTGTTGAGAAATATCCAGTTTTTTTTACAATTCTAGTCTAATAGTTTATATTTATTATTTTCAAAAATTAGAATCTACCAACTATAAAAGATTTAAATTATATTGAATAGCTGGCTTTGACTTCGGTTTGAGTATGTAAACTGGCTTCTAACAGAGTACAGGAGGCAGGAAAAGGATAACACTCACTCAGAAAAAATTCGTATATATGATATTTGACAAAGGGGAAGGAAAATGATCTTATTAAATACTAAGAAGCCATAAAATTCCCAGTATAATAATTCTATAAAAGACCAAAAATGTAAAAATAATTCAAAATTGAAATCTTTCGTTTAGAGATTAATAAATGTAATTATCGTACATCTTTAATTATAAATCATCTTAAAACAACATTTTTTCTTCGCTTACGAGAGAAAAAAAGGGTATTTTCCTGTTTTAAATTTGAAAATTTTACCTTAATATTCAATGTAGAAGGATATCTAGTAAACGATGTAAGAAATCCACTGGCTATTTGAACGAAAGCCATGTTCTCTTGTAGGAGAATATTTCGTATCATTAAATGTTCACTTTGGTTTTTCAAAAATGTTATTACTGCTGTAGTTATACTAATGAAATTATTTGCATCAGCTGTGTGATGTACAAAAATAAGCTTATATATTGATATATCCTTCAGTCACTATCTGTACTACATCAGGAATGAGAAACTAATAATCATATCCCATTTAGATGTTTACGTTATGCTTAAATGAGACGTTATGTGTTATATACTCAAGAAATTTGATATTAAGTTACTTATAGTAAAGTTGAGTGTAGGCCATTCGAGATTTTTTTCTTATCAAGCTATATTATCATATTGAGTTTCCAGTTGTTTCTTTACCTTCCTTCGCCATTACTTTTATGTTAGCTTCTCAGTTTTTACTTTGTTTGGTTTCTGATGACATAATTTGAAAGGCCTCAGAGCATTTA
This sequence comes from Hermatobates lingyangjiaoensis, assembly GCA_026182355.1. NCBI lineage: Eukaryota > Metazoa > Arthropoda > Insecta > Hemiptera > Hermatobatidae > Hermatobates > Hermatobates lingyangjiaoensis. The sequence continues at coordinate 5,549,132 of JAPFBL010001938.1, forward strand.
TTTCTGTTATTTTCCTTTTTACTTTGTGGTTTAAACTTCATTGATTGCTTCACGTGTTTATTTATTGTGATTTTTCTGCATATATATATATATATATATATATATATCAATGATCAAAGGTCATTGATATATGATATTGATATTTGATCATTGATTGTTATTTCAAGTGTTTATGTGAAATCTTTAGATATATATATATATATATATATATATATATATACAGTATCATCAAGAAAACGATCCAAAAAGGACAACAAACGTTTCAGAGTACTTTGTAGGTAAATAGTATATAGATAACACACACTTATAGTCTGTAATTTTGATTTAATCGTCATCAGGAGAGAAGAGATAGAGATTCCAAGTGCTCTTGAGACCCAGTGGTCTTACTGTCGCTTCGCAAGTGCGCTTGGTGCAGTGGTGTTGCATTTGGCGGTGGGGGGGGGGGGGGACGGTCCGCCCCGGGTGACCCGTTCCAGAGGGCGGCATTTTGAGGTTGTAAATACACAAAATAAAAACAAAAAGTTATTATAATTTAAACTTTTTTTTATGATTTAAATTATAGTTTTTGTTTCTTTTGTTACACAATTACAAAGAATCTTTGGTTTTCTTTGAAAAAGACTGTATATGTAAATTAGTACTGTAATAAGATGAAAGTCTAGGGCAAATAACAGTCCTAGTCTAAAATAAGATCCTTCATTGTAATTCCACGAAAATAAATATTTTGAGGATTTTCTGGAATTTTGAAGGATAACGGATTATCAACGGTCAGGGCGGGGTGGGGGGGGGGGGGGGCAAATCTTACGAACCCGGATGGCAAAAATGGTGGCTACACCACTGGCTTTGTGTCGCTATTTCTTCTCTCCTGATGTTAAACCGAAAATTAGAGGCTGTATGTGTGTGTTATATATTTAAGAAATATATAAAATTTGTTTATTAACTGTTTATATAACATTTGTTTATATATATATTAACATTTGTTTTTATATATAACTTCTCAAATGGTTGATTTTGAAGGAAATAACCATCAAATTAAGAGCTATCCACTAAGGGAATAAACCTAGTGTATGAATACAAATGTAATTAAAGGGACTGTGATACCTGCTAAAACTCCTACATTGGGATTGCTACAACTTCGCTTTAGGGAAGACTTACTATGCATCTAAAATCAGGAGCGCCGTAAACCCATACGGTATATATGCATAACACAAAGCTAACAAGAGAAATACCGAAACTAATAAAAAAATGATTAAGAAATTACAGAATCCTTCCTAAACAAAAACAAATTCACATATATAATTGGAATATATGGACCGTCTGGTAGAGTAATACTAAAATGAAATCGGAACTCTGCCAGTTTTCTAAGTTCAAAACAACTCTTAAATTCCGACTTTCTGTTTTTTCACATGTCTACAAAAAAATATTATACACCAATCAAAAATATACACATAAACAAAAATAGATTATTACAAGCAGTTCTTTGTTAAGATTGTTAGTCCTCTAGAAATGTAAATGTGTTTCTTATTCAATAAATTCATATTTCAGGAAGTTTTAACATTTTTACTAACTTATGTTTACTTGTATCACTCCATAAATTATAATAATTCATTTTTGTGTTTGTGTATTTTTATGATTGGTGTAGGATTATTTTTCTTTGACTCGGTCAGGGAGGACTGCGGAAAACGTTTTAAATAAACATGGAGACGTCAGCATCAGAAAGTTATATTAGAGCCTGGAAAATGGATTAAGTTCCGATTTTGTTTTAGTGTTAATATATATAATCTACTTTTTTACTATCTAGATTTTCATTAATTACAAGAATTTATTATTTGGTTTAAGGAATAGACATAATTCTTGAAAAAAAAAAGAAAGTTAATAAAAGTAATTAGTAAGTAATCTTCAATTCCGACATTCCTAAACCAGTTGTTCTGGGGCATTTCTCAATAATTTTTGAAATCAAAAGTACTGCAGTAGGTTTAAAAAGTGATTTATTAGGAAAATGGAGATAATATGAAATATGGACTGTATTTTCAACTTTATAAAGAAATATGTAACTTTTAATAAACTGCATTCCGGTTATTTCCATTAATCAGATTACGTGAAAAATAATATTAATAGTGTATTCTTAGCTAAGATCAGAGGTACTGACCTGTTAAAGGAAGCCAGAAGACTGACTTGACGTCTCCAGTGCATGACTTAACGAGGCGCATGAGCAGGCAAGACAAGCAATGAGGCGTAGGGCGCGAAAGCAAACTTTTTAGGGCGCACGGTATTTATTCTTAACTACCAGACCAGTCACTCAGCCCACGCTTGCACTGGGTCAATTAAAGTCCTTTTTGAAAAACGTGTTTTTAATTTAAAAAAAAAAATTATTAAATGTACTTTTAGACAGCTCAAAGGGATACGTACCTCTCGAAGCATATCATCCTAGTTTTTGTAATGCTGTCTTTTTGAACAGCAACCTTTAACCGTTGCAATACTTCATCATCGTACTGATAAAAATATTCTAAGGTAAGAAAAACAGATATATGAAATAAATGTATTTCATTGTTTAAAAATGTGAACATAGTTTTGTCATTTATGAGATAGAGAGAAAAAAGAACTACCGGAAGAAATGGGTGTATTATTCTGTGTGTTTTTGCTCTGTAATTATAGTTTCTTATATATATTTAAGAAACCGCAGTATATATATATATATATATATATATATATATATATATTGTTCCACACCGCAGTAGAAAGAATTAAGCAGGTTCTAATTAATAATGGGTATAGCAATAAACACTTTTATAACCTTTTGCAGCATTACATCAACAATAGCAACCGACAGCAGGACCAGCAAACCACCCAAGGTAGAACAGAAACTGTGTACTACAGGAACCAATTTTCTCAATGGCACAGATGTCAATAGAGCAGAAAGTCGCCTTTCTCGCATCCGCTACCGATGGTAATAATTGTACGTGTAAAACAGACTCTTTTATGTCGGAACGACTAACTCACAAATCTTAAGATTTAAAACCGAAGAAATTTAAGACGTTTTATCATGGAGTAATGTTTTTTGGTTTTTTTTTCATTTACAACTGTGCACAGTGAATCGCTTTCAAAGTTATGAAGAAATCCCCAACTGTTTTCTCATCTTTTTGGTCAACAGATGTGTTAAACATTAAAAGAAGTGTTCTACTTATTTGTTCATCTACTTATATAGGTATTATCTTGGTAGCTTTAAAGTCAAAAGTGTAACGTTTGTTGATGCCATGACAAACTGGCGCAGTTGCATTCCTCTTATTCGTTCTATTGAATAAGTCTGTTGATATGTCCTTTCCTTAAAATTCCTCGTAGTACTGCTTATCACAGTTTTTACATTTACTAGCATAAATAAAGTTACTTTATAATTTCCTTTCAATTTTCCCTTTAAGTTTCAAAACAGTGATTTTACTTTTCTTTTACTGCAAAATTCTAAAGTAACTTCAGGGGCATTTCGTTTAAGTTTATTGATACAGTCATTTAATAACTCAATCATTACTATATGGGTTATAATCATTCAATGTTTTAATTGGTGTAAAGTTAGAAAAATTTTTATTGTAAAGTGTTTTTGCAATAGTGTTATGGTTTAACTGAATTTGAGATAATTCCTGGAAGGTTACATGCTTAAGTGTTATAGTTTCTACGTTATAACATTTTTTTATTTTATATTTCTCTAAGTTACATTATTTCTACTTGTATTATTCCATACGTTGTAACAATCTATTGTATTTATATATCATATTGTGAATTATGAATCATTTATATATTAGAATTTTGTATTCTTTTTTATGTTGTAGGTCCATGAAAAAGGTTTTAAGTAAAAACCGAAACGTAGGAATTTTACAGTTTGATATGAATCTGAAATACTGACCGAAACCCGATTAATATTTACTTCTATTGTAACAGACGATTGATACATTATTTAAATGTGATATAAGAAATCACCACCGATATTGGTAAAAGAAATGAAGATTTCACAAAAATCATTTGAAAAATAAACAAGTTTATCAACCACATCAGAGATTTGAAAGGGAAATTATGGTTTTCATACTTTAATAAGTCATCGAGAATGTTTAATGTTTTAAAGACAATTCAAAAATGCTAAAATTTTTTGAACAATTCGTACCTTGAAATTTTAACACAATACAATTATAATTTCTGATGCAATATAACATTCAATGATAGTGCATTATTCATCTCGTAGAAAACCTTGATAAAAAAAAATTCAAAATAGTAGATAGTTTATTACGATAAAAATAACATAAAATACGAACCTTGAAGTAATTTGGCGCTGTTTTGCAAGTTTAGTCTCTATTTGTTCGATCGGAAACTGGGGTACTTCATAAGGGGCTGATATTTCGTTTGGAAGCTCTTCAGGTCTGTCGTCCATGTCTGACGTCGAAGGGTGCAAGTAGACCCCATCGCTGCTTCCTGAAAGAACACGCACTTTATTAATATTCAGACAGCCTGCTAAGAAGATGAAAACTAAATTACGTGACTAAGTCCTGATAAAAATTGTATTATATATACATATATGATCAAACCACAATGTGAAATGGGAAATAATCTTGTATATATATGAGTCGTTGTCTGCCTGCGGAGCGGCTCGTTTCTATCTTCCTGATGACGAGGACATCGAAATATGGTAGTGAGTTTCTGTCTCATTTCTGAGTGTTCTTTGTGTTAATATAGTTTGTATATATATATATATATATTGTTAAATAACGCCCCATATTTGACTTGTATCTGTTTCTTACACAATTTCTCCAGTTTCCGGAATTCCTTCCTCGTCTCTTCATTAAAACTATAAAGCTTATCACCAATATGGCTAGTCGAAATGTTTCGAATGTACCACATTCATCATCAGGACAATAATGAGAATAATAGTAGGATTGTTGGTTTATATATATAGAGGTAGATTACTATTGCAATGTTCACAGGACATCGCCCTGGGTCACGGGGCATTAAGGCTGGGTGGTTAGACTCACTTGCTACCTGGCTAATCTGGTTTGGCCTGTTAGAAAATAATATATCCAACTTAATAATTCTTGTCGAATTTTAAAATTATTTTCTAACAAGCCAAACCAGATTAGCCAGGTAGCAAGTGAGTCTAACCACCCCGCCTTAATCCCCCATAATGCCCCGTGACCCAGGGCGATGTCCTGTGAACATTGCAATAGTAATCCACCTCTATATATATAAACCAACAATCCTACTATTATTCTCATTATTGTCCTGATGATGAATGTGGTACATTCGAAACATGTCGACTAGCAATATTGGTGATAAGCTTTATAGTTTTAATGAAGAGACGAGGAAGGAATTCCGGAAACTGGAGAAATTGTGTAAGAAACAGATACAAGCCAAATATGGGGCGTTATTTAATAATAATATATATATATATACATATATAAACTATATTAACACAAAGAACACTCAGAAATGAGACAGAAACTCACTACCATATTTCGATGTCCTCGTCATCAGGAAGATAGAAACGAGCCGCTCCGCAGGCAGACAACGACTCATATATATACATAGGTATATATATACACACACACACATATATATACATACATACGTATATTGGATTCCGGATACTGGAGAAATTGTGTAAGAAACAGATACAAGCCAAATATGGGGCGTTATTTAACAATATATGTTTAAATGAAGGACTGCTTCCAACTTTTACAATATATATATATATATATTATATATATATATTATATATATATATTAAAGTTACAGCTAGAGAACACAAGAAAAAGGACGAACACTCACGAATCTCGATTATTTCGGCGTCTTGCCGTCTTCAGGAGAGTAGAAAGAAAGAAAATAAAATAAAAGGAGAAAGAATGAAGCAACGGAGACGTAAATGCGTCCACTCTATATATATATATTATTATATATATATATATATATATATATTATATATATATATATACAAAACTAACGTTTATCGGGGGACTCGGTCAGTTCTTCAGGTTCAAATTAAACTGTCATTGCCAACGTTTCGGTCTTTATTTAAAACCTTTTTATAGGCAGAAGTATGAATTTTGAAACAGAAAAACTAAGTATTACATTACAAATTATTTTACAAAGAAAAATAATATATGGATTTTAACAACAACTGTAGTCAGAATGAACACGTGACAGTGAACTGTTATATATTTTATATATATATATATACAATTAAAAGAAACAGTCCAGCGGACTTTTTTAAAATAAGGAACCTTTGTCTTTTTCCTGGTACTCTTTCCCATCTTATCTCAACTGTTTCCTTTCCTCCAATATTTAGTTTCTTTCATTAGTGCTTCATATTTAACTTTTGTTTTGTAGTATTTTTGTGATTATCATTTTATTGACCTATTGTCATTTTTATTCTTTTTGCTATTTATTATTTGTTGATTTGTTTTTCATTATGACTAGCCCTATTAATTACTGGTTTGATCAGGTAGATTATCTTTCACGGAAAAAAGTAAATTGCACATCTCATATCGAATTTCTTTCATGTTGTTTGAGTCTAAACATTACACCTAATGGATTGACTTTGAAGATGCCACTATCCACATTCCCTCCGCAGTTTAGATCTCACATTTCAACCTTTGGGTTTCATTCCTCCCTTCAACTCACCAATTATATAGATTCCAGGAACTGTTACACTTCAAAACTTTCCTCTATAATTAATATTCTTTTGTACATCTCTCCCAAACTGTTAATTCCTATAAAAAACTCTCTGCTACATGCCCAAAAAATACTTCTCAAAACACATTCCCAAAATTACAAAAAATTATCCAAACTCTACTGCTCCTATCCCTATTTATCCCTAGGCATTAGTCTTTCTTTTCTAGTCCCTTTCCTCCCATATCAGAATGTTTCTCTTGCTCCCTATCACCAGTTTTCACACGGGGTTCCTTCTACGATTCTCTGCTTTAATTCCAGAGACTGTTCACCTATTGTTAGAAAACCTTCCTTTCATAACCCTGCGGGACCGCTTCCCAATAATAATATTTGTAACCTTTCCTCTCGTACTCTCTCTGATAATGTAATTATTCTCCTATCCAAAGGTTTCTCTTTGAGCCCAGTTCCTAAAGTTAGCCATATTAAAGTTTTAGAAGATTTTCAAATGTTTGTTAGATCACTAAGATGGAAGTTCTTCTGGAAATCCCAGACTTCTGGTTCTTCTGGCCCCACTCCCAAACTCCACACCTGCCTCACTTCCTTCAAACCACTCTCTCCTCTTGAACCACCAACTTTTCCCGCGTCCCACTCCATTGAAAAATATATTACTTCTATCCTCCGTAAAATTTCTAATCCTGTTTTTCATAAATCCCTTAATCCTCGTGACAACTTGACTTTGTCAGAAAGATCTTCCATCAAAAGTCTGAAATGTGATGGCTCCATTATGATTATGCCTGCTGATAAGGACTCGACAGTTGTGCTTATGGACCACTGCATGTACAACAGTGAAGCCATGAGACAACTGTCTGACTCCTCTTTTTATCAGCCACTTACCTCTGACCCCACCTCAGACTTTCTTTCTGAACTTAAGAGCTTGCTTATTAACAGCGCTCGTGATGAGGGCCTCTACTCAGATGACATCCCCGAATTCTATGTTTTCTATCTATTATCTAATGACGACGGATGTCGATTTAAACTAATTAACTCATTAGTTAACTAATTAACTAATATTAATAATAAACTAATAAGTTTATTATTAGTTTATAAGTTAACTAATTAACTAATAAACTATTAGCTTATTAATTAACTAATTAATTAAACTAATTGATTTTTTATTCCCGGAACACCTGAGAAAATCATGAAGATCCCCAGAAAGATTTTCAAAAAAGGTAATAAAGAATGAGTTGGTATCAAGTTTTTGAAAACATGTTTGCAATAAAGAGGGTTACCATTCGTGTGAATTAAAAATCAACGTTTAAATCACAGTATGAAATTCTTAAATGGAACTACCATCTTTGGACCAAAACATCTCGTTTTATTCTGATGTTTTCTAATTTAGTCTTATGCTCAGAGCAATAATGTAATGAAAACATTAAAAAATATGTGTGTAAGTGCTGAACCTAAATTCTTTTAGTATTTCAGTAATTGCGGATGTCGCTCAAAGGACACAATGTATGAAATTCGTTTTAATGCAATTTGAAATATGCCTATTTCATCTTAAATAGCCATATGAACAAAACGGTTACTACTTCATCTCAAAAATCAATTAAAAGAAAATATAGCAACATATATAACTACGGTTCAAGGGAGTCAATGGCAGTGTAGTTTGTTGGGACAACTGAGAGCCAACTTTACCTCACTTTAAAAAAAAAAACCTCAAAAGTGTAGACAGTGACTAAATGGAGGTATTAATAAATTATTTTTTGACAATGCTGTGGGTTTCAAGGTCCACAAATAGATAGAATCCACTCAAGTCAAACAGTTTAAGGACTACCATGATATTCTTTTATGAGAAATAGGCCTATTTCTCTGGGACCCAGGCTCACTTCCAGAGTAAGTACCAGTACCAAAGTTCACCAGCCAAATTCAATTGATGGACTTTCCCCATGGTACGGGTCGAGGGCATGCTCTGAGAACACCTTCCCTATTTCTCTCTATTATTTAGTGTATGATTTAAGTTTAGTTATTTTTAATTATTATGTTTTATCTTACTTGTTTTATTTAATTTTATTATTTACTCTATTTATATTTATTAATTTTCATTTTTAGTTACTTCATTCCTTATCCTTTTCAGCTCTCTGCGCATGTTGACAGTACATACACTGCAACTACGATAAAGCGATTCTTTAGTGTGCCGTCGTTCCTCTAGCGAATCACATCTCCTCTTCTAATGACGACTATTAATGAAGTTAGGAGGATAACTACCGGCAGAAAAATTCTTTTTAAATTTGTCAATTTTGATACTAAGATCATATAACTGCTACAAATTTGATGAAATCAAATGGACAGATATGTGGGATGACCTTTTTTACGTGGGAGGGATAGCAAGTATTAAAATGGAGGTACTAGCTAATGCCCAGTTATCTTAAATTCTGTGAATTTAGTTTATACACATACGAGGTGTGTAAATAAAGTAGTGAGACTGGCAACGTCGCTTTCGATCTGGCAACGCTGGAGACGTGTGGCCTTGAGTAGTGTCAGGTGCACGTGTGATGCGCCTCCAGTATGAATCTGAACTCGCCACAGTCATTTGTTTGTCCGTAGCGTTGGTTTTCGTGAAATGGTTTTTTCTTGAGCGTTTTAAAAATGAGTGACCTCAAAGTTGAGCAGCGGTGTGCAATCAAATTTTGCTTCAGACTTGGACATAATGCAACCGAAACTTTTGAAAAACTTCAGGAGGCCTATGGAGAATGTGTTTTATCAAGGGCACAGGTTTTTCGGTGGTTTAAGGAATTTTCAGAAGGAAGAGAGTCGATTGAAGATGAACCACGAAGCGGAAGGCCTTCAAGTGCAAACACCGATGAAAATGTCAACAGAGTACGGAACCTTGTGCGTTCAGATCGACGCTTGACAGTCAGAATGATCGGGGAACAGTTGAATTTGAATCACACCTCCGTTCATCACATTTTGACCAATGAATTGGAGATGAGAAAAATTGTGACTTTTTCCTCTTCCCGAGATTGAAAAATCACCTCAAGGGAACTCATTTCGGGACACTACAAAACATACAAACTGCTGTAACCGACCAGCTGAAGGCCATTCTAGAATCCGAGTTCCAGCAATGCTACAATGATTGGAAGGACCGTCTCCAGCGCTGTGTGGCTTCCGAAGGGAACTATTTTGAAGGTGACAATATCACATTGTAATTATATTTGAATAGAAAATTTAAAAAAAAAGAGTCTCACTACTTTATTTACACACCTCGTATATTGACATATTACCATTTTTTTTATACATTTTAACCATTAAACTCTAATAGAAGAATATTTGTTCGTAACATCAAATCAGTCTGTCAGAAGATCGTGAATGCCGAGACTGCACTTGTCTTTAATGAAATATTTCTCAAGGAAGATCCGCTACCAATTTAGACTAATAAATATATATGCTAATTTAGCTTGAAGGCAATACTAACCCATAAAGGTATTATTAAAGGTATCAGAGCCGTCGAGAGGGTAAGAGGTGTCTATGAGCAAATGAAAGCTAGCGCCCTTTTCCATTACAAGGTGCAACATAACATAAAATATACTCGTATGTACATACTAAAATAAGAATAAAAGTAATGAATGATTCTATTGTTTTTTGGTATCGTATATTTGTCTTTATTTATTAATTTTCATTATACTAGATGTTTATTGGCACCTTTGCATTAATACTACGGTTTAGAGCTGCACCAACGAACAAGGTCTGTATCCAGATCGTTCAAAATAACTGTGTCCGCCTTACAGCCAGGGCTCCTTGGTACAACCGAAATATGGATATTCACCATGATTTGAAAATGGAATCCATAGATAGTTACATCACCCGACTTACTTCCAATGAAGACAACAAACTACCTACTCATCCATACTTCCTTGTACCAACTCTCAAACCTGCCACTAACCTTTCTCAACCTACTCAACAATTACTTCATCCATTGACTATTGTTTTTTTTAATTCATGACTAAAAACATTGAAAACTATTACTAACAAGATCACAGACCGCGAATACGACGTCATTTATACAGACGAATTTAATATCCGACATGAATTACTGACAGTCGAAGTTATAGAAGCACACTAATCAAGCAGTAGAATGCCTCTGGTCAGGAACTGCTAGTTACGACCTGCACTATAGTGCACAGATATAATTATTAGTCATTGACACAAATTATGTGATTTGGCGTCAACTGAACCTAACGGGGATAGAGTGTAGGAATGGGTCAACTGTGGATACGTTCGTAAGTACCTGCACGGCTCGCACTTCTCATGTCTTACAACGCTGATATGGCTGATTTAATATACAGAACTAAAAGGCATAAAAATAATAATATTAAACATATTGAAAAGTTGCTTCATTACCACAAAAGCTCTTTTGTTAAAGAGTATTTGAACTTTAGAAAACATTTCGTACGAAATCATTTTTATTTTAGGTCTGGTAATACGATACCCTAGCGGGTCATAACGTCAGCCGTTTACCAGCTTTTTGTTTGATCGGTGATTCTACAGATTCTACATTGGGAGTCCTAAATTTTGCCTAACTCAAGCGCATTTCGAATAGGGATCTCTAACGACTACCTAACATCGTATACGCTCGAAACCGACGGCTTAACGTCCTTTAAAGTTTAAAGTGGGAGTTGTGACATTTTTGTCTAAGAGCTGCGACAGAGATCCCTCCTTAACTACGTCGTATCGACCAATATCTTTATTGCCCTGCATGGGAAAATGCTTAGAAGCACTAGCGCTAAGGTGTCTGACAGAGAGACTGAATGCCATCTCCACCGACTGTCAATATGGAGGTAAGGCAGGTACTTCAACCGATGATGCGTTGTGGGATTTGGGTCAATATGTTCGAGGATGCGAGGAAAAATATGTAATGGGATTGTTCCTTGATATAAGAGGGGCTTTCGACTTTATTTGGAGACCCGCTATCATCCGGGAATTAAGAGAGGCTGGAGTGCACAGTAATATTGTTAACATAGTCGAGTCCTATTTTACCGACAGATATGTTGTTGCCAGGACTGGTGCGATTCAGTCTTAAAAAGTGTGGAGCGAGGATGCCCACAGCGTTCTGTCTTAGGACCGATATTGTGGTCTTTCACCTTTGAGCCCCTTTTGATGAATCTATGTATGGAGCAGGTTAAGCCAGTTACTTTTGTAGACGACCTTATAATTCTGGCCTCAGCTAGTTCGAGAGCTCAGTTAGAAGAAAAGGGGAATAGAGCGTTGGAGGTGGTATCAAACTAGTGCATGTACGCTAAAGTTGACCTCTCAGCTAGCAAATGCTCGGTGTTGATGCTGAAGGGAAGATTCCAGAGACATTGTGGACCCAGAGTTTTTTATAGGAGCTTGAGACTTCCACTTGAGAAAGAGGTGAAGTGTTTGGGGATACTGTTAAGAGAGGACCCTAATTTTGGTGCCCACGTGCGAAAGGCATCTGCCAGAGCATCGGCCACCTTCACATCTGTTTGCCGGATTTCAAGGCCCACGTGGGGAGTGGGGTTCAGGCAGTGCAGGGTCCCGTGTTCAGCTGTTTTTAACTCAATAGTAAGTTATAGAGCCCCTCTCTGGGCAACCAGATTGAACAAAAACGATGTAAGATTGCTGAACTCATACCAGAGAAGAGCGTTCGTACAAGTGATTAAGGGGTATAGAACCGTCCCAGCCCTGGTAGCGCAGGTGATTGCGGGACAGATGCCAATTGATATCCTTCTGAAGCTCAGAGTTGAGCGGTTCAGGTTGACAAGAGGACTACCTCCCCTGTGGGCACCTGAATTGGGTACCGATATAGAGACAGGCCAGAATATATTGAAGCGTTGGAGAGTAAACCTTTGGCAGGCAAGATGGATCGAGGGCACCACTGGCAGATGGACCCGCAACTTTTTTCCTGATGTGGAGACCAGATTGAGAATGAGGGACGTTCCAATCAACCACTGGCTAACACAAGTACTTACGGGACATGGTGACTTTGGATACCACCTCCATCGCTTCCGTATAATTGTAGACCCAGTGTGCGAATGCGGTGTGGGTCCGGAAACAGTCAGGCATGTTTTTGAGGAATGTGAAAGATATGCTGAGTTGCGTTTTAAGTTTATGCTAAGTACTGGAATGTTCCCTTCGAGGTCATATGGACATGTTTTTGGTGGTAGCAGTGGAAGTAGTAAGATAGTGCACTCCTCCTTCCTCGAATATGTGTACAGCGTTGGTAGAGTGAAGAAGGTTTTGACCATCGCATCTTGAGTCTTGAGTTTTTCCCCCCCTTTACATTAGCCTTCTGTAGTTAGTCTTATGTGTCTATTTATATGTCCGGTGTTATGTGTTAGTTTTAGTTTTATCCACAATGGAATATTGAGTACCTTGTGGGATTAGTTGTAGTTGTGTATGTCCTTTTTGTCTAATTCATATGTCTTTCGTCTCTGGTTTGATGTCTGTCGTGGTTGCCCACCTCCGCGAGGTCCACTTTGGGCGCTTCGCGGAATGCAGGGGGATGGGCTGTAATGTCATTCCGTCTGTATTCCGTGGAGTGGCTAAAGGGCACCACGTAAAAAACATCGATCTGCTTTGCTTTGTTGCTTTGTTCCGTGTTATGGCCGAAAGGCTTGGGTACACGGCAATAGATCAAAACAGGCTTAACGTCCTTTCCGAAGGACGACGTACTCAGATTTATTCACCTCCCGTGTGAATAAATCGAGGGCCAGAAGGGGATCGAACCCCGAACTACTAGCCTAGAAGCGAGTATGTTAACCACTGAGCTAACCTGGCCCTTTTGTCCAAGTAACTGAAAACAATTATATTACATACAACAAAGTGATGATTAATATTTCTAGTTATCCAAAAAAGGCATGGAATAAATATTCATATATTTTTTTAAGAAAAATTTCTGGAATACTAATTGTGAAAAATTAGGATTTATTCTAACATTTCTATAAATAAAATACAGTGTAAATTGTCAAAGTTATTTTAATCGATATGCAGTTAAATTCATGTGACACGAAATTCAGTGAGTTATATCAAAATTGATAAAGGAATAAATGTTTAAAAATGCTTTTCATTGCCAGAGAGAGAGAGAGAGAGAGAGAGAGAGAGAGAGAGAGAGAGAGTTGTAAATAAATCTTTTTATTTTTTTTTAAAGGAACTAGATTTTACAAATTTGCTTACATGTACCCTTCAATTAACCTTAATAATAGTGATTACAATTATATTATTAGTCAGAAAATATAAAAATAAACTTACATTTATTTAGAAATTCAGAATATAACTTCAATCATATTCTTAGAACTAAGGAAAAAACACATTAATGATACGTAAACGAAAACTAAAAATAAAGGGCTCGATTAGTTGTGTGAATGGGATAGGAATGGCAATTCGCCAGCCTAGCATACACTAACTTACGAGAGTCATTCCAAAATAACTCAAGTCTACAAACCATTTAACAAATATTTATTATTAAATGAATTGTTGACCAAGTTTGTAATATTGCATTTTTTTTGTAGGACTGGATATGTTTTTCACATATTTCATAGAGTATTATATGTGTACAATAGAGTTGCAATACCGACATCAACCCTCCCTTGACTTTCACTTCGCTCTTAATTTCAAACTCCCTCTTTAGAAGCTGGATGAGAATGTCGAAGAGTATAAGGTCTAACTTCAACTTCTGGTAGTCTGAATGCTGACTCCGACTTCTACATACTAACTCTGATTCATAGTATTCTTAGGATGCTACCTCCATCTACTACATCTAGTATTCTTATGATCCTGACTCCAACTCCTAGCGATCCTACACCCCACCCCCACTCCTAGTATTCTTAGGATGTTACCTCCAACAACTACATATAGCATTCTTATAGTGCTGACTCCAACTCCTAGGGATCCTACACCCTCACTCGTAGTATTCTTAAGATGATCCAACTACTACATATAGTATTCTTATGATGCTGACTCCAACTCCTAGGGATCCTAACTCCTAGTATTCTTAGAATGTTGACTCCAACTCATAGGTTGACTACTGGTATTCTTAGGCTGCTGAGTTAAATTCCTAGGAATGCTACACTCTAAATTTGACTCCTAATATTCTTCGGATTTTGACTCCAACTCCAACTTCTTAAGAGCTCTAATTCTCATTAGGGTATTGAAAACAACCCAACCCCACTCTAATTCCTCTCACTTACGTACTACGTATAAAAATAGCTTAATGTAGAGCAATATTACTTAATAATTTTCCATAGAATAATAGAAATGAGAATTTGTTTATCCGTATAACACTATGAGCAGTAATACAAAAGAAAGTAGTTTCGGTAATTGCATTAACGCATTTTTTAATTTTTAAATTTTTGTATTTTATGCATTAACGAAATAGACTTTGGCCTTTCAAAAAAGTGGGATTTTTTAAAAAGTGGGATTTTTTTATACAACTACGACTCTGGCTTCACGTAAAAACCCTTATTCCTTTTGACTCAAACTGTGCTGCCCTGCTGAGAAGTCATACAAATATCACAAAAACATAAAAGAGAAAAATCTGTAACTTGAAAATCTTTTACAGCTTTTCATTTTATTTAATGCACTAACTAATGCCAAAGCATTAATGAACAAATATCAACTTTGAATAGACCTCCAAACGCAGTTCCAACAGTAATACCTGTCCTATACTGCTAAGATGAGAGTGTTTTAAATATAAATTCAAGCTTGGCTGAGGTTGTCCCATAAAACAAAACAGAACTTATACCAAGCGCTGTAGAGACCATCAGGATGTGTGTATGCATGGGTATGTAAATAAATAATCAGGAGAAAATAAATAAAGAATCATCAGTTATAATCAATGCTTCCTTCCTGACCTATGTTCTTTGTCAGAAGAACGAATAGAGAAAATGCGGTCTGAATAAGAATAATGAAGTAACTCAACGGAAGCTGGAGAAATCTGTTGCGACTGCAGAAGTTAGTCTAATCAGGAAATATAAGTGCAGATAACGACTAAGGGGTGAAGGGTATCTGAGAACACTATTCTCATTCTGTCTAACAAAGTACAAAAAATATAAAAAAAATTTAAGACTTTCAGGTAGGAAGGTTTAAAGTTGTTCTTAAGTAAGTTCCCAACATTTTCTATTGCATAATATTAGGAGGCAGTGTATCATCAGGGATAAGAAGTAACCATCATCACTGATGAAAATTTTATACTATGTGAAGGGATTTCAGGGCAATGGGGTTTTTTTGTCCTCCTTAAATGCAAAACAACACTTGAATTCTGTAAAAAATCAATCACGATGAGAAAAAACATAGATAATTAGAAATTAAAGCAACGGATTCAATTTGAGTTAATTTATAAAAACAAAAACCATTATATGCAAACTGCTGCAGTTTCTTACACTGTCTATGCACACACCGTCAGCTTTAACTAGAATTGTGGTCACTGGCTTTCAGATTCAATCATAAGTCAAAATGTCTACAATTTACTGCAAAACTGACTTTCCTGCTATCGGAAAAATCTATTGTTTTTACTTTACTATAACTAAAGCATAGTCATCGTGAAAAAATTTGATGTTGAGATTTTGATGGAATTATATGTTTTGAGGTCCCAAAAGAAGTTTTTTTTTCGATGATGTCTGTGTGTATGTGGGTAGGTGAGTGTGTATCCAAGGTTCGTACCACGCTACGGTACAGAATTTTTGATGGATCAAATTGACATTTTACACAAAAATGGTACATGTATATGCACATAGTGTAGATGTACTGTATAGTTTGGGAGCAATTATATATGATGGGAGAGTCACATTTTTTGCCAAAAACCTGTTTTTAAACAACATTTTTTTGTTCCTAAACTACAAATTATAGCCACATTTTTAAAACAATAGAAAATATTTTATTATCAATAAAATGTAAAAATGTTGACTTATAATTCAATCTGAAAGCTCGTGAGAGGGATACAAGCCATACCGTTTGAGGATCAAAATCAAACTAAACCTAAAAATAGAACTTTATGTGGAGGATGAGTTGACATAATTTTTTCAAAATTACATTAACCAAAGGGCCGTTAGAGTACAGTTTCTGTTTTCAGAAATTGTTTTTTTAACACTAAACGGCTCATTAAAAACCCATGAAATTTCGCCAAAAAATTGAATAGAAAATTAACAATTTATAAAAAAACTTAATGTTATTTCAATTACAACAAAGAGCAATAAAGTTATAAAAACAGAATATTGATCCTGGACTAATGGTTTTCTTACTTTACTTCTATTTGTTTACATTTATTTACATCCATTGGCTTAGAAAATTTTTGAGTGATTACACTGAGATAAAATTTATGTTTAGAAGTTTAATAAAAATTTTTAAATAATTCAATAACTTAATATGAGATGTAAAAGAACAAAATTCTTACGTATAAAAAGTCAACGCCATTTAAACATACAATTTCTGATGTTTTCCATGGTATAACGAATTTGACTGACAAAATACTCTGATTTTTCACTATTCTAGCCTAATACGAGATCATAACTATTATTTTTAAAAAAATCAAGACTTCAGTTATAACATTTTTAAATTATACTGAAAAGCCGGCTTTGAATTTGATTTGAGTGTGCACAATTCTCGTCCATGTGCCACAATTCTCGCCAAAAGAAAGACATTCAGCTCATCCTCTTAAAAGGTTCTATTTTTGGGTAAAATTGATTACTATCAGTCAAACGGCGAGACTGCATCATGTCCACAGTTGTTCAGAATCAATCATAAATCAAAAGTATTATCGTTTGTTGCAAAACATACCTTGAAGGTTATTGTAAAAATCTGATTTTTTTTTCAGTTAATGCTACTATCAGCTTGTTAATAATATCAAAATTTATACTCTACGGTTAGTAGTTTAGGAAAAACAAATTGCCTTAAATCATATTTTTGCAAAAAAAGGGACTTATTCATTATGAAGTATTGCTTAAAAAGAATAGGACACATCTACACCATAGGGGCTATTTTTGGGTAAAATACAAATTTGATCCATCAAATGGTGCAATCTACAGCGTGACCATGAAGTTTGGGATACACACAAACACATATATGCGCACAAACCAAACATAAACATACATCAATTTCCAAAATTCATTTTTTTTAACTGAGAATGCCTAAAACATGCATTTCCGTTCAAAGCTAGATTTCGAAATTTTGACCAAATGTAACACTTTTATTTGTCTATATGAAATATAGACACTATATGAAATATATAAAAAACTATATGTGTTCTCCTTGTGTTCAAACAACGAGAACACAGAGGAACGCGTGAGTTTATTCCCGTCCGTCAGTGATTGTATTTAATATGCACTTCCGTGATATACCGGAAGATACTATTAAATCTACTTGTAGAGTTACACGCTCAGTAAGACGTTGACTATTAGCTGAATTGATTCCAAAGATAGGAATCATTGTAACTCTCTGGCAAAGAAGGGTGTCAGGGGTCTACTTCACGTTCGTAAGTGCTTCTGATCAATTGTAATTGTAACTCCAGCTAAAGTAGCAAAAATATTGCAAGTTAGTGAAACAGCATTTACAAGACCAAACGGCTGCTCTCATACAAGTTTCTAACCTTCAGCACAACATTAATATCTATAAGATAATTACAGAAACTTCATTACTTAATGTGGAAACAAACTGATAAAGGAAAACGACGAAAATGCTTCAGAAAAAAACACTGATTCTATTATCAACAATTTAAACCTTGCCTTACTTTGACAATACAATAGCTGGTGTAGAAATATAAAAAAATGTCAACTAAAAAAAAAGTTCTGTCGAAACCAGTCAATTCAAAGTTCAGTGATATTCTCTTAAAAGATTGTCGTTATTATGAAAGATAAAAGAAATAACTTCCCAATATAAGTCAAACTTGTTTCACCAGACTTACTCAAAAGGAAGGTTGGTCCAAACTATAAAGAATGACCCAGACACTTCTGCCCCAGGCTAGCCAACTTGGAAAGTTTATCAAATCGATTGTAGATTTATGAAAAGTTAGTAAAAGATCTGCAAGGAAATGGTGCCAACCTACAAATGTTTCAAAGTTAAAACAACTGACAACAAAATTAAAGAAAACTTAATGACTTAAGGTGGTAAACTAAAAACAACTGAATATTAACAAACATTAAAAGAACAAATAAGAAATTTAATTGATTATATAATGAAACATTTGAGCTAGCAAAACGAGACGCGGATAGTAGAAAGCACCAAGCGAAGTATTCGCTAGAGTAAGAAGACTTCTATCACTAAGATGAAATTCGACCATAACTCTATGTTGAACTCAAGCTCCACAAATTACTGAATTATTAGGCTACAATGGAAATATATTGTAAATTAAACTAGCAATCATAGGAGCAACAGCTGAAGGCACAACAAACAGAAGTTAGGTTAAACGTAAATTACATTAATTCTGAGGTAAAATGGATAAACCAACAAAAGTCTCCACACAAATGAAGTTTTATTCAACGCGTTTCGAACACTTTGTGTTCATCCTCAGGATGACACTATAATACAAATTATATCTAGTTAGTTACAAAAATTAGAGTGAAAGAATAAAATTCAATTAAGAGAATTCAAGACATTCAAGAATTTTATTATTTCACTTTAATTTTTGTAACTAACTAGATATAATTTGTATTATAGTGTCTTCTTGAGGATGAGCACAAAGTGTTCGAAACACGTTGAATAAAACTTCATTTGTGTGGAGACTTTTGTTGGTTTATCCATTTTACCTCAGAATGAGTAAATACCACACAATTACGGATTGCACAACTAATGATTTAAATTACATTAAATAATATCGTTTGTAAAACGGATCATAATCAAATCTTATTCCTCCATGTAAATTCTAAGCACCAAAACTCATTTAGAACCATTTCATTTACTATAAATTCTGGCTGGAATAGTAAAACTGCCACCCGGGCGATATATGAAGAAGGTAATATCGAAAATTCTGGTGATTTTTTTAGAATAAGAAAATAAACTGCTATTGTTTTAATTTTACAATAAACCTCCATCACCATTTTATGCTTTAACATGAACTAAAACTGAACTAGAAAAATTAAATCATTAAACATAAAAAATTCTTTTAGAAATAAAAAGTTGAAAAAAAAGACGCGGAAGGAAGTGTAAGCTAACTAGCAGATTCAAACTTCCACTAATTCCAAAGAGCATAATATATGTCTGAATTATAGAAGCAGGAACATTTTTCACCTCGTAGAGGTTGTTCAGGTACCTGACTTGATACCTGATCGAATCACACAAAAGGCTAAATTAAAAGAAACAAAATTTCTACCCCAAGACATAATTTTTAAACAGAAACCGACTTCACGAAGACATTTGTAATTTAAGCCTGTGAGAAAGAATTTTGTTTTTGTAATCCAGCCAGGTTCGACGTGTATATCCTCATATCGAATAGGTCGATAGCTAGTTGGCGCGTAATCTGTGCACCTCTTCAAATCCACCCCGTGTTTAGCATATCAGTCTAATATTAGAAGAAAATTGTGCAAAACATGAAGCAAAGAAACACTTACTAACTCTAATTCTCGGAAAATCCAAATATGGGGCGTTATTTAACAATATATATATATATATATATATATAAATGAAAATACTGAACAGTCCAAACCGTTCTTCCTCATGACGAACTTCAGTTCGAAATATTGATCCAGTAAGTGTTTTGGTTTCTTGTATGTGTTGTCTTTTTCATTTATATATATATAGGACAACAAACGTTTCACGATGAATCACAAACATAGAACTAAGGGACAAACACACTTACTGTCTCTAATTTTCGGTTGAACCGTCATCTGGAGAGTTGAGATAGGGACACCAAGCGCACTTGTGAATCGACGGTTGGAGACCCAACCGTCTGCAACCATCGCTTCACAAACACGCTTGGTGTCCCTATCTCAACACTCCAGATGACGGTTCAACCGAAAATTAGAGACAGTAAGTGTGTTTGTTTCTTAGTTCTGTGTTTGTGATTCATCGTGAAACGTATATATATATATATATATATATATATATATATATATATATTGGTGTATGAAGGCAGCAGGTCTTCTCTTAAACAGGTATAATTAAAGTTGGCAGCACCTTCTGCGTTGACCAATTTCTTACTGATGTTCTCTAGTTTCCTAACTAGTTTTCGGTAACTTTCGGGTATTTTCCAAAGGAGTTCTGGTAACAACATGAAAGGAAAGAAGTTGAACACTAAGCACTTTAACACTTTAAACTAAAACTATAATTTGAAACTTAATCTCTGGTGTCATTGTATTTTTTAGTTAATGCCTGAAGAAGGCATTACGTGTTCGAAACGAGTTGTTTATATCATTAAAATTTTTATATGTGGAGACCATTTCATTAGATTTTTACCCTACAATGAGTAAATACCACATAATAACTGATTGCACTACATTAGAATTAAAACACAAGCTTTCGGCTCACATTAGCCATCATCAGGTAAAAAACGAAAATATTAAACAAGGCAAAAAGGTACAGTACAAAGGGCAGTTAACAACTAACTATTATAGAAAAGCAAGGAATGCGGAAGGGAGGGAGGTGTGAGTGGGAGGGCATGCAGGGCAGGGCACTGCACCCCAACTACTTGCTCGTCTCCTCACCGACCTCTCTTACTATCTTAAAAGTATTATCAACATTTTTTGAACTCGGTATGGCTTTAAGGTCACCATTTTGAATATTTAACGAAGGGTTATATTCTTTAATGTATAGGGCTTCGAGTATATGCAGTCTGATGTCGTCTTGGATCCAAGACGAAGACCGCTTGTTACAGTTGAAAGATCTTAGTCTTGTTTTCCCATTTTTTATTGTGGTTTGATCATTGATTGTTATTTCACGTGTTTATGTGAAATCTTTATATATATATACATATATACCAATTAAAAGACACGGTCCAGCGGACTTTTTTTAAATAAAATAAATTCAAAACGAAGGAAACACACAGAAAGTCACCGCCCTGCCTTCATACGGGACTCTTCGCTCTTCACACCTCCTGTTGACGACGATGGTCGAAATATCGATGTGAGTTATATCTTTATCTTTGTGTGTGTTCCTTCGTTTTGAATTTATTATATATATATATATATTTATATTTATACATATATGTATATATTGGAGGGTAAAAAGCTGATGAATGGTCTCCATATATAAAAAGTTAATCGTATACACAACGCTTTTCAAACACATAATGTTCTTCTTCAGGCATTAACTAAAAAATACAATATCATCAGAGAGTTATCTATAATACAAAGTAAATATAGTACAAAATAAAAATAATATAAAATAAAATAAGGAAGAGAGTACGAACCTACGGGTGAGTGTCTGTGTACAAGTGACTGCGAATAGGATGGGAATAGGAACAGCTCACCCTCACCCACTTCCATTCAATATTTCGACCCTTTTAACGGTCGTCTTCAGGAAAGGAAGTTGAGTGGTGAGAAGACAAAAGCCAACTGGACAGTTCACAAAAGTAGATCTAATTTTATTTAAAACCTTTTTTAATAGGTAGAAGTATAAATATTTTCCTACGTAAAAATCTGCCTATGAAGAAATTTTTAAATAAAAACCGAAACATTGGCAATAAGAGTTTAATTTGAACCTGAAGAACTGACTGAGTCTCCATAAACTTTAGTTTTGTTTCTATTCCACGGTCGTTACTTTTATCAATATTTACATTATATATATATATATATATATAATATATATATATATATATATATATATATATACAAAACTATAGTTTATCGGGATTCGGTCAGTTCTTCAGGTTCAAATTAAACTCTCATTGCCAACGTTTCGGTCTTTATTTAAAACCTTTTTCATAGGCCTACAAAAACAGAGGAATTATAAGAAATAATACAATCATTCAAAAATCAAACATACATAAAAGTGCAATTAGTTACAATTAAGAAATTACAATAGAAATTTTGACTATAGGCTCTACAATATCACCGGTTCTTGCAAACATAGTAATGGTTGAATTACTAAAGTATTGTAAAAGTGAGTTAGGCTCAATAGTAAAATTTATGAAACTCTATGTCGATGATTTATTTCTAATTATTGAAAAAAGAGAATTGGATAATGTTTTAAATGTATTTAATTCATATCATAATCGACTCAAATTTACATGTGAAATAGAAAAAGATGGCATTTCCCATTCCTGGATATAAAAGTTATAAGAGGAGAAAATGGTAATATTTTAACCGATTTGTACACGAAACCTACCAGTGCTGGAAGAATACTGAATTATTATTCTTCCCATCTTATGAATCAGAAATTAAATTGCGTTAAGAATATGGTGAAAAAAGTTGTAGAAGTAAGTTCATCATGCTATCTAAATAAAAATAAGAAAAGGGTAAAACAGTTACTACAGAAAAATAATTATCTTAAATATTTAAGACAACAACAAGAGCCAGAAAATGATACAATACTGACTTAGAAGTTCAAGATAAAAAGTTTTTTAAATTTCCATATGTTGAAGGATTGTCGCAACCAATTAAAAAAAGTCTTCAAAAGACACTTACCTCAAGTTAATTTAGCATTTTATAGCAAAAGAAAAGTGAAATCGTTATTTTCAAATATAAAAGAGAAGATTCCAAAGGAATTACAGCGTAATATTATATATGCAATAAAGTGCAAAGAATGTAACAAAGTTTATTATGGAGAAACCAGTCGTTTTTTAAAGGAAAGGTCCTACCAGCACAGTTATTCTATAAGAAAAAAGAAAATTAATGCCACTGCGTTAGCAGCACACAGCATTAATGAAGGCCGTAATTTTGATTTTGATGAAATAAAAATAATAGCCAAAGAAATGGATGAACAGTGAAGGAAAACTCTGGAAATGTTATGTATTAGAAAGGACCAGTCATCCATTAATTATAGAAGTGACATTTCAAATTTAAATAGTATTTATTCGGGTGTGTTAAGTTAAACATTGTTGATAGATGAAACATTGTGTTAGTGACTAATTGGTTGTCTGGTGAAATTTGGTTACCTTGCTTGGTTCTTTCAGTTCAGTGTCACGTGTTTATTCAGACAACAGTTGTTGTTAAAATCCACAGACTCATTTTCTTTGTAAAATAATTTGTAATTTAATACTTAGTTTTTCTGTTTCAAAATTTATATTTCTGTAAGTTTTCTCACTAACTATAGTCAAAATTTCTATTGTAATTTCTTAATTGTAACTAATTGCACTTTTGTGTATGTTTGATTGTTGAATGATTGTATTATTTCTTATATTTCCTCTGTTTTTGTAGGCCCATGAGAAAGGTTTTAAATAAAGGCCGAAACGTTGGCTATGAGAGTTTAATTTGAACCTGAAGAACTGACCGAATCCCGATAAACTGAGTTTTCTATCTATTCCACGGTCGATACTTTTATCAATATATATATATATATATATATCAACCGGAAATATGGGGAAAATAGACAGAACGACTTCTTTTAATATTTAAAATTCTTACAGTTAATTCATTTTTTGAATATGGGGTAAAACTTGAAAGGTCTCATTCCTTTTATTCTACTACTTTCAGTGGTGATTTCCTTGATATATATAAAGAATTCAGTTGAATAATAAATTAATTATGAAAAAATGTACATAAACTGTTTTTCTTGTATAATTCATTATTGAGATGAGAATTCTTGACACAAAGGGTCAAATGCTTTATATTGTGGAATTCAGTGTTACATTTTAGGCGAGGCACAGGTGCAGATGACGTCTATATTCATGTTACATTAGTCCACTGTGAGCCATGACCAACGGATCGAGTATGTGAAGAATCTACTTCAAATAAGTTCAATATATCACAATGAACTGGTGGATGGAAAGAAAATATTTATCTACGGCTGTTTTTCGTCAGAGGCTAGGCAACCATTTCTATATTTAATTTTGCAGAACCTTTGACTATAAATAACCAATACATTTGACTAAAACTCAAAAAAGGTAAATAAATAAAAGGTTGAAATTTATTAAATTTTCCGCTGAGTGAATAAAAAAGTATTTTTAAAAGAAATATAAGCGTAAGGTAAAATAACGAAAGTCAGATACGTGGATTACAATTTTAGTGTAAAATCTTTATAATCGGTAACTCAGTCATAATAATTCAAAAAAGTGCCACAAGTGTTTAGTTATGATATGATAATTAATTTTGAATTCAAAAACTTATTGATTGCAAGCTTTTTAAAATCCCAAACTTCGAAAATAAGAGAAAAATAAAAGCAATGAAATATATCTAGACCAGCATACCACAAGTACTTATTAATAGAAAGTAATACGTATACTCACGGAAAACCATATTAGGTATGCATACAATTCAGAACAAAGAAAACGAGCACATCATATTCACTTCAGTTTTATGTTTTTCTCAAACTTTTAAGTATACAAGTATTAGGTCTATTAGATAAACAGAGTGTTTTCAATCGTAAACATCTTATCCAAAAATGAGAATTGTAATTTTATTTAGCAGAAAAAATCTTACTGAAGAGATCATATTTAATGATGCTTCGATCAGTTATTGAGTCGTTCCTGGTATATCTTGCATCGTCCAAAGTGGAATAATTTAACCTCGGTGAATGGAATGGATTCATATTAACTGACTTTGTTGAATAAAACTGTACATTATAAACTATTCACAGATCTATGTACTAACATGATCCTAGTTTTGATAAAACACTAAAAATTTACTTTATGTATTGTTATCACTTCTGTCACTGATAAACAAGTCTTTCCAACAGCTGACATCCTGACAACCTAACGGGAGGTAATTCCTCCAGGTCATCATGTCATTGGAACAAACAAATAATGTCCGTCATTCATTTAGTAATAATTTCTCTCTTAACCAGGAACAAAACAAATAAACCGCTTATAGTTAAGTTATTTACTCATTGTATTAATGGTTTCATTGAAAATCGGAGGTAATTGAACACACGGCTGTTAGTACAATTACAGTGTTGATGTTAATCATGGAATTCTAAACAATCCGTTCTACTGAAATTAACCTAGATATAACAGTATCATTGATTAATGTATATGTATGATATAATGGTATGATATAAAGCACTAGTAAAACTCTTTTGAGTGGTTTACACTTAACTTTACTATAAGTAAACATAACATCAAACTCGTTAATAATCAATTGAGTTTTTGTTTTGTTTGAATGTGACAATCGTGATGAAGTCATGATGTGCACTCTTTCATAAAGTATTATCAAAGTTACAGAAAATCAATTTAATGATTTCATTTCCTTTATTATAGCTATAAACATTTAGTTTAGGAACAAACTGATAAATAATTAAACTCAAACTGAGTGCCTGTGACTAATCTAGCTTCCCTTTTTCTTTCCAATATCAACTTTAGATTTTAAGTTCTTTAGTGAACTTCAACATTTTGCTTAAACAATTATGACTCACATATTTAATTATCATAGTGGGTTTAAGAAGTCCATTGTTTTGGGGAATATTAGAGCTTGGGAAAGAAACTTTTTCGTTATGATAATAAGTCTACTATTTTTATACCAAATCGTCGGGTGATTGAACAAACATGAAATATCGCATTAGGTATTATTTTACACCAATATTTCTTGACTTAACAATACAGAACCAGGAATATTACATTGAAAATGAAAATGCTTTCCCTATAGTAATATGAAAATTTTAGGCAAGGAAAATATTAATAAGATAAAATAGGCCCATCACAAGAGTAAATCAACAAAACCTATATAAAAGTTTTGTTTAACAAAATAGAAAAATCTTGAAGTCTTAAACGAATCACTTTGGGACTTGATTCTTGAATATGGAAGGAGCCATGATAGGCCGAGTCGAGTCGTCAGTGATAATGCATATATGAATTAATCCGAAACTATAGAATAGATTATAGTAATCTTATGGAAGAAAAAAAAATGTATAGATATTCGATCTGTGTATTAATTAATTGTATAGATAACTTAAACTGTGAACACTAAAGACTGTCAGTCTTTACTGAGGTGTGCTATCGCTCCTATTGTAGTGATTAGTTGTGGATGACCTACTGGATACTCTAAGTAATGATGGTAATGATCGCAGGGAAATGCAAATTATATTGTTATTAGAAGAAGAAATGCTTGATAGTAGTGGCTTTCAGATTATGATCAGGATGCTCCCTAAATCGTTGAAAGGTGGGTAAAGGAGGACTGCCGGCATATATAACCAAATAAAACGGTCTTTATACCTTCATCAAGGAAAAAAAGGTTAATCTAGAACTATCAAAGATACTAACATAAAAAAAATATGTAAAATATCTACCCGTAATTTGTCTTCTTGACTATTACTCATGCAAGCTTTTCATAACATCAAACAGAATGTATGTATAATTTGTCTAGATAAGGTAGAACCTTTGAGCACATTCTATCTAAATGCGAAAAGTCGATTTAGAAGAAAATATAGATTTTTGACAAACCATACAAAAAATCAAATGAAGAGAGAGATATTTCTATAAAAAAAATATGAAAATCATTAATGAACTTAAAATCTGAAGTTAAATTTAAAATTTTTGAAACAGAAATGGGACGCACAATATGACTGGTATGGCCGCAGGGTACACAAATCTGATGAGATTCAGACCCATTGTTTAATAATATTAATAACATATAAAATTGCTCAACGAATTCATGTTTCTTATGATTAATAAAAGTTTAATATTGCCACATATAAACAGATGATAAATTATTGATTATATATATATATATGAGTCCAGTTGGGTTTTTGACTCTGACGAAGACCGCTTGTTACGGTTGAAAGATCTTAGTCTTGTTTTCCCATTTCTTATTGTGGTTTGATCATTGATTGTTGTTTCACGTGTTTATGTGAAATCTTTATATATATATATATATATATATATATATATAAATATATTATATATGTGTGTGTGTGTGTGTGTGTGTGAATATTCTCAAATTGTTCTTGACCTCTTAGTTCAACACAGTATTTGATATGTTTTTTGAGGGCTAGGTCTTGGTAATGAACTTCTCCATATTCCTCTAACGTTTCGATGTATTTAACGAAACATGATAAGGTACAGCTGATAAGCTACTGTAGATAAGCTACAAAAACATGATAAAGCTATAATATTTCTAACAACAACAACAAATTCAATGTGGACTACTATGTTAACAGTAACAACTTAAAAATACTTGATTACAACCAAAATGAGTATATTTATCAAAATTAGTATGAGTATATACTCATTTTGGTTGTAATCAATTATTTTTAAGTTGTTACTGTTAACATAGTAGTGCACATTGAATTTGTAGTTGTTGTTGTTGAAAATATTATAGCCTTATCGTGTTTTTGTAGCCTTGTTTATATCCATGTTGGTGGAATAAGGAGAAGTTCATTACCAAGACCTAGCCCTAAAAAAACATATCAAATACTGTATATATATGTACATATATGTATATATATATATATATATATAACACGATTTCAAAATAAATAGTTGAAATCACAATCAATGTTCAAACCACAATAACAAATGAAAGAAAAAAAGACCATGATCTTTCAACCATAACATCAGTTCTTCGTCAGAGTTAAAACACGAAGTCGTTTTAAGACGTTTTTTGATTACATCTGTGTTCGTGTGTGTGTGTGTGTGTGTGTGTGTGTCCAAATGTTTGTGTACACACTACAGTCCACAATCTTTGATGGATCAAATTCATATTTTACACAAAAATGGGGCTCATAGTGTAGATGAACCCTATTGATTAGGAGCAATTATGCATGATGGGAAAGTCTTTTATTTTGCCAAAATGTGTTGTTGACATTTTTTCACCTAAACTACTAATTCTACTGTCTCAAAACTTTGGCATTATCATGGAAACTACACATTCAACAACTGAATAAATCTTCAAATTTTTAAAACAAATGGAATTTTTTTTTTTCAATAAAATGTACAATTTGACTCATGATTCAATCTGAAAGCTTGTGAGGACGACACAAGCCATACTGTTTGATGGATCAGAAAAAAATTATACCCACATCCATTATGTGGGCAATGAGCTGAGGTTTTTTTTTTCAAAATTATATCAACTAAAAGAGCGTTAGAGTCAATTTTATGTCTTCAGAACATATTTGTTGATACCAAAGGACACATTAAAAATAAATGTGCAAAAAAACATGATGCAAAAAAAATTAAACAGAATACTAGCGATGTATAAAAAAAATTCATGAAATTTTAATTACTACAAACAGCAATAAAGCTATAAAAACTGAATATTCATCCTGGACTAATGCATCACCTACCATACTTGTCGGATTTGTTTAAATTTATTTACATTGTGAACATTCACTTAGAATTTTTTTTGAGTGAATTGACTGAAATAAAATTGATGTTTAGAGGTTAAATGAAAAAAAACTTGAAATGATAATGACTTAAGAAGAAGAGTAATTAAGAAGAATAGAATTTTTAAATATAAAAAAATCAACACGACTGAAACATATAATTTCTTATGCTTTCCATTTTATGATGGATTTGTCTCACAAAATATTCTAATTTATATATATATATATATATATATATATGATGCACTCTTGAACAAAAATTAATATCGGATGTAATTTTCTTGTATATATAAAACATATTATCTTTAGGTAATATTGAAGAAAGAGGAGTGGACTCTTTTGTTCTACAGAATAGCTGCTATGTTGTTGAAATATATCCAAGTGTAATAATTTTATGAAGATCAAAATGTAAAACATAATTGAAAATTGTTAAAAAAAATCTGGAATGGTGTACTCAACTTTACTATAAGTAAACATAATATGAAAAATCTTGAAACCAATTGACTTTAAGTTTTATTTTTATTTTTATTTTACTATCGTTATAAATTAGAATATACATTCTGGTGAAGTATTATCGACTTCTAGATAATCAATTTAATCATTTCATTAGTTTTACTGTAGTTATAAAAATTTAGTCAATTAGAACAAATTTTAATCTATTGATCTAGAAATATCAGGCAAGTCGTTATTATTAGGATCTACTGGGACCGATTGGGTCTAAGACTCATTAAACTCGTGAGCAGTGCTGCCGTATGTGACCTTTCTAGTTCTCATTTTCCTTTTTAATATAAGCTTTATAATTTCTAACTTCTTTATTCAACACCAACATTTTTCTTCAAGAATTATCTTTCACCTCTGTTGTTTATTGGTGTGGTTTGCAAAAACTTTTCCTCTTCAAGGTAATTGCCACATTTTCAGATTGAATTCAATAAAAGGTTTCTGCACTTCCAGACAGAGTTTTCATTCTTCGTATTATGTTAATTACATCTTATAAATAGTATTTAAGAAAACTATGTTTGTATATCGCAAAACAAATCACTGTAAGATGTATATAATATATGCCTTACAGAAGTAATGTCTGAAAGGACGAAATATACACGGATTTGTCCCTATAACCTGTAGTTCTTTTACGTGGCTATCTGTACATCACGTGACCAGTGGATCTGTTATATTTTATGTCGTTTATTTGACCTCCTTCAACATTGAAGATTTAGCCTATGTTCTCCCTTTAATACTTCAAAATATTCCTATTTAGTCTAAAAAATTGTCAGAAATATTCATGTAATTTTATTAATCTTTACAGTAATTCAAATTTCAAGAGGTTTTTTTGTAAATTGCTAATTTTCTGTTCTGTTTTTGGTCAACTTTCATAGTTCTGTAATGAGCCCTTTAGCGTCAAAAAAGCATTTTCTTAAAACATATAATTGACCTTAACGTAATATTTAAAAAAAAAATATCTCATATCATTGCCCTTATAATGTTCTATTTTAAGGTTTAATTTAATTTTGATCCGTCAAACGGTATAGCTTGTATCGTCCTCACAAGCTTTCAGATTGAATGATAAGTCAAATTTTGTTACTTTTTATTAAAAAAAAATATTTCCAGTTTTAAACATCAGAAGATTTTTTAGAAATCTATCTTGTAGCTTTAGAAATAATGTCAAAATTTTAAGACTCTAGAGTTGTAGTTTAGGAGAAAAAAATGTTGTCTAAGAACATATTTTGGCAAAAAATGGGAGGGCTATTTTTGTGTAAAATATGAATTAGAAACATCAAAGATTGTGGACATTATTCTTGCCATCACACCGGAGGACTGTCGGAAAGCTGTGGCCCGCAGAATGTGGCAGGAATATCTTGCTGGGTGGGCAGGTAGTACCACACAGCTTCGCTGGGTTCAGCCTCAGTTCGGCACCCCACTTCACTCTATGTTACTACCAAGACGACATGCAGTAGTACTGAATAGGTTGAGAATCGGTCACAGTAGCTGACTCATGGCTTTGACCACTTTGAGAGGCTAGACCACTTTGTAACCATTGTCATGCTTTAACTGTAGAGCATATTGTGCTCATTGCATCGGAGTACAGGAAAAGTGCGGGAGTGTCACCAGACGTTTAACATTAGCGCTAACACCAAGAAACGAGTAAAAGTCTTTTAAAAGAGTGCGAGATATTCATGAAAATATGAGCTGTATGTTTCATTGTACAACGCTAATATATTCAAGGCGATGCGTTTGTAAAGAAAAACCAAAATATAAAAATGTTGCAAAATAATTGAGCAGAAACTGCACCAAGATAACCCTGTAAACAAACACAATAACAGTGGTGTTTACAGAATTATTAATGTACTACAGGACAAAATTATTAACGCTACACAGAACAAACAGAAAACTTATTAGAAGAGAAAACCAAGACTCAAGAACACATCTACATATACAATATTCAAAAATATATGGATGTATAACTTCAATAAATATTTTAATATATAAAATTATTTTAAGAAATTCATAGGATTTTTATGATATTTATAGAAATCTTATGATACGGGATATTTATAAAAAAACTAGATATAGAATATATTTATAAGAATTTTAAAGTATAAGATATTAATTTATCTTTTTCTATTTATATATATAAAATATTTATAAAAAAATGTAGATATTTGTAATAATCTTATGATATAATAAATAAATATTAACCTGAGGTATAAACTAT
The DNA here is from genome assembly GCA_026182355.1 of Hermatobates lingyangjiaoensis. Lineage (NCBI taxonomy): Eukaryota > Metazoa > Arthropoda > Insecta > Hemiptera > Hermatobatidae > Hermatobates > Hermatobates lingyangjiaoensis. The sequence continues at coordinate 5,580,840 of JAPFBL010001938.1, forward strand.
TTATGAAGATATTAACTTATGAGATATTTATAAATAAATTAAGACATAGATATATATGAAAATCTAAGTAACAAGACATTTTTAATTACCTTAAAATATTATGTATTAATAAAGAGCTTAAGATATAAAGGCTACCAGATGTAAAACACATTTACGTTTGTTAAATGTCTAATTTTTACATTTTTTACTCTATATTTTCTATAATTTAATTTTGCAATAATATACTTCCCGATAAATTCATTATTTTCTTAGAATTAATTCTGAAAAAACCATACACCTTACATAATCTATTTAATAGAATTTATCAGTATATTTGACCTAATATTAAGTTAATTTATTTTATATTAAGCTAATATTTTTGTTTCTAAGTAATTAATAGGAATACAAAAATGTCAAACCTACTTTATGATCAGTGGGAAATGGAGCGGATTGAACTGTTTGGAAGCTGAGTGGGACGAACTGTCTAAATTTATGTAGTGGAAACCCTCTAACTGGAAACCCTTTCCGTTGTTACTTAAAATCACTTAATTGTGTTTGTTTCTATGACGCATCAGGCAGCAAAAAAAAAGTGATACAAATCAATAGTCAAATAATAGGTAATACCTGATGTGGCTGGTATTTGCTTACCATGTTGGCTGATACTTGTTCTTTCCTGCCTAATATAAAATTCTGTAATTGCTGTTGGAGGGAGTAGGCATACAGTAACATCAAGTTGGTGGTTGCTATTAATCTTTAAAATTAGTAATTAATAACATACTGTGTTACACAATACACACAATACAAGTGATAGTAATAGAAGAAATGGAAATATATAAACACAAAAATACTGATAACCTAATAAACGAACAAATCAAGTACCAGGCAGACATAATATTTAAAAAAAATAAAAAACATGAAAAGACGACAGAACGGACAGTACAGAGACGACTTAAATTTTAAAAGACAAAAAATAGATTAAACAAAAATAAAATAAAATAAAACTGTTAGGTAGGAAATTTAGGCATATATATTGACACCATTGAGTTAAAATAGGTATTTATATTCGTGATTTTGGAAGGTAATGCTAGTCCCATTGATGATGCAGCCATTGCGAAACCGGTCGGGCGACTTCACCAGCGATAGACGAGATATGACGGTTGATAATGATATCTTATAAGTAATCCACTCAATCAATTTTTTAAGTTTTTTTTTGGGGGGGGGGATGCCAATACAATTTTTGGACACGCTATAGTACACACCGTTTGAGGAATGAAATTAATATTACAACCATAAGTAACTCATATAATGTAAATTACTCCTATTATTTCTGGAAAATATTGTATAATAAGAAATTTACTTCACTCCCTGTTTACTGTTTCTAGAAATAATTTTTTTTTCTTATGAACTAAAAGCTTCTGAAAGTTACAATTAAACAGATGTTGCTAATAACTGAAAAAAAGCAATTTCGCATAAAGCATTTTGACTAATGATTGGTTGAATCAGACACTGGTCACACCGTTTCACAAATAGCGAAATTAAACACAAAAGAGCTTCCAATAAGGGAATGAGCTGTATATATTTTTGTGAAATGTTTTCACATAATAAAGCCTTACGGTAAATTTTGTGCATTCAGCTTTTTTTACTGAACTACTAACACTGGAAAACTTAAATTTCGCATTTGGCATCCATATAAGTGGATATTATAAGGAAATAAATAAAATATTTTTGACTTTTGTAAAAGGTAATATAACTTTAAAAACGCGGAACTCAAATTGGTATAATTTATTGACAGGAAGTCCAAAAATTTGTTATAAGAATACAATCAAAGGTGTTAATTAAAAATTAATTTCTTTTAAAAAATATTAAGTGCTTTCAATAAGCTAATTTTATATGTTAAGTGTATACAATGTTTAAAATATAATACGAATACTAAGAAGAATTAAAAAAATCTTTGATGCTATCTATGTATGCTTTAGACAGGTGAATTATATTGTACATTACCGCAACAATTGGTTAAATGATTGTAATATATTTATAAATATGAAATATATATATACGAGGGTCGTCCAGAAAATAAGTTCCGTTTTGGTCTGTAGGGCGGTAGGAGTGGTTTTTGCCAAATCCGGCAACACCGCTCGAAAGAGGAGAGGTGGGGGAATAGAATGAGAGGTGGGGGACCTCAGTCGGTCAATTACCAACGTCAGGGCAGGTAGTTGAAATGGAGCCCTCCATGTCACGTCCCGCCACCTCGATCCCCGTTCCCTCTCGAGTTGTTTTGCGCGGAGTGATTCAATTTCTTTATGCACAGGGTTTCAAATCAGTTCAAATTCACGAACAGCTCATTTCTGTTTATGGAGAAGGTGTAATGAGTGAATCAATGGTGAGGAGATGGGTACGTGAATTTAAGGCGGGAAGACATTCAGCTCTCTAGGGACCCACCGGCGGAAACTTTCCGAAAGTCAAGTTTTTCCGAGACGATTCATGAATGAGGGATCGTGAGATGTCTGGGAAACTCAGGTGGAGTTCATCCAGGGTTGAACGACGATCTTTGCGAATTGCATTGTCGATTTCTGCGACAATTTCGTCCGTCACAACTGAGGGTCTGCCTCTCCCACTTTCATCCTCAAGTGAATGTCTTCCCGCCTTCCCGAAGGTCAGGTGAACTCCACCTGAGTTTCCCAGACATCTCACGATCCCTCATTCATGAGATCGTCTCGGAAAAACTTGACTTTCGGAAAGTTTCCGCCCGGTGGGTCCCTAGAGAGCTGAATGTCTTCCCGCCTTAAATTCACGTACCCATCTCCTCACCATTGATTCACTCATTACACCTTCTCCATAAACAGAAATGAGCTGTTCGTGAATTTGAACTGATTTGAAACCCTGTGCATAAAGAAATTGAATCACTCCGCGCAAAACAACTCGAGAGGGAACGGGGATCGAGGTGGCGGGACGTGACATGGAGGGCTCCATTTCAACTACCTGCCCTGACGTTGGTAATTGACCGACTGAGGTCCCCCACCTCTCATTCTATTCCCCCACCTCTCCTCTTTCGAGCGGTGTTGCCGGATTTGGCAAAAACCACTCCTACCGCCCTACAGACCAAAACGGAACTTATTTTCTGGACGACCCTCGTATATATATATAGTTTGAAATTTCAAATAAGTAAAATTATTGTGTGATCAATAAGAATGGTATTCACCAGTCATATTTTCTGAACCAATATATTTAAGGGGTTCTTTTTCATACAGCTATAATGACACCTCATATTTATTTATTTATTTATCAATGATATACCTCATCAATGATGAAGAATATGTTGTTTTACAGTTTTACGGGGTTACACATTTCGAATTCCGCTGAACCCATTTTCGATCATGTGAGCCTAGCCCAGGCGTGGGTAACCTGCGGATTTAGGAACCATAATATGCGGCATTCTGCAGTTTGTTGAGAAAAATGTTTCAAAATAAAAAAAATTACAATTACGGTAATAAATACAAAAAAAATTCTGGCATTTAGGAAGAAGATTATTTATCAATCATTACTTGAAAAGTCGAAGTTTCTAGGAAAATCATTTTCCTGAGTTAACGGAGGTAATAAACTAAGGCAATGAGGATAGTGCTGAATCTTTTGAAAGATGCAAAACAGTTCTATATCCACTGATCGAGTAATATAATGATACATTCAAAGATTTTACAATATAACTATTATATAAGAATTTGCTTATTCATTTGTGGTGGCTTTTTGGGGAAGTGGATGGTGGTAAAATGGCTTTTACTATAAGAATGGGTTCCCCACCCCTGGCCTAGCCTGGTGTGGCTGGGATATATCAAATGTAGTGTGACACGCTAACATGTTTCACTATTTAACAAATCTGTATATCAGTTGACAAACATCTAGCCCTTGTAAGATAAGGAAAAGTATTGGGTTTGAGTAATTTTGAAAGACGGGAAAGTTAAATTATCTTATTTTATATGAAAACAAATGTTAACTTTAACTCTCCTTTCTGGTGATTCTAGATTTTAAAATTGATATTAAGATTGTAATAGAATGTTCCTTGAGAAATATTGAGAGAGAAAATATTACACATTCAAACATTAGCATTAAGTTTTAACTATTGTCACTTCCAAATTTGTGTTATAACATTGATTAATATAGCCAACATAAATTAAAACAATGTAATTTAATCATGGACAAAAGAAATCGCTTACAATTACTGTATGGAAGAGATCATAGCGGAAGTTTCATACTGACATGTAATCATAACTATAGATAAGGCAGGAAAACTACTATCTGCTCAAGAAGATCTCTGCGAAGTTTCCTACTTTTACTTCTCAGAGAACCCAGTCTTTTTTTAAACTATCGACGATATGAGTTTACATTTAGTAAGCAGGTTTCCTTTAACGCGTCTTTCTTTAGAAATCAATCTGGTCAGAATAACCCACACTGGCAGCTTTTCATAACTGTTTCATAGGACTAACCTTGTGAACAGTTTAAATCTGAGTGGCCAACACTGTACTCTGCTATAAGCAAACATATTATCGAAATCGTAGACAGTAATTTAACTTGCAATCGATGTATTTTAATAAAGGTATCCATGTTGCCAATTGTGTTAAAAATAGAATCGTTGTTTTATCACATGGATGTTTAACTTACGGTCCATTGCTTAGTTGAATTCTAATTTTTTTTTTCAGTTATATTATGGCTAATCACACACTGTATGATTAGAAATGATGGTGGGATGTAGCATACTAAAGCTCACAGTACTGTTTAAAATTGAATAAATGTTAAAAAGTCGAACTCACAAGTTAATATTTAGGCGATTGGTGATAATGCACCTTTCCCGCATTTCAAAATTACCTGAGTACAATTAGGTTCTTCTCATTTCGAGAGCTATATGCCTATCTAACTTTATTGAATTTCCCAAATGGTGCCATTTTTTGAAGTGTTTAAAATATTTTCCATAAACATTCATCCATGTAGACAGACATCGTGAAAAATGTATTCAGAAGATCTCAAAACTTGTAAAACCGAAAAAATCTATACATATTTTTTTTCATAATCTCTATGCTTCAAAGTAATCGACTGAAAAAAAGAGTATATATATATATATACAAAACTACAGTTTATCGGGACTCGGTCAGTTCTTCAGGTTCAAATTAAACTCTCATTGCCAACGTTTCGGCCTTTATTTAAAACCTTTTTCATAGGCCTACAAAAACAGAGGAAATATAAGAAATAATACAATCATTCAACAATCAAACATACACAAAAGTGCAATTAGTTACAATTAAGAAATTACAATAGAAATTTTGACTATAGTTAGTGAGAAAACTTACAGAAATATAAATTTTGAAACAGAAAAACTAAGTATAAAATTACAAATTATTTTACAAAGAAAATGAGTCTGTGGATTTTAACAACAACTGTTGTATGAATGAACACGTGACACTGAACTGAAAGAACCAAGCAAGGTAACCAAATTTCACCAGACAACCAAAAAGTCACTAACACAATGTTTCATCTATCAACAATGTTTAACTTAACACACCCGAATAAATACTATTTAAATTTGAAATGTCACTTCTATAATTAATGGATGACTGGTACTTTCTAATACATAACATTTCCAGAGTTTTCCTTCACTGTTCATCCATTTCTTTGGCTATTATTTTTATTTCATCAAAATCAAAATTACGGCCTTCATTAATGCTGTGTGCTGCTAACGCAGTGGCATTAATTTTCTTTTTTCTTATAGAATAACTGTGCTGGTAGGACCTTTCCTTTAAAAAACGACTGGTTTCTCCATAATAAACTTTGTTACATTCTTTGCACTTTATTGCATATATAATATTACGCTGTAATTCCTTTGGAATCTTCTCTTTTATATTTGAAAATAACGATTTCACTTTTCTTTTGCTATAAAATGCTAAATTAACTTGAGGTAAGTGTCTATTGAAGACTTTTTTTAATTGGTTGCGACAATCCTTCAACATATGGAAATTTAAAAAACTTTTTATCTTGAACTTCTAAGTCAGTATTGTATCATTTTCTGGCTCTTGTTGTTGTCTTAAATATTTTGACCAACAACGTTCAATCAAATTTCCTGGATAATTATTTTTCTGTAGTAACTCTTTTACCCTTTTCTTATTTTTATTTAGATAGCATGATGAACTTACTTCTACAACTTGTTTCACCATATTTTACTCACTAACTCACCATACTTACTCACTAACTGAAGAAAGAGACATAGAGAAATCAAAAGAACACACTTACAGTCTCTAATTTTCGGTTTGAACCGTCTTCAGGAGAGATAAGAGAGGGAAACCAAGCGCACTGGTTCAGAGACGGTTGGAGACCAACAGTGTTGACGCATGCGCACCCGGTCACAGAAAATAAGGTAGACAGGAATAAATTTATAATTACATTAAATTAGTGGAATATGAAAACAATAAATAAATAAATAAAAGAAAAATTGAAAAAATTGAGGGACGAACAGAGAAATTGATACATAAATAAAAGTATGGACTAAGCTATGATAGAATAAAATAAAACTGAGAATACAAATAATAATTATAATAATAAATGAAATAATTTAAAAAAAATGATGATAAAATACGAGTATGAAAGGCAAGGAACTTTTAAACATTATTGCTTTTGATTGAGGCCAGGTGCACTGAGCGCACTTAATAGCCAAATATGGGCTTCTTCGGAGGCTCGTAGTGTGAGATCTTTGCAGTCAGGGGGGATTTGTCGCAGAATCTGTAACCTGTAGCACTCATTAAAAGGGAGACCGTGGCTATTGGCATGTATGGCAATGGGAAGATGGGAGCGGCTATTGACTGAAGCTCTGTAATTGTTCTTACGGAGACTAAGCTTGGTGGATGCTTGGCCTACGTAGGACGAATCACACTTGGTACACTCAAAACGATACACACAGTTTTTGGAGGTACACGAGCAGTCAGTTGCAACCGGATAGAGGGTGTTATGGGGGGGAGCTGTGGAGTGTGGTTGGGGGTTGATAATGGGACACGTGAGGCAACCTCCACGTCCGCACAGTTGCGCTCCCGAGGGCAAACTGTTTGCCCTCGTGGGGGTTAGCTTCCTGTGCGAAAGAAAATTTGGGAGGACGTCCGTAGGATAGGCGTGGCGGATTAGGAAAGGTTCTGGAGGTGGCGGGGAAGAGGATATGATCGGGAAAAGTTCTTTAATGATGGTACCCAGTCTGTGGATACCTGGGAAGTATGTGGTTATAAGGTACGGAGACCCAGATGGAAAGGAAGAGGAGGTTGATGTAGGATTTTGTGGGGTTGTGGCAGGAACGAGTCTTCTTGTTAGGAAGGGGAGAGGGTAACCTCGCTCTACAAATTTACTTTTTAGGCTATTGATATGGAGCTGTTTATCTTGTAGTCTGTTACAAATCCGGTGAATTCGTATGGAGAGGGATCTAGGAATGGATTTCTTAATATGGGGAGGGTGGCAGCTATTGAAGTGTAGATATAAGTGGGGATTAGAGGGTTTAGAATGGACGGAAGTAATGAGAGAACTATTGTTGAGGGTGATATCGACATCAAGAAAGGTAGTGGATCTGCTGGAAATGTTATGGGTAAAGGAGATGGAGGAGCAAAAAGATTTGAAGTTGTCGATGAAGACTTCTAACTCAGAAATGCCATGGGTCCAGATAAAGAAGATGTCATCGATGAAGCGGGTGTAGAGTGAGGGAAGAAGGTGGCAGGTTTGGAAGAAACTATTTTCAAGGTGAGCCATGAACAGATTGGCGAAGGAGGGAGCCATTATCATTCCCATGGCCGTTCCTTTGATTTGCAGGTAAAAGTCTTCATCGAACTTGAAAGTATTGTGAAAGTATTGCCGCGCATGCGTCAAAACTGTTGGTCTCCAACCGTCTCTGAACCAGTGCGCTTGGTTTTTTAAGTCTGATAAATTTCATTAGTATAATTTTTAAAGAAAAATTTTTTAACTTACAGAAAACAAATCTAACAAGTAGGAGAGTAAGATCTATAAACAATTAAGTTTTCCTTTTTCTTGAATATAAAGGTCTTTTTAATGTTTGAAATTATTGATATTTCTCCATCAGTTCCTATTTCAGGCTCATCCTGAATGTTCATCCTGAGTTGTTCGGGACGTGCTCCATAATCCTTCATTATATGTATGGTATGACATTAGCATAGTTAATTTTTTTTGCATTATAAATCTATATAAATAAAATTATGATTTTGTCTGTACATTGCTTAGAACTGACTCAATTCAAGTTTTCTTTACGTTTCATACATTGGAGAAACCGAATCCACCCTTAGAAAAATTTCTGTCGGTTTGTCTGTTTGTCGGTTTGTCTGTTTGTCCGCAAAACTTTGTCACAAGTAAACTCAGCTACCATAAGACATATAAAGCTGAAACTTTTACAGTAGATTTGCGTAGGTCTAACTTAAAATATAGGCTCTGAATTATTTGGAAATTCAACGTAGAAGTGAAGTTATGGTCGTTTAAAGCAAAAACATTTGTCACAAGTAAACTCAGCCACCATAAGACATGGTGAGCTGAAACTTTGACACTGGATTTGTGTATGCCTAACTTAAAATATGGGCTCTAAATAGATTCATAATTAAGTACAGAAACGAAGTTATAGGGCTTTAAGCGTATTTTCCTAACTTCACAGACAAGTTTGTTTTGAAAATACACAGGTGAAGCAAGTAGGTATTGTTAGTTGATTTTAATTTCATTGGAGCATATGGATATATTGTGTATTTGACATCTTTGAAAAAGTGTTTCCCAGAGTTGAGGATGTACTATCTATTACGAATAAATAGTTTTGTAAACGAGCAATTCTCAACTCTTAATACGGACAGGCAGGAAAAATCAACAAACAAGGTCTTACGCTATATCATACCGAGGAAAGACCTTACAAGTCAGTAAAGAGATTGGATTAGTGATGAAGAAGCGGTTCATTATCTAATTGAATTTCTTGACTCTGAATTTATTTCTCCTGGACTGCCTGCTCATGAGTAAAAACTTAAAGTAGGAGAACCAATCATGCTGCAATTTAGTAGCAGTAACAAATTTCATGTTACGAAACATGAGTGCCCCAAAACTGTGGAACGGGACACGACTCTGAGTTCGTGCTCTACACAGATATGCCATAGAGGCGTACATAATGACTGGATGTGGTATTGGGGAGTCTGTGTGTATACCACACATACCATTGATTCCGAGCCACTGTCTGTTTACGTTGAAATGATTGCAAAGTCCGGTCAGAGTCTATTTCGCAATGACGTTAACTAAGTTAAGTTAACTCGCAAAGGGAGACTTCATCTAACGCAGGAATACAAGGTAGTGAAACCAAGTTTTTCTCACATGGTCAAATGTAGTTTACTTGCTCAAGGGTCAGAGGTTTCAATTCTTTCTTCTACCATGAACCTGAAGGACAGACAGCTAATGTAGTGTATTTAGAGGCATTTGTTTAACACTGTAGTAATAATGGTATTTTCTACTGTTCTATAATTTCTAATGACATTTTGGAATATCAAAAATGACGGAACTTCTGATTCCGTCAAAAACGGGTACGTTTGCTGTGTATTATATATAACTGTAAACTTTTTTTTAATTTAATATTTGCTTAATAAATACACTGGTAATAATGTAAGGTACGGGACCAGAGTAGCGCAGTGGCTTGCGTGATCGCCGATGACAGTAGTGCAAATGTATTATAAATAAATGTAACAAACAAATATTTTTTTGAATTTAAAATGTGGATAATAAAAAAATGGTAATAAAGTAAAGGGATCTAGCCAGGGTAGCCAGTAGCTTGCTTGCTCGCCGATGACAGTAGTGCAAATGTATTATAAATAAATACAACAAAAATATTTTTTTTTAATTTAATATTTGCGTAATATAAACACTGGTAATAAAGTAAGGTATGGAACCAGAGTAGCCTAGTGGCTTGCGTGCTAGCTTTTGACTGGAAGCACGTTAATTAGAACTAACTCAGTTCAAGTTTTCTTTACTTTTCATACTTCAGAGTAGCCACATGTACCCTTAGAATAATTTCTGTCTGTCGTTTTGTCCACAAAATATTGCCACCATAAGACATATAAAGCTGAAACATTGATTGTATATTTGTGTATGTCTAACTTAAAATCTAATCTTTGTATACAGAGGCATTTGTTTAGCACTGTACTAATAATGGTATTTTCTACTATTCTATAACTTCTAATTGTAGTATTAGTATAATACTATAATTGATATTTTGGAATACCAAGTATAATAGAATTTTTGATTCCGTCAAATACGGGTACGTTTGCTAGTGATGAATAAACTGTTAAGCAAAAAAAATAGTATTATTTATTAATCTAATTTATTTAAAAATTTTCCTTATTTGTATATTTTTTCACAAATGAATTGTTGCTTTCAGCTAATTCTTCATTTAAGCCTAAGTTAATTTCATTTTTGAAAAGAAATAGTGGAATGGAAAATTGTTTAGTATGGAAGATATGCAGTGGCGGTTTAATGAAAGAACTGACTCAACCTTGTGAACAGAAAGCACACGGCGCGTTTGTTATCAGTCATTTTTCACTGATTACATTTTGATATGGTGAAAACATACTGAGCCCACATTGTAGAAAACATTGAGCAAACAAAAATTATAATTCGGAGGGAGAATGATAATACCTCTATATATAATACAAAAATTATTAAATTCTAGTTTTTCAAGACAATGATTTGATTATAATAATAATTTGATAATAAAGTTCACCATTCAATGTCACAAAAGAAATAAATTACATTTCCTCTTTGTTTAATCATTAACGAAAATTTCCTGGCCTTCGTTCACGAAATTTTTGATATACACCTACTCTAAAACAGTCAGAAGCATTAAAAAAAATGATCAAAAAGCGATTCAGGAACCTCAAAACCTGTAAATTTGTCAAAATTTCAAAACTGACTTTTTCCATCATCATTACACTTAAAAAAGTAAATGTGACAACTTTATTACGACTTCAAGTAGTGAACTATAGTTCATTAACGTTTAGTACGGTAAAATATATATAGTACCAACACTTATGGTATTCTTATTACAAGTAAGAAATAGTAATCATGAAAAAATTCAAATCTGAGATTTTAAATTTTCGTGATTACAAAATGTATAAAATAGTAGTGTGATTACACATATAGAAGTACCCTGAGGCCATTTTTGATATTATTTTTGAATTTGGAATTTGTATGACTGTTATCTACAGCATGAAGTTTTTTATTACGAGGCTTCAGAAATTTCCTTTGTCAGAGTCACAAATAGAACACAGTTTATGACTCTGATGAGGACTTTTAATAGTGAAAAGATCTTAGCCCCGCTTTAAAATTTCAAATTATGGTTTATATGTTCCTTTTTTTTTATTTAAATATCCATATCGTTTTTTATAATCTGAAATATGATTTATGTGTTGTCATATATTAGTATTTTATAAACACTAATACAAAATGTTTATTCATACACATAAGTCTTATTAGAAAATTAAAACTCTCTAACTTCTTTATTAGAGAGTTTTAATAGTCTCTAATAATATAAAACTAATATATTATTAGTTTTATATAAAGTATTTATAAAACATGATAACAAGAGAGTAATGTGATTTCTAACGTTTACTGTATATTTATCCTAATAACGTAATCTAATTTATGCCATCAAATGTAAAGACTGTGACAAGTGTTTCTATGGAGAAACAAGTCGTTTTCTAAAAGAAAGGTTTTATAAACATTGTTATTCAATTATCACAAATAAGAATAACTCAACTGCCTTAGCTTGGCATGCCATAAACGAAGGTCACACCGCACATTTGATTTTGAAGATATAATTGTAATATATAAAGAAAAAGGGGAATAAATGTTACATACTGAAACCACAATTAATAATAGAAGTGATATTATTAAGTAGACGATATTTAATCTGGGGTATTATGCTGAGTTATAGTGAAATTTGATTTCCTTAGTTCCTGTTGTGACCTTCGTCTGAACAGTGTTGTGGTTTAATTGTAATATAATTTAATTATTCTAAGCAAAGGCATTGACCAGTCAAGACTGTTAGTTCATTTATTAATTTAATTTTCTAATTCAAAAAAAATTTTGCTTCGGTGAGTTATTTTATTTAACTACGGAATACTTCTACTTGTAATATTCCACAAGCTATAATAATCCATTTTCATATTGTTTATTTGTTGATTTTTATATATGATTTCTTATTATCTTTTGCTTGTAGGTTTATGAAAAAGTTTTTTTCATAAATCCGAATTAAAATTGGAATTAAATAAAACTGAAACGTTGGCACAGAAAGTTTGATTTTGAACCTAGAAAATTGAACGAAATCTGATTACAAACTACACCAACTTTCCATAGAAGAACACACACAGAGACCGAATATTTGCACTTGGTGATATCACATAATGAAAATTCTACATTGGGAGCCCTAAAATTTGCCTAACTCAAATTTATTTAAAGTAGGGATCTTTAACGACGTACCTGTCAACGTACAGGCTCGGGATCGATCCTTAACGTCCTCTCTGAGGGACAACGTGCTCTGATTTATTTACCTTCCATGTGAATAAATCGAGGGCCAGAATTTGTATTGAACCCCTGATCTACCAGTCTAGATCTACTAGCCTGATCTACCACTGGACTAACCTGACCCCTTTGCATAATATTCATTTCAACCAAATAGTTATGCATGTTGTGAACATTTTTTAATTAAAAACGCACTCCATAATAGAGGTGATGAAACCCTTTTATCAATAAGAGCTGTAACTTGCTTTGATGACTCCAAGAAGCTTTAATATTCATTATTTATAAATGTTGCTATAATTGTTCAGGTATGTTGCATAAATATTGTAAGTAATATGCTATTCTTTTAAAAATTAAATAATCCATAAAATCTTAATAATTTTTATTAATATAGTAGGCCAATTTAAAGCCTAATTTAAATAAATAGGTTTAAATAAGAATTAAAGAAGAATATACAATCTTACGTCGTAAATCTCTTATCAATATTACTTTCATCTTCACAGAGTGTTTTCAATAAACTTATTATTTTTGCTGGGTTATCACACATTTATACTTAACTGTCGATTTTTAGTCAATAAAACTGTTCAATTTATTAAAAAGAATCTGAAAAGATTGAAGTAATTGCGAAGCTGGTCAAGTGGGCAAGAGATTGATTGACTACATTCTTGTTCAATTTTTACAAACAACCTCTGTACTACTAACAATAATATTAGGTTTAAATACGTTACATTATTGAAAGAAGTTAACTTCAAGTTAAAATTAAATTCAATATTATATTAGCCTTGATTGGGCAAACTAAAACAGCGTCTGGAGTGAAAAAAAATTAACAAGCAGACGCCTCGTTTCATTATAGGATGATTATACTCAGCTTGTTTTTTTTTTTTACAGGAAAGTAGGTTCTATGAGATATTTAGAATAGTTTACGCTAATTGTCATTTCAGCGTAAAATAAATTGCTGAGTACCATAAACGATTATAGAGTACACGTAGCTTATTGGTATTACCTCGTGCAGATGACATATATTTGCAGAAATTCAGAGAAATAACCAATGATTCCTATTTTCTCTATTACCGAATAGAGTTAGCTAAACACATAAACAAGCAAATAAATGTTCACATTTACTTTACTTAATTTTCCAACAGCTGTTATACAGAGTAAAATTGTTAGCTTGTAATAAATTAGAAAAATAAAAGCATGTATTTAATTTCCGTTAAGATAGAACTGAAAGGAAGATGTTTGTGAAAGGAAAAAAGCTCAGGTCAAAGTTAGATACAACTTGTTTAGAAACAAATAAAGTAAAGATTAGTTTTTTCCCCGCTTCCATTATTTCTAATCCTAATTATTGTATTATTACTTTGAAAAAGTCTTTTGGACGCATTTTAAGTTGATAGTTAAAGCTTATATATGACTATATAGTCTATGTAGTCATGTTTATGTATGTGGTATATATATAACAAATTCAATAATATATCAACCGTTTGATAGAGTAGTTTTATTATGTAATCGGGATTTGTTCAATTTTCTAAGTTCAAATCAAACTCTCAATGTCGACATTTCGGTTTTATTATGAAACCCTTTTCATCTGATTAACCTAAGGGCAGTGCAACAAAATCACCCTAAAATATCTAAATCAATGTAAAAAACTCCGACAAGCATACTAGTTTATCCATAATTCCAGGATGAATATTCAGTTTTTATAGCTCTGCGGTAATTAAAATTTCAGGAATTTTTTTAATAATTTTTTTGCTCTTTTTTGCGCAAAACTTAATTGTTCTTTAATAAGCCGTTTGGCGTCAAAAATTTTTTCCAAAAACATAAAATGTACCATAACACTCCTTTAATTAGTGTAATATATAAAAAAAAATTCCTCAACTCATCCTCCATATAATGCTTTATTTGTGAGTGTAATTTCGTTTTCATCCGTTAAACGGTATGGCTTGCATCCTCTTCACAAGCTTTCAGATTGAATCATAAGTCAAAATTTTTACATTTTATTAAATAAAATATAGTACTTATATAGTAATATTGTTATGGGAATTTATTTATTGAGAAAATTACATCTTATAAAACATATTCAAAAATAATAGTTAAATTTTAGTAAGTAGTCTTAGATATCCTCTTAGAAATGGCAAGCATTTATGACTTGGTAAGTCAGGTTGTTTGTTTATTATTTTGAGTTTGAGTAATGGATGTTCACAAAGCGTTGTAACGGCACATATTGTTTATGTGCCGTTAAAACAAAAAAAAAACCTGACAAAAAAAGCAGGGGTTTAGTATAGTTTAGTAAACTATAGTTTAGTTTAGTATAAAAGCTGAAACCTCAGAGGTTTATACTATTATTCTTTTCGTGTTTGAAAGAATATTTATGCATGTTAAATTGTAGAGTCTGAACTTTTCAGGTTTTAGTTAATACAGAAACATTTTAATTGTGCATTACTTTTTACAATTGTTATGGTTAAGTTACCTGTTGATAAAAAAGAACTGGCGGGTTGGGGTATTTGAAGTTTAGATGGAATCATTGCAAAGAAACGAGTCTGATAAGAGCCTACGCTAAACTGAGCTGAAAAGGGAATAAATAGCAGCGGAGTGGGGCATGTACACATTAAAGCTCTAACCACGGAAACTAGGCGCAAATTCCTATTCGAACAGAGCGCTCCCTCAGAACTGACCGTCTCATTCCATCTACTTTGCCAACAGTTTCCTCATTTCCCAATCATTTTTTTTGCCTTAATTAATCAAAAGAAATTAAAAACCTTCCAGCTAAATAAACATAGAATTGAATAATCTTATTTGATGAGCCATTTACCTACGACTTAGTGAATTGGAATATTGACTGTCCGAAATCGGGTTCACTATGTATAAAATCATTATTCTTTTCACTCAAATATCTTAAGATGTTTGGGCTTTTTAAGCAATAGTTAAAGTGAAATAACTATGTTTAGTGGATCTACAAACTCATTTAAAAAAAGTAGATCATTACTGGTAGAAGTAAGTATAGGTATATATAATCAAGGTCATCTACTATTTCTATCTGTTGTTGATTGCAAAGTTACAAAGTATTCTAAAAGTTTTCAGTTTAACAGTATTCATAATATTTGTATTATACGAGATGTGACTATAAGGTTACAAGACTGATGCTTCTACAGACAAATTGAAGATGCGCTTACATTACATAACCATTTGATTGCCACCTCTCTCATGTCCACAAACATGTTTTTTTGGCTGTTGTTTTTGATTGTATAAGTATATTGTTCTGTTTAGATCAATAAAACAGAATAATAAAATAAAACAGAAAAATGATATACTTTTCGATAGAGCCACTAATTATAGCGAGACTTCATATAATACCTTGATAATTTCTTTCTGAAACTTATTTTTTATTAAAAAAAAAGTAGTTTTTAATAAATGTTGTTATATCAGCGGGGGTTTTTGAGTGGTACAAGTGTTTCCAATCTGACTAAAAAGACATAGAAGATAAACACTCCCTGGAGACCTTAAAGCATAAAAACGGATAAACATGTTGAACAAATCTGTTTTGACCAGAAAAAAAAATTGACAAGTCAAAATTGTTAGTTTGTTTATTAAATTTAATAAATAAAAAAAATTTATTTAATAAAATTTAATAAATAAATTAAATTCTAATTAAAAAAAAGCTTTCTTCTGTGTGTTATTTTATTTATTTCTGAAATACTTCTTGTAATATTTCAAAAGCTGTGGTAATCCATTTTCATATTGTTTATTTGTTGATGTTTATATATGACTAGCAAATGTACCCGTCTTTGACAGAATCAAAAATTCTATTATTCTTGGTATTCCAAAATATCAATTATAGTATTATACTAATACTATAATTAGAAATTATAGAATAGTAGAAAACACCATTATTAGTACAGTGTTAAACAAATGCCTCTGTATACACTACATTAGCTGTCTGCCCTTCAGGTTCATGGAAGAACAATCAGTTGAAACCTCTGACTATTGAGCAAGTAAACTACAGTTGACCATGTGAGAAAAACTTGGTTTCGCTAACTTGAATTCCTGCGTTAGATAAAGTCTCCCTTTGCGACTTAGTTAACGTCATTGCGAAATAGACTCTGAGGGGACCTTGCAATCATTTGAATGGAAACAGACAGTGGCTCGGAATCAATGGTATGCGTGGTATACACACAGACTCCCCAATACCACATCCAGTCATTATGTCCGCCTCTATGGCATATCTGTGTAGAGCACGAACTCAGAGTCGTGTCCCGTTGCACAGTTTTTGGGTCACTCATGTTTCGTAACATCAAATTTGTTAATGCTATAAATTGCAGCATCATTAGTGCTCCTACTTTAAGTTTTTACTCATGAGCAGGCAGTCCAGGAGAAATAAATTCAAAGTCAAGAAATTCAATTAGATAATAAACTGCTTCTTCATCACTAATCCTTTCTCTTTACTGACTTGTAAGTTCTTTCCTCGGCTTCATATAGCGTAAGAACTTTGTTGATTTCTCATGCCTGTTCATATTAAGAGTTGAGAATTGCTCGTTTACAAAACTATTTATTCGTATTAGATAGTACATCCTCAACTCTGGGAAACTCTGGTACCTTTTCAAAAATGTCAAATATGCTCAATTGAAATTAAAATCAACTAACAATACCTACTTGCCACACCTGTGTATTTTCAAAACAAACTTGTCTGTGAAGTTAGGAAAATACAGCTAAAAGCCCCACAACTTCGCTTCTGTACTGAATTAATAATCTATTTAGAGCCCATATTTTAAGTTAGGCACACACAAATCCAGTGTCAATGTTTCAGCTCGCTATGTCTTATGGTGGCTGAGTTTACTTGTGACAAACATTTTTGCGTTAAACGTCCATAACTTCACTTCTACGTTGAATTTCCAATCAATTCATAGCCTATATTTTAAGTTGGACCTACACAAATCTACTGTAAAAGTTTCAGCTTTATATGTCTTATGGTAGCTGAGTTTAGCTGTGACAAAGTTTTGCGGACAAACAGACAAACCGACAAACCGACAAACAGACAAACCGACAGAAATTTTTCTAAGGATGGATTCGGTTTCTCCAATGTATGAAACGTAAAGAAAACTTGAAATGAGTCAGTTCTAAGCAATGTAAGGACAAAATCATTATTTTATTTATAAAGACTAGCAGACGTGCCTGTCGTTGACGGGTAATTTTACAGAAATTTACAGATGATACGTGGTATTCCAAAATATTATTAGAAATTAAAGAATAGTAGAAAATATCATTATAAGTAGAGTCCATAACTATCATTAGATCTGGAGTTTCTTTTACGATTTACAGATATATATACTGAGCTCAAATTTGATTTTATTCTAGACATACTTCTAGACATTTAGTACGCGGGCAAGTAGGACTCACATTTTTGAAGTGAGCAAATTATGATAAACTGAAACGAAATTAAAATCAACTAACAATGCCTACTTGCTACTGTATCACGCACCTAAAAATGCCTGTATATCTATATAGGTTTTGTCTGTAAATTGCTTTGAACTGACTCATTTCAAGTTATCTTTACGTTTTATACATTAGAGAAACAAAATTAAAATATATTTATTTTAAAAATATAAAGGTATTTTTAGGCATCTGGTACTGTAGCAAGTTGGTATTGTTAGTTGATATACCTGTGTAGCTAGCCAAACACAGCTTAAAGGCTCTAACTTCACTTCCAAGTTGAATTTCCAATCCATTCAAATTTTAACTTTTATGTTAGACATATAGAAATCTACTGTCAAAGTTTCAGCTGGCTATGACTTATAGGTGGATGAGTTTGCTTGTAACAAAATATTCGGAAAAACAAACTGACAGACATTTTCCTAAGGGTAGATTCGATTTCTCTAATGTATAACACGTAAAGATAACTTGAAATGAGTCAGTTCTAAGCAATGTACATATATAACCTTTCTTTTATTTACATAAATTTCTTATTATACTTTGATTGTAGGTCTATGAAAAAAGTTTTAAAATAAAGCCGTAACGTCAGCAATGAGAGTTTGATAGACATATAATAGACGCCTTTTTTTTTGTACCGCAAACTTGCTAATCTCAGATCTATTTGCTCACATATCTCTCCTCCAAAGCCTCTCTATACTACTGCTAGGTGTATGGTTCGATGGGGATTTTTTAGCTGTCTTACCTGCCACGTTATCAATCCTGTTCCTTCCTTTACTTCCTTCCTTAGCAGTCACACCTACCGTATTTCTCATAAAACCTCCTACGAGTACTTCTTCTAACTGCGTTTACCAATTTTCTACACCCAATGATGCTTTTGGTGTAGATTTAGCTTACACTAAGCTACGCTTGTATATGAATAATCACAGATATTCCATTGCTTTCAACGGAGTAACTTTTCCATTATAATTCATGCCAGTTTATGCCAGTATTAACATACTGTCTACGTTATTACTATTAGAAAAAAACTATGTTAAAATCAAGTTTACTCGCAAGCCTAGGGAGAGGGTCTAATGACTTATGATACGGTAAAACTATAGCATTTGACAATGAACGGCTCAAAATGGAGAGATTTTTTTAGCACTTTTTAAAGCTAAATCGATATAAGAGGAGGGATATTTTAATGAACGTGTTCCTTGAAGTTTTCAGTGTTTAAATATACTAAGAAAGAACAAACACAACTCACTTCTGTCTTTTAACCCAATATCGTTGTCAGGAGTAGAAGTGACCTCAAAAGATTTGTGATTGCCTGACAGTTAGCCAGATTTCTTATATTCTGAAAGTGAATATAAAAGTGAGAAGGACCAGGTTAGCTCAGTGGTTAACGTACTCGCCTCTGAACTGGTAGGTCCAGGGTTTGATACCTACCTGGCCCTCGATTTATTCACACAGTAGGTGAATAAATCTGAGTACATCGTCCCTCGGAGAGGACGTTAAGCGGTCGGTCCCGAGCCTATAAGATTCAGGTACTCATTAAAGATCCCTACTCTAAATACACTTGAGTTAGGCAAAATTTAGGACTCCCAATGTAGAATCACAGATCAAAGAGAAAGACCGTAAAGGGTTTTTACCCGCTAGGGAATCGGTTTAAACAATAAAAAATATATATGTATATAAATGTGAAGGAAAAGTGAGAGAAAATATAAAATTTAAGTGGATAATTTATTTTTATATGTTCTTTTTGTGTAAATTAACGTGTTCTCTAAGTAGACAGATATATATATATATATATATATATATATATCAAACGATTTAGAGGAAAGATTTAGAAACAATACATAACTCGCTACAATATTTCGACTTCTTCGTCATCAATAGAAGGAGAAGAAGAAGATGAGTTATCCTCTGCTGGTAAACAGCAACTAGCCTTGCAACTAAATATCTGCTGCTTTGGAAGTTTTTAGATTAACACAGTCATTAATATCAGGGATTTGTTTAAGGACCTGGACACAGAAGCAATCATTAAATTCGAGTCCAAGGGCGTTTGCATGGATGGCGATAGCTAGGTTTCTCCGCTGAACAACGGACAACCTGTAACCACCATCCATATGGAGATTGAGCTTAGTGGAAGCCAAACAACTATTGGAAACAAACAACGAAGTTTGAGTAGCTGAAGCTAACTGAGTGGTAGGCCGAATGCAAACGAACACGCACGCACTCTGCCGGCTGCCCTAGGTAAGCTACCAACTACAGAGAGAAAAATAACTAAAAAGGACAAATAAAAGCAAATAAAAATAACAGAAGGAGAAGAATAGTAAATGAAGCAATAAACAATTTAAAAAAAAATAAAAAAATAATTTAAAAAAAAAATAAAAAAAAAATAATTAAATTAACGGTACAAGTTGAGGCCAGGAGGAGAGCGAGCTTTGAGAAGACAGATAATTGCCTCCTCTGAAGCTCTTAAAGTAACCCGAGAAGACTGAACAGGGATATGATTAAGGACTTGGACCCGGAAGCAGTGATTAAAATCCAGTCCATGGGAATTAGAGTGGATAGCATATCTATATATAGCACTATATATATAGTTCAATGTACATAAAGAAACGTAGAGAAATTAAAAACACACACTTACAGGTTCAACCGAAAATTAGAGACTGTAATTGTGTGTTTTTAATTTCTCTACGTTTCTTTATGTACATTGAACTGTATTTGTCCATTTCGGATCGTATTTTCATCAAAAAAGTATATATATATATATATATATATATATATATATATATATCCCACAGTAAACCACAGATAAAGAGTAATGGGACGAACACATTTACAGTCTGTAATTTTCTGTTGAAACGTCCTCAGCAGAGTAGAGATAGGGACACCAATCGCACTTGCGAAGCAATGGTTGGAGACCAACAGTGTAGTCACACGCGCGCCCGGTTCAAGTCAAGTAAGAAAAATAAACTCACAAGAAGTGAAACTGAAGAAAATAACGTAATATAAAAAAATAAAAACTTCAATAATAATAATAGTAATGAAGAATATTAAGAAGAAAATTATTATTATTAGTATTTCTAAATGATATATAATCACGACAATTTTTTTTAAAGTTTCAGTTGTTTTCATCTACATAATGAATAAAATTTGAATAGTTCTTATAGGATATTAAAAATAGTTTCCTACATACAGTTTGATAAAATTTAACACAAATTATTGAAATAAATATCCGGATATATTTTGTATTTCAAATCTTTATCTAAAATTCATATGTAATATAAACTTTATTTAAATAATATTTATCTAAAGGCCTTTTTTACGAAAAATCATCTAACATTAAAATTGTTGAATAGCACTTATATTCTATAAAAATTGATTGAGGGGTGGTTTACTTAAACTTAAAAGATTTAGATTCATAAAAAATTGATTAGGTTATCAGAATTAATAATAAACATTTAGGTGCTTTTTAGTATTCATTAATAAAATTAACTTAAACTTATTATAAAAGAATTATTCTTTCCATTCTAGCAAGAAAAGTCTATATTCATCCATATTTTTTGTAATTCTTATATAAAATAAAAAAAATTTTGCTCCGTGTTCCGTGAGTAGACAGTTTTGTGGATGCTGTTCTGCATAATAATGCAAGGTCGGAGGTAAGTTATAAAAAGAGAACTGAGAGGGGAATGTAATTTCCTGCTTTAACAGATTTGGCGTCCTACCAATCAACAATTCGTTAATCAGTAGATTAGCAAGGAAATGATCAAAATACAAACATTCTTGTACTTCAATGAAGTAAAGCAAAAAAAGTGTAACATACAGACATAGTAGAACATAACTTCAAAACATTATATTCAAAAGCAGAGATTAAATGGTTGTATGGCCAAATTTTTATAGGAGAGGAGAACATGATGTGCTGCACATTAAAAGGTTATTTTAACCGAGGTTTATATATACAATCGTTTATCACGACCAAGTGGTATGCGATTATACAGAACCTTACCCAAACTAACCATAATATATTATTTCCTGTTTTAACAAATACATTATTTAATATAGTTAGAATTAATCAAATGGGATAATTACATCCACAGAAATATTTATACTATCTAAAATCAAATGCAATTCGTAATTGAAGTATAAATACTAATTTAGGTTACAGAAACACCAAACACTTTCCGTGACGCCTGACATACCTAACAAATACATTAAATCGGTAATAAATATCATGTCATGTAATATATCACTCTCATAAAAAAATCTCTTAACACAACTTATTCATACAAATTTCATAAAATTAAAATTATCTTTAAATTGTTTTTCATGAGTCAATTCAAACTTCTTAAATTGTCAATTTTTAATTCTTTTTTCCCAATCCAATTAATATTACTTATATTATTAATATTAATTCTAAGTAAATAACCTATTTTAAGTATCAGACTAATGTATATATCTATTTATATAGTTGCAGTTTGCTTCTCAACGCCAGTACTTTGTACTCTTCTTCTTGGTGACGACGGATGTCTAAATATCGAAGTGAGTTTCTGTAGTGACTTTCCCTGTTTCTTTCTTGTTAAATATGTTAAAGTATATATATATATATATATATATATATATATATATGTGTGTGTGTGTGTGGTGTGTGTGTGTGTGTGTGTGTTTCATTAAATTCCTTGCTTCTTTTTAATCTGGTCCTTTTTTTGCAAAGTTTTTATAATTTTCTAATATTATTCCTCAATCTTTTAGGTAAAATGTACACCTATTCACGGAATGTTTTACTCTTTAGGTTACTTACACTCATTCCGACATCTCGATCAACTCTAATCATTTTCAAAGATAATTAATACTATAACAATTTTTTAAAATTATCGAAAGATCAAAAAAAATTATTAAACACCAACTAAACTGATAATATACATTAAGCTCATATTGAATTCTTTCACTATGTACAATGTCAACATAACCTTGACTTTAACAAGTTTCCTTCACACTGCTTAATTACACTACCTTAATATAATTTCCTAACTTCTCTTGTAGACTTCTGGTTTTAGTCAAGTGTGTAATTTTAAAATTCTTGCAAAGCAGGTGGCTTAATCGTTGAGGTCCGGTTTCTTCTCCTTTATACATAAAGATTCTATTATGTGTAGCCTCCTGTAGTCATTTTCTTGATACAACACTTCAATATTATCTGTTAATGTTTTTCGGTTTAATTTGACATTATGGATGTTTGATGTGTGGATTTTAGATGCTCCAGCAGCTAGGTGCATCGTAAATCTAATATTCTTGAAGTGTTGACTGTTGACATGTTGACATGTTGACATATAGTTTAGATACAACAACGAATTCCTTGTTTAGGAAGATAGAGAAACTTATAAAGAAGCAAGTTTCTGCCAACTATGGTTAGGTTTTTAATAATATGTGCTTAAAAGAAGGACTGCTACCAAAATTCATATATATATATATATATATATATATATATATATATATTATATATATATTGTAAACAGGAAAACGATCCAAAATGAAAACAAACATTTCACGATGAATCAAAAACACAGAACTAAGGAACAAAACACACTTACTGTCACTAATTTTCGGTTGAACCGTCATCAGGAGAGTTGAGATAGGGACACCAAGCGTACTTGTGGAGCGACTCGGTCGCTTCTTGTGTCGCTTCTCGGTTCTGTGTTTGTGATTCATCGTGAAATATATATATATATTTGTAAAAGTTGGAAGCAGTCCTTTATTTAAACATATATTATTAAATATCGCCCCATATTTGGCTTGTATGAAAATTTAGTTTTAATGAAGAGACGAGGAAGGAATTTTGGAAACTGGAGAAATTGTGTAAAAAACAGATACAAGCCAAATATGGGGCGTTATTTAACAATATAAATATATATATAGGTGTGTTCTCTAATCGGGGTTCGGTCAATTTTCCAGGATAAAAAAAATTAATTAATTTTTTATCCTGGAAAATTGACCGAACCCCGATTAGAGAACACACCTATTATATCAAACGGTCGATATATTATTGAATCTGTTATATATATATATAAGAAATTGTCACAATAACACGTGATATAAATATTCAGGTAACCAAAATTTGCGGGGAACCATTTTTAGAAGAAATGAAATATATTTACAAAGTTTCAACCTCTCTAATGTATCCAAAAAAGTTAATTGATAACGTTATGAAAAAAGCCAAACAATCTTTGATGTCATCTGAAAGGGAGGAACGCTCGCTTTTAAAGAAGGAATTTGCTAGTAATTCCCTACAGCCCATGTTTAAAAGACATACCACATTTTTTGAAGAAGCTAGATATCTCAGTTAAATTTAGTAGTGGTGGTAATTTGTCAAATAGACTTGTCCATAACTTTAAAAGAAGCCGAAAAAACTGTTGTATATACAGAATTCCTTGCAAGGATTACGAGTAGCTTACATTGGACAGACAGGAAAAGGAATTGACACAAGGATTAAGCAACATCAGTATTATGTTAGAAGACAAGACGATAAAAGTTCCTTGTTCCTACACATTAGAGACAAAAATCACTTAATTAATTGGGAAGAAGCAAAGGAGTTGGTATTTACGTCATGTGAAAGAAGAAGAAACATTGCTGAAAGCGCCCTCATAAAAGGCTTTTCTAAAAGCTTAGTCAACACTAGTCCAGGCCTTTTTAAATTAGATGAATTTCTAATTGAAGGAATCGTTCAACAAATCAAGACTATTTCGACTGTAATAGGGAAAAATACTGTCAATGATGCCAATCTTAATCCAACTTTAAATCAAAATTCATAACTGCCTACAACTTGTATTCACTTGCTATCTGACGACGTTAAAACGAAAGGCCTCAGAGCGACTATCTTCATTCATTTGTGGTGAGTTACCTATATATATATATATAAATATATATAAACACTTTTTCTTTTTCTCGGAGTTTGGTCAGGGTAAATATATGGAATCACCTTTTTGCCAACGTTTCGTCTTTATTTCAAGACATCCTCAGGGCTATAAACTAACAAAAAAAATAAACAATGGACATTTGTCATTTCTACTTTAAAAACATCATAAACAAATTGAAAAAAGAACTTACTGAAGGCTGAGTTCTGTTACATTACAACAACCGTTAACTGTCATTACATGTGCTGTTCCAAGCGACATATTATTGAAACATAATTATTTGTTTCAACAAATAGAAACAAAAGACAACAAAATAAAACAAACCTCCAATAAAAGACAAAACCACTTTATACCTTAAAAACTAAAAGCTAAAATAAGAACTCATAACACCTGTAAGTAGAAAAAACTTAAAAGAAAAACCCTCTGCGTAAGACCGCGAAGTCTCCAAGACAACGGTGCTAACTCTAGCTCACGTTGGGCGGTGTGGCTCCCGGCGTATTACGTCGTCTCCTTATTATATATATATATACTTAAAGAATTCTTTTCTATCCTGCGTGAGAGCTCTTCTGTAAGTCTCGGCGACAAACCTGCCAAACTGACTTCATTTTCAAAAAAGTCATAGAAGATTTATATGATAAGCAAAAGTATTGCATCTTTATCCACACTTTTTTTTATTGTTTAAACTGATCCTCTAGCGTGCTAGCGTTGATAACGTCAGCCGTTTACTGGTTTTTTGTTTGATCGGTAATTCTACAGATTCTACATTGGGAGTCCTAAATTTTTGCCTAACTCAAGTGCATTTCGAATAGGGATCTTTAACGAGTAGCTGACATTGTACAGTCTCGGGACCGAGGACTTAACGTCCTCTCCGAGGGACGACCTACTCAGATTTATTCACCTCCCGCGTGAATAAAACGAGGACCAGGTGGGAATCGAACCCCGGACTACCAGCACAGAGGCGAGTACATTAACCACTGAGCTAACCTGGCCCCCTCTCACACTTACATTTGAAATAAAATTTATTATTATATCTTTTGTTTACTCTTGCGAAGCCGGACTTGGTTGTCAATAACTGAACTCAGAAGTTTTTGAAAAATTAAATTTATATTGAGTCTTGGAATAAAATATATTCTGCATGTGTTTGACGATCTGTAGACAGTTCATAGGTTATTCTATTAATTTTGCATATTACTAAAATCAAGACATTTGTACACATAAATTGTTTATTAATCTGCAAATTATTAATCATCTATTGCAGGGTAAAAAGCTAAAGAAATGGTCTCCACATATAGAAATTTAATAGTATAAACAACGCGTTTTGAACACGTATTGTTCTTCAGGCATTAACTAAAAAAAAATATATACAATGTCATCAGAGAGTTATGTATAGTATAAAGTAAATGGTACAAAATAAAATTAGGATGAGAGTACATTTACTTTATACTATAGATAACTCTCTGATGACATTATATATTTTATTTTTTTAGTTAATGCCTGAAGAAGAACACTACGTGTTCGAAACGCATTGTTTATACTACTAAATTTCTATATGCGGAGACTATTTCATTAGCTTTTTACCCTACAATGAGTAAATACCACATAGTAACTTATTGAACTACTTTAGAATTAACGTCTATATTACTATATGTATTAATAATATATATTAGATTATAAAATTATTCATAATTTATTTATAATTTCAAAAATAAGTGACATTTACTAAAAGAAAACAAAAAATACAACACTCAGTTTCTGCTTCTGATGTAATTGAATGTATACATGTTATGTATCAAGATTGTTTGAATTTACAGAAATTCTTTTGAATGGGTGACATGATCGTTAATGTTAGTATAATCTATATAAACCTTTAGAAAATGAAATCATACAGTTCACATTCAATAATTACACTCTTTATAAGTAGAAAGAAACAATAAAAAAAGAAAGATTTCTTTTTGTTATTAACTTCCTTTTAGTATGAGATTTCTACTTTCTAATCTGGACATTTTTAAATTGAACAATAAAGGTTACGAAAAAGAAATGAATATTTTCCGTTATTTCAATTTTTTTAATAATTTATAAGACATGGTAAAATAAGATATTATTATTTAACTAAATTTTAAAAATTGACCAGAGAATCTCAGATATTAGAATTTATTTTATTATAACATTTCTCTTTCTAATCTGGGGTTTTTTAAATTAAGTAATAAAAATTACGAAAAAGAAATGATTATTTTCCGTTATTTCGATTTAATTTAATAAGTTATAAGAAATTGTGAAATAATATGTTATTATTTAACTAAATTTTAAAAGTTAACCAGAGAATCTGAGATATTAGAATTTATGAAGTTGAAATAACTTTAAATTATTTTAAGTGAAATGTTGTTTTTAATATTGATTTTAATTTGTCAGAAGCGGTTGTTAGGATTGTCCTCATTTAATAACTATTATTGGACGGAGAGTTCTTTACACTCAAAGAATATTGACCTGAGTGTCAACAATCTAGAATGAATAAAAATTAAAATAAATACTGAACACAAAGGCAAATATATATCAGTGAGTTTTTATGAATACAATGAATTAATTTTTTTTTTTTTTTTAGTCAGTCGTGCAGAACATTTAGTTTTCAAATAGATTTGACACCAATAAGTCTCTTTACGTCCACAAACAGTTGGTTAAAGAAGTGAACAATTCAATATTGTGGAAATAATAAAAATATTTTTTATAATTCACAAAATAATAGAACCTTGTAATAACGTTTTTAAAAATATATTAATTTAGAAATGAAAAAAAAAGAAAAGAAATGAAGTAGTTGTATTTAAAGCATGACTTTAAAGTAAGAATTTAAACAAGTTTGGATTAAACTGTTTGTGAGGTATTGAACAAGTGTTTTATTGATGTGGTAGCTTGAATGCGTCCAATGATGCTTAGCATCCGAGGCTATAATTAGAACTGCGTATTACGGCGGTTCTAAACAATTTAAATTAAAACCTTACCAGATTCTGTGTTCTGATCCATGTTGTTCCTTACAAGGTTTTAACTAAATATTCTACGTTAGATAACTTCAATATAAGTAAAAGAGAGATTAGATAAGGTTAATTAGAACGCTGTATGTGAATTGGGGGATATCTCATTGACATTACTTGTCACCATATCGATTACGTAAACAAAAATGTTATTGGAGGTGACTAATTTATTATTTTTTTTTATTCAATCTCAGAGAAAGAGGTTTACCAAAACATTTTACCTTTAATGTGAAAAACATCAATATTAATAAGAGTCATTGGATCGAGACCATTGCTCTCTTCGGAATAAGTTTTATACAGTCCACGGGAACACATGTTTCTCCAAGTGCAGCGCGTTTGTGACTGGTCGGAGACTCCAAGTTATTTATAGCTGCCAGGCAAGCAGACAATGGACTTTATAGTTCTCTGTCACGACTATTTCCCTCTCAGAAAAACGTAATTCTAACTCAGGCAATTATTTATTTTACCCTTATACCAAAATCAAATCATCTAACCCTAAATCAATATAAACATCATTTGTTTAAATCATTGAATTATCACATAAATTTTTAAATAATTCACCTTAGTATACATCATATATAGAAATCCCTACCACAAAACTGATAACTAATTCAAGATCCAAAATTGATTACGTAAATGAAAACAATGAATCCATTGTTTTATATATTCCGTAACTAATGTCTACGAACTTCGCATTATTCTTCCACTAAAAATAGTACATCGCAATAAGGAAACTTGATTCTCAAAGAAATTCAATATTCAATTTCTAATTAGATTACTATATTAATTGTCACACTTGCTAATCGTACTGTTATAAAGGTAACAGTAAAGTTCAGTATTGCTAATAGTATGATAACACTTTATGTAGAATTTGTGCAAGGCGTTATTCATAATTTACTAATACAATTACTATGATAGTTTAAAACAGTGACCCGAGCGCACTGTATGACTCGGATACCCAACGAAGTGCAATAAGACTCCTGATATAAAAACCACCAGAACAACTCTTCAGCTTAAAACAAATTTATATACATAAGTGTACATACAAAAATATATACTTGTTAAAAATATTATATGTGTAATCTAATCATTTGAGAATAAATGCACTATATAAATAAATTAAATAACATAAATAAAGTTTATATGTGTTGGTTTAATATAAATGTTTATATGTTTAATGTGTTGGTAGAACCGTTTTATATAATTGCTTATATATATATATATACATAAAATCTATTAATACCATTGACTACCTCATTGATTTTGTTTAACATGTCACTTTGCCAACTCCTTTTCCAGTTGAATCCTGTTAGCAGGAGGTTAGTTCGTAGGATTGAATCTCTCAGTCTTAAGATCGTGCATGCCGACACTGCAGTTAATTTTAATGATACCTGTTTGAAAGATGATCTGCTGCCTATTTATACCAATATATTATATTATATATATATATATATATATATATAAACTGAGTTGGGTTTTTGACTCTGACGAAGACCGCTTGTTACGGTTGAAAAATTTTAGTCTTGTTTTCCCATTTCATATTGTGGTTTGATCATTGATTGTTATTTCACGTGTTTATGTGAAATCTTTATATATATATAAATACTTTTTCGTTGGAAATACGATCCAAAACGGACAAATATAGTTCAATATAGACAAAGAAACATAGAGAAATCAAAAGAACACACTTACAGTCTCTAATTTTCGGATAGAAGGGGAAATCATTTCATATTTTTGGAGACGGGTCTCCAACCGTCTCTGAACCAGTGCGCTTGGTTTCCCTCTCTTATCTCTCCTGAAGATGGTTCAAACCGAAAATTAGAGACTGTAAGTGTGTTCTTTTGATTTCTCTATGTTTCTTTGTCTATATTGAACTATATATATATATTTCATTGAACAACCGACCGTATTTCACTGATGTCATTTTCTTCACCCGTTTTTCAAGGTTTCTGAATACCTTCTTCTTTCCTTCATCCAAACGATGGAGAATGTTAATTATCCTTCATTATTATTATCTATTATCATTATTATCATTATTATTATTATTATTATCATTATTACATTTATCCTTCATTCATTATTATCCTTCATCCATCGTTTGGATGAAGGAAAGAAGAAGGTATTCAGAAACCTTGAAAAACTGGTGAAGAAAATGACATCAGTGAAATACGGTCAGTTGTTCAATGAAATATGCTTAAATGAAGGGCTGCTCCAAAATTTTACAAATATATATATATGTATAGTAGAAAAGTAGCTATCCGGGACAGGTTCAATGATCTGAGGAAGCCTTTCAGATCTACTTCAATGTTTTGCCCTGTAGTTCCAGGCATGCACACTTGGAGCAACACCATCCAATGTCATCAACCAATTCAGTCATGATGTCACAGTGCGGGCACTGCTATGACTAATTATATTTACCTATTCATGTATTTACCTTTTGAATTGATGTTTAAGTGGCGGAAGATATATATTTTAGTTATATTAATTCATGTTAAGATGATATCACCAGAATAAATAAACATGCTGATACATAGAGGTGCGAGCGCAGGTGGGCGCGCGGCGTGGTCGCAATCCTTGGAACGATCTGTATTACGTAATACCGGTCTCCATTCAAAGAAATGCTTGGCTAGGCATTTTTTCGACCATGACTCGTTCTTCCTGTACTAAAGGGCAATTCCTCAATTAATGCAAATATTATCTTGACGTTCATTACCGTGAGCATAATTACTTTAACCCAGTCAATGGAGGCAATTAATCAAGTATGCTTATTGTTTTCCTTGATTCCATTATTATGGCTGATATAATTAACTTACGGAAAATAAACACACGATTTGGAGCAAGTACTTTTGCGATACTTTTTCAATGTAAATCTAATCGTTACGAAAGTTAAATCTCCTGACGTACTTACATAACTTTCAAAAAATGTTTCACGAAACCAATTTTTATCTAATGGAGACATGGTACAAAAACAGACTCTTGACTTACCAAACTGCAAATTTATTGATTAACAACACATTGGATGACTTTTTAAATTCAAAAAATAAACTACTTTATTTAGTAGTTTAACTAAAATTGATAAAACATTACGCCGAAAACTAGCCAAACCTAAATTAACAGATGAAGAGTTAAAGACTTCCACATGTTGAAGAATGTTAGACAATAGGGAGAAAGGTACCTGATCATTCAAACTTTAGTATAAATTCAAACAACCCAACCACTGGTAAATTTCCTCAAGCATTATGTTAAAGTTGTAATTTAAACGACAACAATTTCGTAAGAAAGTACAAAATGTTTGTCGTAGTGGTGATGAATAACTTATGAAATTACAATTCTCACTTCCTCATTACAGACTTTATTAAGAATGAAGGCATCAACCAATAACTGGCATTTACTATGAAAATTGACAACATTACATTTAGATTCATCGATATGTTTTTATTTACAATGACTACTTCAGACAAACTTGTGAGCACACAAAATAAACTGTGGTTGATTAATAAGTGAAGATTTCTTCACTAGCGTGCAAATATATACACTCATTAAGTGAACATGATGAAAGAGGGTACTTATTGCGACAAACATGACACCCTTATTACTAATTGCAACTGCATGACACCCACTCAGACTATCCCTTTTGTACAGAAATTATTGCAGACAGTTGAGGAAAATACCATAAGCTTGTTCTCATTTTAAATAATAAACAAGACTACTTTATTCATTACTAACAAACATACCCGTCTTTGATGGAGTCACAAATTCAATTATACATGGTAGTCCAAAATATCATTAGAAATTATAGAATAGTAGAAAACATCATTATTGGTACAGTGTTAAGTAAATGCCTCTGTATACACCACAGTAGCTGTCTGTCCTTCAGATTCATGAAAGAACAAAGTGTTGGAACCTCTGATTCTTGGGCAAGCAAACTATGGGCAAAGTTGATAATGTGAGAAAAACATAGTCTCACTCACTTCAATTCCTGCGGTAGATAGAGTTTCCCCTTGTGACTTAGTTAACGTCATTGCAAAACAGACGCTGATAGGATATTGCAATCGTTTGAATGGAAACGGATAGTGGCTTGGAATCAATGGTATGCTTGGTATACAAACAGACTCCCCAGTCATGATGCCCGCCTCTATGGTGTATCTGTGCAGAGCACGAACTGAGAGTCGTGTCCCGCTGCACATTTTTGGGCACTTAAGTTTCGTAACATGAAATTTGTTACTGCTTCTAAAGTGCAGCATTATTGGTGCTTTACTTTAAGTTTTTAAAGTATAACATCAAGAAAAGTCATGGAGTCAAGAAATTCAGTTGGATAATGAACTGCTTCCTCATCATTAATTATTATCTTTACTGACTTGTAAGTTCTTTCCTCGGCTTGATATAGCTTAAGAACTTGTTTATTGATTTTTCCTGCCTCTTAATAGTAAAGTTTGAGAATTGCTCGTTCACAAAGCCATTCATTCTGAATAGATGGTACATCTAGAACTTTGGGAATAACCTGTCAATAAGATCAGATACGCAATATCTTTATAAATAAAATAATGATTTTGTCTGTACATTGCTTAGAACTGACTCATTTCAAGTTTTCTTTACGTTTCATACATTGGAGAAACCGAATCCACCCTTAGAAAAATTTCTGTCGGTTTGTCGGTTTGTCGGTTTGTCGGTTTGTCGGTTTGTCCGCAAAACTTTGTCACAGGTAAACTCAGCTACCATAAGACATATAAAGCTGAAACTTTTACAGTAGATTTGTGTAGGTCTAACTTAAAATATAGGCTATGAATTATTTGGAAATTCAACGTAGAAGTGAAGTTATGGACGTTTAACGCAAAAATGTTTGTCACAAGTAAACTCAGCCACCGTAAGACATAGCGAGCTGAAACATTGACACTGGATTTGTGTGTGCCTATCTTAAAATATGGGCTCTAAATAGATTATTAATTCAGTACAGAAGCGAAGTTATGGGGATTTTAGCTGTATTTTCCTAACTTCACAGACAAGTTTGTTTTGAAAATACACAGGTGTGGCAAGTAGGTATTGTTAGTTGATTTTAATTTCAATTGAGCACATGAATATATTGCGTATTTGACATCATTGAAATGGTGTTTCACAGAGTTAAGGATGTACTATCTATTGAGAATAAATGTTTTGTAAACGAGCAATTCTCAGCCCTTAATATGAACAGGCATGAGAAATCAACAAACAAGTTTCTTACGCTATATGAAGCCGAGGAAAGAACTTACAAGTCAGTAAAGAGATTGGATTAGTGATGAAGAAGCAGTTCATTATCTAATTGAATTCTTGACTCTGAATTTATTTCTCCTGGACTGCCTGCTCATGAGTAAAAACTTAAAGTAGGAGCACCAATGATGCTGCAATTTATAGCAGTAACAAATTTCATGTTACGAAACATGAGTGACCCAAAAACTGTGCAACGGGACACGACTCTGAGTTCGTGCTCTACACAGATATGCCATAGAGGCGGACATAATGACTGGATGTGGTATTGGGGAGTCTTCCGAACCACTGTCTGTTTCCATTCAAATGATTGCAAGGTCCCCTCAGAGTGTATTTCGCAATGACGTTAACTAAGTCGCAAAGGGAGACTTTATCTAACGCAGGAATTCAAGTTAGCGAAACCAAGTTTTTCTCACATGGTCAACTGTAGTTTACTTGCTCAATAGTCAGAGGTTTCAACTGACTGTTCTTCCATGAACCTGAAGGACAGACAGCTAATGTAGTGTATACAGAGGCATTTGTTAACACTGTACTAATAATGGTGTTTTCTACTATTCTATAATTTCTAATTATAGTATTAGTATAATACTATAATTGATATGTTGGAATACCAAGTATAATAGAATTTTTGATTCCGTCAAAGACGGGTACATTTGCTAGTATTCATATACGCAAATGAAATTAAAATCAACTAACAATACCTACTTGCTACACCTGTATATTTTCAAAATAAACATGTCTGTGAAGTTAGCGAAA
This sequence comes from Hermatobates lingyangjiaoensis, assembly GCA_026182355.1. Taxonomy (NCBI): domain Eukaryota; kingdom Metazoa; phylum Arthropoda; class Insecta; order Hemiptera; family Hermatobatidae; genus Hermatobates; species Hermatobates lingyangjiaoensis. The sequence continues at coordinate 5,614,711 of JAPFBL010001938.1, forward strand.
TACAGCTTATAGGCTCATAACTTCGCTTCTACACTGAATTTTCAATTCATTCAGAGCCTATATTTCAAGTTAGACATACACAAATCTAGTGTCAAAGTTTCAGCTCGCTATATCTCAAGGTGCCTGAGTTTACTTATGACAAAGGTTTTACTTTTAACGTCCATAACTATGTTCCCACGTTGAATTTCCAATAAATTTTGAGCCTATATTTTAAGTTAGATATACACAAATCTACTGTCAAAGTTTCAGCTTGCTATGTCTTATGGTGACTGAGTTTACTTGTGATGACAAAATTTTTGCGGACAAACCGACAGACATTTTCTAAGGGTGGATTCGGTTTCTCTAATCTATGAAACGTAAAGAAAACTTGAAATAAGTCAGTTCTAAGCAATGTACAGACAAAATTTATTTATATAGATTTATGACTCAAGTAAGCTTTCATAGCTTGCCAATATCCATTGGTTTCAAAATCAGTCAAAAGTGTGTTGGGATTCGAGCAGACTTACCAGATCAAACCATAGGTACAGTAAAACACTTATAAAAGGAAAAATAGAGACAACGAATACCATAGGCAGCTCTACAAACTTTTCCTAAACAGGATGTATGGAATGAGTTTACGAAGTTTCGGTAAGGACAAGAATATTAAAGAGATAAATAATACAAACGTTTTGGACAAAGATTTGAAACATCACGCGAGTATTCTTGCAATATCAAAAGTAAAAAAACTATCAAAGAAATATATACCAATCCCTTTTGAAAGAATACGAAGAAACTAACAGAGGAATACACATCAATTAGTTAACTGTTTCTCTAGTTTTACTGAAATAATTATTTTGCAGAAATAGAGAAAAGAAGACATACAAATTGCATTTAAGTAACTTAATAAAATCATAAGAAATATATTATATCCGATCTATACAACGTTAGAAAAATATATGAGGTTTGATGGGTGTTATATGAGTATAATGGACGAAATACTATCTTTGTAGAAAGAAGGTCATGCTCAAGACTAACAATAGGATTGAATGAAGACCAGACAATAGAAGTCAGCGAAGCGCCTAGGCATCCCACGATCTTGCCTGAAAACAAAGTATTACTAAAGGGTGTGATGCTACACTTGGTACCTGACAAAAGGCTGTCCTTTCCTATCCTCTTGCTATATACCTTACACCATTAAGTACTTACTATTTTACCTAAAAGATTATCATAGAGTTTAATTATGAAACAAGCTAAACCATACATATATATTTTTTAATCAAATTAATGTTTTCATTAACATTATTACCTAGGCATTGAGTAACAAAATTAACCAATTCCCTATTTAGAAAATAATGCAAATATTTAATTTTTTTAAAACTGATATTTTTATTTCCCAAAAATATAGAGCACTATTCTTATCCTAAATTATTAAATTTCTTAGCACCACGTAATTGTCTAATAATGAAAGTAAGTAATAATTTGATGGAGAATGGCCGTGAACATAAAACATTAACTACAATATTCTTGTAAGTAAAAAGTTTTGCCATTATCATATAGTAAAATTTTTCTGTTTAAGCTAAGTTGATTGACTGAATTCGAGCAGTTCACTTTAATCTGCTATACAAATGGAGGTGTCAGCGTGTCTTGGGTAGCACGTTTTGCTGCTAATCGGTCATTATTATAATTGCTGGTCGCTTGGTGGGATGGATTACAATGTTTGGGCGGACTAATGTTTAAAAATGTTTAACCTTTTCTCCACATGACATTTGAAAACATTTCTATTATTTTTATTTTTTCAACTCAAAGACAGAGTATTATCAATTTTCTTATTTATTTCAATCGGCAAGATAAAATAAAAATTTAAACAAGAACAGTCTAAACATGTGTTATATCTTTCTTGCAAGAAAATAAAATATGTACCTCAAGAATGATTACAATAATACAAATATACTTTTAAAAATAATAACTTGATTATGGAAAATATATGTGTGAACAGAATTAAAACACAGAATTCATAAATTTTGGTCTTCAAACACTTGACTTGGTCATACCGGTAATTTCTGCTCTGGTATAGAAAGAAATGTTTCATTTGCTCTATCGTATAAAGCAAAAACAAAAATAATCCGCTGTCTATTTATATACTTAGTGTGTTCAAATTATCAGTTACATTAAACAATAATGAATCGACCAGAATCTTTTAAATGAAACGATTAACTGTTTTTTAACTGACAGTTAAAACATTTTTTATAGGTATCTACATTGTTTTAAAATCGAGAACCAACATTATAATGTCTGACTCAATGTGGGTGAAGGTAGGGATCTACAATTTGGATAAAAATTTAATTCTAACCGTTATTAATGTCTCTGACAAATAAAAGATTCAGAAATATTTTAAAAAAAATTGATTACACCTTGCAGTAAAGACTAAAACAACATTATGTGTTAGGATAGAGATTTTTCACCCTACCACTTCCCTAGTAATATATTTATACCTTTAACAAAGACCTGGACCAAAACTCGTTAAAAAAGAACAGTGTTTTTATCTTTAGACAATCGTATCCCTGGTAAAAAGTATAACAATAAATAATAACTAAAAAAGTATTTTCCCATTTTGAAAATAAGGAACAATAGAAGTACAATTTTTTAAAGTTCATTTTAATTTATTAATTTTGTACCTTACTATAAGTAATGTATAGTATCGTGAAAACATTCGATCTCGAGATTTTGACGGAATTACAAGTTTTGAGGTCACAAAAGTTGTTTTATGAAGTTTTTTCGATGACGTCTGTGCATGTGCGTGTGTGTGTGTGTGTGTGTGTGTGTGTGTGTGTTTAGGTGTGTGTGGGTGAGTATGTATCCAATTTTGTGGTCACGCTACGGTCCAGAATCTTTGATGAATCAAATTGATATTTTACCCAAAATTTGGGCCCTATAGTGGAGATATGCTGTATAGTTTGGGAGAAAATATGCCTGTCGGGAAAGTCACTTCTTTGCCAAAAACCTATTTTTAGACAACATTTTTTTGTCCCAAACTACAAATTCTAGAGTCTTTAAATTGTGGCATTATTTTTGAGTCTAGAAAAGCAATAAAAGAAAAATATCCTTAGATTTTTAAAACAACAGGAAATATTTTGTTTTCAATAAAATGTAAAAATTTTAGCTTCTAATTAGTGTCAAAGCTTGAGAAAGCGATACAAGCCATACCATTTGACGGGTCAAAATGAAGCTATACCTAAAAATAGAACATTACGTGGAAGATGAGTCAAGTATATTTAAAATTACATTAACCAAAGGGCCGTTACAGTACATTTTCTGTTTTCAGAAAATGTTTGTTTGACGCTAAACGGCTCATTACAAAACAAAGAAATATTGTCAAAAACATTGAACAGAAAGTTAACAATTTACAAAAAAAATTCCTGAAATTTCAATTACGGGAAAGGGCAATAAAGAATTCAAGTATATTCAAATGGTTTACTTGATATACTTGTCATATTTATTTACTAGCAAATGTACCCGTCTTTGACGGAATCAAAAATTCTATTATACTTGGTATTCAAAAATATGAATTATAGTATTATACTAATACTATAATTAGAAATTATAGAATAGTAGAAAATACCATTATTAGTACAGTGTTGAACAAATGCCTCCGTAAACACCACATTAGCTGTCTGTCCTTCAGGTTCACGGAAGAACAAATAGTTGGAACCTCTGACTCTTGAGCAAGTAAACTATAGTTGACCATGTGAGAAAAACTTGGTCTCGCTAACTTGAATTCATGCGTTAGATAAAGTTATATTAAATTACGCAAATATTAAATTAAAAATATATGTTTTTATTGTATTTATTTATAACACACTTGCACTACTGTCATCGGCGAGCAAGCAAGCTACTGGCTACCCTGGCTAGATCCCTTTACTTTATTACCATTTTTTATATTATTCATATTTTAAATTCAAAAAAATATTTGTTTGTTACATTTATTTATAATACATTTGCACTACTGTCACGCAAGCTACTGGGCTACTCTGGTTCCATACCTTACATTATTACCAGTGTTTTTATTAAGCAAATATTAAATTAAAAAAAGTTTACAGTTATATATAATACATAGCGAACGTACCCGTCTTTGACGGAATCAAAAGTTCCGTCATTTTTGGTATTCCAAAATGTCATTAGAAATTATAGAACAGTAGAAAATACCATTATTAGTACAGTGTTAAACAAATGCCTCTGTATACACTACATTAGCTGTCTGTCCCTCAGGTCCACGGAAGAACAAACAGTTGAAACCTCTGACTCTTGAGCAAGTAAACTACAGTTGACCATGTGAGAAAAACTTGGTCTCGCTAACTTGAATTCCTGCGTTATATTAAGTCTCCCTTTGCTACTTAGTTAACGTCATTGCGAAATAGACTCTGACGGGACTTTGCAATCATTTCAACGGAAACAGACAGTGGCTCGGAATCAATGGTATGTGTGGTATACACACAGACTCCCCAAGACCACATACAGTCATTATGTCCGCCTCTATGGCATATCTGTGTAGAGCACGAACTCAGAGTCGTGTCCAGTTGCACAGTTTTGCGGCACTCATGTTTCGTAACATGAAATTTGTTACTGCTACTAAATTGCAGCATGATTGGTGCTCCTACTTTAAGTTTTTACTCATGAGCAGGCAGTCCAGGAGAAATAAATTCAGAGTCAAGAAATTCAATTAGGTAATGAACCGCTTCTTCATCACTAATCCAATCTCTTTACTGACTTGTAAGTTCTTTCCTCGGTATGATATAGCGTAAGAACTTGTTTGTTGATTTTTCCTGCCTGTCCGTATTAAGAGTTGAGAATTGCTCCTTTACAAAACTATTTATTCGTAATAGATAGTACATCCTAAACTCTGGGAAACACTTTTTCAAAGATGTCAAATACACAATATATCCATATGCTCCAATGAAATTAAAATCAACTAACAATACCTACTTGCTTCATATAACTTCGTTTCTGTACTGAATTATGAATCTATTTAGAGCCCGTATTTTAAGTTAGGCCTACACAAATCCAGTGTCAAAGTTTCAGCTCGCCATGTCATATGGTGGTTGAGTTTACTTGTGGCAAACGTTTTTGCTTTAAACGTCCATAACTTCACTTCTACGTTGAATTTCCAAATAATTCAGAGCCTATATTTTAAGTTGGACCTACACAAATTTACTGTAAAAGTTTCAGCTTTATATGTCTTATGGTAGCTGAGTTTACTTGTGACAAAGTTTTGAGGACAAACAGACAAACCGACAAACCGACAGAAATTTTTCTAAGGGTGGATTCGGTTTCTCTAATGTATGAAACGTAAAGAAAACTTGAAATGAGTCAGTTCTAAGCAATGTACAGACAAAATCATTATTTTATTTATATAGATATATATTTACATTATTTACATTGACTTAGAAATTTTTTGATAGAATCCACTGAAATAAATTTGATCTTAAGAGTTTTAATGAAAGGTGTTATATAATTTAATAACTTAATATGAGATATTAAGTTAATAAATTAATAAAATTCTTATTATTCATTATTACTTAATTATTAATAATTAATTAATTATTAATTCTTAATTAATTCTTATTAATAAAATTCTTCATGTAAAAATCAACTCGATCAAAAATATAATTTCTGATCCTTTGATTAATTTTGCACCCTTGAACAAAACTTAAAACCAGATGTAAATTTTTTGTTTATCACTTTGGGGTTTATTAACTTTTGGTAATAATGAAGAGTGAGTAATGGACTGTTTGCTTAAGAAGGAGCTATTATAATGTTCACAAATATCCAGTTTTTTCACTACTCTAGTCTAATAGTTCATTTCGATAATTTTTAAAAATTCTTGCTTTCAAGTATAAAAGTTTTAAATTATACTGAAACTCCGTCCTTGAATTTGATTTGAGTATGCAAAACTGGCTAACTACTAATATATTTTTTCTAATATACATTAACAGCAACCTTGTAACAGAGTACAGCACGCACGAAAAAGATAACACTCACTCAGAGTTAATTGGTTTTTATGATTTTTGACAAAGGGAAAGAAAAGAGATTTTATCAAAAACATTAGCAAGTCATAAAATTCTTAGTATATTAATTTTATAAAACACTAAAAATGTAAAACACATTGAAAATTGAAAACATTCTTTGAAAAGAAATGACACGATTCAGAAGGGACTTGGCATTTTTGAGACAGACTGGTTTTCTTGAAAGGGAGTAGAGTTAGAGGAAGCTTCCATCAATGCTTAGCAAACTTCCTATCTCAGATAACAGAATCACTATCTTCTCAGGCTTCCTTGGAGTTCACCACACCCCACCCTGGAAAATACCCTATCGACATCACTGATCGTGTTTACATATTTAAAGACTCCAGATTCATTGTAAGTTAGGTTAGTCGTAGACTAGACATAGACTTGTTCTAACCTTTGTATTTATTTCTTGATGTAAACTAAAAACTTTTTTTTTTAAAGAAAAAGTTTAATTCACATCGCCATAGTTTAACTGGCGGCCAGAACAGAGGGATTTTAAGAGGTTTAATTATTGTAATCAAGTTTCTTAAAAATATTTGCTTGAGCATTAACTCTTTACTTAAAGAACCGAACTCTATTGTACCATTGAGACCAGCCGTCCCAACAATCAGCGGAATCACTCTGTGGAGTAGTTGACTCTACCCAACTTTTAACACTTTTTTAACACTTTCATTTTAAAATAGTAATTCTTTGAAGTAAAATCTTCTAATTTTTATAATTAATCTTTGAAATTGTTTGATATTATGTAAATTTGAAGTAAAAATCTTTTGATTTCTTATTGAACCTGAACTCATATTTATTGACTTGTCTTTAAGCAATGACTTGATTAGGAAGCAATCATTAAAACGGAGATCATGGGAATAGGCATGTATGGCTAAGAGTAAGTCACTGTGCTGACCAACGGACGCCCTGTGATTGTTCATACGCAAGCTCAGCTAGGTTGAAACAAAGCCGACGTAAGAAGCATCACATCGAGTACAATCCAAACGATAACTGCAGTTACAGGAAGTGCAAGATGTATCAGAAGGAACAGGATAGGAGTTGTTACTAAGAGAGGAAGTAAAGTAAGGACTGGAGTTAATTAGGGGACAGTTTTGGCAGTTACGGCGTTCACTTCACTGCATCCCCCTGCTAGCCCAGGGACTATTGAAAGAAATATGGGAGAAGACGAATTTAACGTTGGAAGGTCTACGGTAGGAAAAGGTAGGAGGCTGACTGAATATAGGAGAAGTATACGAAGAAGAGGGAAGGTTCAAATTAATTAATTCATTAAGGATTCTAATTAGAATAGAATTAGACATATTTAAAGACTCCAGATTCTTTGTACTTTAGGTCAGTCGTAGACTAGAGATAGACTAGTTCTAACCTTTGTATTTATGTCTTGATGTAAAATAAAACTTTTTTCTTTGTTTTAAAATAGTTTAATTCACATGGACGTATTTGACTGTTGGACTCAATGAACAGGGAGACGCATACGCCCTTGCGGAATTAGCTCAAGCATCTCACGTGACCCACCAGCATTCAAGTGGACGGTTTACATTAGGAGAATAGTTTATCTCTTAACAAATAAATTCCACACTTAAGTTAGCTGTGAATTAATTTATTAGATGTTTATGATTTTATATTTAATTAAATTTATTATATATTGAATTTATTTAATGAATTTCGTTATCTAATTCCATAATTAATATTAATATATTAACCAATTCGTAAAATAGTTTCTACATTTAATACTTTTTTCTTTTAAATTTGTTGATTTTTTGACTCAGATATTTTCAAAATTGTTGCAGATACAAAGTACTAGATACCGATAGAAAATAAAAACATTATTGGTAATCATTACAGTCATGTACAGTTAGCTACAAACAGGAAAGAGGAAACCATAGGAGAATTGTGCCCTTTTCACGTAAAATACAGTATTTTGTGGCATGACAAAATAAAAACGAGAACAAAACAATATTTTTTACTGACACACTACAAAAAATGAGTGTCATTACCAATATTCATTGAGTTATATTACTAATCAAATAATTACATGGAATGAAAGGGATAAGCGATATAATCTAATGCATATCAATTAATTGCTGAATAGGATAAGAGATGTGAATATATATGTAAGTTTTTTACATTTAATATAGAGTTTTTAACGTCTCCAGGTCCTCTGAGTGAGTATATTGTGTGTGGGTAGAATCACCAATAACTAAATGTGTTATCATGACTAAATTTCATATTTAAGTTCTTTTCTCTGATAGGGATGTGTCCTTCCCTGGACCAATATTGGCTCAGTGCCAATATTGCACCTTTTTCAGGATGTACTTTATCCCCAAAATTTTTTTTTTTTAATTTGGTAGGAATCAATCAAAATGATTTAAATTAAATGGTTTTTTCATTGACAGGGTGCAATATGCATAGGAACTGTCTTTCAGGATCAAACGTTTATTAAACTGTTCTTGAATAGAAATTATTTACTTTTTAATGTACTCTGATTAAAATGATACGTATATAAAAACAAAAGGCAACAAAATATAGATAATAAGTATTAAATTTAATCTGAACTGATTATACTGATAGCCAGAAATAAAAAAAATTCTGCTTTTTTTGTAAATAACGAAGTAACCTGAAACTATCTTTATACTAACGCTCTTGGTGAGAAACGAATAACTTTGTTAAAATAATCAAAGTGTGACTAACTCTTAGGAATACTTATTTATTGAATCCTTTGAGTGAAATTTATAATTTATAAAGTGATGATTATTATTATTGATAGTTATTAATCCAAATAATGATTTCTAGTTACGATTGTAGCAAGAATCTATTAATTATTAAGACTTTAATTTAATTTCTGAAAAAATATATATCTCATACAGTACTTGCAGTGTGTGTGTGTGTGTGTGTGTGTGTGTGTGTGTGTGTGTGTGTGTATGTGTTTGTTATTAAACTACTCTAGAGGTTTTAAACATAAGCCTCCACAACCCTGTATATTCTAGAACCACAAAAACCAGGCGACTTAGAAATGTATGTTCAATTTATGTATTCTATGTACGCGTTGCATAGTGACATCATGCGTACGATCACTTGACGTAAGCATTAATTGATATGCATTACATTATATCGCTTATCCCTTTCATTCCATGTAATTATTTTATAACAATTTGCAATTTTGGTACTGCTTTTCTTTACTTTGACAGACAGTGTATCCAGCGTGTAAATTATTAATGATTAATCAAGATTGTTAATGACATCTTCAAGAGTGGATAACTTTTTAAATTTTGTCTGCCATTATATCTGTATGAATTATGTGGGTAAAATACATACTAATGGATGAAAGTACATGTTATTGGCACAGATAATGTGGCTGGCCAATGGTTTTTTTAAATAGATGCTAGTCAATACAAGCCACAATTTCACCCTTTGAACAACTTAAAAGTCATTTATAAGGGTAGGCATTAAAAAATATATTGAAATAATTTAAAAGCATATCATTTAGACAAAATTTAAATCATTAACTAAGAATTTCATTGACTACTACCTTTATTCAAAATATTTTTCTGTAATATCATCTAAGCTGTCAAAATTTAAAAGAAACCTGTAAATGTGTATAATTGGCGTATACAATTTGTTTACGCTTTGGCAATCACCTATCAGTAGTGCAGGTATTTTATCAAGCATTTTTCTATTAAATTTTGCTCACTTTATAATCTCATAATGTTTCATTCGTTTACATTTTTTATTCAATTTGTGAAAATAAGAACTTTATACAAGGAAATGATAATAAACTAATAGTTATTGTTAAAAGTTATTCTTTTTAAATTCAGGCTTATGACAGGATATTCACAGATAACCATTTATCAAATAAATATATTCATATTGTTAGTACTATAGAGGTTAGTTGTAAACACAAAAGTAGATGCAGATGATATTGTCATACCTCTTATACAGGAGTAGAAGTTTTTGACAAAATGAGTACATCAATATTTTAACAAAACAAAAACAAAAGATAAAAAATTGGTTATTATAAGTACTTTTTTGTCCACCCATATGAGTGGGTGGGTTAATTAAATAATAATTAACTATTATTCTGTAATGAGATAATGAAAGTCGTGTGACATATATCATCAGATTTTTTATAATCAGTTTTGAATTAAAATTAACTTCTAAATTAATTATTTTGACTTCTGAAGAGTTAATATATTGAAAATTAATCTGAAAGTAACTACCGGGTGAAATTAATAAATGTCCCATTTTATATGCCATACTACTTTTACTTACGTATAAAGTTTACTATATTTTTATCATGCATTCCTCATATCAAGCAATAATAAATACGATATTTCAAACTATAGCATAACAGCTGAAAAAAGTATTTCTATTTTGAAATAAAGTACCTTTTATGTGCTTCAATATTGTTACGAAAATGTTAGGTTATTTTCGAGACCATAAACTGTATATCTGAAAAATCACAATAAGAACGTATTTAACATATCTGTATCGTGTTTTACAAAACGTTGAGTTCATACCCGCTCTGAATCAGATAAAAAAAAAATCTGGAGTGGCCTACACTCAACTTTACTATAAGTAACTTAATATCAAATTTCTTGAGTATATAACACATAACGTCTCATTTAAGCATAACGTAAACATCTAAATGGGATATGATAATTAGTCTTTCATTCCTGAGGTAGTAGAGATAGTGATTGAAGGACATATCAATAAGCTTATTTTTGTACATCACACAGCTGATGCAAATAATTTCATTAGTATAACTACAGCAGTAATAACATTTATGAAAAACCAAAGTGAACATTTCTTGATACGAAATTTTCTCCTCTAAGAGAACATGGCTTTTGTTCAAATAGCCAGTGGATTTCTTACATCGTTTACTTGACATCCTTCTACATTGAATATTATAGTAAAATTTTCAAATTTAAAACAGGAAAATACCCTTATTTTCTCTGAAAAACATCATAAACAGCGAAGAAAATGTTGTTTTAAGGTGATTTATAATTAAAGATGTACGATAATTACATTTATTAATCTCTAAACGAAAGATTTCAATTTTGAATTATCTTTTACATTTTTTGTTTTTTACAGAATTATTATACTGGGAATTTTATGGCTTCTTAGTATTTAATAAGATCATTTTCCTTCCCCTTTGTCAAATAACATATATACCAATTTTTTCTGAGTGAGTGTTATCATTTTCCTGCACAATATCATTCCTCTTACATCTCATATAAGTCAATAAACAATTTAAATTGTTCCTTTATAAATATCAATCTTATCTCAGTGGATTCGCTTAAAAAATTTCTAAGTCAATGTAAACAATGTAAAAAAATATAAAAAATTCGACAAGTATCGTGATCAAGGTGATCTCTTAGTCTAGGATAAACAAACAGTTTTTATAGCGTTATTGCTCTTTCCCGTAAATGAAACTTCATGATTTTTTTTTCATAAATTGCTAATTTTTTGTTCCATTTTTTGTCAAATTTTCAGTATTTTTTAATGAGCCGTTTCGCGTCAAAAAATCATTTTCTGAAAACAGAAATCGTACTGTAACGCCCCTTTAGCGAACGTAATTTTCAAAAAAAATATCTCAACTCATTCTCCACATAATGTTCTATTTTTAGGCATAGTTTCATTTTGATCCGTCAAACAGTATGGCCTGTATTGCTCTCACAAGTTTTGAGATTGAATTATAAGTCAAAACTTTTACATTTTATTGAAAAAAAATATTTCCTGTGGTTTTAAAATTCTGAATATATTTTTTATTTGTTACATTTGTAATCTCAAAGATAATGTCAAAATTTCAAAACTCTAGGGTTATCAGTTTAGGATAAATAAATGTTTTCTAAAAAACGGCTTTTGGCAAAAAAAGTGACTTTCCCATCATGCATAATTCTTCCCAAACAATAGGGATCTTCTTCCCTATGAGGCCCATTTTCGTGTAAAATATCAACTTGATCCATCAAAGATTCTGGACCGTAGCGTGGTGACAAGCAATGCTAACACACTCACCCACCGTCCCACCATCCCACCCAGCCATACACACATAGACATCAACGAAAAAACTTCATAAAACGACTTCTGGGACCTCAAAACATGTAATTCCGTCAAAATCTCGAGATCGAATTTTTTCACGATCACTATACTTTACTTATAGTAAAGTAATAAGATAAAAGTTTTCAACCGGTAACTTCTAACATTCAGGAGATCTCAGAACGGATATATTATCAGGAAAGTTCTTCTTTCCTGACAGGGAAGAAGAGGGTGAATTCATTGCAACACCATCACAAAAAACCTCACTTCTATTAAAATCACATTTCCAAACTGCAAGTGAATGAAATTTAATGCTACAGAAAGATCGAAGCATAAAAGTTGAGGATGTAAGGACACAGTATTACAGAAATCTAATAACTGCTTATTGCTTCGTGGAGATGTAATAGAGGCATGTGGTCTAAAAGAAATGAGAGAAAGGGTTTTTTTAAGAATGAAACTCTAGAAAATAAATGTAACTTTACTCTCATAACTAAATCTGCTAGACCTAAAATGATGTGACTAAAATTATTTGCAGAAATAGTTTATTAGTTTGTATGGAGAGCACAAGAATAAAACTAAGAAGTCTATGTAATTATTAGTCATAACTTAACAGCGAGCGATTAAATTAGACTAGATAAGAAATGGTATAAACTGCTAAGCATTCCACATTTCTTTAACAGTGACCTTTAGATGTTCATGTCTTCTTATATATAACTGGATGATCTGTTAATATAATCATCAACTAATAACACATCATCATCATATGTGAAAAACAAAATAATTCTTGTCTTAGTTATGGATGCATTCTTTGGATGCCGAAGAAAAATGTTATGTATGGCAGGATATTGTGAAAGAATGTAACGTTGCTTGGGCTAGCTTTGGATATGGATTCCTTCATATACTTAAGTCTTCTTGAATATATCCGGATGACATGATACAACATATTGCTTGTGTATAATACTGATAGCCATACATTTGGATAGTCTATCTTGTTGATTATAGCTGTATGTTCTGATACTACATATCACTGATCACACAGTTCCCTGTTATTAAGGCAGGTAATGACAAGGTAGAGTCGGGAGCTAGGGCTTATAACAGGGTTATAAGTTTCACTGATGTCGGTATGCTGACGGAATGTAGGACACAGTATAACATGCTTCTAACAATAAATATATTAATAATTAAAAAGGGGTTTTTATCATAAATAAAGTGATTTACTCATTTTATTACAAACGAGTGTAGGTCAATAGTAATTTAACATTGCTCTTGCACTCTTTTTCCTTTAAGTGAACATGAATAACAGTTTTGTGGAAACGTACTTTTTTTTGAGGACTTCAAATGCAAAATTATAACTCTACACTATGATAAAAAAAACAGTTTCTGCATTAACTAAAAAAATATAGTGTTTTTGTTGTAAGGAGTGTTTATATTTGGAATTTTGCTGTGATCAAATTATCACAACTGCCAGAATCGATTCATTGAATAATGTATACAACAACTTGATTAAAAATCTGAAGTGGCCTACAGTCAACTTTACTATAAATAAATATAATAACAAACAAGTTGACAACCAATTGAGTTTGTTAATTTTTAATGTAGCTACGGTGTAGACATATTACCAAATGCTATGGTAAATATTATGAAAATCATAGTTGATCAGTTTAGTGATTTTATTAATTCTGATGTGACTATATTTATTCGATTAGTAATAAAAAACTTGAAACCATTGATTTAGATGTATTTAACATATTATTATTATTAAACTGTGACACCGGATTTCGTTGGCTTGTGAGCACCACTCCTGTATTTTTCCTATTTGCTTTATTCTCTTCTTTCTAAAATCAACTTTAGATTTTAAGTTTTTTATTGTCCTCAGAGAAGTATTTCTCGCTTTTATTGGTTTTATGTGCGATTCGAATAATCTTTAACCTCATAAAGGCAATTGCCTTGCATTCGTATAGAATGTGATCAAACATCCGAAAGCCTCATGGATACAGAGTTTCCATTACTTGTATAACATATTTGTTCTTTTCTTATGAAGTAAATAAAAGAATGATGCCGGGCTAAATACCTATAATCAAGATATTTCAATTTTCATATAAATTTATGTTCAGTTGGAATAAGCTTTTTTAAACTAAAAGTGGCCCAATTTTTCTAGCCACGTCTCATCTACGTCCCTATTCATCAATTCTTCAACTACATTCTTACGAAAACTTAGGTGTGCGATTAAAAAAAGGGTTCAGGCCGTAGAAGCTTTGTTTCGCTCTACCTTTTTCTTACCCGTTCACTGCCTCATTGCCCTGTATTCCCTTGTGTTCAGTTTTTTTTACCTGAGGGTGAACTTATTTTACTGCTAATAGAAAAATATATAAAATACTGTTAATAGTATATAAGTACTATATATCTGACATTACATTTTGTTTAATGATGCAATATAGTTATATGGCAACAATCTGTTAGTCAACTATCCATTATATCATGAAAAGCATGACAGAATGTATGTTTTATTGCAGTTGATTTTTTAGATGTAACAATTTTATTTTTCCTCATACCTATTAACTAATTAAAACTTTTTTATTAAACTTTTAAAAAACAAATATATTTCACTCAATTCACTTAAGCAATGCTAAGTCAACGAAAACAAATTTCACAAGTAGAGCAAGTGATGTATTGGTCCAAGATGACTTTTTAGTTATTGTAGCATCATTATAAAATTATCTATTGTAGCGATCATAGAAATTTTATGAAATTTTTTTGTAATTTACGAATTTAGTTTTGATTTTTTATCAAAATTTCATTCTTTTATAATTAGCTGTTCACCGAAGAAAAAAGTTTTTCTGAAATAAAATGTACCACAACAACCATTTCGTCGTATTTTTAACGAAAAGGCATTGACATCATCCTAATAGAAAGGTATTATTTATTATAAGGTATTATTATAAATAAATATACCTATTTCAGGTATATTTATTTTGATCTGTCAATTTGTAAGGTTCGTATTCCATGATAGATAAAAAATGGTATGTTTTATTGAAAACATTTTGTTTTCCAGTTCTTTTAGGAATCAGAGGATTTTTTCACCTATTTCTTCTCTCACTTCCATGATAATGATAATGACAAAATGTCAAGACTTTAGTGTTTGTATTTCGAGAGAATAAAAATGTTGTATAAAAACAAAAAAAATGACTTCCCCATCATTCAATATAACCACCAAAAATACAGCACATCTACACTATAGGACCCATTTTTATGTAAAATATGAATTAGATCTATGAATGAGTGTGGACTGCCTACAATCTTTTAGATACACACCGACCCAACACACATAAACCTACGTATGCACACACACACAAACTCACACACACACACACGCAAACACACACACACACACACTAATACACAGACTTCACTGAAAAAAAAATTCAAAAAAGGACTTTAGTAACCTCAAAACATGTAAATCAGTCAAAACCTAGAGATAGAATTGGTTCATGATCACTATACTTACTTCTAGTCAAGCAATAAGAACCGAATACAATTTGAATTCTCTGCTATTAATATTCTGGGTAGAATCTAAGAAATTTGGTTAAAAAGATTGTTGTTATGTTTCTACATTGGATTCATTTGTTCTTAAAGTCAAGAGACAATCGAATAAATGATTTAATTATTTCTGTAATCATTTATTTATAGTTACTGTTCATTGAGATAATTATTGCCACCAAATAATGATGCAATTTATCAACAGATGTTAGATTAAATTACAGTGTTTGTTGTCAACATGATGGGCCACACCGAAACAGACTTACATAACACTTATAATAAGCATGTAGTGGTTCTGAGAACCTAATTTACATACCAGAATTTGCATGCAATTACCTACAAATCTATTAAAGAACATAAACTGAAGGACGATATTGAGACATATAGTTCTTTGGTTTAAAATTGGTGACAGCACTTATTTTCTATTTTTATTATAAGTATTAAATATTTCAAAAAGTACCAAAGATAAAATTTAAGTGAATTTACTTTGTAATGCAAAATGTAACACAAATACAATACTTGTAAGAAAAGTACAATAAAATGGCACATAAATTTAACGATTTAGACTGTTGTATACCTATGTTTCGATCACCATGTAAATTGATGGTAAGGTTGGTATCAAACATTTTAAAAAAGTTTATTTTTATATTGAAAGTGAAATTATTAATGAGAATAACAATCACCTAAACAAAGTTTATCTCGAATTATGATAGTTAAAAATGAACATCCATTAATAATTAACTGTTAATTATAAATAATTCATTATTAATCATTGTTTGTTTTCCTTTTTAACTACCATATTCAGATCAATTAAATAAACAGTGTATTATCAGGGAATACCGTAAAAGTAAAAATGTAACTATGAATTCTCGAGAGGTTTGGAGATTGAATCTCTGGAGAATTCTTTGCTTTTTTTTAGAAATACAGTAATCGAGTATCAACTATAACATTTTGAAGGATTTAGTTATCATTTAAATAAAATTATTAAATAATTCACGAATATCATCAGTCATACGTGAAATGGATGAGATTAACTGGATCTAACAGCATTTTTAATGGAAATCGGATGATTGAAGGATAATATGAGAAGCTCATTATCTTATAAAAACAGATTGACGTCGTTACTGGTGTTTATCTTACTGAAGTATTTTTAGTGAATTTATTATAAAAAGCAATCAATTATAAATGGTATATCCTATAAATGAAGACTCAGTTTTAATGATATATGCTTTGTTGAATAAGTAAGGATGCGTGGACATGTTGAAGATAGGTGAAGACATCAAGGGCACTTACGTGACGGCTGGCTGTAGTGGAGTAAAACCAGGATGCACTGTTGGTTGACGATTGGGCTTCGCCACAGAGTACTCCTCCCTGTCTCACAGAGTGGGGATAACTGGGAAGGAAGGCCGCGCTGGGACCCCAAAGCCTTCACCCAGAGTAGTCCCTCACCCTTTCTTCACTTCTTAAACTTGACACTTTCATATATTTCTTTTACCTTTTTTTTCGAATTGTAATTTCAAAGAATTTCTAGCATTTTCACTGAATTGAAATAATCTTTACGTTATTGAAGTATAATATACGCAAATATTTATTATAACACCATTTTTCATAATATATCCTTTGATCAAGTTAACCCTTCAAATCAATGTATTGTCTTTAAAAACACCCATGATAGAGCACAAGAGATTTGCAGCTTCCATAATAAGTTTGCTTGGAAGTAAACTTCACAAGTTCATATAATATTACTCGTGTTCAAAATATGCAGGTATTATAATATAATTATAATTTATAACATTAAAATTATATTATAGTAATAATTCTTAAGTTCAAATATGATGATATCGACTGCGGGTAACATAGAATATCATTCACTTTACCAATGGTCGACTAGGTCGAAACCAGTTGAGTCATGAAACCAACAATGTTTTTCAGCGTGTGATTGATGGTTGTCTAACAAAAGTGTTATGATCAATAATCATGTTGCACCATTTAACAATGTTAGACATATATTTTTTGGTGTTTTTGAGAACATCATTATTTTTGGGCATATTATAGCATGGGAAAGCTACTTTTTTGTTCTTTATGACAAAATAGCTACTACTTTTAAGTCGCAAAATCTGGTAATTCAGGAATCTTGAAATGTCTTGCTGGATGATACCTTACAACGAATTATGTTCCATCTGTAGTATTGTGAAGATTATGGTATAAAAGCATCTTCATAAGATACAATATACCTATCAAAAAGTTTATTAATTTAAAATCTTGAAGTCTTAATGAAATCTCTCTGGGCTGCTTCATGGATAATGAAGGACCTTTTCATAACGCCATTCCAATCTATTGAAATAGCACTAGCATAAATATACATTTTACAAGGTTATGCAATAATAAATTAAC
The DNA here is from genome assembly GCA_026182355.1 of Hermatobates lingyangjiaoensis. Lineage (NCBI taxonomy): Eukaryota > Metazoa > Arthropoda > Insecta > Hemiptera > Hermatobatidae > Hermatobates > Hermatobates lingyangjiaoensis. The sequence goes on from JAPFBL010001938.1 coordinate 5,632,719, forward strand.
ATATTAATGAAATCGTAAATCGGGATTTTGAATAAAAATATTCTTTATGATAAACAATGACACCTAAAAGAATATTTAGACTGTTAGCTTATTATTACATCCACCTGTTAACCGATGGATGTTTCCAGCTTCTATATTCAAAATGATATGATTTTTTTTTAGAATGCTATCAAACAGTATAATTCTCAATGTATATCTCAAAATAACTAACATAATAAGTTAAGTTATCCATCGTCTGCCTAACCATTTTGTAATATTAGTGTAAATTTCGTGAATGCACTAAAATGATGCGAAATAGGATTTATAACTTCAATTCATAAGTAATCCATCCATGAAACTGATTATTTCATAAATTGGGCCCAAATTATGAATGGAAGATAATTATTTATTCCTTGGCATAAATAGACTTCGAATGACCTCTATTTATGGGGTTACACATAAAAGAGAGTATTCATTTATTTTTCGATAATTCAATATTCGAGAATATTAAAACCGTTTGTTCATTAGTCAAAGCTATGTACTTGTTCATATCATTTGAATTTAGTTCAAAGATAAATTGAAATAAATTATAAATAAAATGAAATTGGTGTACAAAAACCTAAGATATTATTAACTAAGATGAAAAAAATTATGGAAAGGAAAAACAAAGATGAAATGAAAATGAAGAAAAAATAATAAAATCTGCAGAAAAATCTTAACTTCCACCACCAATGCTAGAACTTTTCGTTAAAAAATTTCGTTGAAATTAATAATCTTCTTATAAACAATGACTGTAAATTATAAAATATCTTTAATTATAATGAATAAATATTTTTACTAATTAAATTCTAAAGAGCGAGTACTCACAATTTTTTAAGCAATTTGTACCACTAAAGATTGTTTTTTTATTTTTTAAACTGATCCCCTAGGGGGTAATAACGTCAGCTAGACGACTTTTGTGTAATGAACCACCGGCTTCTTGTTTGGTCAGTAATTCTACAGATTCTATATTTGGAGTCCTAAATTTTGCCTAACTCAAGTGCATTTTGAGTAGGGGTCTTTAATGAGTACCTGACATCGTACAGGCTCGGGACCGACGGCTTAACGTCCTCTCCGAGGGACAAGGTACTCACATTTATTCACCTCCCACTGAGCTAAGCTGACCCCACTAAAAGTTAGTCTCACCCTAGAATTCTACGAATGTCTAGCTTTGTATGTGAATAACAATCAGGCGTAGGCTAACGGGCAGCGTGTTTACCTTTAGTACTCAAGCTACAGGTTCAATTATTGACCATGGCCCTAAATTTGTATCTTGTTTGAGATCCTATCCCTTCCCCTCGAGATAGGAAATCTTCTAAGCACCGTGCCTTGGAGAGGACGGGAAGTTGTCGGTCCCGAGCCTGTACAATGTCAGGTACAGATCCCAGGTAAAATATCCCTACTCTAATAAACCTAAGTGAATCAAAATTTAAAGCTCTAAATGTAGAATCCACTCGGTGGTATTGCTCATATATTAAAACATGGGAAAAGATAATAAATGAGTCACTTATTCCACCCTTAGAACAGTAATAAGTATGAAATTCTACAAATGTGGTCACTGAAACAACACACTTGGAACAAATGCATGACATAGCACTCTTTATCTATAGACCATATTTGCCATTTACTTACTAATATATCGTACTTACCTAACCCTTATGAACACAGGTTGTAGCCATGAACTTACAAGTATGATTAGAACAGTGCTGCCCACTTTACTGAGGGCTCTCATAACAACTAAACTATCGAATAGTAACATTGTCAAAATCATGAACTATACCCAAAAGCTTTTTTAGATCAATATAAGAAAATAAATTTGCCATACAGTTCAGTTTATGAACTAACTGTGTGAGAAAAAAACTTTCTGGTTTGTGAACATTACCTCGGCTCCCGAACCCGAACAAACCCGACTGATGGAAAAAGAATCCAACACCGGGGCAGATGAAACCTCATTAGAGAAGTTTTCTCTAAGAATAAAGTGCTATTATTGTGACATTGAATCACAAGCAGCTTCTAGTGTACATGAAAACAGAGAGGAAAAACAGCTCTAAAAGGAGTTTCACCTATTTTTTTCTAAAAGACGACTCTCTTTCTAAATAATAGCAACCTTCCAGCTTCTCCTATTTCTCACCACCTTTAGATCGTTGGCTCTCCTTAGGAAAAATATTTAGTTAAATTTTCACTAATTATTTTCTATTGAAGCTATATTTGTGAGTGCTCATACCATTTCATGGATCTAATTCATATTTTACATAAAAATAAACAAGACGACAAACTCAAACTAATCATTATTACAAGACAAAAACTCATAACGTTTTTGCAAAACTCATAATAAGAAACCGAGAGTGTGATAAAGAGCCTCTGAAACAGCTAACCTAATATACGAGTTTCAGTGCACATTAGGAAACTGTGAGATCGAAAATTCCTCGTATGTAGGTTCAACTGTTACCATCTTGTCCTACAGGAGCTCCCAAAGAACATTTAGACAAAAGTCACAAAACAAAAATCAACAGAGGTACTCTAGTTATCAATACTAAAATAATTGGCCGTGTAAATTGCATAAAAGAACTCAGAATACTCGAAGCTCTTCATATCCTAGAGAAATCCGCTAAAATTAATGAGCAGAAAGATAATTTTAGTAAGCAATCAAGACATTTTGTAACTTCATGCAACCAAAGAGAAGAATTGATATGAATGAAAATCCAGACCGTAACCAGCAAACTACCAGCAACCAGTGAAGGAAAACCAGGTAAGTTAAATCCTTTTTTTAGTGTAAAAAGGAATCCACACTGAAATCTGTGGATTTCTGTGGTTGAATCTGTAACCAACAGCGTGTAAACCCTAAGCCTCACTATGTAACCTCGATTTGTTATGGCATAAATCTAGCAACCTAATATTTTTATTTCAATATTTTAGTGTAGTATAAGTGTAGTATTTTTCATTTAAATGTTATTGCCTGAATATCATTAAAGTCACTGAAACATGTTGTACAGTAGAAATAAAAAAAGAACTACAGTGAACTACTGTTTGAATTGAAAAGTCATGAGCTGAAAAAATATTTTTGTAGACCCTACTTAACAAACAACTAGTCAAGAACAAGACAGACATGTTTTTTAAATATATATATGTATATATAAAAAGATTTCACATAAACACGTGAAACAACAATCAATGATTAAACCACAATAAGAATGGGAAAACAAGACTAAGATCTTTCAACCGTAACAAGCGGTCTTCGTCAGAGTCAAAAACCCAAGTTGGGTTAAATGCATTATAATTTATATAATGCATTTAAAAACTTTAAAAATTGAATCACCATATTTGTTGAATTTGTTTTTAAGTTGAACCCAGAAATGAAGAAAAGATTTCGAAATTTGAAAAAATATTCGACGAAGTTAAATCAATTGGAATTAGACATAAAGTTTTTAAATGCATGCATTCAAGAAGGACTGCTCCTAACTTATATATATATATATATACATAAAGTTAGCTTCAGCTACTCAAAGGGACTACTTCTGCCCCATGACGATGAATGTCGAAATATCGTTGTGAGTCTTTTTTGTGTGTGTTTTTATTTCTTTTTCTTTTTCCTGTGTGAACTATATATATATATATATATATAAGAAATGGGAAAACAAGACTAGGATCTTTCAACTGCACGTTATTAGTCTTTTTTTCCCCATTTCTTATTGTGGTTTGATCATTGATTGTTATTTTACGTGTCTATGTGAAATCTTTATATATATATATATATAAGTATTATACAATATTTCGTAGTAAAAACGTGAAATAAAGTTTATCGCCTAAAGCTCAGTAAGAAATTCAGAAATATGACGAAGATCTTTTAGCCAAAACAAATGATCTTCAAGAGAGTCACACTCATACTAAAATACGTGATATAGGACATGTAGTGTGGTATTGGGAAGACGGGGACGGAAAGAGATATTTGAAAGGGTGTAAAAAGTAAGAAAATAGAAGAAAAGCAAGTCAGTGTAAACAAAGTGTTCAAGAAGAAGTAAGTAAGTGTTATCTGCTAGCTGTCAACCCTTGTTGACAAAGCTATTGCTTTCGCTAACCCTGAGTCTAACTTGAATAAACATTCAAAATGTTTATATATTTGATACTATAGTTTAGCGGTGATTAGAGGTGGTTTTAAAAACGAGTTAAAAATCGACAGGGCTTAGAAATTTGCTTTTATTTTATTAGGTTTGGTGGAGGTTTCTTTGGTTATAAATAATATATAAAACAAAATAAATATCCATAACTTTTTCACAGCAATAAAGTTCTTTATTACCAACAAACCTGAAGTAACCATAATTTTAAAAAGAAATATTTTCTCGTTCACTCCTTGCTTTGAAATCGTTTTTCTTTTAGAAAACTTGTTTTTGAATGATACAAAGTGATTAAAAGTTGGTTTTTATGATAAAGTTCCTTTTCAGGTTATTCTATCTTTCAGGTTATTATGAATTAGTAATAATACATTCCGTCATACCTCGTAAAGTCTCTGAAAAGCTCAACCGGTTTTGGGTCCGTCTGAATCCCATCATCAAGAGCACCTAACTGACTGTGAATGTTGTTTTCCTATAACCTACCTATATATGGCATCTACATTGTGTAATCAGTGTTGTGTGTGTAGTTAATTTTTTTTCCATATTTCTTGAATTGCTATGTTTTTTCCTTTTATTTCTTATTTCATTATCTATTTCCAGTTCCTTGTGTCGTCTTTTAAATGTTATTAGTGGTTTTGTTAAAATGTCGGTTTGGTGGTTTGTTTGTTCATTGATTATATTGTCTGTCATTTTATGTTTGTATATTTTTATTTGTTCCTGTATATTCATTCGTTGTCCTTTTTGTCCCGTCTGTAGTAAGTCCATTGTGTTTTCCATACTGTCTGGGTTGTGTCCAAATTTGTTTAAGTGGTGTGCATAGTTTGAACAACACAAACAGATCATAATTCAAGACTATATTCTTTATAGAAAAATAAAGTGCATGCATAAATATTCTTTATGCAAGAAAAAAAGATAGTTATTTTAGAATTCATAAAATTAATGGTTTAATTTCAAGCTTTTTTCATTATTTCCTTTATGTTTATGGATTATTTGGTGCTACAGCAGTAATAATGGTTTTAAAGTAATTGATAAAATCAATTATGTTTTTTTAAAAACATTTGAAGAAATTAGGACTAGACTGTTCGATTTGTTATTAATTTATTTAAATATATCTTTTCAGGGTATTTAATATGAACAGTAAGTATTAATTTATTCAAAAAATAACATTGGATGCGTTATTGGATCTACAAAAACAAGTCGTTGTAATCACTTAAATATAAGCACAGTGCAGAACTGCCGATCATATTTCTCATTCAAAACAAACTTTCTATTTGAATGTAGCATTCTTGTTTTAAAATGGATTGTCCTGTTTACACAACACAAACCTATGTGTCAAATAAATCAAGGTTTTTATTTTTTATTATTTTCTCCCTTAAGACTGAAGTTTTTTGAAGAAGGTTTTAAGTATGAAGAAGTTTTCTGAAAACACAAAAACCTGACTCCTGACTAGGCATTCTATATTCTTTAGAAGCACATAAAGAATACAAAAAATACCATGGAAGAAAACTTAGTAGACATATGTTAAAAAACTATATGTAAATAATGTAATTCATTGTCGAACTCTCCAGAATACCTTCAGTCCCACATGTCTCTTAAATACTCTCTTATCTTGGTGACGATTAAGACCCGAAATATTGGAAATAGGAAGTTAAAATTTATAAACTTTTATAGAAAGCTTTTTATGTAGTTATAAAGAAAATTTCTTTAATGAGTTGAAGAAAGTTTCCTATAGAGTTATAAAGAAAGTTATGTAGAAAGTTTCTTTTAGAGATATAAAGGATGTTTATAAAGAGATGAAAAAAGTTCTGAAGAAAGCTTCTTATAGAGTTATAAAGAAAATATTTTTAAAGAGTTAAAGAAAGTTATGTAGAAAGTTCCTTGTAGAGTTATAAAGAATGTTTCTTGAAAGAGGTAAAGAAAGTTATGTAGAATCTTTCTTATAGAGTTATAAAGAAAGTTTTTTTAAAGGTTTAAACAAAGTTATCAAGAAATTTTTCTTATAGAGTTTAAAGAAAGTTTTTTTTAAAGGGTTAAAGAAAGTTTTATAGAAACCTCCTTATAGAATTACAAAGTCAACGATAATAGTTGACTAAAAATATTTGAAGACCTAAGTACTCTGTACAAGAAATACAATTTAAATAATCAGATATCAAGCTTCACCAGGATTTTTAGACTATATGTAGGAGCCGTAAAAAACGACAAACAGATAAGCAAGTTTTTATCTATTGATGTATTTCATTTCCTATTGCTCTTAAAGAGCTCTAATGGTTAATGGTCTGCATTCTCTCAAAGTTTTAGGAGCCTAATTGTAGCCTCCCATGCACAATGTCAAATGGAATCATTTGCATTTTATATTCTAATAATAACTGACTGAGCATTTTAAACTGATTTAATGATATTTCTTTTTTTCCTCATCTACTTAGTCTATATTTAATCATGTTTTCCTATTTTTGAAAGCATACTCTTCAATCTTGGTGATTTTTTCAGGAAACCTACCGCAATTAGTGAGAGATGTACAGGCATGCACATATATTAATACCGAGGTTGCCTTACCAACGGCCAACGAATATTACCATGCAAAACAGTGCATGTCGTAAATAGCAGTTCCGGACCAGAGGCCCATTACTGCTAGATTCTCATCCTGCTGTTTTTGTTGGGTTAGTAAACAATGTCAAGAATTGGGGAGTCAGTCAGTAAGGGAATGTGTCGTCTTCGTGGTCGTTTGGTCTTCAGGCTTTGCATTCTCTGAGGTACTGTATACTTTTGGAGTCATGTGGTCATCATTTTTAGTTTAAGTAAGAAACTTCGAGGATCGTGGGATTAGGAAGGGTTGAGAGTAGGATTTAGTTCCCGAACAAGAAGATTTGGATGGGTGAACAGTTTTTTGTCTTCATTACTGGCAAGTCGAGCAATGTAGGAATAGATAGATTCCAAACTCAAATCATGTTGAATATCAACATTTCTGGCGTACCATGGAGCCCTAGCTATAAGGCGGGCACATTTATTCTGTACTATTTGGATGCATTCCTTGTTCAAATGCATCCACGCCGCTCCAAACCAGACTGAGCATCCGTATGTCATAGTAGAACGAATGACCGCCTTATAGACAAGGTCCTTCACTGCCTGTGGAGTATTTCTTGATTTGAGTATGGAATAAAGATTGCACATTAGGAATATCTCCAGCTTAGATTTGTTCCGGAGATGTTGTCTGAATGTCAATCTGGAGTATAATATGGGACCCAGATATTTTACTTGAGTTTTGTAGGGTATAACTCGATCGCCAATGAACACAGGAGGTGGAAGAGGAGGGGTACCTTTACAGAAACGTATATGTGCAATCTTTGTCAGGTTCAGAGACAATTTCCAGGTTGTAAACCAGTACAAGGATCCATCAAGGAAATCTTGCAGCTTTCTGGTAGCACAACCCATATTGCAGCACCTATAGGCTACTGCAGTGTCGTCGGCAAAGAAACCCAGAAACGTCTCAATGCGGTCGGGTGAGTTAGGATTAATGATAGGAGGGGGTTTGGGAAAGTCAAAGGTATAGAGGTTGTAGAGAATCGGGCCAAGCACGCTACCTTTGGGAACTCCCCTACAGATGTGTCCAGTTGGGGAAAATCTATTATTGGTAGAGACGAGGAATTGGCGTCCAGAAAGGAAAGACTTAGTTATCTTCACAAACCATCCAGGTAAACAAAAACATTTTAGCTTGTACAATAGTCCCCTATGCCAGACCGAGTCAAAGGCTTGCTCCAGATCCAGTAACGCAGCCACTGTCTTACTGTGGGGAACAAGCCTATCAGGTGAAACGCCCTGATTAATAAACTGGACTAGCCTTCGCAGTTGCAGAGTAGTGCCGTGCTGGCTTCTGAAGCCGAACTACTCAGATTGGAAGGGTAATCTGGGTTTAATTTTGGATAAAATCAGCCCCTCGTAAATTTTTCCAAGGCAAGGTAATAGACTAATTGGTCTGTAGTCGCGAGGGGAGTAACCTGATTTATGGGGCTTTTGTATCATTATAATTCTTGCTGTCTTCCACGCTACGGGAAAGTACTGCAGTCGAAGGCAAGAGTTATACAATGCAGTCAAGGCTGCTATGACTTCAGGAGGGAGTTTAGATTATTAATTTATTACTAATGCCATCATGGCCGGGGGCTGATTTGATTTTAAGGGATGCAATGACCTGTGTAATTTCTCCGGGAGAGAAGAATAAGGAAGTATTAGGATGTGTGTCACTGATGGCAGTTGATACGAAGGGGACAGGAGAGGATGGGTGGGGGCGGTACAAATAGGACAGATATTTGTAAAATATTAGGGCCTTCCTGTTATCATCTACGAGAGGCAGATTATCTTCCCTTGGAGGGACAGTGGCATTAGATTGATTGGGCCTTTTTTTTAGTTGTCTAATAATGCGCCATGCTGTAATATGGGAAGGGTCTTCGTCTGCACTGAAAAGGCTAGTCCAGTGTTTGGCGTTGTGAGACCTGACAAGAGATCGAATCTCCCACTGCGCTTTGTTCATCATCCTGCAAATTCCTGGGTCTTTAGTAGACTGAAACAACTTCCTCAATCTGTTCTTCTCGTTTATTTTTTGTAAGATAAGAGGAGGAAGGAGGTTGGTATAGGAGAAGGAGGGCTTATTAGTAGAAGCTTTTTGAAATGAGGATGATAAATGAGATGTGAAGAGTTCAATGAATTTGGCTATGCTTGTAGGAGTCGAAAGGTTTTTGGGAAAGGGACAGTTCAGAGAGGTCAGGGAATGGAACATTTGCCAATTGGTTCTACGATGAGTAATACTTGGTCTATAGTTGATGTTGAATTTGTGGAGACAGAACAGAACTGGAAGGTGAGTTGAATCCAGGCAGTTTAAGACTTCAGAAGTCACCACATGATTAACATTACAAGAGAGAGAAACATCCAAGATATCGGGTCTTCCAGAGGTAGGTCGAGGGATGTGGGTAGGTGTCGTAGGAGCGTAAATGAGGACATTGGAGCTGGTAATATAATCTAGCAAAATAGAGCCTGAGTGATTATCTCTCAGGCACCCCCAAGCAGTGTTTTTGGCATTGAAGTCCCCCCCCCCCCCCCCCCAATAATAGAGGGAGTTCCAGAATGCAGTAACTGTTGGAGTTTATTGATATTTAAGGGAGTATGGGGAGGTTTATATACTGCTGAGATGAGCAGGGGTATGTTAGAATTAGGAAAATGGATCTTTACAGTGGTATGTTCAAGGGGAGCCCAATCGCTCATGATTCTGGCATAGGGTATATTATGACGAATTAGTACTGCTGTGCCCCCGCCAATAGTAGGTCTGTCAGTCCTTTTAACTTTGTAACCTGGGATGGAAACGGATGTTGGGTTTTAAGAACGTCTCTGAGATGAGTACTAAATCGGGTTGGAGAGTACCCAGCAAGTGAGCAAATTCAGCCTTCCCTCTCTGGACACCACCTAGGTTGAACACAATGTAAGATAGTGAGTCAGGGAGAATATTAGATTTTGTCACTGCCATGATATCTGTTGAGGCAGTTTTCGTCGTCCATTTGTCCGTCGGTCATTTCGGAAAGATTTGAATTACCAGAGTCAGCGACCTTGTCCTTTATAAAATTCAATAGCCTTGTCTGTCTCAGGACCCTGAGGATGTAAACGTCCAGGTCAGGGGATTGATTTATATTTTGTTTCTCCTTCATCAATCTATCTCTGTACGAGTCAGTCAGAGGAGGTGGGGGTGGAGCTGGAGTGAAGCTGGGAGAGGGTGATGGAAGAGGAACAGATTGTGCCGAGGGTTTGCTAAATACCGGGCAACCCCGGTAGTTCGCCGGATGAGCTCATTTACAGTTGACACAAACTGGTTGTGTCTCTTTAGGAGCGGGACAGGAGGAATAGTGGTGGCTACCCGGGCAACGGACACAGCGAGGGGCCTCTCTACATCACGTCCAGGGAATGTCCAGCCCCTTTGATCTCCACTCGAGCAGCTGGGAAACCATAATTTTCAGGGCTTCTTCAAAAGTCGTCATTGTCAGTCAAGTCGTTTATAGAGTAAATATGTCAGTAAAATAAATACAGTACCTCTAGAATGTCGGATGAACCTAGTTGATGATGGTTGTTGGCACCTGACTATTACAATCACTATTACTATTACAAGGATTAAACAACTGTTGAAAGTTTAAAAAAGTTTGAAAAAGAAAAAAAATAAATAAATAACTAAAAAAAATGCAAGGCCGGGAGTTCGAAACGTTTAGTCCATTATACACAATTTGGATCAATAAATACAAACTGGTTCTTGGAAAACGTCAATGGATTTAAATATTTAATTTTTCACCTTTAAAATATTGCTTTAGAGGTGTGCTTTTGTGAGATGAAACTTTCATTGAACTTAATTAAGTTTATAGGGGACTAAGTTGACTGGCTTTGAAAACTTTCTTACATCAATATTGAGCAAAATATTATAATTAAAGTAGTAGATCATTTAGAACGATGACAGTTATTTTTTAACACATTCAGTACGTTTCTCAATCAAAAAATGATAAGATTTTGGAAACCAACCATGTTACAAATACTTTTAAAATTGTATAAAACATTCCTTGCCAATATTGAACCTCGCTAACACTCTTACATAAACAGAGAAAGCAACAGGTAATATTGATGGCAAAGTGTAAAGACTTAGCGTGAACGTACAGAGAAATAAGTCATTTGTAATGTAACTCTGTGGAACAGTGATGGGTTATGCCACGGAGAATCACAGCTTTCAGGTGACACGCACAGGGAAAACTTTCAGTTTAATCAAAGCCTACAGTATTCACCAACAACTTTCAGTTGTCACTTGTTAAATAAATCCAACTGTCAACTTCTACTTATAATGCAATGGTGTTGACTGAGACTTGTAAAAAATATCTTCATTATGAACATAAGGAGTTCAGAACATTATATGTTCTAAAGACCGCAGCTTTCGTCCCATAATCCTCAGAGTGCATAGATAACAAAACTCAGTTATAATCACTGTACATGTGGTTTCATTTGTGAATTTATTGTGAGGAAATTATGGATATAGTATATAGAATGATTTACATGTTTTCAGGTTCATTTTTCAATTTTTTTTTAGATACATTCTTTGTGATAGTGTGCGTCAAATATTTTGCAAACCTACCCTTCGGTTTTTTCATAATTTAAAAAATCTTATGAAATTAGACAGAACTATAGTTCTTTGATACGGAAAAGAACTTTATTCTATTTTAACAGCATTGAAGCATAGAAAAGTTACTGTATCACACCTTATGTCAAAACGAGAAGTAAATGTTTACTCCCTTTTGATATACTATAAACCTGAAATTTTGTATTTTACATTGCCCTAATATGAGCATTTCAGAAATTTTTGATCACTACGAAAATGAGTATTTTATTAGAGGCAATTTCTTTTCAAAACAGGATTAGTTATCAACATTCAAATGAAACAAAATGTGTTATGGTAATAACTATTCACCCTATTTGGAACAAAATGTACTTGAAAAATATAAAACCCACTGAAACAATTATTTGTAATATTTGAATATTTTATGTAATCTTTTTAGATATTTTATCCGTAGAACTAAACATATATTTTTATCTCTTTATATTACTATTAAACTAAGACTCAATTTTAATTTACTTTCTTGTATGAAGAAATCAATATCTACATGTATCAAACAACACTTCAAAAAACATCCTTGGTTGGTCAGAATATCCACTTTTATTTTTTAAGAAAAGTGCAAAATTACTGTTTTTCTGTTAGTAAATTTGGGAGACCTTTATACACCTAATGTAGCACTTCAGTGCACTTTGCATTTTCATTGCATTCTCATATTATTTTTAATATTCAGTGCATGTTATTTTACTCTTACTGGAAATACTGACACAATCCTATTTCTCTCCATTACTTTTATTCAATTACCATTTATAATTATTACACTCCAGATAATGTGCTGAAAACATACGTTGATCATTTCTGGACTGAAAGCATTTATTTTGATTTTTTATAATGTTAACCTCTTAATACAAATGTGTGAATTACATTTACCATAAGTGGAACGTTCTTTCATTCCATTAGTGAAAAAGGTGTATACAAAAATCATTCAACCGTAAGAGGCGGCTGCTCTAGATATTTTTGCAACGTTGAAAATATGACCCAAGTCAACTTACAAATTTAGACGTGACTAATCAAAGTTACTGACTACAATATTGTAGCCTATTCCTTATGTTAATATTTATTCATAAATATTCAAATTATGGAATATTCAATAATCGTTAAAATTATTACAAAACAAATAAAAACTTTTCATATCGACTAATGTCGGTCTAGGATTGAGATTGTGCATTTGCACTTAGATTGTGCAAAACATTCCCAAATTGGCCTTAAGGTATGCGTTTTAATGTTTTTGTTTACCGTACACATTAACGCTACAGTACAATGTTTCGTACATTTTACTAAATTTTATACTTTTGAACATGCCATAAATGAATACAATGTATAAATTCTTATTAATTATACAAAATATGTAACTGCTGTTCAATTTCCTTACTTTTTTTTAAGATAGGTCATACATTTTACCTATGTGTATGACAAATTCAGTCATTTTAATCTTAGATGGTACCAAACAATGGAGGGTATTGTTCACTAAAAAAATAATGTGAGGAAACTTTCATTTCATTTCATTTTTGTTTTCAGTTACTCTCCGTCTAAACCTTTTCTATAAGGCTCATATGATCCAAAATTTTGAAATTATATTCATATTACTCATCTGGGCGTAAAAGTAGTTTGTTTATTCTTCTGTTGAAATTATTTTTAAATAAGTGGAATTGATTCCTTAAGACCATGTTTTATTGAAAAAGTCAATACTCTTTACTCTGGATAGTTACAAATGTTACATTCTTTCTAGTTTAAATATGTACTTTACATGTATATATTCGTAAAAGTTGAAAGCAGTCCTTCATTTAAACATATATTGTTAAATATCGCCCCATATTTGGCTTGTATCTGTTTCTTACATAACTTTTCCAATTTCTGGAATTCCTATTTCGACTCTTCATTAAAACTATAAAGCTTATCACCAATATTACTAGTCGACATCTTTCGAATGTACTACATTCATCATCAGGACAATAATGAGAATAATAGTGAGTTAGTCAGTTCATATATAGAAGGTGGATTTGTATAGGAATGTTTACAGGACATCGCCCTTAGATCAGGGAGCATTATGGTGGGTTAATGTAGGGTGGTTGGACTCACTTTCTATCTGGCTAACCTGGGTCGGCCGGTTGGAAAATAGTTTTAAAATTCTACAAGACTTATTAAGTTGGATGTTTGTGGCTGGCTGCTTTTCTTGAATTATTACTGCTCCCATTAATTGTAACGTTATTAATTTTATTATTGCCAGAGGAAGGAACCATTTTAAATAACAATTACTGGAAGCAAATTACTTTTCTTGAATAATTCAAGAAAAGCAGCCGGCCATAAACATCCAACTTAATAATTCTTGTAGAAGTTTAGAACTATTTTCCAATAGGCCGACCCAGATTAGCCAGGTAGAAAGTGAGGCCAAGCACCCTACCTTAACCCCCCATAATGCTCCCTGATCCAAGGGTAATAGAACAGGAATTCCTTTAAAAGTAAACATTCCTGTACAAATTCACCTTCTATATATAAATACATGCATATTGTTAATAAAAATAAAAAAAAACGACTGGACAGACAGGATAACGAAGTTAAAAAGTAGAAAAAACACAAACTACTCGTAGATAATAGCTAAAAACTAAAAATTAAAATAACTAAATAAAATCAAAATAATAATATGAGGATAGCAGTGGACTTGACAGATAACCAACCCCTATATAACAGCTCAGTAGGTTTGTTGCGATCGAAGATGGACAACGTCCGAAAGCGCTCCAACTCCATGATCGTCTTACGAGGTATGACGGTTTTACCTATTTCTAATATAAATTCTATATAAGAACTGACTAACTCACTATTATTCTCATTATTGTCCTGATGATGAATGTGGTACATTTGAAACATGTCGACTAGCAATATTGGTGATAAGCTTTATAATTTTAATGAAGATACGAGGAAGGAATTCCAGAAATTGGAGAAATTATGTAAGAAACAGATACAAGCCAAATATTGGGCGTTATTTAACAATATACATTTATATATGAAAACAATGCCTAAATGAGATGTGAAATATAGATGACCAATGTAAGAAATTACATTGTGACATTTATTTGTAAATCAGACTTCAAAAACTAAAATTATTATGCACTTCAACATTTACAATTTATTTTTAAACCACAATAAGCCCTTTAATGTGAAAGGTAGTTTTTTAAATTAAATTTAAATGTAATTAGATATTTTTTGATGATACAGCAAACACTTCACCAGTCAAAAGTAATGTAATTTCAATAGGATGGCGGGTTGAATTCAAAAGCTAAAAGTATTCGTTTTCCCATATATGCAGTTTTAGGGGAGCCATTTAACTATTATGGTGAAATGGAAATGCGTCATACCAGTCCCTGAAAGATATGTTCACGATAAATCCACTGATATTCCTATTCAGAAAACAGAGATTTCTATTTAAGAAATCTTATGTAACAATTGTCTGGATTTTTATCTAAGGTAAATGTTTTAACTACTGACTAATATTTAATTAAAATTAAATTAGATTGCGTGTAAATCTTAGGTTTTTTAAAATTGATCTATATTTATGTAAAACCTTAATAGGTTTTTATCAGAATTAATAGCCATATCGTCACTACTTAGAACCTTTTAGTTCTTGAAGATGCAGAGGGAAGACAGTTATTTACTTTAATAATAAACTTACATACTTCTCAAAAATATGTAAAAGATTCCACAAAAATATAGATTAAATATTTTTAAGAGGAAAAAAATAATATATAATTTATGTCAGGTTAAGAATAATTTGTTTAATTTTTGACCTTCACCTACCAATGATATCAGGCATTCTATTATTTATAAAATGTTCAAATAATATTTCTTCACGCAGTAATCTTTTTAAAAATTTAGGTTAGTTTTACTTTTATACATAGTTATGATTAGAAGCTTTTATGTTTTGAAATCGAGGGTAATATAATATAATGCAATAAAAGCTTAGTAGTTTTGCTATTTTTTATTTAATTGATTTAGTTTTCCTGAAGTATTGGAAGTGGAATAATGCAACTCATTTAACTGGATCAATTAAAAACTGTTTCCAATCAATTCTTAAATTTTTACTTATTTTAATGTATCTAATAAATAAATGGAGAATAGATAATATGCCGTATGTAGTAATTGGATAATTTTTATAATTGCTTAATCCCTAGATGTGCTCACTAAACATTTATAGGTGGGTGTAACAAGCTAATTTTGACTTATGTGACAAAATACTAAAAATAGAGACAAAGAAAAAAAGGATTCATTGTTTGACATAAAAAAAATAATTAAAAATCCACCTATGGTAACTGAAATTTAAGTTTTATTCATAATAAAAAAAATGTAATATATTGTACAAATTAACTAAAACCCTTAAATGGGGTGTGTTTTAAATGAAATTTTAACGCGATTAGTCAACATGCATATTGCAAACATATTGATAGTAACTACTAAAAACAAATTTATTGTCTTCACTCCTAAATTTCCTTTCACACTTGACCGGTTTTTGAGCTTGCCTATCTTCTTTAACATATTTTTTCCAATACACACTACCCATCGTTAAAATATTACAAAGTTTATAGACTTCATAAAGCAACTGAACAAACGAGGTGCCATTTCCTTTGTAGAAGTCGCTACCATCAAACAGCTCAATGACCCCATATTACTACTGGCTTTGATCATATTAATTAGTCCCGTCCATAACTTAAAACTATGATCGTTATTTTCTAATTTTAAGATCTTTACAGTGTTAACTATCATTTCTGGTTAGTTTTTATTTGAGCGAATCAAAAAGCAGACTCATAGCTTGATAGCTTCCCATTTCATAAACAGTCTTCTCGACAAAGAAATCAAAGTCATATCCGGGTGCGTATTATTCAGGCAATGCCCTTGAAGTAGCTTGTATACATGTGTGCTACTGCTTTCCTTAGCTGATCATTATTTTTACAAACAGATTGTTCACATAATTGTTCAAACTTGTTTTAACCAAATAACAAGGTTGAATTTGCTCTTATACTTCACTAATTGGACATATTTTAAACTATGTTCTCATTACAACAATATCTAAAATATTGTACGATGATGATAATTAAACTGAAAGCTAAATGAAACATTTTTAAATTTGTGAATATCTAGTTTGCTACCTGTCTAAAACTAAGAAGGTTAAAACATTATCAAGAATATTTTATTAAAAAATCAAGTGAAATATTTTCTATCTAATAAATTAAAGAATGGCTGCAACTATTTTATAATGTTTTTAATCATAATTACTAATAGCTAACAAAAACCTTGGAAATACACACAAAAGTGTATTAAATTAAAATGCATAATACTCTCCTAACAAGAAGATAGTTTAAAACATCTAACAAGAAATAGAAATTAGGATCTATCACACTGAAGGAATACAACCAAAAAATCTAAAAAAAAAAAAAAATGAAAAAACTATCCGAAGAGAATCTAATGGAGGAGTAAAGTGAATTTCTCATACTGTGTATTTACATACCTAACTGGCGAGGAGCAAGACAAATTGGTCTTAATATGAACCCCCTCAGTCACTTGCTAACACTTGTAAGTCGCTGTAGTAACTATAACAAACAAAATTAACACCAGATGAACATTGGAGACAAATTCGCACAGGACTTGAAAGTGGTTAATCCATGGTAATTTCTTTTATGCTTTGAACAAAATAATTTAAAAAAATGAAAAAATATATATTTGTTTACATGAATTGATAAATAATAGGGTAATATTTATTAAAAAGATATATTATTGTTAGTAGGATTGAGGTTGTTAGTAATGTTACAAGAAAAATGAAACATCGTTCCTTGCACGTTGTCTTCAAATGCCGACCGGTTTCGGACAGGTCCATCATCAAGAGCAAACTGAATGCTATTTAGTGTTACCTTTTCTTGTGCTGATTGTTGTCGTGCTAGTCAATTTGTCTTAGGAAATCATCAAGCAAACTTACTTTGCCTTGTTGAAGGACTGTGTCAGAAACTGGTAGTTATATTATGGTTACTAACAGTAGAGTTGAGTGTAAGCCAGTCTAGATTTTTTATCAAGAAAAAGATCATTTTCAGATTATTGAGGATTTTTAATTTTCATTGAACAGAAGCTCTATGGAGTATAATCATGTGTTACATTATATAATAATTTATAATATACTATTTGTAGTTTTGTAACATTCTATTATAATGCTGTAATGTTTTTATTATTATAAGGTGTAATGTTTTTCCAATTTCGTTCTATTAGAGCTTCATGATCTACCATTTAATTAATCTGATTAAATATCTTCGTTTATGATATTTAGCTTAAAAGTAAACAAGCGAACATTTTCAAAAATAATATACTATCAACTTGAAAAAATGGTTCAAAATTATATATTCCCAAATTAAAATATTTGTCATGATTTTCCTTTAACTGTGTTTTTTATTTCTGCAATTAACCAAATTAATTACATTAACCTCGGAATCATTCTACGATTTTTTTTACAATTTTTTTTTTACAAAAATATCAGTAGCTAATTCTTCGTATGAATCATTGTTCAATAAATAATTAAGTTGCACAACTTATCAAGGTAAAGTCAAAATGGTATTGGTATGTTAGTAATTAAAAAATATCAGTTTAAATTACACATAACACGACACAGAAAAAGATAAAATGCACACATACTAAATTCAATATTTATTTCGAACTGTTGTTCGTCATCAGGAGAAGACTTGAACAGAGATCGAAGTGAGAGATCGCTCTACGTCGAAGGAAGGAACGTTTCTGTGCATTTTATCTTTTTTCTGTGTCGTGTTTTGTGTAATTTATAGTTTGTGCAAACCGTTTATTCAATTTAGTATAAAAATATCAGTTCCTAAAAGATGTGGAAAATATTTTGATAATAAAATAAATCATACAAAATAATTTGGATGAACAGACACTGATAACTTGATGTTAGATGAAAAATGGAAGAGCACCAGTCATCCTATTCCTATTTGATGCAACTATTATTTTAATCCAAGTTGTTTGTGGTGAAATAAAGATCATACAGGCGAGTAACTTGTTGTCCGGCAATGGAGTATGTATTGGGGTCGGGAGGTCAGCTAGTTCCTGCGTTGACACCTCACTCTCAAGGTCAACTCAAGCATGTGAATAAATCAATTACTAACAACGCAGTCCTCAATTTTTTAAAGGCTTTACATATTTACGTCTTAGTTTAAATTTGCTTTTTGTTCGTTGCGAAATCACGATTGTTGACTTAATAAAAAGGAGCTAGCTTTGGGGGGAATTTGAAAAAAGAAAAGCTAAAAACGTGCAGAACAATAGTTTAACAATAGATACTTGCAACTTCTGAGTAAAGTATATATATAATATACAATTCAAATATATATTGTCGGTCTGATAGAATAGTAATAAAATAAATCAAAACTCGATCAGTTTCCAGGTTCAAATCAAATTCTCAAAAGCCGACGTTATAACATTTTTCAATGACCTATAACACAAAGGAAAGAAACATTATGCACCAATCAACACATATACATTAATAAAAAGTGGATTATTACAATGTATGAAGTAAAACAAATAAAATAATAATTTATTACAAGTTTAAATAACACAGAAGTAAGGATTTATTGATATACTTTTACATTACTTTAGGAATAAAGATGTTAACAGTCCTAAAATTTCCATTAAACTGGTGTTAATGTCATTTTGAATGCAAATTGAAACATCAGTATTTTAGTAGATTTGCATTTTCACCTGGTATAACTTTTATATCTGAAAGCGGAAGGCTGCCATCCTTTTCTGTTTTTAGTCTTATCAGCCTTTCTGAAAATTATGTGTTCATTCTTCCTAAGCCCTACAGCAGCATCTTTGAGCTTTTTGGTAAGTAACTGACTGAAAAGTCCATAAGGCAAATTCGTTATTATAGATAGACTTGAATATAACCAGAAGTCAGATGAAATACTTAATGATACTAAAAAGTTCAGAAAGATTTACAAAAAACCTACCAATAATCTAAAGGTGGAAACAAACTTAAAAAAAATAGTAAATAATGATAAAGATATAAACATATTTAAACCGATTATAAAAAATTCAACCCACTATATATCTATGGAAACGTGAAAACAAATAAAGTGGGCTACGCCTTAAAACTAATCCCAAGTAACCTACGTCCACATACGTATAGTACTGTAAAAATATTAAACACCATTATAAATCTATGTATATTTCAAATTTTCTGCTTAAATCTACGGACGACTTTTTAGATATAATGAGGGCTATTGAACCCAAAGACATAATCACCTCTCTAGATGTAGAATCACTGTTTACGAACTTCGCAGCAGAGGAAACTATTTAAATTATTTTGTGATCAGTCTATAACAGTACATTCTTGCCGCCTCCCGTTTAAAAGATCAGTTGTGAAAGACCTTCTATGAGTTTGTACTACCAAAAATCCCTTTTAGCACAATGACGGATGTTTATATTACCAGACTGATGGTGTAGAATGAATTCACCACTAGGTGTAACATTTTCTAATTTTATATGCTTAATATAAAATAAGATCATTGCAACTGAATGTGTACTGCTGTTAAATATAAACTGTTTTCTGATTGCCGAAAACTGCAAGCATTTTACTGAAATAATGAAAGAAAAGATTCTTTTGAAAGTGCATTAGTGTAGAAATTTACATATAAAAATGATGTGATCAATTTCCAAGTTGTGATAGTGAAAGGAAAAAAGAAGAATTTAAGACATCAGTGTATGCGATACCTGCTCATAAGTGGAGTGCCCTGAATAGTATAAGGACGGCATCATCAAAGCACTCAGTCACAGAGCCTACAACATCCTCCGTTCTCTTTTCCACCGAAACTATAGCAAGAAAAAAACGAGTTCTAATTAATAAACAGTATAGAAATAAACAATTCGACTATCCTCCAGAAAAACATATGGAAAGAAAAAATGCCAACCAACCAATAGAGTCTGATTGGAATAATGAAGGAATAGAACACATAATCCACTACCAAAACAATATTCCAAAGCTTACAAAACTGATGAGAGGATATGATTGACAACCGAAACTCTCTCATCGGCTGAAAATGCACCTGGCCGACGGAGCCCCTAAAGACATATAATGAAAACTAAACAAGGGAAATGTCAACGCACCGCATGGAAATATTAAACAAAGAAAATGACCATAACGAACTCCAAATAATAGGAGCATTAAATATTCGAGAAAAAAACAACCACTAATACCCAAAAAACTTGATTTTTGAGAATTTAGAAATGATTGATAGTCATAAAGAAACAAGTGACGCACATTTAGAGCACTCTAGTAAAGAAATAGGAATCGATAACTCCAAAAAGAAAAAGAATTATAAATGATGAAACAAAAAACTTAAGTATTTAATTTGAACCTGAAGAACTTACAGTTAGTCTCTCTCCCTTTACTCTACTTTTTTCTTGATGAACAAACCATGACATCAAACAATGACGGGCAGTTCAAAGGAAGGAATTTTTTAGTCATTTCATGTAGTCCACTGTTTGAAAGATCTGCCCTCATTTTTGAAAAAGCTGGACCTCTCCGTTGTCTTTAGTAATGATAGTAATAATAAGGGGGGGATTCTTTTTTCTATAGGATACCTTGAACTGATTGTGAAATGTCTTATATTGGACAGATGAGTAAAGGTCTCCTTACAAGATTAAAGCAACACAAATATTCAACAGACGGGAAGACAAAAAGAGTGCCTTGTTCATACATGTAAGTAAGAAAAATCATACAATAAATTAGGACGAAGCTAAGGAATAAATTTTTGTACCTTCAGAAAGAAAAACTAATATTACTGAAAGTGCACTCATAAAAAACTTCTATGGAAAATTATTGAACAACAGTCTTGGACTTTACAAATTGGAATTTCTTTTTGCTGTTCAGAAGTTGATAGTTATACACCCTAATCTGCAACTCCTTACTTTCACAAATTTGTTATCTTTCAGTTTTTTAATTTTTTGTTTTAACTACACGAGATACACGGGAAAGAAGTTTGTCCATCATTGATTTAGATCTTTCTCAAGACAACTGAAGAAGAGTTTCATATCTCCAGACAAACTAAATATTTGCTCCAAGTTATTTACTTTTTCAGCATTAATCTCTAAATTACTGCCAGTTAAATTTTAGTTAGGATAAGATTAATGATGTACAGTTAATACAAATAATCCTTTTGTGAACTAGTCTGTCAAAAAAAAGTGACGTCAACCAGTGGTAATGGAAGCTTCCTCTATCACGAAAATGATCGATACGCATTCGCTTATTCTACACTGGTTATCTATGATGCAAGAACTGCTCTTTCAAACTATATATCTTGCATTAAACGGCTAAATTTGAAAAAGTCAGATATCTACTATATTCGTTATGTTCTCTCACTTAAAGACTTTTTTTTATTTTAAATTTTTAATAATCTCCTTTAATAGATAGTAAGAGTACATAAAATTTTTTGCGTTAAAGACCCTTCAATATTTCTTAAAACTTTCCTAGAAAATTATTTGCCAGTAAGATAAAAAGTAGAATATTCTTTAAGTAAACCAGTACAATACTCTCTGTATGCAACTAAGAAATAGAATATTAAGATTTAATTTGAAATGAACTTAATATGAGTTCAATATATACCTACGAGAAATTCAATAATATAACAATCGTTTGATAGAATAGGTGTATTATGCAAACAGGATTCGGTCAATTTTCTAGCTTTAAAATCAATCTCTCAATACTGACGTTTCAGTTTTATTCTGTACACTTTTCCATAGACCTACAAACAAAGGATAATAAGAAATCACATAAAAACATAATTTGCCCTTCTTGGATGTCCTGATCCATAGGTTACCTAAAGAGTTACGCTTTAGTCTATATAGAAAACCTACGAATGTACTTGCCTATGTTCACTTTTATTCTTTCCATCAACAAAATGTTAAAATTTCGGTTTTTAGAAATATGTTTTTGAGGGCGTTGAGAGTTTGCTCTCCTGAATTCCTTAATGAAGAGATTAACATTAGGTCAATTACCCTATCATTAAAGTACCCCTCCTCTTATATCGATTTAGCTTTGAAGGGTGCTAAAAAAACTTTCTCTAATACTTCAACATAGCCCCGTTCATTGTCAAATTCTATAGTTTTGCCATATCATGAGTCATTGGACACCCTTCCAAGATTAGCCAAACAACTTGATTTTAATATAGTGTTTTCTAATCGTAATAACGTGGGCAATATGTTAATAAAAAACTCTCCCGGGGAATTGGAGTCCGATGGTATTTATAAAATTCCATGCAAAAATTGCCATAAAATTTATATTGGTCAAACTGGTAAATCATTAAAGACACGTGTAAAACAACACCAATACAACGTAAGTAGACAGGAAAAAAGTAGTGCCTTATTCTTGCATATAAACAATGAAAATCATCATATTCATTCGACATGAGCTAAATTTATTACCTATGAAAAATTGATGTTGTTAAAAAATATTATTGAATCGTCCCTAATTAAATTTAATAGATCAAATATTATAAACATTAGTAACGGTCTCTTCAAACTTGATACTTTCGTTACGAGGGCAATAGCGTCTTCTAAGAGGGTTGACAGCTAGCGGATAGTTTTTTACTCTTTCTTACTGTACTCCTTTGTTTCCCCAAACATCCCTCTCTGGACATTTGTCCTTTCCTGCACTTTCACCCTTTTAAAATACCACTCTTCCCTCCCACTCTTCTCAACCCCTCACCAGATGTTCTCTGCATGTAGTGTTTCAGTAGGGTTTTTGACTCTGACGAAGACCGCTTGTTACGGTTGAAAGATCTTAGTCTTGTTTTCCCATTTCATATTGTGATTTGATCATTGATTGTTATTTCACACGTAACACACAGAGTAAAGAAAAACACTGACAAACTCAAATTTGCAGGCAATCCGTTTTCAAGAGAAACGAGAGAAGGAGACCAACTCCTTTGCTATTTCCCAGTTGATTAAGTGAGTTTTGGTTCAAATTTGTGTAAACAAAACATTTTTATCATCTTCTCTCCAACCGAAATCTCATATTGCTTAAACCTGGTGACAAGACTTTTTCCTGTCTGTCCAATATAAGCTAATCCACAACAATCTTTGTATGGAATTCTGTATATACCATACAACAGTTTTCCCAGACTTCTCTTAGAGTTTTGTACTAGCCTATTTAACAAGTTATCACCGCTACTAAATACAACTGAGAT
The DNA here is from genome assembly GCA_026182355.1 of Hermatobates lingyangjiaoensis. Taxonomy (NCBI): domain Eukaryota; kingdom Metazoa; phylum Arthropoda; class Insecta; order Hemiptera; family Hermatobatidae; genus Hermatobates; species Hermatobates lingyangjiaoensis. Next base: position 5,656,253 of record JAPFBL010001938.1, read on the forward strand.
ATCTAACTTTTTCATATTATATGGCATGTATTTTAAGCATGGGCTGTAGGGAATAATTAGCAAATTCCTTCTTGGAAAACGTTCCTCATTTTCAGATGATGTCATAGATTATTTCGCTTGTCATAGATATATATTTGATTCTTTATTCTAAAAATTGTTCACTGCAAATTTTAAATGCTCTCAAGAATATACTATAAAAACTAAAGGGATGTGCAGAGAAGAAATGAACGTAAATCCAAACTCGTAGATTATCTGCTAAGTTTTCTAGAGTTTTATAAACAACTGTTCTTATCTACCGAGTTCATGTAAATAAAACTATTGAATAGTTATATACACCTCTATGATAATCAAACCAATTTTCTTTTTCAGATTTTAAAAATAACTGTTATTATGCTTATTTGGACTTATGTCATAAAGAGCAACAAAACGAAGATAATTCTCAAAAGATACAATCTCTTTATTCCAAAGTCTTCCGAAAAACCCTTCATTGTTCCTTTTGCGCATGAAATAAACAATTTATTCTGATATAAATAGCCCAACAGCTCAACAAGTAGCAATATCTCGTTAAAAAAACCTTATATAATCATCGTTTATATAATATTAATCACTTGTTCTTAAATATTTCTACCAAAAATATCCCAGCAAATACCCAAACAGATCTGAAACTGAATTGATCAAGGGACTTATTTCAGTAAACTACTCCGAGTAAACTATTATTATTATTTTATAATTACACGCATTTTTATATTTCATATTCAATGTCATGAAATGCATTCTTTGGACTTCCTTCTTGTCTCCTTGTGTAATAATTATATATCAGTCATACATGTCACTGGTAATGTTATCTTTACATTGTTGTGACTTTAAGCAAAAAAAAGTAATCTCATTAGTAAAGAATTCATTAGTCATTCGTGAACTAGTGCTGGATGAATATGCTAATAACATATTGATTGTGACCGTGTCAAAAGCTAAGGGAGAGTTCATCAACCTCGAGCATGTCTTCAGTTACGATCTCACCACATCTGTTGCGCTACAGTTTATTCATTTTTCACGTCATCAGTTTAACTTTGTTCCCCACTAATAACAATTAAATTTCTTTGATAATTAAAACAATGTGTAATCAATGGTAATTTATTGAGAAAATATTATAATTACTTATTGATATATTTTCTATAATCATTATTGTATACATAACACTAAAGAATTATATGAAAATATTTTTATAATTTCTTATACCAGTGAGTACATATTTCTGACTTCAAACTCGTTCTGATCCTCTGCTGATAACGAACTTCTGTTTAAAATATCAATCATAGTGTTCTATTATTTAATGTGTTCAATGAAATGTTTAGTTATTTTTAAAACCACTGTTGTTTTGTCTTTTAAGATGTACATATAAGTAATTAATTAAATATTGGTGTATGTTTAGGAATGAGGGACTGCGGTGGTCCAGTGGTTTGTGCACTCGCCTCTAGACTGGCAGATCTGGCTTGATTCTCAATCTGCCTCTTGATTTTTTTTTACGTGGGAGGTAAAAAAATCTGAGCTCATTGTCACTCTCTCAGAGAGGACTTAAAGCCGTCGTTCCCAAGCTTTTTTGACGTCAGGTACTCGTTAAAGATCCCCACTTTCAGTATACTTGAGTTAGTAAAGATTTAGAACTCCTAATCAACAATCATGCAATAATACCTTAAGGAATCAACGTCTAGGTGTAGCTTTATTAGACACACCATCAAGAAGAAGTGTGACTTTCTAGCAGACCCTCAACACCTCGCTCAAAAAAAAAAAAAGTTTAGAGGTGAAAAGTCAAAGTTCGAAATGATTTCGTATATCATATTTTTCACTGTCGCTGGCCACGCTTTAGCACCAAAGGTTATACTCGAAAAGCAACATTTTCTAATGCCCATTTTCGTGGTATAATTTAACCTTCAGGTTTTTTTAACTTCATTGCCCAATAATTCATTCAACCAATCTCAAATCTTCTTTTAATTTTTTTATGTACGCAATATTGGAAGCTTAGGAATCAGTTAAGCTTACCATTCACTGAACACACCACTCGACTTCACACGCTGACGATTGGACATCTACAGCGCAGTACAAACTTACCTAAAACTGTTTTCACACTGGATTGCCATGTTGTGTTCGCATTCTGTTTAGCGACAGACAATAGTTGTTCCGCTCTCCAAGACAATCACTTCTTCTTTGACCGATTTTTATAAGCAGAAACGGAAAACTTTTCACCTACAGATAACCATATTTCAAAATCAGTATTGACTGCATCGTAGGACACATATGCAGGGGAAAATCTGGAGCAGTTAGCAATTAACTTTACTACGTATTCTCAAAATAAATGGGTTATCAAATAAAAAATTAAATAACTCTATTTTACCAATTTTAAAAGATATACAAAAACGACACATCCATATATCATTGTAAAAGCAGGGTAATTGCTTTCCTGTTAAGAGGGCGTGCAGCGGGACGAGTACTTATCACCAGCGTTATTTAACTGTGTCTTAGAACAAGTTTTAAAAACAGTAAAGGGAATCAATAGGGCATTAAGATCAATGGTATATCTTTAAGAGAATTGAAATTTGCTTATGATGCAATCCTAACAGCCTCAAACGCAAGAGACCTAGAACAAATAATAACAGATCTACAAGTAGCCGTAAAAAAGGCGGGTCTTAAAATAAACTTACAAAAAAGTGTCCTAATGACAAACAGCCAAAAGAAATAAAGATACAAAATAAGGGAATTAAATGGTCGCACGGCGTGTCTCGGCCAATTACTCAGAAAAACTGCTCGCATAGATAAATTAAAAGAAGTGTTCTGATTAGCTATGGACTGGATTGTCTTTGGAAACCTTACATCTATCTAATGATAACACAGTAGTAGTGAGTGTTTTTCATTTCTTGTATGTGTTTTCTTCCTTCTTTTTATTTTCATAAATAAGTATATTAAAGATAAATATAAGAAATTATTTTGAAATTAATAGAATAACTAAAAAGATAATAAGTATTTCTTATACATATCCTTCCTCCTATAACTCACTTTCCCTTGATCCTACTTCACCTTTTCGTGCTGACTAATCCTCATTCCTATAACTATAGTTAGCTGGACCCAGGGTGAGGGACTCTTTCAGGGTGTCATTGACATACCCGTTATATCCCGTTACATCCTCGATGTCCTCTTTTTGTAAGGATACTTCTTATTTCCTTCAAATTCTAAACAGCTGTTCATCTACTTCTCGTGATTAAACTGGATGTCACATCCCTTTAAACTTCCATTGATCATACTGAGATGTTTTTTTATTTACTTCCTAAAATACACAAACCGTTCCACATGCCTAACTTCCCTTCCTCAAGTAGATCCATGATCTCTAATTATGACTGATTGACTGAGAGATAATCCACTTTTATTGATTACTTTCTACAGCCATTAGTTTGTAGTTAACTATCTTTTTGTAAGGATACTTCTTATTTCCTTCAAATTCTAAACAGCTGTTCATCTACTTCTCGTGATTAAACTGGATGTCACATCCCTTTAAACTTCCATTGATCATACTGAGATTTCGGATGTTCTCCGATATTTCTTAGATGCGAGAACTTCACCTCTTACTTCTCCCACCAATTTTATTGTTCAGCTGGGTGATTTTGTTCTTAGGTATAATGACTTCTGTTTTGATAATACTTATTACTTTCAGATCAGAGGTACTGCTATTGGCACTTCCACTTTTTCCAAGTTTTTCATTTCGAAGTTTTAACAAGATTTCCTTGCTATTCACCAACACCTTCCCATCCTTTACACCTCCATTATAGAAGAATAGCAGACGTGCTAAGTAACAAGAAGGTATTGTTACTTGATATACCTGTGTAGCTAACCAAACACAGCTTAAAAGTCCATAACTTCGCTTCCAAGTTGAATTTCCAAATCCATTCAAGTTTTAGCTTTTAAGTTAGATATGAGATCGTTTATCGGAATGTCAAATTGTTTCTTTGATCCATTAAATCAATTGATTTAAGCAGAAATCAAACAATATTTTTGAACAATTATTTTACTAATTTGTACCAGAAGTGCTCAGAAAGGTTTATTTACTTGTGCGATCATTGCTTCTGTCCCCTTTGGGGGACCAGTGCCTTACGTCCTTCTAAACAGCTGTAAGTGAAAGATAACCTTATTCTATTTTGTTAAGAGCATTCGGTTTCTCTAATGTATAAAACGTAAAGATAATTTGAAATGAGTCGCTTCTAAGCAATGTACAGACAAAACCTTCGTTTTATTTATGTAGATACCCTTTTCATTAGGCATCATGATAAACATCAGTTACACCTGCTTCCTAACTCCGTCCAAATATTCTTTTCATTCATTTCCTTTAATCACCAAATGTCCGATACCCTAATTTCGTGGGGCCTCAAAACATGTAAATCCGTCAAAATATCGAGATCCAATTTTTTCACAATCACCATACATTACTTATAGAAATGTAAAAAACAGAAAATAACAATCATTAAAACTATCGTTTTAAAATGACCTATATCAATATAAGTTTATTTAATACTTCATCTAATTTAATAAAAATCTGGAGTGGCCTACACTCTACTTTACTATAAGTAACTCAATGTCAAATTTCTTGAGTATATAAAACATAACGTATCATTTAAGCATAACATAAATATCTAAATGGGATATAATTATTAGCATTGCATTCGTGAGGTAGTACAGATAGTGATTGAAGGACATATCAATTTTAAAGCTTATTTTTGTACATCACAAATAATTTATTATTTGCAAATAATTTCATTATATAACTACAGCAGTAATACATTTATAAAACAATGTGAACATTTCTTGAAACGAAATATTATCCTACAAGAGAAGATGGCTATTGTTCAAATAGCCAGTAGATTCTTAATCGTTTACTTACATCCTTCTACATTGAATATTAATGTAAAATTTTCAAATTTAAAACAGTAAAATACCCTTTTTTTTCTCTGAAAAACATCTTAAACAGCGAAGAAAATGTTGTTTTAAGGCATTTGTTAATTAAAGATGTACGATAATTACAGTTATTAATCTCTAAACGAAAGATTTATATTTTGAATTATCTTTTACATTTTTGTTTTAACAGAATAATTATACGGGAATTTTATGGCTTCTTAGTATTTAATAACATCATTTTCCTTCCCCTTGTCAAATAACATACATACGATTTTTTTTAATGAGTGTTATCATTTACCTGCACAATATTATTCCTCTTACATCTCTTATAAGTCAATAATATATTTTCATTTTTCCATTAGAAACATCAATTTTATCTCATGATTCGCTAAAAAATTCTGTCAATGTAAACAATGTAAAAAAATACAAAAAATTCGACAAGTATAGCAGGTGATCTCTTAGTCTAGGATAAACAAAGAGTTTTTATATCGTTATTGCTCTTTCCCGTAATTGAAACTTCATGATTTTTTTTTATGAATTGCTAATTTTTTGTTCCATTTTTGGTCAAATTTTTATAATTTTTTAACGAGCCGTTTAGCGTCAAAAAAACATTTTCTGAAAACACAAATCGTACTCTAACGCCCCTTTAGCGAATGTAATTTTAGAAAAAAATATCTCAACTCATTGTCCATATAATGTTCTATTTATAGGCATAGATTTACATTCTTAGTCCGTCAAACAGTATGGCTTGTATCGCTCTCACAAGGTTTGAGATTGATTTATAAGTCAAAATTTGTACTTTTTTTTGAAAAAAAAAATTTCCTGTTGATATAAAAATTTTGAATATATTTTTCGTTTGTTCCATTTGTAACCTCAAAGATAATGTCAAAATCTCAAAACTCTAGGGTTAGTAGTTTAGGAGAAATAAATGTTTTAAAAAAAACGGTTTTGGCAATAAAAGTGACTTTCCCATCATGCATAATTTCTTCCCAAACAATAGGGATCTTCGTCTAAATGGGGCCCATTTTTTTGTAAAATATCAACTTGATCCATCAAACAATTCTGGTACCGTAGCGTGGTAACAAGCAATGCTAACACACTAGGTAAATGTATATTACCTTTAATTCAATAAAATCAACAGTTAACCATAAGAAATTGAATGTATGAAAAAATGTTAAATTCAAAAATATTTTTATATAAAATAAAAATAAAAAAGCCTAAAGTATTTCAAATAAATGTTATGTATCTGTTTTTAATTATTGTAATATATATCACTAAAATTAAGATTTGGTGAACTTTCTAGGTTAAAACTGAATTCCCAATGCCGTCGTTTCAATTCTGTTTAAAATCCTTTTTACTGGTCTAAAAAATAAGACAAAAATATAAAAATTTAATAATATTTTGTGGGTATATGAAAAAAAATTAAATTAAATTGAAACGTAGGCATTAAGAATAAGGTTTGAATTTAAATTAAAAAGAAACCAAAAATAAGCAGAAAGTTGGATGTGGTGGGATCAGTGAGACTTAGTCAGCTTTGAAACTATTTCTTCTCGATTTTGCGACACTCCAACCTTACTATTGCTTGGAACAGTAATACTCAAATACTCAATTATTTGTTTCAAATAATTTAACTATTTCTGACTGTTAATATGGGCTGTATAAATGTTAAATTGTACCTATATTTTTTTTTAAATTTTACAAACTTTTCATTAATCTGAAGTCAGTTACATGTAAAATTGTTGGGAAACAGATTTTGAAATGGCCAGAAAAGACTGGTTCATACTTGTTATTTAGCAGTCAAAGATTCCTATGGTATAGCAAACATACTTATTCTCTTGGTATCAAAAGATCAGATTCATATTTTCTGATTTTTAGTAAGTATAAAAACAAACATTGTTAGTTAATTTCCTCAACTATAATAGTTCAAATTTACTTCAAACTTTTGCTTTCCCAAATTGTCAAAAGAAAACTTTTTTGTGTTATGTGAGAAATGGCAGTAGACATATTCTTATCAAATCAAAATTACTTCAAATATATGAAATGAAGGGTTGACTTTGACATGATGATCTTAACACTGCGACTGCGTCACGCATTCAATTAGTCTGAAGGCCGTCAGTTTGATAATATTTTAATTAGATGTTTACTTTAATATTCAATGTAGAAGGATGTCAAGTAAACGATGTAAGAAATCCACTGCTATTTGAACAGAGGCCATGTTCTCTAGTAGGAGAATATTTCGTATCAAGAAATGTTCACTTTGGTTTTTCAAAAATTTTATTACTCCTGTAGTTATACTAATGAAATTATTTGCATCAGCTGTGTGATGTACCAAAATAAGCTTATATATTGATATGTCCTTCAATACTATCTGTACTCTTTCAGGAATGAAAGACTAATAATCATATTCCATTTAGATGTTTACATTATGCTTAATTGAGACGTTATATATTATATACTCAAGAAATTTGATATTAAGTTACTTATAGTAAAGTTGAGTGAAGGCCACTCCAGATTTTTTTACATTGTTTACATTGACTTTTTTTTTGAAAATTTTTGAGCGAATCCACTGAGATAAAATTGATTTTATAAAGGAACAGTTTAAATTGTTTATTGAATTATATGAGATGTATTGTATTCCTATGAGATGAGGAATAATATTGTGCAGGAAAATGATAACACTCACTCAGAAAAAATTCGTATATATGTTATTTGACAAAGGGGAAGGAAAATGATCTTATTAAATACTTAGAAGCTTATTATTATTATTATTTTAAAGATTAAAATTCCCAGTATGATAATTCTATAAAAGACCAAAAATGTAAATGATAATTCATAATCTGAATCTTTCGTTTAGAGATTAATAAATGTAATTATCGTACATCTTTAATTAACAAATCACCTTAAAACAACATTTTCTTCGCAGTTAAAGATGTTTTTCAGAGAAAAAAAGGGTATTTTCCTGTTTTAAATTTAAAAATTTTACTTTAATATTCAATGTAGAAGGATGTCAAGTAAACGATGTAAGAAATCTACTGGCTGTTTGAACGAAAGCCATTCTCTTGTAAGAGAATAAATCGTTTCAAGAAATGTTCACTTTGGTTTTTCAAAAATGTTATTACTGCTGTAGTTATACTAATGCAATTATTTGCAAATAATAAATTATTTGTGATGTACAAAAATAAGCTTATAAAATGATATGTCCTTCAATCACTATCTGTACTACCTCAGGAATGATAGGCTAATAATTATATCCCATTTAGATGTTTACGTTATGCTTAAATGAGACGTTATGTTTTATATACTCAAGAAATTTGACATTAAGTTACTTATAGTAAAGTAGAGTGTAGGCCACTCCTGATTTTTTATGATGTTTTTCAGAGAAAGTAAGGGTATTTTCCTGTTTAAAATTTGAGAATTTTACTTTAATATTCAATGTAGAAGGATGTCAAGTAACGATGTAAGAAATCCACTGAACAAAAGCCATGTTCTCTTGTAGAAGAATATTTCGTATCAAGAAATGTTCACTTTGGTTTTTCAAAAATTTTATTACTCCTGTAGTTATACTAATGAAATTATTTGCATCAGCTGTGTGATGTACCAAAATAAGCTTATATATTGATATGTCCTTCAATCACTATCTGTACTCTTTCAGGAATGAAAGACTAATAATCATATCCGATTTAGATGTTTACATTATGCTTAATTGAGACGTTATATATTATATACTCAAGAAATTTGATATTAAGTTACTTATAGTAAAGTTGAGTGAAGGCCACTCCAGATTTTTTTTAATTCGTCGTTCTGTTTTTTTAATCATTTCAAGTATTTATTGTTAACTTACAGGAAATCAAACCTGGAAATCAAACTGTTACAGGTAGATCAATGTATAAGTAATGAACTTCTCTCGCAGGCAGAGATAAAAGTAATCTTTTGGTTCTCTATCGTCGACAGGTGCCTTCTGTATCTCATATCTCTACTTTAGATGATTAGCGAATCAGGAAACGTTGATATGAGTGACAAACGAACATAATAATGTTTCAAAATTCGAGAAGTAAAACAGAGTTGTTTAAAGACAGCTCTAATTAATAATGTTATATATATTTTATTGAGAGTCAATGTAAATAAGAATCAATGGAAATGTAACAAGCCAACGAGCTATTTTGAATTAAATCTTTTCCCAGAACATTATCCATACAATTACTGAGGCAACAAACAATTAGTTCTTTCCCAAACCTTGTTTTTAGAAATTTGTTTTTGTAATTGTTGTGGCAAAGCCAGGTCAATTGTTTTAAACAAAAGAACTCAAAACTCTAATAAAAATAAAAAAAACTTTTTAGTTTGAATGAATCAAAAATCCCATAAAATAATACAGAAATGAATATAATACAGAACTTATTATTCAACTTCAGGAAAGGTAATCATAAAAGTTTTTATTACAAAAACTTGCCTATTTTAAATTCGGAATATCGAACCAATAACAAATGGAACTTTCCACGCAGTATAGTACAGGTTGTATTTACCTATTCACATTGAATTCACTAAGCTATTGTGAGTGTGAGGTCTGCAAATAGATGTCAAAAATGTTTGCATAGTTGGTGATTAATTACAGACAAGACAAGAAAGGATTGTACAAGTGGATTTATTTTGCCAGTGATGTGGATTTTAAGCATATGATGGGATTTTTAACCCTCAAAGAGCACTAGCCAAGTGATAAATTGTTCAATAAATCACAGCCTAAGATCTCCTTGAATATCCAAATTCCTGCTATACCACGGTGTTCTAACAATAAGCTAGCACACTTATTTTGACAGCACAATTCTTTTGTGTTCGCTAGGACTAGGGTAGCGAAGGCCTATAAGTTCTGACTGTTCTTATTGCATTATAAATGGAATCATTTACCTATTGTAAATATTGTGCACAATTTTGATATCAAAACCATACCCAGTATATACAGTAGTTTATTGAAGTATGGGAAATGTACTATTTCCTTCTTTAATCTTTATTGATTCTATCAACCTGACATTTTTTCTTACACATTTCTGATATTCTGCTAACAAAATAGAAATATTTTTAAATCTTAAAGAAATCACTTTGATTAATTCATGTAAAAGGAGCTAATGAGAGACTCTTTCGACTCGATGAATGGCTCTAGGATATAAAAGGATTAATTCACAAACTATAAAATATATTACAGTAATATTGCAAAAGAACTATTAGTATAAGTATTGGATCTGCTACGGTTGTGAACAGAAAAGGATATTCTCAGAGAGGTGTGCTATCACTCCTTTTCTAGTGATTAGTTGTGGATGACCTACTGACTACTCTATATAACAATGGCTGTGATGCGCAAGGAAATGCAGTGTAATGCTTTAAGATGACGCAGCATGCTCCCCAAATTGTTGAAAACGGATAAAAAAGAAATATCTGGTATAATTCTACCTCAAATGGTCCTTATACCTGCATGAAAGAGAAAAAAGGTTAACCTAAAACTATCAAAATTACGGACATGCTCTTTGATGTTCTTTAGATGAAAGATTAAATTGGAAGGGGCCACTGGCTAAGTGAATAAGAGTAATGTTCAGCTGTAACAGATCATTTCTTAGAAAATGGAACTTAATCTTAACTTTGTCAATACAAAAGTAGCATTACCGTTGTTGTAAAACCAATGATATTATACGCATCGGTTGAGTGATGCACAAAAACAAGCTTATATAGTGATAACTAATCAATCACTATGTGTACTATCCCCAGGTTAATGGTTAATTTTCTCTTTATTTTATTAAATGAGAAGACTATGACAAATGAAATAAAAAAAATAATAGAATGAAACATTTCAGTTTGACCTATAATTTTGGTTAGATAGAATTCACTTTAGAGATAAATATGTCAAGACGAAAGTAGTTAAAGGATGTCAAGAACAGCCAGGTTCAATTTAGTTTGAAAAGCCCATTCCATCTGTACTTGCATTTGTAAAGAGTACTACGAGCATGTATTCAAAGGGAAAATTTTAATATATATGTAGTAACAATTTTAGTTAACTACTATGGATGTAAGCTGTATTTAGCACCATACGAAGAATGAGATTCTCTGTCTCGAACCTTTGATCACAGTATATCTGTATTCGATTCAATTACTTCGGAATGGATAAGGATTTTTGTCAAATCATACCTAAAACTATAGAAATGAGGGATGCTTCTTAATACACATTTATGAAAATCATTAAAGAACTTAAAATCCGAAAATTACAGCAATGGCAAATACAAATATGACAGGTATGGCCGCGGAGCGTACCAATCCGATGAAGTTCATACCCTCAGTTTAATAATTACAATAACGTGTCAGATTGACCAATCATTTCACATTCCTTATAACTAATAAAATAATCACTTTATTAGCTACATGTAAACAAATTATATATATTGATTAAAATGAAATAACCCAAACCATCAGTTAGTGGTTAACGAGATTTATATTATGTTTACTTATAGTAACGCTTGGTAAAATCCTTTTTTCAACTTTCATGAAATAAAAGGCTAGAAAGTTTTGCCCTATTTAGTAGGTCCTTCTATTCCTCTAAGTCTTTTTAATATAAAAAATATTATAATAAAGTAAGCAATAGTTAAAATTAATAATAAACTTTAATTAGATAATAAACAATATTAATGCTTATTTTTTTTTTTTAGTTTCTTTTATTAAGGATTTACCGTTAACATAATACCCATTTTGAAACTTAAATAAAATAAGTATCTATTTTCTAAGAAATCTGCGCTTTTATGTTCTATTGGGTATTTTCACAATTATTGATCTCGTCTTGTCAAAATTCCAAAATATTAATGTTTTATGATGCAATATCTTCACCATATTTAGAATAGGGGAAGAAACACTAATATAAGACTCCACACAAAAGATTTCGCCAAACGCGTCGACATTAGATAAAATCTTTTATGTAGAGACTTAGTGTTTCTTTCCCTCTTCTAATTATAAGTAAATAGCACACAATCAATGCTCGTGAATATCTTATTCATTAATAATATTTGGTGTTATGTAAAATCCTTGTAATTTTTATTGTGAAAATTAAGTTAAAGATGAATAATTAGAACAGTTGTCGCTTGTTTTCTTGTATAAGAAGTTGTGAAGCCAGTATGAGGATTTGTCAAAGACATGGACGACTGCCAAATACTTTGACAAAGTATTTAGCGAAAGATGAACGATGCATTTTCACTAATTTATTGCTTGTTTAAATAAAAATTGTTTAATTTTCTTTAGTTTCACTTTTCCGTTAACAATCTGACAATTACCAAAAGATATACACTAGTTGATTTCAGTTTTTTGTTAGAAGTAAATAATAGGTTACAAATAAAACTGTATGAATCAGAAGTAGAAGGAAGTGTAAACTGTGTAATGATTAATCTCACGGAGTAGAGATAAAATATTTTCCGCTACCAAAACATGTTTATTTACATTCTTCTAGCCAAAAAAACAATTGGCACTCTAAACCATCTTTATGTCCTTGGTAGTCAAATAATAAAACAAAAAAAAACTAAATGATTAACAAGTCATCTTATTAACTTCAATTTGCAAATTTGAGGTTCAATGTATTTCCTTTGAAACAAACTGAATCACATTATAAATCTTTGTTGATTTAGCAAAGAGTGTCAACACTTATGACATTTATTATAAAAATCAATTATGTTTAAATTACGCGAGATTTATTTTTTTATTCAAATGAATGAGATTATTAAAGAATGATTTTAGAATCTGATCTAATCTCTAAAGGAAAATAGTATATATCTCAGCAGTTGATATCACTGAACAAAAAAAGGCCACATGTTCGTATCTATATTGAATGATAGATAAGTGTCTGCAGTACATTACGTAATTATTTAGGTTCGTTATTACATATTATTCTACGAGAAAAAGCTAAATAATTTTGTCACTATTTCCATGAAAATTCAAAAAACTAATACTTTAAATAAATCATTATTCAAAGAATTTAATAAAATTTGCTTCAGACAATTTTTCAATGTGCTTAAGAAAATTTAACCTTACCTTGATATGATTTAAGCACTCTTTATTGTTCTTTTATACTAGGCAATTATAATCTGAGCACATTCCCAAATAGTTGGAATGGATTTTAAGGGAGATTCTAAGTCAGGAGACATAAATCCATCAGTTGCATGCCTGTGTGATGACATTTACTTGCTATAGAGATGTAAATCAAGAGGTTGCAAGATTGTATAATGCCAGTTAATTGTATAAAGATGTATATCTAACGGGTACAGCTAAAAATCTGTGCGATGAGAGGTAAAGTCATTCATTGACAATCTTGTGCGATGTCAAGGCTTGCTTTGGAGAGGTAAATCTATGGGTTATGAATCTGTGCCATGCCAGTGACTTCCTTTAGAGAGGTAAATCTCTTTACTTGTAACATTTATAAATCACACTTACTTTAGCAATTGCCAGCCTGTGTGATACCAGGTCTTACTTTGGAAAGTTAAATCCAGCTGTTACAAGCCTGTGTGTTGCTATGTGGATGCTTTGGGTAGATAAAACCATCAGTCACGAGACTATGTGAACCAGATATTTGATTTGAAGAGGTAAAGTTACAGGGCTCCGCGATTCTAGGTGCTTGTTTTAGAAAGATAAACAATAATTATCCACCGATGATTGCATGTTGTGTAATTACAAGTACTTGTTTGAGATCCTTACTTTGAATAAACTTGAATATTGCAATAACTACAACTCTCTATGTAGAATCGAAATGATTTTGTTTCTGCATCAGGGGCTGACAAAAAGAATTCTTTACTGCTCTGTTTCTCTTATTGTGTAATAAACTGGGCATTTTCTTCAGTTAGTACACATTCATAAATTAACAACCATTGGCAGATATGAATCGTTTCTTAACTTGTCCATTATTTCTTAGAGGTATTTACTTAAGTTTTAATCGTTCATTGTTTCTGTCGTTGTCGTTCGTGTCTTGTCTCTTTCCAACTTATTTAAATGACTAACCACTGACGGGAAAATTATGTTATTGAATAGGCAATGAAATGAAAATATCTATATGTAAGTATAAATATGTGATAGCCCGACGAAAATATTTAGTTTATTAAAAACACACTGTGAAGATTGAATTAATTCTGATACTGATCGATTGACAGGAGATTTACCAGTTAAGATTGTACATACTTTTTCAATTTTACTAACAGCGTAAAGAGTACTAAAAATAATAAAATTATATTTACTACTACTTAATCAAAATTATGGAGTGATCTACGTTCAGGCGTCTATAACATATCTATTATCATAAATAATGACAATTTAATTTTTGATTTATAATTGATAAGCAGTTAGCCTACATTTTTACATTTGTAAACACCATTGCAGCTAATCAGCCATACAAAATCATGACAATATAAATTAATGGTTAAGGGATTCGAACCCTCACCTCCTTGGCTGAGACAAGAGACCTGAAATTCTTAACCCCCGGGGCTCCTTCGCAAGGCTGTTGGTACCGAAACATCTTACCTGACAACAATAAGATCATTTACTTTTCTAATGATATTATCATTACTTCCTGATTCATTTCAATTAGTTTCAATAAGAATCCCTTTTAAGGGTAAGCATTTTTGCCGGTTTATTAAAATACAATAATTAATGAAAATGTTTTTATGATTACCAGCGATTATGGTTAGACATGCCCTTCACTATGAATTAAGCTGTTCATGCCAAATGTGTGTCCTATACAGTAATAGAAGGTAGTACTGTAATAGTAGTGTACAGAACTATTAAACAACTGCATGCAAGGGTTTTTGAGTGCTAGGTGATATAACCTAGCCCTCAAAAACAAAACCTACCTAACATATATATATATACACGAGTATATATAGGTGTATAATGTAATCGGGATTCGGTCAATTTTCCAGGATCAAAATCAAACTCTCAATGCCGACGTTTCGGTTTTATTTAAAACCTTTTTCATAGGCCTACAAACAAAGGATGATAAGAAATCATATATAAACATCAACATATAACTTAACATCAAAATGGAATATTACAGTTGTGAAAAAACAAAAATATATATACAAGTAGAAGTAATAGAAAAGCAATAAACATTTTTATGAACTTACAGAAGTCAGAATTTTTGAATTAGAAAAATGATGAAATTTACATTATGTAAAATGAAGTAACAATAGATAGTTAGTGAACTAACATCTTAACTGGTCAAAAACTTGGACCAGATTAACTGATTACAATTACATGTAAACCGAACACTGTTCACTCAAAGAACACAAAAAGGAACTAAGGAAATTAAATTTCACTAAAATCAACTTAACACTCCTGAATAAATAGTGTTCAAATTGGTAATGTCACTTCTATGATTAACTGAACTTAGATCTTTTTTCATATATAGCATTTCGAGGGTCTTTCTTCTTTGCTCATCTTGTTCTTTATCTACTACAATTGCTTCTTCGAAATCGAACATGTGACCTTCATTTATACCATGGAATGCTAAAGCAGTTGCGTTACTTTTATTAGTTCTTATTGAATAAGAATGTTGATAAAGCCTTCTTTTAGAAAACGACTTGTTTCTCCGTAATAACGCTTGTCGCAGTCTTTACATTTGATTGCATAAATGAGGTTACTTTGTAACTCCTTTGGTATTTTTTGTTTCAAATTTGAAAATAAAGACTTCACTTTTCTTTTGTTATAAAATGCCAATGTAACTTACAGGTACATTTCGTTTGAAAACTTTTCTAATTGATTGTGATAAGCCCTCAATATCTTATATATTTAAACCAACAACCAGACAACAACCAGAACATTCCAATCAAAATCATGCTGAACTTGAAGTTTCAAATGAAAAGTATTTCAAATTTCCGTATGTTGAGGGCTTATCACAATCAATTAGAAAAGTTTTCAAACGAAATGTACCTTAAGTTACATTGGCATTTTATAACAAAAGAAAAGTGAAGTCTTTATTTTCAAATTTGAAACAAAAAATACCAAAGGAGTTACAAAGTAACCTCATTTATGCAATCAAATGTAAAGACTGCGACAAGCGTTATTACGGAGAAACAAGTCATTTTCTAAAAGAAGGCTTTATCAACATTCTTATTCAATAAGAACTAATAAAAGTAACGCAACTGCTTTAGCATTCCATGGTATAAACGAAGGTCACATGTTCGATTTCGAAGAAGCAATTGTAGTAGATAAAGAACAAGATGAGCAAAGAAGAAAGACCCTCGAAATGCTATATATGAAAAAAGATCTAAGTTCAGTTAATCATAGAAGTGACATTACCAATTTGAACACTATTTATTCAGGAGTGTTAAATGTGACTTCTGTAAGTTCATAAAAATGTTTATTGCTTTTCTATTACTTCTACTTGTATATATATATTTTTGTTTTTTCACAACTGTAATATTCCATTTTGATGTTAGTTATATGTTGATGTTTATATATGATTTCTTGTCATCCTTTGTTTGTAGGCCTATGAAAAAGGTTTTAAATAACACCGAAACGTCGGCATTGAGAGTTTGATTTTGATCCTGGAAAATTGACCGAATTCCGATTACATTATACACCTATTCTAACCAACGGTTGATATATTATTGAATTTGTTATATATATATATATATATGTATATTGTATATGTGTTTATTGTATTGTGTTTATGTAGTGTCTAACATAGTTTGTTTCAATAGTTTTATTTAAGGTTGTTTTCCTGTTCTCGTTATGACATTAGGTAGATTAATTTATGAGCTACCAGTGGATTACAAGAAAATTATAAGGCAAAAAGAGCATATTTCTAAGAAGATAAGTAATGCCAAAGCCACTGTGCTTTTCAATAACATTATTTAAAAGAAGACTTGTTGCCAGTATACACCAGTATATAATATATATATATATATATATATATATATATATCAGATTCAATAATATATCGACCGTTTGATAGAATAGGTGTGTTCTCTAATCGGGATTCGGTCAATTTTCTAGGATAAAAAATCAAACTCTCGTTGCCGACGTTTCGGTTTTATTTAAAACCTTTTTCATAGGCAGAAGTAAGAATTTTTAAACTAAGAAAATTAAATTTACATTGTTGTTCCTTTAAATAATGTAAATTATTTATCCTAGAAAATTGACTAAATCCCGATTAGGTGTCTGTCTGTACTCGATAGATTCAAAAATCATACATCCAATCGCCTTGAAAATTTGAGAAATTATTAGGTTTTCCCCAGAAAGGTTTATATAATTTTTTTTTAAATCAGAGTTGGGGTTCTAGGTCCTCCCGAACAAATTATAAAAAACTAAAATTTTATTTTGGAATAATGAGTCACCTGCTCTACTGGTCGGATTTGTTTAAATTTATTTACATTGACTTGGACAGTTATTAAGTGAAAGAAAATTGTTTTTAGAGGTTTATTTAAAAAAAAATTGAAGTGTTCTAATGAGTTAAGATGATATGTTAGAACAGTAAAATTGTTAAATATAAAAAATCAACCTCAGTCAAACATATTTTCTGATGCATTCCTTAGTGTAATGGATAGTTGTCGAACAAGTGTTTGACTAATCAAATAAAACATAAGTTGGCTGTTAACGAGTTTGATATTATGTTAGTTATAGTAAAGTTTATGCTAAAGGTAACACGACATTCACTGACTGTTGGCGGTACGAAGTTCGCAGTGTCAGCTAGAATAATACACAATGAATAATGAAATAACCGTTTTGCCTCGTATGTTGATCTGGGAGATTCTGGACCATCTTCCAATATTGTCCATATTCAATCAGAACTGATCTAAATCGATGAAATGGGGGTTTATGGAACTCGTACTAACTCATGCGTAAATCTATATTGCCTAAATTTATTTCTTAGCAATAATTTTATTTTATTTACTTATCAATTTTCTAACTGTAATCTTTATTATTTATCCATCATTACAAAGTCCCACAGTGGTTTTTTTAGCGTTTCTATTGATTTAAATAGAACGTTCATTTAATACTTAATTTGTTCATTAATACAGATAACTTAATATGACTTTTATTTAGAGTAATACAGAATGAAAATATGACTAGACGGACTTTATAATGATAGAGGAAATAATAAAAAATTCAAATTATGAAATTGAAAAGTAAATAAAATAAAAATATTATTTTGAAATAAATCTACACCTTATTGATTTAGGTACTATTTAATAAGGAGTTATGTAAACGCCCGTTTCATCTATTTAGATCAGCTCTAGTTGAAGATAAACGGCGTTCGAAACCAGATCAGTAACTCCCAGATGAACATGCGAGGTGAGACGTTTATTTCAATATTTAATATATATTATTAAACAAGAATTATGAGGAAAACTCTACTGAAATCATGAAGTCAATTACTTCAGATTGAGTAAACAATGAATAGCACAGCTTCAATTAAATTTATTAAAAGAATTCCTAAAATGATATTATTTTTTGTTACTTGGTTTTTTAAAGAAAAAAAAACTTTAAGAAGAATTAATTATGTAATAAATTATAATAAAGTAAGCAAAGCATAGGTACATCTCTTGTAAGGTAATAAGAATTAAGGGTAAACATTAGACACCGCTTATTGGATTTCGGTAAGAAATAGAGTTGCTGTTATAAATAAGACATTCCCTTGTGGGACAGTACGTGGGTTGTTTAATTCAATCAGAATTCTAAAAAGTGAATCAGTGAGTGTATTGCTTCATTTTAAACATGTTCACCTTGAGAACAAGTTCACCTAATTTATTACACAAAACTTATTCACAATGTTTTAAGATTAACAAAAGTTTATTAAATTTTTTTTTTCAGATCATTCATACTGTGAACTAGAAATACAAAGTAATTGTTTCGTAAAATTCTTAGGTAATTATTTATAATTGAATATAAATTATTTATTCTTTCCATCTAACTTGTTGCATTATTCTGGAGTCAAAACCTGTATATTGATATAGTCTAAGCACAAAATTAATTATATTTAGATATATATAAATTTCAGAACAAACGTTTTGAATGCATTACATTAAACGCGTGAAAGAAGTATTAACGTATGTTATAAACCTTAGTAAGAAGTTACAAAATGAGACTACTGTGACTACAATGTTATTCTTGTTTTCGTAACTCCTTTTTTTTCACTGTCAACAGATCTTAGTTCCATTACGGAATTTGCATTAAAATATATGTAAATTACAAAAAAAACACATAGAAACATCCCCTAAAATGCTCCATGATACAAGAGCGATGACTAATTCAAACCCAACTACTTCATTTCTATACGTCGACGCCCTTTTCATCAGCAGAAGAAGTACTGACTCAGATAGTTTGTAGGTTTTATTGTCATTGTGGGCTCATATAGAGTTTTGTGAGCTCATAATCCTATATTTTAAAGAAATACGATTATTTATTATACGGATCTTCTCTTAGATATATTTCATTAAAGTTAACCACAGTATCGGCATTCACGATCTTCAAACTGAGATTCCATACTACGAATCAACTTCTCAATATCTAGGGTACAACTGGAAAAGGAACTGGCCAATTGATACGTTAGAAAAATCAATAAAATAGATAAGAGAAATGAAGAACTCAAAATGAGGGATTAGCATAAACAGGACAATAAATTGTTATAGATGTATATAACAAAGCTGGATATCAAAAATAAGAACAAAAAGAAGCAAATACATTTTAAAAGAAAAATATGTTATAAAACATTTAACCTGAAATGAAAATATTAAAAGAGAATAAAAAATTATAGAAAAAGTATACATGGAAAGAATAGGATACTAAGAATTACAGGAGAACTGAATTCATTGTAAAAGATAGAATTAACAATGAAAGGTTATAAGGGTATGATAAATTAAACGTGAAAGTGAATTCATTAACTGTGCAATCTGTTATAGTGTGGTATTTACTCATATTGGGGAAAGTATTAAGTCTCCACACAAAAAAAGTTAATTATAAGAAACTAAACAACGTGTTTCGAAAACATGATGTTCTTCTTCAGGTTACATCTCCTCTGCTGGGGTGGTTATTCGGGAGGTCAGGTCCTTGCTTGGTCTGACCTCCCGAATAACCACCCCAGCAGAGGAGATGTAACCTGAAGAAGAACATCATGTGTTCGAAACACGTTGTTTAGTTTCTTATAATGAACTTTTTTTGTGTGGAGACTGAATAGTTTCCCCAACGTGAAAGTGAAGAATAAAAAAAGTAGTATTAGAATAAATAAAGAAAAAAACCGCAAATAAATAGGTGGAATATGGTTAAAAGTCTACTCTTTAATAATTGGAGTATATTCATAAACATATGTTTCATTATAGTGTAACACAGTCTTAACTCCTTGACACTTGGACTGTTCCTCATTGCTAGATTACCTATTGAACGACTTTGTAATAAATTATCAGGGTCACACTATCTTCAGACTTAATGCATTTAACATGGCCTTTTACAATGCTTTTTAATATTCGTTAACTTATAGAAAAGTAGCCAGTAATAAATATTTAAATCAACTTGGTAATTCTTATAGAATACTGAAGTTCTTTTGAAACAGATGTCTCAGATTAGCCAGATAGGTAGAAGGAGAGTTCAATCACCCTACCTGAATCCCCTAAAATGCTCCATGATACAAGGGCGATGACTAATTCAAACCCAACTACAACTCCACCTTGTCTGTATAAACGATATATTAGGCCTCTGTCCCAAACCTATATACATATAAAGGGGTCTTTTTGACAAAATAAAATGTATTAGTGATATTAATCCAATTCCCAAAGGAAGAAGAAGTAAACTGTAAATCAACCTTCTTAAATGTCTTTATACATAGATTGCCAAAAGATTACGTTTTAGTGTGTATTTGAACCCTTCCAATGAACTTATTTATGTGCATTTTTATTCTCCATTCCAGAAAAGTTTAAATACATATTTTAGACATATGTTATTGAGGGTATTGAGGCACCTAAATTCTTTAATGATGAAATTAACGATATTATTTCTATTATTCACTAATTAAAATATCCCACCTCTTGTACTTAGAAAGTTATAAAGGTACTAAAAAAACGATCTCCTATGTAGTAGCAGAAATCCGTTTAACGTCAAATATCATAATTCTTCTATAAATGAGTCATTTCTCGGCTTGCTCATAATCTTGAATTTAATATAGTTATTACTCATGATAATAACTTAGGTAATTTGTTAATTAAAAACGCTCCTAGAAAACTGGAATGCAGTAGTATTTATGAAACCCCATGTAAATATTCTCATAAAATATGTATAGGTCAAACTGGAAAATTTATTAAAAATACCTGTCAAATAACAATAATACAACATTATAGGTAAACAAAGTAGCCCCTACTTTGGATATAAATAGTGAGAATCATTATATATATAAATCGACCAAAAGATAAAGTGTTGACGTATGAAAGAATGATATTGCTAAGACATATTACTGAAGAGAATAAGAAAGATGCTCAGGGGATCAGGAGAAAAGTCTCTCTCACTTAATCTTCTCTTCTAATCTTTTCCTGAAGACGAACCACCGTTCAAAATATATCAATCGTAGAAAGTGGTTTGTTCTGTTAGTTGGTAGAATTATTTTTAGTTTATTTACGTATAAAATATAATTCATATTCTTTACATTCTTCATAAAGAAATGAACCTTTAACTTTTTAGTTAATACTTGTTCTTAACATGTTAACATGTTCTTAATACTTAATGCTGAATAAGTTAGGCCTTAATATTCCATAACATGTTAACCAATTTTTAAACTTTTTTTTTTATTTTTTCCATATTGTAGGTCTTTCTTGAGATAGAAAAGTTGTTAGATAAGAATAACATTGTTTTAGAATTGCAAATACGCGGATTTGTTTGAAAAACAATATAAGCATTTAAAACAACTATAATTTATTTTCTGAATAAATCGTATCCAATTAACTATCCTGGTTATTTATTGAATAATTTCATTTAGTTTGTATGTCATTAATAATCACTAATCACTAATCACTAATAATTTAAATACATTGTTAAATAGTATATAATGTTTAGCTTGGATTTGCTTTTTGCAAAATTGTTCTATATAGAACATGTCCTTAAATGTAATAACAAAAGAGATTATGGTCAATGAAACCAAAACTACTTTTAAAGAAAAGGACAATTTAAATTGCTATTAACGGAAGGAATGATAATTGAAGAAAAGGAGCCACAAATAAATATTCATTATCACGGTCACACTAGCCATTAAAATGGCTAGCACAGTAACCAGTTAGATGATGTCACCAATCACCCTGTACTGATCTCTTAAACTATACGTCTACCTGACACACTAAAACTGACAAGCAAACCTTCAGCTACCACCCAGTGAAGGAATGAATAAATCTTTTATTGAGGGCATGAACCCAAGTTATAAATACTGGGGTGGGAGTACAGAGAGATTAGGTACTCTCCACCAGGCTTTTTCCCTTTCGTGCATTAATAAACTATACTAAAAAATCTGGAGTGGCCTACACTCAACTTTACTATAAGTAACTTAATACCAAATTTCTTGAGTATATAACACATAACGTCTCATTTAAGCATAACGTAAACATCTAAATGGGATATGATTATTAGTCTTTCATTCCTGAGGTAGTACAGATAGTGATTGAAGGACATATCAATATATAAGCTTTTTTTTGTACATCACACAGCTGATGCAAATAATTTTATTAGGATAACTACAGCAGTAATAACGTTTTTGAAAAACCAAAGTGAACATTTCTTGATACGAAATATTCTCCTACAAGAGAACATGGCTTTTGTTCAAATAGCCAGTATATTTCTTATACCGTTTACTTGACATACTCGTACTTCTACATTGAATATTAAAGTAAAATTTTCAAATTTAAAACAGGAAAATACCCTTATTTTTTCTGAAAAAACATCATAAACAGCTAAGAAAAAATGTTGTTTTAAGATGATTTATAATTAAAGATGTACGATAATTACATTTATTAATCTCTAAACAAAAGATTTCAATTTTGAATTATCTTTTACATTTTTGGTTTTTTACAGAAATATTATACTGGGAATTTTATGGCTTCTTAGTATTTAATAAGATCATTTTCCTTCCCCTTTGTCAAATAACATATATACGAATTTTTTCTGAGTGAGTGTTATCATTTTCCGGCACAATATTAATCCTTTTACATCTCATATAAGTCAATAAACAATTTAAATTGTTCGTTTATAAATATCAATTATATCTCAGTGGATTCGCTCAAAAAATTTCTAAGTCAATGTAAACATTGTAAAAAATAAAAAAAATCGACAAATATAGCAGGTGATCTCTTAGTCTAGGATAAACAAACAGTTTTTATAGCGTTATTGCTCTTTCCCGTAATTGGAACATCATAAATTTTTTTTTATGAATTGCTAATTTTTTGTTCCATTTTTGGTCAAATTTTCATTATACTTTAATGAGCCGTTTCGCGTCAAAAAAAATTTTCTGAAAACAGAAATAGTACTGTAACGCCCCTTTAGCGAATGTAATTTAAAAAAAAAATATCTCAACTCATTCTCCACATAATGTTCTATTTTTAGGCATAGTTTCATTTTGATCCGTCAAACAGTATGGCTTTTATCGCTCTCACAAGGTTTGAGATTGAATTATAAGTCAAAATTTTTACCTTTTATTGAAAAAATAATATTTTCTGATTGAAAAAATAATATTTTCTGATTGAAAAATAATATTTTCTGATTGAAAAAATAATATTTTCTGTTGTTTTAAAATTCTGAATATATTTTTCGTTTGTTGCATTTGTAACCTCAAACATACTGTCAAAATTTCAAAACTCTAGAGTTATTAGTTTAGGAGAAATAAATGTTTTCTAAAAAACGGTTTTTGGCAAAAAAAGTGACTTTCCCATCATGCATAATTCTTCCCAAACAATAGCGATCTTCTTTTTTATGGGGCCCATTTTTGTGTAAAATATCAACTTGATCCATCAAAGATTCTGGACCGTAGCGTGGTAACAAGCAATGCTAACACACTCACCCACCCACCCACCCACCCACCCACCCCACCACACACACACACACACACACACACACACACAGACATCATCGAAAAAACTTCATAAATCGACTTCTGGGACCTCAAAACATGTAATTCCGTCAAAATCTCGAGATCGATTTTTTTCACGATCACTATACTTTACTTATAATAAAGTAAAAAGTTATAATTAATAGATTAGTTCTAAAGTAAACTATAGATAAACAAACAACTCTAAACAATTTTAATAATATACTAAAACATAGAATACTAATAATAATAATGATAACTCTATACTAATCCTAATAACAATAATATATTGTACTAATTATAAATATTACATAATTATACATGTGACAATGAGTAGTTCAACAATAAAAAATAATAACTAATGGTAATTATAATAATGACAGTAGTAATCATTTATGATTGTAATATTCATTTGGATTATGAAATATATAGTCCAGAGTATTGGAAGAGTCTGCATCATGCGATCTTCTTTTCTGCCTAACCAGAGGACAAACCTGGAGGGACGCTCCAGTTTGACCTCTCTATGGAGGAATTCATTAATCGCATTATAATCCTAGGGTTTTATCCTGAAACGCATAAATGCATCTCATTAACTTTGTTGCTCGCTTAGCCCAGGCTGTGACCTTGTACACCTCGATTGGACTCTAAAGTATTTTTATACAGGTTTACGCTGGTAAACCGAAGAGAGAGAACTGTTTCAGGCCTTAATAAGTAGTAACTGCCACTTTTGGCACCGTAGGCTTTGCCAAGTGTGCAACTGACAAGGTCTTTTAAATGTATTTTTGAGTCGATATTAACTTCAAGGTATCTAAAGATAGTTATAACTGATATGTTTTGTTTATGAATGCGCAGTGTTGGTCTGTATCCGAAATTTTTTGATGAAAAGTAAAGAATACCAGTACAATTGTCAAAAACTAAATTTTTACAGGATATTATCGACAATTTGTGAAAACATGTGTAGTATCGAGAACAAAATATATCGAGAACAATTAATAAATAATTGTATTTATTTTGAAAGTAATATTTATGAAGAATTTTGCAATGTAATCCAAGGATACTTTGAATATTCAGAAATACATTTTGTTAGCTATACATAAAAACTAATTGACGTAACAGAAACAGATGGTATAGTAGAAATTATAGAATCATACCACTCGGGGAAAAATAATCATAGAGACTTAGATTAAATGTAAAATAAAATAAACAGGGAATGTTATTGGCCTAATCTAAGAAAGTCAGTGAGAACTTATATAAATCTTTGCTAAGTATGCCAAGTTATCAAACCCTTACCAGTGGGAACGTGCTTTGAACTCAGCTGATTGCACTGGACAACTGGTATTGTCTAGTAAGAGGCTCGGCTCTGGACGGGAGCTCAGAGTGGGGACGATTAGATACCACCCCTTTGAGCCCAAATTCAAAGGAATCCTATGGTAGTCCTTAAACTGTAAGGCATGTAGGTTAGCCTGACCACAATATAAAGAGCCAGCGCTGCACCGCACCTCAAGTCTTATCCAGTTAGTCTTTTCAGTATCACAGTGTAGAACAGTTTTTTAATCCCTCTAGATCACTGGTCAGAATCTATTTGATTGGTATTTGCTGATTCGTATTGAACGTTCAGTCAAGCCAGCTTTATTATACAATATTAACTTAATTGTATCAATCTGACAACTGAACCGGTTCTTGGACTCAGGGTACCTCAAAACGTATATTTCCGTTTAATACCCAGTTTCGAAATTTTATTTTGGTGCGAATAGAATGCTTTGATATCTTTATATTCTAAATAATATTCAATAAAACTAATAAAAAAACTACTACTTATTGGTACATTCGTTTATTCCCCTATTATTACTAGTTTACTCTCGAGAGGGGAAACTATCGTTCTTTAGCAGTTCGTACAACTAAAGAAAGTAAGACAGTTTTTGTGGTTAGCAGCGCAACATTTTAAATCGTACACTGCTGCTGAAGCTCTCGGACTGGTTTCGGGTGTCACCTATCTAAGGAGAAAATGATCTAAGAAGTCCTACCTTTCTGAAAGAAAGTTAGTAAGGTAGGACTCCTTAGATCATTTCTTATTGAAGATGGGTGACACCCGAAACCGGTCCGAGAGCTTCAGCAGCAGTGTACGAGGTAAGACGGTGTATTATAGTTTTAATATTAATAATACTAACCTCTGTGATAATGACGAAATGCATGAATTTAATTATGGAAATGATGACCTCTTGAAGTGATTTAAAATGTTGTGCTGCTAACCACAAAAACTGTCTTACTAATCTAATTAATCTACTCGTAAGTCTCTATGATTATTTTTCCCCGAGTGGTATGATTCTATAATTTCTACTATACCATCTGTTTCTGTTACGTCAATTAGTTTTTATGTATAGCTAACAAAATTTATTTCTGAATATTCAAAGTATCCTTGGATTACATTGCAAAATTCTTCATAAATATTACTTTCAAAATAAATACAATATTTTGTTCTCGATACTACACATGTGTTCACAAATTGTCGATAATATCCTGTAAAAATTTAGTTTTTGACAATTGTACTGGTATTCTTTACTTTTCATCAAAAAATTTCGGATACAGACCAACACTGCGCATTCATAAACAAAACATATCAGTTATAACTATATTATCTATAACTATCTAGATGCTGGTGTAAAGATGTATTATGATTTGGGTCTTGGAGTCATCCTGTAGAGACTGGAAACTAGACAATGAAGCCGCTGTCTTCATGCCAGGTGGAGTAAAGGTGGTAACGGTGGACTAAATACCAGCACATCATGGAAGAAGCCACCACCAGCAATACCCAACCGATCTCAAACAACCAACCATCCAACAAAAACCAATAGAAAAGAGACATTACTGTGCAGTGGGGTTGATGTTGAGTGCCGGTACCCGTTTGGACAAAGGGACTGTGAGCCCTCCAATGTCTGCCATGTCGGTGGAAGTAACTTCATGAAAGAGATGCACTGAATGAATGGCTTGTATTAGAGCCGGAAACGTTAAGGAACCGAAGAGGAAAAGAAAAACAATTTGGTAAAAGTATCAAATTATGTATATATATATATATATATATATATATATATATATATAGTTCAATGTACCTAAAGAAACATAGAGAAATTGAAAACACTAACTTACAGTCTCTAATTTTCGGTTGATCCGTCTTCAGGAGAGATAAGAGAGGGAAACCAAGCGCACTGGTACAGAGACGGTTGGAGACCAACAATGTAGCCACATACGCGCCCGGTCACAGAGAATAAGGTAGCAAGAATCAATTTTGATTAAAATAGGAATATGAAAAATAATAGTAAACACAAAAACAAATAAAATAATAAAAAATAAAAACTGAGGGCTGAACAGAAGGAACAATACATAAATAAATAAAAATTAAAAATTATGGACTAATCTTTAATAAAAAATAGAGAATAAAACTTAAAAGAAATTAAATAAATGAAAAATATATAAGATGAAGGCATAAAAACTAGTACAATGAAGCATTATCTCTTAAGATTAAGGCCAGGTGCACTGCGCGCATTGAGCAACAAAATATGGGCTTTTTCGGAGGCACGAAGGATGAGGTTTTTGCAGTCAGAGGGGATTTGTCGCAGAATCTGTAACCTGTAGCACTCATTAAAGGGAAGTCGGTGGCTATTAGCGTGCATGGCGATGGGAAGATGGGAATGGTTGTTGACTGAAGCTCTGTGACTGTTCATATGGAGACTAAGCTTGGTGGATGCTTGGCCTACGTAGCTTGGTACACTCCAAATGGTACACACAGTTCTTGGAGGTACACGAGCAGTCAATCGGAACAGGATAGTGTGTGTTATGGGAGGGAGCTGTGAAGTGTGGTTGGGGGTTGATAATCGGACAGGTGAGTCAACCTCGACGTCCACACAGTTTTGCTCCCGATGGCAAATAGTTAGCCCTCGTGGAGGTTAGATTTCTGTGGGAGAGAAAATTGCCAAGGTTGGGAGGGCGTCTGTAGGATAGGCGTGGGAGATTAGGAAAGGTACTGGAGGTAACAGGGGAAGAGGATAAAATCGGAAAGAGTTCTTTAATAATCGTACCCAATTTATGGATACCTGGGAAGTAGGTTGTGATGAGGTAGGGAGACCTAGAGGGAGAGGAAGAAGAGGCCGATGCAGGATTGGGTAGTATCGTGGACTTCTTAATATGAGGAGGGAGGGTGGCAACTGTTGAAATGTAAATACAAATGGAGATTAGAGGGTTTAGAATAGATGGAAGTTATAAGGGAACTATTGTTGACATCAAGGAATGTAATGGAACTGTTGGAGATGGTATGAGTAAAGGAGACAGAGGAGCAGAAAGATTTGAAGTTGTCGATGAAGACTTCCAACTCAGAAATGCCATGGGTCCAGATGAAAAAGATGTAACCAATGAATCGGGTGTAGAGTGACAGGAGAAGATGATAGGTTTAGAAGAAGCTATTTTCAAGGTTGGCCATGAACAAATTGGCAAAGGAGTGAGCCATTCTGGTACCCATCGCAGTCCCTTTGATTTGTAGGTAGAAGTCTTCATCGAACTTGAAAGCATTGTGCTTAAGGACGAAGGAGCCCGTAGGAAGACAGGGCGGCGATTAAACTCGGAGACCGCAGCCAATACCCCACCACTTACCACCAAGCGGGAAGGGAGGGAAGGAAATGAAGAGTCAAATTAAGACGTAAAAGGAACGAGTGAAAATCATAATTATTTAAATAAAAATAAGTCTAATGAAAAAATTATAAAACATGTGAAAAGTATATAAATCAAATTAAAATTAATAATAATAAAAAAAAAAGAGTCCTGCGGGACTCTTCGCTCTTCACATCTCCTGATGACGACGATGGTCGAAATATCGATGTGAGTTATGTCTGTGTCTTTCTGTGTGTTTCCTTCGTTTTGAATTTATTTTATATATATATATATACACAAAGCTAAAATTTATCGGGACTCGGTCAGTTCTTCAGGTTCAAATTAAACTCTCATTGCCAACGTTTCGGTTTTTTATTTAAAACCTTTTTCATAGGCCTACAAAAACAGAGGAAATATAAGAAATTATACAATCATTCAATATATTTCCTCTGTTTTTGTAGGCCTATGAAAAAGGTTTTAAATAAAAATCCGAAACGTTGGCAATGAGAGTTTAATTTAAACCTGAAGAACTGACCGAGTCCCGATAAATTTTAGTTTCCCTTCTATTCCACGGTCGATACTTTTATCATTTTATATATATATATATAATCGAACCACAATATGAAATGGGGAAAAAAGATTAAGATCTTTCAACCGTAACAAGCGGTCTTCGTCAGAGTCAAAAACCAACTGTGTTTTGAACATTGTTATTTCACGTGTTTATGTGAAATCTTGTTATATATAATATTACGGGAGAGAATACTAATAAACGTTTCCACAAACAAATATTTAAAAAATACAACGCGTTTAAAACATGTACTGTTGTTCAGGATATTCAACAGTATTATATTTTTAATATGAGCGGTAGCACAACTTCCGAATAGATATAACTAATGGTATAATTTTCCGAACAGGCCATAAAATATCTTGCCTATCCTAAATACAAATAATGCTAAAAGTTCTAGAAAATTTGAAAATCTTTCCCACAGCTATTAATGATGAGGTTATTCATTTATAGTAATAATAAATCCAGTTGGGTTTTTGACTCTGACGAAGACCGCTTGTTACGGTTGAAAGATCTTAGTCTTGTTTTCCCATATCTTATTGTGGTTTGATCATTTATAGTAATAAGTATGCTTAGTTTATTTGTATGAATTAAATATAATAACTGATAATTTGAGAAAAGTATATGTACTATTTTTAAGAAAATATATATTACGTAAATCACATTAGAAAATCTAATGAAAACTGAAGCATTTTACTATCAAAAAATCAATTCACATTGGATCTATCTTTAGTAACTAAAATAAAAGTAACGAGTCACGTTTAAAACCGGTTCATTACTTCTTCGAATTTTATGTGGTAACCAGAAAAATAACCATCATTATTCTCAACTAAACAAAAATGGCATATAAGAAATATGAGAATAATATAATTTTATTATTTTCATAATTTACAAAATCTATTAACTGCCATTTTATTAAAAGCAAGATAATTTATAGTACTAGTTATAATGTTTATTAGCAATAAAATGCAAGTTTTATTGAGATGCCCAATCGAGAGACTAAAACTCGGCATGAGGTAGTATTGTTTTTACAGAACCGTGGCTTATATTTTGAAATTGGTAATTACAACGGAACCGTTCAAAGTTCCTTTTATAAATATACATTTGAGACGTTCTATATTTCTCTTGTAGTTTCTGTCAACAATTTTCTTCTGTGTTTTTATTTATAAAATAAACTACTTCATTAGTAAATAATGATTATTCAATAAATACTAACATTAAAAGATTAATAGTCTACAACTTAATTGATTCGATGACCATTTTTTATTTTTGATATAATATATATTCTCTCAGTTTTAATTTAATTATATTTTTCAATTAGGATATTATTAATATTGATATAATACATATAAAAGAAAGATGTCATTTAATTAAACGATACATTTAATCGTTGTCTTTCATTGGTTAAAAGTAAATACTCAAAAATGGTGGTATTTTCATTTTTGTAAATTATTATAGCAAATAAATAATAATATATTTTTAAGATCATAAAATAAATAACTATTTTTAATAATAAAAATTATAAAATTACGTAAAAATAAATTTCAGTTGAGGTTCATATTCAGCACTTTATAATAATATGAAATTATTAAATATGACAGAAGTAGAATTAACATAAATTGATAAACGATTTTTTTTTATAAAGTTATGTGTTACGAAACAACGAATACAGTAAGGAGGTGCAGGTATTTGGAATACATCCAGGTGCCAGAGGAGGAGGCAGTAGAGGAGTGGGGTGGTGGCTTACCGTTAGTGGTGTCCGGTAACTCCTGGCTTTCGTCAGAACGGAAAGAAAGTGCGGGCTGCTGGAGAACCTGCGGCAGATCCATGGCAAGGTGGGCACTGCACTGGAGCGGCTTACTAACTGACGCATGCGCACTGCCACAGCTGTCTCTCGTCCATGGACACCTCCAATTCTCGATTCCACCAGCTTCCTACAACGTCCACTTCTCCCTATATCGATTTTGTCTGGCACCCTCTCATCTTGGTTCACATTACTTAACGCCATTCATTCTATGTCGTAATTACTAGGCATGTAAGTATCATTGATAAACTTAGTCCTCAAAAAGTAATGAACCAATCTAGTTGCAACAACGAATAGTGTGATGTTTTAACTACACTTCAAAAGCTATACAATATTTCTGCTGTGTAAGGATAACTATTTTTGCAATAATCAAATTCATATTCTTCTGGATAAGAGAAATTGAGCTCAACAATTATGCAATGGGATACTGTGTAGTATTTACTCATAATAGCAAAATTGAAGAATCTAGTCTTCATAATAACAGAAGTTTTATGTAAAACAATGCGTTCTCTGTTCTTCTTCAGGTTGATTATGCCAGGTTAGGACAACCTAGCAGTTCTCTGTCTAACTCCTTCCGGATTAGCTGATGTATCCTGAAAAACACAAAACCGCATTGTTTTTTCAAACACGATTTTTTGTGTTCTGAGACTAGTTTCTTTAGTGTTCCATTAAGAGAAATGTCATTGAATAAAACCTCATAAATTCATTTAAACAAACAACCTGCCACTAGCGATAGATTGATTCCATAAGCCAGTGTTTTCCAACCAGTGTATGTATAGTTACACGTTAGTGTCGCCTTCAGTTGGTGGGTGTGCCCGATACATTTGTATATAGCCGTCAGTGAAAAGGTGTGTCACGACACTAGTAAGTCGCTTTCAGCAAATAGGTGTGGGCAATACATTGTTGTGCCTCCGTCATTGTATATTTATACTGCCACATTTTGTGAGTTGCCCCCACCACGCCCCTATACCAAATACATTGATGTATAATCATCAACGCGCAAGTGTATCGCGAAAGTATGTGTGTACGATACAATAGGGCGAAACAATCAGTGTTTATGTGTGTGAGACACATAAGTGTATTGCAATCAATACGTAGGTATTGCCCGAGCATTTGTGTGCACTCATCAGTGACCAATTTTATCGCAACACATTAGTGTCATGCAAAGTTGTGACACACGGAATCTACAAAATAACAAGCCAGTACTGTGACTATAGGATAGACAGAAAGGCCTTTAAGACAGGGGCCAGTTTAGCTCAACGGTCAACGTACTCGCCTCTGAACTGGTAGGTCCGGGGTTCGATCCCCACCTGGCTCTTGATTTATTCACGCGTGAAGTGAATAAATATGAGCACTTCGTCCCTCTGAGAGGACGTTAAACAGTCGGTCTCTAGCCTGTACGATGACAAATGCTCGTTAAAGATCCCTACTCTAAATACACTTGAGTTAGGCAAAATTTAGGAAACCCAATGTAGAATCAACTACAAAGCTCGCCCATTACTAAAAGGGTGCCAAATAATAAATGAGCCACAATTTCCTCTCCTAGAAAAGCACTAAGAGGTGAAAACCTTATAAGTGTGAGCGTTGTAAAACAAACATACAGGACTTTAAGACAGTGATATAAAGAACACTTTATGCTTTTAAACAATAAAACAATTCCAATTTTGCCAATAATTTAATGAAACATGGGGATGAACCAGACAATATGGAGAAGTGGATGGACTTACAACATAAAGGACTAAGACTGACAATAACATAAGACTGTTTTAGACATAAAACCATTTTTAAACATAAACATAATACCATTATAAACAAAACAAAGTTAGGAAAAAGACGAAGAGGCAGATAAGAGACAAACAAAGGTGACAGAGGCAGTAAAAAAATAAAAATATATTTTATCAATAGTATGGATGCAATAAATGTAATATGTAATGATCTGATAATTGATTGGATAGGTTATCGAATATGGAAAATCAATATAGAGATAAAACTATAGGATAATCCTTCGACAAATCAGTGGCATCTAACAATACTAATATTACAATTAATCCATTCCAGTAACAACGAATGATAATGATGTCAGAATTATAAATCATATTTAAATATGATTGTACATTATGAACAACTCATATTTGTATTCAAATTATATAATATGTTGCATGAAGATTATTTTATTTGGCGTTAATAAGATATTATTAAAGTATTAACAATACTGGTTTGTATTAAAATTGGTTTATTTGTCTATTTATATTTTATAGCTAAATCAGATTAAGCAAATAAGATCCGGGAAATCATGGGAAATGTGTGATTTTTTCCAAGAGTATAGCAGAAAAGGAATTGATGTTTCAGAAAATTTTATAAAGTTGTTGTCAAGTGAAGATGGCTGAAGACCATTGCAATAAATATATTAAGGAAGTGCATTATACATTATTTAAAAATTAGGCCTTTTTTAAGCGAAATGTACCACTTATCTATTAAACATAAGGTATCTGATGATCATGCTGTTTCAATTAGGTCTGTTCAATGATTTCTCATAGTTATATAAAGAAAAACTGCAAGTGATCAGCAAGTTGATACCGGTTCAGTAGTCATTGCACAACTTATGGTAAGACGGTTTCGTGATCTCAATATCACTCAGTAGTTAATAAGGCTCGCTTCTTTAACAAAGTAGGTCTAACCCAGTGGTGGAGAACCTTTCTTGGAATAAAGGCCATTTTAGCACCTTCCACTTCCCCAAAAGGCCACCACGATTGGATAAGCAAATTCTTTTGTAATAGTTATATTGTAAAATCCTTGAAACTATCATTATATTACTCCTTCAGTGCATCCAAAAGTGCTTTGCATATTTCAAAATATTCAGCACTATCCTCATTGTCTTAGTTTATTACTTTTGTTAACTATGGAAAATGATTTTCTAAAAGCTTAGACTTTTCAAGTAATGATTGATGAATAATTTTCTTTCTAAATGCCAGATTTTCTTGTCTTTACTATCATAATTGTAATTCTTCATATTTGAAACATTTTTCTCAAGAAACCACAGAAGGCCGCATTTCATGGTTCAAAATGCCACATACGGCCTTAAGGTCCATGCCTGGTCTAACCATTACAGTTAGGTGTGGCATGGCTTCTAGTTAAATAGAAAGAGTTTCCAATGATTTTAAAATCGTTACTTATTCCTAACATATTTCGAAATATCGAAATTCGAAAGTTTATTGCTTTTGTAGCCTCAAAGCTAATGTCAAAATTTCAATACTCTAGGATTAGTAGTTTAGGAGAAAAAAAAATTTCAAATTTGGAAATTCTTTCCAATACCTTTTAATCTATCAAAACCCGCATGGAAGCTGATGCCCAGTTCTTCTACCATCCAGCGCACCGTTTGTGAAGAGTCAGCCTCCACCAGAGTCCTCCGATCCTCGTCTTGGATTACTCTAGATCGACCACTTCGTGGCTCATCTTCAAGGATAAAATTTACGGAAAGAAATTTTGCAAACCAGCTTTAAATAGTGTGTTCATTGATCCTATCACTGCCAAATGCCTGATGAACTTTTCGGCAGCGCTTTGGTTTAATTTGAATTCGTAGAGAAAAATTCAACAAAAATCGCTTAATGACTTCATATAGTAATGGGCTAAAAAGAATAAAAAAAATTAAAACTAGAAAAAACTGAGCAGCATCAATGTATAGAGTACAAAATTTTCCATCGATCAGTATATACCACGACACAGTAGAATAAATATTTATTATGATATGGAGCTACAAAACCACATGACTTTAAAACGAACAAAACTTTTGAAACGACCAATACAACTTTTTGCGCAGATTCGACATAACGAATCTGCGACCTTTATAAATAAATAAATGAAAGTTGTTTGGCGTCGGACACCAGATTTTTGTGCGTTTACTCTGACGATCTCAATAATCAGAGCTCAGTTTATTAGTGTCACGAACGTTTTGAGGACGAGCAGGCAAGAAGAAAAAAATGGCCGATGAACTGCATCCTTAAAGCACACAACTTTTAGGTACTCCTCCATTCTGATTTGACTAAATAAAATTGTTTTTGGATAATATTAGTTCTTTGTTTATATTACACTGTGGGTGTGCGTTTGTGTGTCCATATTTGTCTGGAACGGACTGAATCTAATTACATAAACCGAAACATTTCACATCTGGTTCACGACCAAGGTCAGAAATTATATTCATGAATCAAGGTTGTACTGTCTTTATTTTCTCAATAAACTTATCTTGATATTGACTGAAAGGAATGTTAAAATAAAAAAAACTGGTGTGAGACGACACCACGACATTCATTACCTGATTATAAATTGTAGAGGATTTGTTAGGGTAGTGTTAGTTGTATCATGGTAATGCTGTTAATGCTTTTGGTAGAGATTATTACCAAACAAATGTTCTTTCTCTGATTTTGCCCTCTGTGAGTTTAATTAATTTAATATGTTCATTTTATTAATCTGTCTTTTGTTTATTATTCTTATCAATGCTGATAAAATCGTTTCTCAACATTACTGAAATTTTTTGAACTTATGACTCTGATGGACAATTTTTGTGTGCATTGTTTCGTATGCATTTTTAATTTAAACTAAAAATCCAGAATCAAAGGGATTTAATTAAATCGTATGGACAGATTTTTACCAAAATGAAAACACCAGGTTGTTTTTTATGTAAAGTACCCTTAAAAGAAGGGGAGGGGGGGGGGGATTTTGGTACTGAGTTTGTTAATCCGTCAAAGGGATAACAGGCATTCAATATAAAATTTGGTGGTCATAGTTTCTTTTTGAGATAAACTAAAAAAAGCTTATAATTTCTCTATATTAACAAGATAATTGATATAAAATGAAAAGAAGTCTAAGTGAATGACGTATATAGTTAATCCGTATAATAAAGTAAAGAGTTAGAGTAAGGCCATTTTAAATGTTAGTATTTAGAGTTCAACTTTTCAAATGTTAGCATTCAAATCAGACATTTTCAAATGATAGGTTTAAAATCAAACTTTTCAATTGTTATGAGTAGATGACTATGGCCTTTTCAAATATTAGCAGTCAGAGTCGGAACTTTTCAAATGTTGATAGTAGGAGTCAATACTTTAAATTAATGATTCCAGATGGCTGGCTAAATTTCCAAAAGGGATTGGTATAAAAAGTATTAATCAAAATAAAATAATAACAACATATTGGTTATTAATTACAAACTAATTACAACCAATTATTAGCTAATTACAAGATATTGGTATAACTCTAGTTGAAAGTTAGATTCCCATTCTCTTAAGTTTTCGCAGTTGTAGCACTACCTTTGGAAGGCTATGGTAAGAAACACATATTCTGATTTTTTGCTATTTCCTGATTAGGAAATGAACTCCAACATTTTTGACTAATTTGCTAAATTAAAACAACAGCTTCCCCTATAAATTATCCAAAAATTACTTTTATTACTAAGAAATTATATGTAAGTTCCGGACGAGTTTCTTTCTGTTCTAAGTTTAATATACAACATGTACTATTTTGAAAAGGAAGAGTAATCTTATGAATCAACAAGGAGCAGACAATGATACAAACAAATAAAGAGGTATGCGCCACTTATGTCACCGGCTTTACACAATCAACCTAACTACTGGCTGAAAGGGCACGATAAATTTCGCGGCTCTATTGCATAAAAGGAATAATGTAGCATCACATTGTAAAGAACAAACTAGTAAAGCGAGTTCTAGTATTGTTTGAAAAAATCTAGAGTGGCTTACACTCGACTTTACTGTAAGTAAACATAATAGTAAACTTATTGGATATATAATATATAATGTCCCATTTACACATAATATAGATGTCTAAATGGCAGATGTTCACTAGTATTTTTCCTGGAGGTAGCACAGATGGTAATTGATCCGGTTATCAATGTATTCGTACAGCCTTATTCTTGTATGTCACACAACTGATGCATATGATATCATTGGTATTACCACAGAAGTAATGACACATTTATAAATCAAAGTGAAGATTTCGTGTTACGAAATAATCTCTCTTACAGGAGAACGTGGCTTTTGTTGCTACAGCCAGTGGATCTCTTACATGACTATTTGTAACATTATATGACCAGTGGATCTGTTACATTTGAAGTTGTTTGTTTATCTGACCTACAGATTTAAAATTTAAGCCTTAGCTTTTCTTTAAGACTTCAAAATATTCCTATTCTGTTCGATAAATGTCAAAGTAGTATCCATTTTGTACATGTAAATAAATGTAAAAAATATAGCAGGTGAACCATTAATCCAGGATAAATATTCAGTTTTTATAGCTTTATTGCACATTTTTATAATTGAAATTTTACTCATTTTTTTATAAATTGTTAATTTTTTAGCAAATATTATTCAATGAGCCGTTTAGAGTAAAAAAAAAATTTCTGAGAACATACATAAAATGTACTATAATGCCGCTTTGGTTAATGTAATTTTGATACAGTTACCTAAACTTATCTCCCACATAACGCTCTATTTTTGGGTATAATTTAATTTTGACCTGTCAAGCGATATGGCTTGTATCCTCCTGACAAGCTTTCAAATTGAATGATCAGTAAAAATTTATACATTTTATTAAAAACAAAATATTTCCAGTTCCTTTAAAACTTCATCCTTTTTTTACTTACTGATTTTATTGCTTTTATGACGATAACAAAATTTCAATTCTCTAGAGTTTGTAGTTTAGGAGAAAAAAAAAGTTTAAAAACACAATTTGGCAAAGAAAAGTGACTTTCCAAAAATGTTAATATCAACAAATATACAATATACGATAATATTGTATCTACATACAAATCTAGTGTGTTTAAATTTTTTTCTCAATTTTAATCCATTAATAAGTTACCTATTAATAATCGTAATATTAATTAATAAATAAAATATTAACTGATAAATTAATGCAATCAAGTACAACAAATCTTTCATACCATTTATGTAATGAGTTTAATAATTATTCAATAACTACTTTTAAGATATAATCTATTTAAATTAAGCTGAATAAAAAAAAATAGGTTTAAGCTAGATTATTTAAATTAGTTTAAAAGAAAAAATAGTTGTAAAATAACATTTTCCTAATGTTTGCATTAAAATATTGATAAAAAAAAAAAAGTTATATTTATATACTCTATACTCTGTTATTGATTAATAATTCTTATGTTATTTATGTTAAAATTATTTAAATTTTATATATATATATATATATATAGTTTTAATCAATCTAAATATTAAAATTTCATTAAAAACTGAATCATTAGTCATACTATAACATATTATTACTAATATTTGTGGTATTTCTTTCTATTAAATAATTACTGATATTACTATTTTCCTTTTTTTTTCAGATATGAAAAGAATATATTTGAATTGCATCTATTGTTATTAATGTATAGAAAATCACTTAATTATATAATATTCTAAAGAGAAATAATTAAATGAAGGTATATTACATTATTTCTTGTAGGAATAACTTTTTTTAAATTACCCTTTAATTGTGTATTAATTTATGTGAGTCAGTTTTAAAAGTTTTTTGAAAGTTTTAGTGGCGCTATTTAACCAAAAATAATTCTTATCCTTAATTAATAAAGATGTTTTTCATTTTATTTTTTTTTTTCGCATTACTATGATGTAGTATATCTTATTATTTCTCAATACATTTATTTGTCATCATTTAATAGTTATAATTTAACACAATGTAGTAAAAAATAAAAGAAATTTTAAATTGTGTACTAACTTCCATTTTGATGCGCCGATGTTTTCATTCTTTTCTTCTTTCTTTCCAAACATTTGTATGAACAACAAAAATAAGTTTATACGTGTTCATCACTTAGTAATCTAATTAATAAAATCACTTTTAAACTGCTATATATATTTTTTTTTTCTAAATTTTGAGTAAAAACCAATGACTTCATGATGATTTGAAAATATAAAAGAGATTTTCTTAATAAAGCCAAAGTATGCAATGGACAGGAAATAATCATGAACTAAATACAGACCTATAAATTGTGATGATTTGTATTCAACAAAAAATGATTGTATATAATCGATATTAATTTTAAATAAACATTTGTAAATAGATATTTTATTATAAAAGACAAAAAGTGAAAATAATATATTTATATATTAGTGGAATTTAGTAAATGACTTTCCAGTTTATTGATAAAAAGATTCTTTATATTTTAAAATATTTGTATAGGTACGCATTCAACTTTGCTAAAAGTAAATATATTATTTAGTTAATTGCCAAGGTATTTAATTCAATGTTTCTTTTTAATGCAGTTATCTCTATTTTACTAATTTTAAGTAAGATGTAACAATTGTCAGAGCCTTATAAAAAAAGTAAATCTATAACAAATACCAACCTTATATAGAGTACAGCTCATAGAAAAAAGCTAACACTCGCTCAGAGTAATTTGATTTTTATAATTTTTGCAAAGGGAAATAAAAATCATATTTTATAAAACATTAGCATGCCAGAAAATTCCCAGTACAATAATTTCATAAAAGACCAAAAATGTAAAACATAACTCAAAATTGAAAGCATTCTTTCACAAATAATAAATTGAATTATGCTACATCTTAAATTAAGATTATCTTAAAACGACATTTTTTCTTAGTTTTTTCTGACATTTTTGAGACAAAAGTGGAATATTTTCAAGTTTTAAATGGAAAAATTTGTCTTAAATCTTCACGGTAGAAGGAGATCAGATAAACTATCAAAGTTATCCTTGAAATTTTTTCTCAGAATCAAATATAATTCATGTTTTATCTTTTAATGAGAGCAAGTGCTTGTGATATAAACATTAAATTTTGTTCTGATATTAAGTGCCTAAAAATAATTGAAGAAAACTTTTAATAAGACTAAAACAGGTCCTAACATAAAAAGAGATACCAATAGAAGCTCATTCACTGGATAATCTCGATCAGTAGAGTGTTATCTGTCATACGTATCGGACTGGTGCCAGCAGTTTCATATTGGATCCTG
The DNA here is from genome assembly GCA_026182355.1 of Hermatobates lingyangjiaoensis. Classification (NCBI taxonomy): domain Eukaryota; kingdom Metazoa; phylum Arthropoda; class Insecta; order Hemiptera; family Hermatobatidae; genus Hermatobates; species Hermatobates lingyangjiaoensis. The sequence continues at coordinate 5,696,249 of JAPFBL010001938.1, forward strand.
GATATTCAGCGACTGTGAATATCAGCATTTGCAGTCTCATGCGAGAACTCCAACATCTTAACTGTTGGGTAAATAACACCACATAATAATATATTTCTTATTGATTTTTAGATTTCTGACTTCTAGGTTTTCTTAAAGCTATATTGCGATTACAGGTATTGTTTATTGACCTTTACACTGTTATCCAACTGTAAGTAATGAAAAAGAGATGAAGCTGATTCAAACAACATTCTTCGTCAAATGTAAAAAGAGTTTCTACATATTCTCCGAATCGGGCTGTTTTTGACACTGAACAGTCATCCACTGTAAGACAGTCATACTCCAGTAGAACTGACATCCAGTTTTTCTCACCAGTACCATCCTTTTTATCAAATAATAAGTTTTCTGTGTTATTTAATGGTGTCACAAACCAAGAGCCAAAACCAAAACTACCTCCACCACCTCTCATATTCTTAAAGTCAGTAACCAACTTTACTGACCTTATGAATACTCCTACTGGCCTGCTTGGTAAAGAGGGTTTCTCATGTAAATCTAAGGGTAGTGATGTTGCGATCTACCCTAAGGAAGCGGATTGATATCGCTAGATTAACAGCTATTTCAGGGAACAAAATGTTCCTTTTCACACATTTCAAACTCAAACAGGACAAAGCGTTTAGAGCGGTGATAAGAAATATTCACCACTCAATACCAATCGAAGTTATTCAAGATGAACTTAAAGAAAAGGGTCACAATGCAAGACATGTTACGAATGTTCTTCATGGTGTAACCAAACAGCCTATTTCTTTATTCTTTATAGATTTAGAACCAAAAGATAATAACAAATATATTTTTGATTTAAACGAACTCTTCCACTGCAAAGTTATTTTCGAAGAGCCCTATAAGAAAAGAGAAATAGTGCAGTCCAAAGAATCAGCGTTATTGGCACACTAAGGCCTATTGCAATTTGATTCCTCGCTGTTTAAAATATGCAGGACTTAACAGGTCGAAATACTGCCAGAAAACAATCGATGAACCTGCTAAATATGCCTTATGCGAAGGTTCACATCCAGAAAGTTACAGGAGCGGTGAAATTCGTAAGAATTTGCAAAAGAGGATCAGGAAAAATAATGTCTCAACTGAAATCCTCAAAACAATAAATAATTCTTCAAAACCTGCCAACATAGTCAAGAAGAACATCAGCTACGCCAGCGTGACTGCAGGAGAGTCTCCTTCAGAACAACAACTACCTCAAAAGGTACCCACCTTTATCTCTCCTCCTTCTCCTTCCCAAGACTTCACAACTCTCATCACATCCTTCTTAAGTGACCTCAAATCATCCTCATCATTTCCATCACCCTCCTTACTTCAGTATTAACCAATCTTGTTCCCACCATTACTTCTAAATGAATTCCAAACCAACTAAACAATCAATTACCATCCTCCTCTGGAATGCTTAATCAACTTAATCAACATAGATACGAACTTGACATTGTTTTACTCGACAAGAGAATTAATTGCTTTACTGACAGAAACTCACTTTACATCAAGATCGTATCTACGAATACCAGACCACAACACATACCGAACTGATAACCCTGACAATACTGCTCATGGTGTAGCTGTACTCGTTCAAAAACCTCTCAAGTACCACTGCTTGAGAAAGGAGTGAACAGAACTAAAGTCTGTTCAATATCTTTAGAATCTTATCCTTACAAATTTAACATTTCTTCTATATACTGCCCACCTAAAAAACCAATACCCTAGTATGAGTTCTCCAAACTCTTTCAAACTCTAGGAGGACACAAATTTATCCCTTTCGTTTTAGAAACGAAGTGTATAGAACATATGGGATAGATCCGGCGCATTATTTCACAACGCCCAGTTGATCCATTCTAGATATCATAAAGTCTTGAATATTTATTCACTTGAATAAATTAGCCTTGAAAAATTATGACGACAATGAATCGCTTTGGACGACGGTGTAAATACTTTGCCTCATGGACATTATTATTTTGTAAATGGTTAGCTAGGTTAGTAGTGGTGGTGGGATTAATGTTTTTAAATAGTGGTGGGGGTACCATTGACTATCATGACGGTCTCTTAGTTCCTAAATGCTGGTGCTACAACATGCTGATCTCCTCTGAATTTGCGAAAATACTATAACATTAAGGATAGTTTTACAAAACCTAAATCATGTTTCTCTAGTTCTTACTCATGGACGAAAACAAGTTACTTTTGATATTGATGTGGTATATACAACAAACTAACCAAAGGATGGATCTATTGCGGAAGTAATTTTAAATTTTTTCAATAATATAGGTTGTTATAGCGATCATATTGAGTGTGATTATATAAACGTATCATTATTAAATTTGAGAGGGAAGAAGAAGCTCATCATCTTGGGCGGATTATGAATTAATGATTTGCTTAAGAGAGTCGCTAAATAGTTTCTATCAATTTTATTTATCAATAATTTTATTTCAACAACACTTGGCAATTCCGTATTTATTCTCCAATCGTGTACCAACATCCATATTGTCGGATGATGACGTAACACAACCCATTGAGGAGGAGGAGGAGGTGGTGGATCACAATCCGTCTCGCAGACTTAACGTTCGCTGTTAGAGGACAACAATATCCAGATGGTCAAATCCTATTTTAATATTGGATTTATGCTGATTTCTTATCACGTTATTAAATTGAGGAAGGTTCAAAGGGGTGATGCATGTTGGTGGGAGTTGCGAACACTCAGTTCTTGAGTTTTTTTTAATGCGATGCCAGCTTCTAACATGGTCGTCATTATTTTAAATAATATTAGCGTTAATGACATGGATAATCGCGGCGATAAAGGCTCGTATTAAACCTGTTCAGATACTACATGCTGGCTCCAGATGGAGGGGTCTGCGTGGAAAGAATAATTTTAATTCAAAAATGATAGTCAATGATGGGTCTTTAGTCTTAGCTTGTCCAGACACACCTCTACAGTCCTTCTGCTAAACCTGTCCAGACATGCATGCTGACTCATTAATTCGAAGTCAGCTCCTAACAGAGTCACCATTATTTGAAATAAAATTAGTGTTAATGACATGGATAATCGCGACGATAAAGGCTCGTGTTAAACCTGTCCAGATACTGCATGCTGGCTCCAGGTGGAGGGGTCTGCATGGAAAGAATAATTACACGAGTGTTAATCAAGGATGACTCACCCAACCAAGGTGACCCGACCTTAGCCTGTCCAGTCACACTCCTAAGCCTGTCCAAACATGCATGGTGGCTCAAGGTTAACACCCGAGTCTGCTGCAGTACATTAACCTTCTCCATTAACGCTTAGACATGCCGCAGACAAGAAGTTACAGAAGAAGGCTTGGGTAAAGTCCCTGGTGCAAATTTCAATGAATGTCTCGTATCACTCTTGGTGAATGGTGCTATGAAGGGTTCATTAGCATATGACCACATTGCACACTCATATATCCATTAAAGCCCCAGCTTTTCCTTATCCTTGTCAATCTCCCATCTTGCCTCGCAATCTGCCTCATTGTTTTGATCCACAACACTATCCACCTCAGTTAGAATCTTTTCATACGAGGACAGAGTCAAAGACCAAACTTTGACAAACTACCTGCAACATTGTTTTGATTCCACACATCAAGCTCACATATATCAATCACCTTCACCTCCGTATACAGACTCTCATCATTCCGTCTAGCTCATTGTTTTGATTCACAACTGGGCTAATGTCAGAGGCTAGCCACTATCTGCCTAACGCATCTGTCACATGGTATTGGCTACCAGTTGACCTAATGGTTGTACTGTACAAAGTTAATAATTGAGGAAGGTTCAAAAGGGTGACGCACATCAGTGGGAGTTGTGAACGCTCAGACCACGGGAGATGGATGGATGCAAGTCCCAAAAGTTGGAGGTATGGGAGATGGTGGTTGGGGAGGTGCCATACCTATCCTCAATTCAGAGAAATTGGTGGATTAGTGGACTCACTATTAATAATGATTGAATCATTATTAAACCGGATGACATTAGCAACTAAAATCATGTTCACTGTTTTCACATTACGCACATGAACATGCTTAGATTCAAGCAAATTCAATTATTTTTCATGAAGTATCATGACTACTTATACAATTTAATCAATGTTGAGAATACTGAGGAATATTCTTGATGTATTACTAACAACACTCTGCTAGTTTATATGACCGACACTGCTTGTTTATATGACAGACATTAAAGATAGAGTGTTGAGAACAAGCCAGATGTTTCAATTTACCCGTGTAAGCATTATGGACCTAATATAACCATCTTAATTACTTTGGTGCTTCTTGTTAGTTTAATGATATAAACAACACACTTGCTATATTTTTTTTAACTAATTCAAGTCTAATTCATTCCAATATCCACCTGTTTCATATTACGTTTTAGGCTAATTTGAGCAAAGTCTGCGTAAAAGAGACAATAATGAGGGAACAAATAGACAATATGAGATAAAAGCAGATGTTTAGTGAGAGTGTATATTTAGATCAACACTCCTCAGTATTTGGTAGACACTAATAATATTTTTACAACAAGCAGTGATAAAGTATATGGAAATTATGTTAAAAAGCACAGGTGATACTAAAATTACTTCAAAATCATAAAAATACCCATATATTTTTTTTTCTTTAAGACATTATGAACTTAACCAACTTAATTGGTTTGGTGGTTGTTATTAGTTGAATGATAGAAACAACAAAATTGCTATTTTCTTTTTAACTAATTCAAGTCAAATCATTCCAATATCCATCTGGTTCATATTACTTTTAATGCTAATTTGAGCAAATTCTTCGTAAAAGAGTCGTTCATGAGAAAGCAGAGAGACAATATGGGATAAAATCAGATGTTTAGTGAGAGTGTATATTTAGATCAACACTCCTTAGTATTTGGTAGACACTAATAATATTTTTACAACAAGCAGTGATAAAGTGTATGGAAAATAATGTTAAAAAGCGTAAGTCATGGGAAAATACTTCAAATCCATAGCAATATCCATATTTTTTTCTAAGAAGATACTATGAACATAACCATCTTAATTCCTTTGGTGCATGTTATTAGTTTAATGACATTTCAATGAATGCTAAGGGTGGATAGATGATTAAATTTACTTCATCAAAAATAATAATAGTATAAAAAAATTTTATTTATTTTGTTCATCCGAAGTGTGGGATAAAGAAGCTTCCCGGAGCCACTCCCGATGCGTAGGCAGCCTCATACACTTTCGCCGTGGTAGTTGGAGGATGTCTGCTAGCTCCCTTCTTCTAAACTGCTCGAACGAAGGGAGCCTCCCATGGAGCCAGTATATCTCCAACCCCTCCTCAGTGTTGGTGATCCAATCAGGGACCGGGCCAATGATTGAGGAGGAGGATGAGCTCACTCCCAAGACATCCTCCACAATGTGGGAGGACGAGGGGGAGGATGTTACTTCACATCCCCCAATCTCATCACTGAAACATACACAATAGCAGCTTAATCAACGTCCTCATTTACCCTAACATGACCATCAGACTATATGATGACAACATTACATTATCAACCTTTCATAACAGGGAAAAGAAAACAAAGAAACTAAGGGTGGATGTGAATAGGATGATCATATTAAATCAAAACTATACACAACCTAAGGAAATTCTTTGAAAAAACCTCTTAACTATAAATACTATTGGTATCATTCTTTATAATCACACAACTTCTTCAATGATGTACTCAAACAGATCTGAATATAAAAAGTTAATAAATTGTTTCATCAGTTTCAGTTCATTAAAGACTATGGAGCTAAGTGCTTAGATGAAACTATAACTTTGGTGATGCTGTATGAAAAAACAGGGACCACGTTTATTAATTGCAGGATCATGATATTTGAGACCATCTAAATTAAAGAGAGCAACTATTACTTGGCGTATCAAACATTCAATTTACTTTTTCACGTGGGGTACAAGAATCCTGTTGTTTTCTCTCAAATTTGAGAACAGTATGTGATTTATAAGTAACAGTTGTTACAATAGGATAAAAAAGTGGACCATCAGTATGAGGCTAAAAAAGTCATAAAATTATACAACACATAAACATTAAACTCTTCAAATGGCTTTCTATTAATTACGATCACATAGAAACTAGGTAATCTTTACTAAACTAGGGGCACAAATATGATCTCTCGTAGATCTTCATATCTGTCCGATACATTATTTATATACTATGATTAGATATACATAGTAGCTACTTTATTTACCTGTTATTTCTCTATTTTTCTTTGTTTTAATTCATAAACCACTTATTTACTTCACTTTAATCAATTACTGGCTCTATCATATGTTTCATAAGTATCTCTTTGACCTTTTCCAAACCTCCGTAAGTTCGTTACTGATTAATAAATTATTTGTTAGGTAATTTCTCTGTTAGTCTATTCCTGTAATGTGAATTGCATTGTTTATATAGATTCTATGCTTCTGCCATTTGTCGATATATTGGTTTTTAACCTATGAGCAAAGTAAAACTTCCATTGTTTTGTTAACATAAAAGATAAAATAATTTTGGTTTGGGCTTTCCAGATTACATTTCTTGAACCTTTTTTCTTCTTTTATTTTTAAGAATATCTGGCACACCTTGTGGGGAAGTCAGTAGAAGTTTTTAACGTGATTTGAGAGTCAAAGTTGTTATTTGTCAACAATAATGGAGTCAAAGAAATTAGTTCAGATTTGTAGTGAACCTATCTAATTCAGGTTATTAACGAACCAATGAAAGTAAGTTGAAGAGACTTTTACTAGTAATTATATAACTCTCATCAAAGAATGGAATACCAAATTACTTGATAAGGCGAAACCTCAATTAATTACTTGATCAAGTATGTTTAATCTTTATTCTCAGAGATGAGAGTTATTTTCAAATGGTGAAAACCAATCAATGAAGACAAGGTCATAAGAGAATTGGCACAATGATAAATTATATGGATTTATTTAAGTAACTGAAAACCTTATTTGATTTAAAAAGAAATGAATACCTTTAATTATGATATAATTATTAGGATAATAATAATTATATATGGATATTAATTAATATTATAGGTATATATATTATGATATGGTAGTACATTATAATATGTAGTTAGATTATGAAGTAGCACTGTCGGCAGTATTTTTAAATTAACGAAAGAAATGCTAAACAACCAAAATTATAATTTCATAAGTACGAAAGTTGCTTGAATGATTGTTTTGCTCTGGCTAAATTTAATTAAAAAGCTACATAGATAGCAAAAGAAGCTGAATACCAGTATATAATTTTATCGACTGCCAAGAGAATAAAATAATAACAATTAAAACCCGTTTACATTTTTATGAAGAGAGTTAGAAAGTGAAGAGGGTTTGTAACTCAAACAAACTTCAAGGAAGGAGCAAAATTTCATAAGTTTTTCAGAAGACATAAGAGAAGTCAAAAAGAACACACCAAATTTTTTTTATGAAGTGTGTTTAATGATTTTGTATGTGTTTTATGAAGACCGTTTAATGATAGCAATTATGCAATGAATCAAAAGGCTAACATCTGAATAGACAAGAGGTGATGCTTGTATAAAAGGGCTTTTGATAAGGCACTGTTCAATGCAGATAATTTATCAAATGTATCACATGCAGTGGAAGACATGGGTCTTTTATCCATCCCCCAAAACAGCTCAACTATACCTCTTCAGTAACTATTGTCAAACATCACTTAACAATGTAGTATATATTTTTATTTTGTTTGCTAAGATAGTAATATCCAATTTTCTTTCATTGATAATGTGATAATTCCTATGAGGTTTTCTTTTAAACGGAATCTAAATGATGAAAACCAAAATCAGTTCTCTGATCTATATGGAGTACACTATTAGTTGCCATTGGACTTACCAAAATCCCTTGTCCTACCAAATACTCGTTCACTAAAACATGATTAGTTATTTGAGATCCTCCAGGAAATATATTTAATCCATTCACTTTATCAACCACTGACTGGAGCCACTAAAATAACATGAATATAATATGTTGAAAATTCCATTTCACTGCTTAACGTAATATATATACCTGTGGTATTTCCTTCATTATCATCCCTTTTGCATGAGGCATGCCACCCCAGTTTTGAAGCCTTCTGTTTAATAGCTGAATCCATTTTGGTTTTGGAGAATCATAAACTTTTTGAATTATGTACTCTTCATCCTTCTTTAAAATGAAGTTTACAACAAACTGGCATAACAATATTAATAAGAGGAAATTGACCCTGTTGAAAGTTGATTTTATTTGATCATTTCTAATATGCCTAGAAAAGACAAAAGTAACAGTATGAACTGAAATTGATAAACCTTTAAAAAGCAATCCTCATTCTTCACACGTAAGTGGTGAACAGAAAAGGCACTAAATAATCTGTTACTAATTTCACATTTTCACTCTCTACAAAACAAGAAACTAGACGAATAAGTTGAATATTATGGTATAAGTTGAATAACCATGAAAAAACCTACCCTTACTATCGTCAGATTATTCATTTATTACGGCTTAAATAACAGTAATAAAAAATATTAAGTGAGAAGTGTTAAGGTAATACCTTGTTTGTAGTCAAAAAGGTTAAACTTATACTAAATTTTTAATATTTTAGTTAACTTTCAAATGAAAATATTGAACAGATCATTACCTGCTTAATGAGGTATTTTTCAATGCCCTCAGAAGACATTTAACCGAATCAATTTAAAAATTTCTTTATTTAGAGCACCATTATTACTGTAAAGAAGAGCAAAGAAAGATAGGCTATATCTTTCTGCTGTTCTCATAAGTTTATTGATTTATTTAAGCTTTATAAAAATTGTTACAGTTCAAAACATATGACCCATGAGTCACTGATAAGCATCAATTCAAAAACAACAACCCTTTTAAAATTGGATAACTGATACAGTGCCTCCATCAAAAACAGAATAATTTTTCTAGATTCAGTAATCAATGAATAAAATTAAACTATATTATCTACTAAAATTCAATAATTTAAATTGTTGTCCTAATGTTGTTACAGTACAAGATAAGAATGGCTTGTAAAATAAATCTCCCTACAAGCAAAACAGTGTCTGAAATGAAACTGCACCGAACTAAATGTACCCATATTATAAAAAATACACTCTGTGAGCATTTTAGAACAGACCTAAGACAAGATATTGGTGATGGCAGATTTAGCATTCTAATAGATGAGTCCACAGATGTAACTGTACATAAATTACTAGGCATATCTGTAATTTATTACAGCATGTCTAAAAAATAGATTGTGTCAACCTATCTGGAACTTACTGAACTTACAGCTTGTGATGCTGAACACATTGTTATAGCTATTAAGAATGTACTCAGTTCACATAAATTGAGTCTCAAGAATCTTGCAGCAATCGGAAGAGATAATGCAAGTGTGATGATTGGCATAAATAAGGGTGTTCAAGCACAACTGAGGGCCGAGATTCCATCCCTTAGTCTTATAAAATGTGTTTGCCATTCTATCCAACTGGCAGTCTCACAAGCTTCGGCAGATAGCCTGCAAAGACACCTTAGCTCTTTGATTACCGAGACACATAAATGGTTCTCCCGTTCATCTACCAGGCAAAATCAGTATATGACTCTGTATCAAACCTTGAATGATGGCACATCACCTTAGAAAATTCCTAAAGATTGTCAAACAAGATGACTGTCTATTCAACCAGCTGTTCAAAGAATCTAAGAACAATGGCTAGAACGAAAAACCCACTTTGAAGTTTCACGATTGTCAGAAAAGTGCTATACTGCCGAAGTTCTGTATAAAATTTATTCAGATGAAAAAAATGTGGATTTCCTTTTGTTTCTAAGTACAATTCTAATTGAAGTACAACAAGTAAACAAACTGTTTGAATCCAAAAACATCGAAAAAGTGAAACTAAATGATTTAACAATGCTAATGTAATCAATTGCAAAGAAGCTTGTATTGTCAAACTGTAATATTGATCTGCTTTATTCTAGCATTGAAGAGTATTTGGACCCGAAACCATACTTAGGCTACAGATTTGAGATGAAAATTTAAGATTCGAAGGGGCAGAATCTGTGAAGTTATGAAATTTTTGGGGGCCTCTGATCAATCAGTCTCTCAAGCAGAATACCAACTAAGCAAGATAAATTTTGTGGATGCACAAGGATGATAGAGAAGCCTTGTGGAGTGAAGTAGGTGAATATAAGGATGCTTCAGGATGTAATTCGTGTTTAGAATTTTTCCAGTATGCAATTTCAGCCCTAATTCTACCTCATTCAAATGCTGAAATTGAAACAGTATTTAGCGCAATGAATTATGTCAAATCAAAACCAAGAAATAGAATGTCGCTGCAGCTACTGAATGCCATCTTAACTGTAAAATTTGGGTTGATAAGAAAAGAAGAGTGCTGCTCCACTTACCAGGATCAACCAAAAGTCATTAAAGAGATAGGAACAATGGCTGCCTACCACTATCAAAGCGAGTCAACTTCAGCATCTCATCCCGTAGATCTTTCATATGTAGAAGATATTGACTTTAGTGAACTACAACAGTTGTAGTTTGTAAATATAATTTCTATTACAGTTTCGAAAGTACATGTAGTCACATAACTTGCTAATTAATAAGATAATAAATGACTTATTATATCACATGAATAACTACGCAAGTGTGTTAGTAGTATCGCTATTTCGATACAAAGGAAAGCAATTACAGTAAAATATGAAAATTCATTGTTCTATTGACTTACAGTATCTTCAATAAATATTATTATTTGTATTTTGTTTTTTTTTTGCATTATTCAGTATTAGTGTATTTGATATTCGGAGATTGCAGAGAGAAAAAATTGCATCCATAATGAGTAGTGTAGTTTTTCACTAACTATGTAGCCTCCACTTATGTACAGCAGCTATAAGTTGGCAATATTTGAATCGAATAGTACATTCACACAGGTCAGGAGGCAACAAGCTTTCAATTATGATAAATACTTTAGTTACCATACTTATGTTCCAAAAGACGTATTGATATAAGTAATTATTTTTCTTTTTATTACAATTTTCGTTTTTTTTTTATTAAAAAACTAACTTTGGTATGTTCAGATTATTATGTGGATTATTATTTTTTAAATTTAGATTATTTTAGATATCTTGGTAGAAATGTAGATTAGGGTACCAGGTGTAAATATGGCGGCTTGAAATAAATCCGGCATATTGACGGTTTGTGTATCGATATATTGGAATCACGTTCTAATTGACAAGTATATGACGTCATAAACGTAAATAGATTGAAATTATTTAAAATGAATTTCTTTAATGCGAAATATTAAAAACTTAAGAATAAGATAATATAAAGGTTATAAAATAGAAAGGGAAGTATGAAATAGTAAAAGACAATGTGTATACGAGATACTATTATAAAATTTGTTGAATGGAAATAAAAAAAAAAATTCCAGAAAGGGATATTATGACTAACCTTATTGTGGGTTCAAAGGTTGCCCCTCCTCTTGAATATTCCTTGATCTAGGGATACTAATTGCATTAGTATGCACTTCATTTTCAGGGTTTTTAAAATGAAGCGAATGGTTGACTGTGAGATGCCTGAAGCCCTCATCTGCTAAACAATCGTAGGACTTCCAACAGTCCGAATAGATAGTGGTTCCTGGCAGTATAAAAGTTCTAATAACATTTAACAGACTCTCCTTATCCCTTCTTTCAACAACCTTGAAGAAACACGTTTTCGAGCCCCTTTCCACCCCACCATAAACCCATTTACCTTCTACTGGCCTCCCACGGTTAGATTTACGTTTTCCAAATTTACTCTCATCTATTTCAATTGTCACGCCAATTCCACCTATAGGTTCATTCATTCTGAAACATTCTTCCACACATATTTCCCTAATAATAACACTCCTTTTGACATAATGGGCAGGAACAACATTTGTCCTACACAACCATTGAAATTTATAACATTTGTCCAAACATGGTTTGAGAGACATATTATTTCCACATTCAGGACACACATACTCTCTCGCAATCAATCCCAGATCCATGCATACATGAAGCACACGTTCCGCACTAGCATTCCTCAAATCTGTAAAAAAAAAAAAAAACCTAAACGTTCCATACCCAAAAAAAGAAATAAACTGGCTAATTTGGAAGCAACGGGAAAAAAAGGAGGCACAAAGTAAAGCACATGGAGCGTGTAAGAAGGTTATGAAGAGGTATTTAGTTACTGTTTTTGCCGATAATTTGAATAATTGACCAATTAAAATGAATGATTGCAGTGGAATATTGACATGCGCAAATGACATCGACTGACTCCAATATTAATAGTAGATATCGATATCGATTCCCAACCGACTGTCTCAGCTGTTATCAGTAGTAACGATATCGATACCCAACCGACTGTCTCAGTTGTTAGTCAGCCGCCATGTTTCCGGTACCCTAATCTACATTTCTTTTGTTGAGATTCTAGATTATTTTATCTTTGAACATTTGGCGGCTATTCCCATTTGGCAACACTGTTATTGTGGTAGTCATGTTATGAATTGTGAGCTCTTTCATTTGAATGGGTTAATGAGATTCCACTTAAGTGAAGTTTTCCATATGTAAATACAGTAGATTCCGGTTAATTGGGACACATCGGTACCGAGGCGTTTTATCCCAATTAAGCGGCTGTCCCAATTAAACGAATTTCACTTTTTTTTTTTGGAAATTCATTTGATTCGTTTTAGGAACAATGCCATTAACCAGTAACACACACAATTAAAATATTATTTGTTAATAATTTTATTTTATACGAAAACAGTTTTCCAGAAATTCCAGCTGTATATTTCGTAGGTTGTCTAAGTGAGGTCGAACTCCTCTGACTTCGCCTTCAATATTGGACCGTTGATATTTACACCTCTGCCACTAACAATAGAAAACCATTGATATAGTGCTTCTTCAACGTCTGGATCCTTCCCATCACGTTTTCTTTTGGATGTCCCTGCCGGTCCTTCTTGTAATGCGAATTCCTCACGCAAAAAAATTTTATCAAGCAAAGCAATTTTACTAGTAAGTGTCAAATCGTTTCTTGGCATTTTGGCAAGGGTAAATTTTTGAAAATACAATTGAGGAAAAATAATTTCACGCGCGAGGTGTATCGGTGAGCGAATAAACTCGTAATAGTGACAATAACTACACCTGCAAGGTGTATGTATGGTGAGTGAATGAACGCGCAAGAATTGAGACAGTTGTCACAGCGAAGTGTATCGGTAGCTGAATAGGAAAAGACTGAAGCTAATGTCGATGTGAGGCTGCCGCGGCTTTTTAAAACACGGGTGTCAGGATCAGAAAGAAGCCGCCTTTCCGGCTTTCCCGGACTAAGGAAGGGGGGGGGGGGGGTGTTTGTTTTGCCGCTGCACTGGCTCGGATGGAAAAGATAGCAAATGTGAACATGAGGCAGCTGCGGATTTTTAAAACACGGGTATCGGGTTCAGAAAGAAGCCGCCTTTCTGGCTTTCCCGGATTTAGAAGGGGGTGGTGTTTGTTTTGCCGCTGCACCGGCTCGGTTAAACCGGAACTCAGTTAAAACATACTCGGTTAATCAGGACTTTACCGTACTAAAATCTTATATTCACTGTCCCAATTAAGCGGAATGTTGTCCCAATTAAACATTCAAATTTACAATTGTAGTTCATAGTTTGGTTTCCGTTCTTTGAGATTTGTCCCAAATAAGCGGCTGTCCCAATTAAGCGGAATCCACTGTAGTTGAAAATGTCTGATGAAATTACCTATTCAGAAAAATATAATGATGATACGTATGAATATAGGTTTGTTTTATTTCTGTTCTGTTGTTGTTGTTTTGTTTTACGTTCTGTAAAAATGTTGGAAATGTTTATATAACTCTGCAGTATTGCTGATGTTTGGTAATGTTATAGACAATACATACTGTTTTGAGTTGTAACTGTGAATCTACTTCAATCTATTCAATATTTCGTTATAATAATATTTTGTTTCCGTTTGACTGGTGATGTGTATTTTTGTTTATAGACACGTGGTTTTACCTCAAGAGTTAGTGAGAAGTGTACCAAAAACTCATCATATGACGGAGACTGAATGGCGTAATTTAGGAATTCAAATGAGCCAAGGTTGGGTTCATTACATGTTACACCATCCAGTGAGTTATTTGCTTAGTGACATGAAGGAATTATTAAAGTTCTATTAGTTATACCAAATTTTGATCTATTAATAGAAAAGTCGGCTCTCTAATTCTATTAAATTTATTTTACTTCATTCCTTTAAAGTTCATAAATTTAATATAAACTAAATCTTGTGCCTTGGTTTACTTTCCAATTAGCAGGAAATTTTCTCATTTGAATTGAGAATGATAATCGTATTATTTTTCTTTTTATTTAATTTTAGAAATATTAGAAACGTTCCTGCCTGCAGGTTTTCACTGTATTATTATTCCTTCCTTCTTAAATTCCTATCTAAAAATAGATGTTAAGTTGGATAGATGTATGAATTTTTCTGTCAGCCTAATAATAAGTTCCATGAATTAGGTTTGCCCATTATTGCAGATACATGACTTGAATTACTGGTCATAAAATTACTCAACGTGAAAATATGCTACTAATAAGCTTAATATACAAGATTCTTACATTATGAATTATACTTTGTTCATAACAGAAGTTTAAACTTTAAAGTAATGTTTAACGAGAAGATGAAGTTGTTTAGCGGGTCTGATAATGAGAGCAGGAAATGAAGTAAACGAAATGTTTACTATTAACCCAACCTCTCTCTAACCTAACTCTCTGCTGGATAATGTTTAAAGTGATGTAAATTAATAATATCAAAAGTTGTAGAAATGTTAATTTATTTTAAGGAGTTATATTTATCATTATACCAGCAGTGACTAAAGTTTGTTCCAGAGCCTCATATTATCTGTTTTCGACGTTTGAAGAGTGAAGTTGTAGAACCTCGCATGGACGAATGAAATTAAAAAATTGATAAACTAAATTTAAGCTACATTGTTGTACAGTGGGTTATGTTTTATAATAAAAGTAATATATACAAAGCCAAAGAGTGGCTTTGTATATACACTCTTATCGCCTGCATATCGGGAAAAGAGAAGAAGTTGTTTAGCGGGTCTGATGAGAGCAGGAGATGTTTATTATTAACCAACCTCTTTCTACCTCTGTTGCTGGCTCTTCTTCCTTTAAATGCAGGTTTGGAAATTATTGACTTCTTATATTTCAGTTTGTATAGTCCTTATTAATTTATATTCCAAGATTTTTTTATGTTATTTTGTTCCCTATTTCGTCCTGTATGTAAATTTAAAACATTTTAAGATGTAAAGTTATTTTTTTATGAAAATCCTGTGATTTTCATGTATTTAATATTATTGTACTCACAAACAACTTTAAAGTTTATTGTACTTGTTGAATTTTTCGTAATAAATATTAATAGTAAGTACTGTTTATTTGATTTGTTATAATTATTCCTTTTAGGTATTTATTTTTGTTCAAAATATTTTTTATTTCAATATACGGGGTCAATTTTTTATTTCAATATACGGGGTCAATTTTTTATTTCAATATACATCAAGAATAATGACCCGATTTTTATGGTTTATTATTCCAGAAAGGATAACAATAGAAAACTCTCAAGTGTGTGCATCACCCTCCAACACTTGCAATATCAATGCGGTATGAGAATGGGTGTTTATCAGTATATAACGGTTCACTGAGTTCATTACTTCTACTGTCCGCTTTTTAAAATCATGGATGCTTATTTCAGTGATGGAACATAAACAGTATCTTTTAACCGAGTAAGAAAAAATGAGGTTTGGTGATCTGTATGAAGAAGCACAAAGATCGATGTCTTTTGCTCATTTCTGATAAATCCATCACTGGGGTGCTTCTTGGTATTTTTTTTATTGACGTCCATGATTCAGACGGTCATCGCATTAACCACTTTTAAAACATTGTGGAATGAGTTGTTACTTTCTGAGTTTTACATTGCTTTTCCTTATTAAAATATTGGATGGTGGAGTCGGGTCAGTGTTTTTGAATTACTTTTAATATCCAATATGGCTTTATTATAAACTATTAAACCCACCCACAGCTTTCGAACGTTTGAGTAAAAAATAATAATTAAATTAACAAATTTTAATTAAATTACTGGAATGTCTGTTTTTTCATTTCTGCCCTAAAATTCAAATAAATACCCTTAACTTCAAGTTCTTTGGAATTTGTTAGAAGTAAACTATCAAATAAGTATCAATTGGATATAAATTAAACTAATATAATTTATAAAATAAAAAGGTTATGCACATACAATCATACAAAAAATAGATTATTATTCTATAATTTATGGGAAAATAATTTTGTGAACTGCTTATAATGAAATTCCATTCTTAATCTCATCCACAGAAGGAGTGCTAACGAATGAAGCATAATCGTACCTTAAAGTAACAGGAATTAAGATAAAACAATGTAAGAAAACCTGCATCGCTGACTCGTAAATGTGAAGATAGTAAACACCAATTTGACTCCTTATACAGATTTTTTTTAAAAGTTTTAAAACCTTGAGAGATCAGATAACATCATGAGAAAAAATGTTTCAAATTAAAGTTGTTGAGAATAAAATTGTAATATATTGTCTGTTCAGATTTACTCTTGAGCCATTTGTAAAATCAACAATTACACATTTGTATAATGACAAAAACGCATATTTTATTTGGTATAAAAATAATTGATATTACGTCATAATGCGGCACATGTAGTCTGACATAGTAGTTTCAGTGTATACATATATGGTTATAGGAGTATATCTCTAAAAAGCATGGAAGGAATTTGATTAAATTGGACTACCAGTTCTCGGCGAATTGGTTTGATAAACAAAGAATAATAGCCATTTAACTTCTTTTTTTAAAAAAAAAATATTAATACATGTTTATTCTTATCTTGAGTATAATAAGCTAAATTTTAAGTGAATCGGAATTGTAAATGTTGAAAAAAAGAATAAAATTGAGGCTAAATAGTTTTTTACATTTACTTTTAAACCGGCAATGTGGCTCGTTTATTCATAATCAGTATCACAGTAAGTTGTACCGTTGTCGACTTCGAGGTTTAGTATTTGTGACAAAGTCTCGCCAATCCTCCAGAATAATTATTAATCGTTATTGCTTATAACTTCTACAGATTTAGACGTAGTAACTAGTAAAGATAATCAATACATAATTGCAGTATATATTTCGTTGTTAGTAGCTTGAAGACAGAGAGTACGGCTCGATATAATTAACTGTTTACAGTCTTTTAAAAAATCGTTGATATACAATCATAATACAATACACACGTGTAGTACAGAGTGAACCATATTTCTAACTAGCATGGTTGATAAGTAGTAGTTTCGGAATATATGGTTATGTTCGAAAAGGGATGTTTAATAATAAACAGTTAAACATTGTAAGTTTACTATATCATAGTACATCGAAAGTTTGGTATCCATCATGAGAGAGAGGTTGCCCTAAGAAATTATGGAAATTCACTCAACATGAAGAAATAATGTTCTTGAAAAAATGTATAATAAAGAATCTCTTATTTTATATTGAGATGTCTAGAATGAATCATTTAAAAAAACTCAGTTCTTCAGGTACAAGGAAAATTCTACTTTTCCCCATTGTATTTTTAATCAGAGTGAGCCGCACTACTTGGTTTCTTTCCACATGGGTGGCCCTAATTATCTTGCTTTATTTTGTATGAGTGATGGTCTTTGACTAGCCGTTGATATCATAGAAAACTAGAGACAAACTTTTGTACTACATCTCCCAAGGATGGTGTGAACATGATTTTTCATTTGACATATAAAAACCCTAATGCAAAAAAAAACGAATTTATTCCGTGGTTCTTTACTTTTCTTGAGTTAAAAGTAAAGATTAGCAATGAGAAAGGTTTGGTTAAGTGATAACAAAAAAAATGAAACAGAACTTCTGTGTTTAGATGTCAGGTTTTTTTTTAAAAAAACCAAATATGTTTTACTTGTTATGTGTTTATACCCTTGAAAAGCTCTTTGGCAATGGTTTTTGTTTCTATCTGTACAGCAAAATTATTATTGTATACATGCTATTACTTTTTACAAACCTATTTACTCATTTCTATTGAAACTATGTTTACTGATGATGAAGTTGGAAAATTTAACCAAGTTAAATTATTAGTGTAGATGGTACCCACTGTAAGCAAACTAATGATTTGGTCATCAATATTGAATAATGGATAGTCATTCAAACTTCACTTTGGTTCTTTGTTCTACAAGAGTTGAAATATATATAATCGTAGTTGAAAAATGCCTTTTATAAGAGTCAATGGTATTCTATAATACTGAACCATTGTATTTCATAAAAGCAATTCACAAACGCTTAAATAATATGAAGAAGTTGACTGTGAACCAATAATGAATGATAATATTTGCAACGTTTGAAATACCATGATATAGAAATATAAATTACCTACTATTGAGTCAGGTAATCCAGGTACAATATCTAATAAGCTAGATTTGAAATATATTTTCAGCTCTGAAGCACTCATTAAAATATATCATTAATTCCAATGAAAGATATTAGGGATACATCGAACAAGTTACCAATAAACAATAATGGAGGATAACTAGTCAATTTGTTGTGGTTATCATTTCAGAAAGAGATTATATAAATATATGCATCTACGAGGAATATTAAAATTTATAATTTATTTTTTTTTTGATTATTTAAAATAAAATGTATTTGTAATATAATTTTCAAGTATACCTTGAAACACTAATAACTTTAAGATATTGTTTAATATTCTAATTTAAAAAAAAAACAAATTTACCTCTTACAAATTATTTACATTAAACTCTTGAAATTTTAATAACGTTAATTTGAAATAAACTGTTAAACGACATAAGTTTGCCGGTGAAGCTTAAAATAGTTGTCCTTTTAATGTTATGTTTGTTTTCTGCTATAAATCAAAATTTATGGAATGACATTAAGACAATACCAAATACAAAATTGTAAGCCTCTAGAATAATACTAGAAATTAGGGAAATAATTAATTCTTAAATACACTACCTTTCAAAATGCAATAATACCCAAATAACAAAATAGTTCATTTCCAAACCAAAGATTGTATATGCGACTATATCTCATTGCAATTGTTTTTTATCCAGACTTCATAAAATAGAATCAGGGGACCCAAAACGTGTAAATTCAAGAAATCCTTAAACATCGATTTTTTGTCATAGTCATTACACTTTATGGATACTAAAAATAAATGATAAAAACTAAAAAATTACTAAAGTTAAAAAAAGGATTCAGGTAACCTCAAAATGTTTAAACCGTCGAAGTAGATTATTTTCCCATTATACACTATTTCAGGGGTGGCGAACAAGTTCGACAAAAAGAGCCAAAATTTTAAACTGTGAGAGTCAGAGAGCCACACCCCACAAAAACATATAATTTTAACAATAATATATTAAACACATAATATAACATGCTCAGTCAGGTGTTTTTTGTTGCCTTGTTGGAGTGATGGTATGATAATCTCAATGGGATTTCTGGCATTTTTGTTTTCAGTAATCTTCTGCAAATCAGGTTTGTATTCAGTTGTAGCAACTCGGAGCAGTTCCTTTACATGAGTGTCAGTCAGAATGGACCAGTGCTTTGATTTTACGTGTTTCAAACTAGAAAACAGCTTTTCAAAGACGTATGTTGACGAGAACATAGACAGCAGCTTGAGAGCGGCTCTTTTTACACACGGGTATTTTTCAGTTGGCACAGCTCTCCAAAACGTAACATAGCCTTCCTTCAAAAGAGATTTCAGTCTATCGTCCTCGCGTAGCTCCATCATTTCTAGTTCACTCGCTGCCTCATCAGTAAGAAGTGGGGTTTTCAGGCAGTCAGTGTTAAACGGGTCGATGAGAAAAGTGATCTATGGTCTTTTTTGGTAGAAAGTACTCAGAACTTACACCTTGAAAGAGGTTTCCCTTTCCACTAACTTGTGACATAGGAATGAGTATCGAAAGATGATGTATCTAAAACAAAATCCAAACTTGGCAAAGAGCCACAGTATACAAAATAATGATAAGAGGCAAAGAGCCGCATTCATTTTGGCCCGGAGCCGCGTGTTCGCCACCCCTGCACTATTTGTAAAAAAAAATGAGTTATTACCTCTTCGGGTTCACAACACTATAGTTTTATAATATACATAGCCATGATTGTTAATCTAAGTTCTAATTGTAATAGTCATATGAATAAAGAAGTGAAAGCAGCTATAGAAAAACTTGTAAAAGATTATTCACAGATATTTAATCCTACTGGCCAAACATTAACATTTACGAGCAATGTTACATAACATTCAATCCAGTTATGAAGTCCCAGTTTACCCAGAACTTATCAATATCCCGAAGTACGTAAAAACAAAGTGGAGAAAATAAGAGATATACTAAAATAAAACATTATTAGACTTTCTCAATTCATCTGTCCAGATAATCGCAAAAATAATTAGATACCGAAAACAGAAATGCGCATTATATTAGATTACAATACCAATACATGACATAATCAACCTGACAAACAAAATAGGTAAATGCCAGTATTCTCAGTAGTACTGAGTTTCCATCAAATAGAGTAAGATCAAGAAGGTATTTCTAAGACAGCATTAATACCAAAAGTATTTGATGTGAATGCCTTTTTGTTTACGAACATCGTTCTCGAACTTCTCAGGTGGAATGAATAACAGTCTAAGAACTCTGTGACATAATTGTATTATTGTTAAAGATGGTTTAAAAGCACAAGTAATTGTAAAACTTCTTTATTCACTTATCTATTACATAAAGTTATTCTAACTTCTAGACTTTTGACTTGACTCCCCGTAACTCTTGTTCCCTTCTATATTACAAGCATTACATATTTCCAATAACAAAAACCAAAATAACAGACATCCTCTACAAATAAGTTCTAAAAGTACTGAAAATCACCAATGGATGAATCATACTGGCAATACGTAGGTTGTGATTAATTGCAATTGAATTTAATCTAAATATCTTGGAATTTTCTTAAGTGTCTTTTTGTATGCAATTCCTCAGTATTTTCCCTTTGGTTTTACTGCCTTGTTTATTCGTCATCCTATGAAGGGATATGCACTATTTCATATTAGGTCTTTAACTGACTTTATTTCTTTTGATCTGTTAACTCATTTCACTTCCTGCAATGTAGATTGGAATTGTAGTGCCTAACTGAAATACTACTCCCGGCTTCCAGCGTCCTTCGTCTTTATGCACCATATTATGTTACTCAACTCTCACCAAGGTGTTAAGGTCTTTCGTAAACCTATTATAAAACCTATGCTTTCCTTGCCTTCCCTTCAACCTAGTTTCGTCCTCTATATTTAGAGATTTCATGAGCATTCCATCACATACTGGTAGGGTTGTCTTACGTTTGCAAGAAAACGTGAATGCCGCAGATAACCCCATGTGCTTCAATAGCATACTTATGATGTTGTAAGGCTAAGAGAAATCTTACCTGCTACAAAGAGTTTTATCTAAGAACAATTATAGAATTCATCATTCGGTATCTACTAAACATATCTTTACAAACTGCTGATCAGGTATCCTCAGATTAATTGATTATCAGGTATTCGCATAATCTCCAACCAATCAGAATATGCTTCGATCACGACCTTATATATATACACGAGGGCGGATTGATAATCCGTCAGTGACTTTTTTAATTACCCGTGCTTTCATTCACGTTGATTACCTCGAGAAAGGTAAAACGATTACCGGCGAATACTATTCAAAGCTTTTGAACAGATTGGCAAGAAGAAAGTGCTGTTCCATCAAGACAATGGACGTGTGAGCTCTTGTCTAGTCACGATGGCCAAAATCCACGAGTAAAGATACAACTGCAACTCCATCCAGCATATTCTCCTGATTTAGCCCCCTGCGACTATTTTCTGTTTCCAAACCTAAAGAAATGTCTGGGTGGTAAGAGATTTGAGTCGAATGAACAAGTCGTTACCGAAACAAACGCGTATTTTGAGAGCTTTGAGAAAACGTATTATTTAGAGGGAATAAAAAAATTAGAAAAACGCTGGACTAAATGTATCGAACTAAAAGGTGACTATGTAGAAAAATAAAATGTTTCTTCGCCGAAAAAATTTTGTTTTATTCAAAAAGTCACGGACTTATCAAACTGTCCTCGTACTTTATCAGCATTGAAGAATGTATCATTACCAATGTGCTCCCACGGTCTCTTTCGTACAGGATATGCTAATATAGTTTTTGCCGTTATTGTAGGAAAATCACTCGTATGCAAAGAACCCTTAATATACTCGTAGGTCTCAATACTCACAGACAACTTTGGTCAATCCAAAATGTATCCGGCTCTAGTTTTACATTTTTCAATGCCTACATGGCTTCTATGAAACCATTGTAACATATCCATTCATTAACTCTCATGGCACTATTAATTTATGGTGGATAAGTAATTACCCATACTATTCTTTAATGATGTCTCTCAAATTGCAAATGTGGATTTTCTCGATATAGGCCAATCAATAACACAATATGTTTTTAGTAAACTGTTTCTTCATCCGTAGTGGTACATTTTTAAATATTTTCTTCTTTCCAACATTCATTAGAAACGTCGGGTTTAGTAGATGAATAGAGTAGGAAGACACAGATGACGGTACAGATTTCAAATATGCTGATCACAATATGTCCATAATGTGCTGATTGCTTCTGGGCATGTAGGAAACTGTTAGATTATGATTGGAACAAGGCATCCTCGTCCGTTAGAGCCTTTCTCTAAGGTTTGCTTGAAGATGTTTACAAGAGGTTTATGATCAGATTTCACCCCTACATGATATCTATAAATGAACCTGGGGAATTTTTTGTTAGCAAATTTAATAGCTAGCATCTCTTTTTCTAGTCGAAAACTCATTACCTGTTAACGAACTTGACTTGTGCTATAGGATCAAGTTTCATTGATCCTATTTATTGAAAGATGGCCTATGCTATAGGCCATCTTTCAATAAATATTCTCAACTGTCGTTCGAAGCTTCTATTTAGATCTTCATTTCCTTTCCTGGTTGAGAATATAACAACACCTGTTCACCTGTGATTATGCCTTGATTCGTTTTATAACCTCTTTATTGTTCTCCTCCCAGGTGAAATTAACTCGACTTTGGTAGAGTAACTATAGACAAATTGGGTATAATTTATATAGATGTTTTACTGTACCTTACATTCTCATTATTCCTTTCTTATCTTTAGGTGAACTCATTTCATTGATTCCGTTGACATAGTCAACTTTTTCGGGTTAATTTAAAACAATCCAAGTTTAATTTGAAATAATCCAGGTTTAATTTAAAATAATTCAAATAGATTAATAATGTTATTTTTGTTTAGAAATATCTCCTATTTCAGAATTTTAACGAATATTTCATTAATGTTATCACCCACCCATTTGCAAGTCTCTTGGAGCGCCAGTGTTTTGAAATGCCTCTGGATGTGATTGTTTGCGTTGAAGCATTTTCTGAGTGTTATTACAAACAAATAATGTTAGTAACTCTAAATTTAAAATAACCCAAGTTTAATTTAAAGTACGTTAATCCACATTACTCAAACCTATTAATAGACCAAATATAATATAAAATTACTAATTCAATGGAAAACATGTACAAATTACATCCTTCATTTGTAATAACAGAGGTTTACTTACTTTGACTCCCATGTTTTTATTTTTCCTAGGTGATTTTAAGAAACACTTTATTTTGCATACTCATATATCCATGAGCTTAAAAATAGCTACTATATTTAGCCAAAATACGAATACAGTTAATATTCGATCATAGAAGTGAAAGAAAAAAATGTACAAAAAATAATTTGTTATGAGAGCTATTGGTTTTATTTCCTTTTCTATTTACAACATGTAGAGAAGTACTGAAACCTATATTACAGTATTACATATTTGAAAATATTAAATAATATAAATAATGATTTCGAAATGGGAATACAATTTAAGTACTACACTATTAATAATAATCATATAATGCAAAAACATCGTTATTTGAACATATTTAATAAAAGAAAAAGATGAATACTGTTATTTTTGTTTAGAAATATCTCCTATTTCAGAATTTTAACGAATATTTCATTATTGTTATCACCCACCCATTTGCAAGTCTCTTGGAGCGCCAGTGTTTTGAAATGCCTCTGGATGTAATTGTATGCGTTGAAGCATTTTCTGAGTGTTATTACAAACAAATAATGTTAGTAACTCTAAATGTTTTCATATAAAATAATATGATCATTATACATTAGTTAGGGTAATAAATAGTTTTCTGGTATAACAATTTAGAAATTAAATATCTGACTTATCATAGAACAACACTGATTCTAATAGTTTTGTTTATATCGCTAAGTTATTTGAATTTAATGGCATTTCATTCCTCAAATAACTTTTCTTTATTAATATATAACATGTCGTTACATTCTTTTTTGTTTCCATTCCGCTATTTCTAGCTTTTTTTGAATTACACGTGCTATAACGTAGTGCGCATTCTATTATTAGTCTTACATTATCTATTCGAATGGAAGGTAATAATCTAGATGTGTTTTTTTGAATTATTATGATTACTGTTTATTATTTTTTCAGTGGATGTTGGAAAAAAGGTAATAAGAACAATATGAGAGTTCGAATCCTTGTATTTTTCAAATGGGAATTGGTTTTAAATTTGAGTCAAAATTAGTATGGTTTATTATAGACGTAAGTCTGTATATTAAATCTAAAAGTTCTATAACATTAAATTTTGCATTAAATGAAATGTTCATCTTGAAATAGATACTTGTAATCATCCGTTAGTATCTGATATACACTTTGTTTAATTTCAGCAATATTCATATCAAAGTTAATTACCCAGTGTCCTTTATCCTTCCAAGAGTATTGTTTCATATACGGCATGATTAGCCATGTTGTGTATTCTTATTGACTATTGAGCTACTTTGTTGTTTAATACGTTTTTTTTATTTTGAAGATTTTGTACGTGCCCCACTATTTGAAAACATTTTAATATGTTTTATTGTTTTATTTAAAACTACTTAAATTGTGATTTTGCTTCCTGTGATTTTTTATATGTGCATAGTTTTACTTATTTAACTCCTTGAGAAATGATAGTTAGAAAAACGATACTTTTCTTAATTGGAATATCTTTCAGTCATATTGTATCCTGATGGTAAATGTGAATTGTTTATTAGTGTGAATGCACTTTGATTTGTGAAGTGGTAACTTTGATTAGATAAGACGTAATTATGCTTTATGTCGAATAATATGTAGTTGTTTTCAGGCCGAGAAATGAATGTCGATACTTTTTTGCAAAAATTAATCAAAGAATATGCTGATTCATTAGCTCACCATAAAAAGTCAGGTACTGAAATTTACTTTTTTTAATTCTTACAGTTTTAAAGTCAGATAAAAAGTCAAACTTTTCATTCATTAAACTGTATAAGGTAACATGAAACATTTAGGGTTTTTTTTTTTGCTAATTTCCCAAAGAATATGGCTCCACGCTCACAAACTCTTATTATCTTTTATAATTGTGTTGGCATAATTTATTGATAAGAATGCGTAGAAATAATATAATATTAGTAATTCACAGTGAACAACACATTTCATTTTGGTAGACCTCATGTTACTACAAATCATGTGGAATTCAAATGTAATTTTTGTCATTTTGTGGACCCAGTCCCTCTTACAACTACAAATGAATTTCAAAGTGGTTAAGTCATTCAAGTGTTAATTTCTTCAGATATCAATGCACACAATACCTATTGGAATATTAATCATAGGACTGTGTCTTTTCAGGTATAATTGACATAAAGTATGATTAACGAAAGGAAATCGACGTACTTTACTTTTTCTAGTTTCCAGAAAAAATAAGTTTTTTTTAAAAAATATAAATTGGCTTAGATCAAGTACTACTGTTTCAATTTCATTAGTTCTATTTTTATACAAAAAATATAGAGTAAATGATCCGAATAAAAAAAAGATAGAACATACATTGTAATTTTTGATAATGCAGATATTAGTTATTCTATAATTTATATTAACACTGCCAAACGTACCCGTCTTTGACAGAATTAAAATTTATATTGTACTTGTTATTCCAAAATGCCATTAGAAATTAAAGAATAGTACAAAACACCATTATTAGTAAAGTGTTAAGCAAATGCCTCTGTATACACTACATTTGCTCTCTGTCCTTCAGGTTCATGGAAGAACAAAGTGTTGGAACCTCTAACTCTTGAGCAAGTAAATTACAGTTTCTCTTGGTCTCGCTAACCAAGCTCGCTTGAATTTCTGCGTTAGGTAAAGTTTCCGCTTGCGACTTAGTTAACGTCATTGCGAAATAGACTCTGACAGGACTTTGCAATCGTTTCAACGAAAACAAATAGTGGCTCGGGATCAATGGTATTCGTGGTATCCATACAGACTCCTCAATACCACACCCAGTCATGATGTCCGCCTCTTGGCTTATCTGGGCAGAGCACGGACTCAGAGTCGTGTCCCATTGCACAGTTTTGGGGCACTCATGTTTCGTAACATGAAATTTGTTACTGATACTAAATTGCTGCATGATTGGTGCTCCTACTTTAAGTTTTTGCTCAAGAGCAGGTGGTCCAGAAGAAAGAAATTCAGCTGGATAATGAACTTCTTCCTCATCACTAATCACTCTCTTTACTGACATGTAAATTCTTTCCTCGGTATGATAGCGTAAGAACTTGTTTGTTGATTTTCCCTGCCTGTTCATATTAAGGGTTGCGAATTGCTCGTTCACAAAACTATTTATTCTTAATAGATAGTACATCCTCAACTCTGCGAAACACATTTTCAATGAAGTCAAATACGCAATATATTCATATGCTTAAATCAAAATCAACTAAAAATACCTACTTGCTACACCTGTGTATTTTCAAAACAAACATGTCTCTGAAGTTAGCAAAATACATCTTAAAGCCCCATATCTTCGCTTTGCACTGAATTATCAATCTATTCAGAGCCTATATTTTAAGTTAAGCATACAAAAATCGAGTGTCAAAGTTTCAGCACACTATGTCTCATGGTGGCTAAGTTTACCTGTGAGAAACGGTTTTGGTTTAAACGTCCATAACTTCACTTATACGTTGAATTTCCAATCAATTCAGAGCCTATATTTTAAGTTAGACATACACAGATTTACTGTCAAAGTTTCAGCTTGATATGTCTTATGGTGGCTGAGTTTACTTGTGACAAAATTTTGTCGGACAAACCGACAGAAATTTTTCTAAGGGTGGATTCGGTTTCTCCAATGTATGAAACGTAAAGAAAACTCGAAATAAGTCAGTTCTAAGCAATGTATAGACAAAATCATTCTTTTATTTATATAGATTTATAAATTTTTGAGTGGTATGTGTATTTAGCGTGTGGTTTTTTTTTATCTTTATCGTGATGACATTTAGTGTCATTACTAAATGGTTCCTACGGCCATTGATTTTTAAAAATTCAGTTTTTCTGCCTTTATCCAGAAGGTCCTACCATACACAAGACTTTCAAACATTCACCTGAACTCTAAATTGACAGTCTGATAACGCCTTCGCGCTATATTTATGGAGTGTGATGTAATTGAAAATAAGAATGTTTAATTATTTTAATTTTTTTTCAGACTTCTATGCCATGCAATGGTTTTTAATCCTTAATAGTCTTCAACGAAACATTCAAGATACTTATTCGTTATGTAAACTTAGTAGAAGCAAAACTTTCTGTATGGTGGGTATTTTTAAAATGTTTTTACTATTTTAAAGGTATGTTTAAAATATTTAGAGTCTTTGAAGCTGATACACTTTTATTAGTAATAATATATATATTTACAATAATCTCAGTATATTTTAAAAAGATTTTTCAGCTTGTATTTAGTTATTAATAAATATAAGAATATTTGTTGTAGTAATACTTTATGGTAATAAAGTTACCATACAGGTTTACTGTATGGTCTTTACTGTAAATGCTGTATTCGGTCTTTAGTGTCCTTATCATAATATGAAATAGTTAAGTCTATCTATATAATAAATCCATAAATGAAAAAACTAAATAATATTTTCCAGAAGTAGTCTCTTATAGATTAGGTTAGTAATTTGTAGATACTTTCTGTCAGTATAATATTGCATTTAGGGCATCGACCTGAAGCTGTTAAGCCTCGGTACTAGTATACTGATCCAGTAATTTTAGTAATTACTGTGAAGTAACACAAAACTTCACAGCAACTCTTTGATCGTTCAAGTCACTCTTCCTTAAATCTACCAAACAACACAAAACGAACTTCACAAACAACTGCGTTACTAATCGACAAATAATGGTATCTGCAAAAACAAAACGTTCTGACAGCACTCTTCTTTCCTGAGGAACGAAAGGAAACATATTTCAAGGGGAATTTTTTATCATATTTCAACAAAATTTATATGTATGCTATGAATTATTTCAAATCTTTTCATGTTTTGTATAACCATGAATAAAACAGGAATTTACATTTTAATGATAACTTTTTATATTACAGGAGATGATTGAAACATTAGATAATTTGATTTTAAATTTTAAATGTCTCCTGCATGATCTAATTCCTCACATACTACCTGTTGAAGATTATCGTTTTTCTGGTGATTTGAAGGTATATACTTTTTTCTAAGTTACAATAAAGAAAATTATTTGTCATAATTAATAGTATAATAAACAATAATCAACATTATTTGTCATAACATTTTCTATATGTTATTACTTTTAATGTACAGAAGAGAACTTTCTCAGGTATGTAAATTTTCTTGGTATTTTAATTCCTTTATTCGAGTTACGATCTATTATCGTTTTGTCATAGATTGAGTTAATTATTTCTTTATAAAAAGAGCATCAGGACAAACAAAAAATTATGTATTATTTTAGTAAAATTTTATCAAGGATAAATTAACATCATGTACAACTCTAATATGTATTTGTAACCCTGTTGTTAAAAGGACTATTTTAAGTTTTTTATTTCATGTAAGTGTTCAGACCTGAACTGCATGTCTCTTCTTAGATTTGATTTTACTGCCCCCCGCCTAATATGTGAGTTGCGTTCCTGAAGAACTTGTTATTTGAAACGGTTTATTTCTCCATAGTAAATTTTGTTGCAGGCCATAAATTGTTGTGCCTGGTGGTATTTGCTGTACCACTGAGTTGTATTGTTGTTAATTGAATTGCCCTACTTTAAAATACTGTAGGTAACAACGCATACTATCCAATGGAACAAATAATGGTCTGCAAGTTCAAGATAAAAAGTTTGATGAAGTTACTTGAAACAGAAGATTTCAAGGGAATTACAAGGTAGTCGTGTATGCAATAATGTATAAAGACTACCAAAGTTTATAGAGAAACAAACTTTCTTAAAAGAACGGATTTATTTTCGTTTTAGTAACGTAAGAATTGTAGCTAATAGACAAGGTATGAAAAGAAGAAAGGAGTGAAAATTCAATATATTTAAGAGTATCAGTATCCCTTAACCATAGAAATGATATTCCTAATGTTAATACTAATTTTTCAGGTATGTAAAGTAAGTTAAAAAAATTCTGTTGGTTGGTTTGTTGTACTCCTTAGCGTATTATTGTACGTACTGTTTAGTAAACATTGACTTCTTAGTTGGTGTGAGTGTTCAATGTGGTGCCCTTGTTAATACTGGATTTTTCTGTACTATATATATATATGTATGTCGAAACCAATGTCAGCAATTCAGAAATGTGACTAAGATTTTTCAATCAAAATAACTTGTTTTCACCAGAGTCGAAAACTTAAGAACTCGAACTGAAGCAAGTGAAAATGACATCTGACGTGAGGGAGAGAGAGGCAAGAGAGGTATTTTAAAGTACGTAAAAAGCAAGGAAAGGGAACAAAAGGCTGGGTAAAGATAAACAGAGGAGTCAGGAAAAAATAAGTAAAACCTATGTTCTAGTTGTGTCAACCATGGTAGACAAAGCTATTTCTCTATTTCTCTCGCTAATACTTAGTGTAATTTGAATAAACCATTATTAATATTTATATTATTTGAATTGTTATGTTATGTTAACTAACTAATTAGTTAATTCACTAATTAGTTAATTAACTAATTCACTATACTTATTACTAATACTAATATTACTAATTAACTAATTAGTTAATTAGTCAATAATGTTTCTTCATAACATCGATCACTTTATCTTCTGCCCAATTTATTATTAATATGCAAAAATAAGGAGCGCGTTACTTTGTTCACGTTTTGAAGGGCGACCTAAACATTGATTTTGAAATTTTTATCTACACCAGAAAATGTTACCTATTCCTGATAGTTTTATTTCCATGTATATTTTAATATATATGAAATATAAACAGGATTAATTTAAATATAAAATAGTGGTTTAATTGCCTATGAGGAATCAGCACTTAGTACTATCGACTCTCCCATCAGCTGTGAAAATATAGATTGCATTAAAGTAATTGTGTTAAACTTCTAATACAATTGTTTGAAGGGTTATTCTTTCCTTGTTGTTTACATTAATTTTTTAATCCTTAATTCAAGGGAATTATAAATAAATTCTGTTTTGTTAGATAAAGGAGCACTGACATTAACGACTGTTATCTTAGTGTAGTGTAGCTTTGAGTTTAATAATTTACAATTTTTTTCTTTTCTAATCTTGTTTCAATTTTTTTTTTTTTAGACAAATGTTGCTAATCAAAGAGTTTATAATGAAAGCCATGTACCAAGTGAAGATTTGAAATTTGGTGATGTAGATTTTAATTCGCTGATAGGAGAGTATAAATTTAAAGTTTTAGATGTGAAATCTGGATATCCATGTCAAAAAACTCAAGATGGAAAAATACATTCCTATATTCAAACGGATCTTTCATATTGTAACAGACATGCTGATGTAGAGAAGAAATCTGTTGGTATACAAGTAGATAACTGCATATTTCACAACATGCCTTACAATAATAGTGGATTTTCTAATGAACATTATAGATTATTGGATCCATCATCTTTTGAACATTACCAAAATACTTATACGAATATGTCATTTCCTGATAATTACATTTTGAAAGACAATTCAGATTTTTCTTACAGTAATGGACACAATGTTTCTCCTGATTATGTCCAATATTATAATATGCCAGGAAATAATGTGCCCACATCAGTGTTTTTACCTAGTTTAGTAACAACAGACTCGTTACCTCACCACCCAGTATATTTGACTCCTTCTACGTCATCATCTCATAATCCAGGAGGAGAGATCTTCAATCCCCTTATACCTGTTCCATACACCAGTCATCCGTGTTCAGTTCACAGAGAAATGAGAAGGATTTCTAAAAAGCATGATTCCATTCAGTTAAAGAAATCGAAAAATAGTAAGATACACAGTTCATTGAATAATACAGAAATTAACAATGGCATTAGGTTTCATGAAAAACAACAATTTCCGTATCTTTCTCATGGTAGTCGTAGTAGTTTTCAAGAAAGTCCTCAGAATAGTGATTTTGAAAAAAGTTTCATATTCTTCCTTGATCATATTGAACAGCATTTACAGACTATATTTTCTTGCATGGTTTATGCGAAAAAATGTCAAGACGAAAAACTCAACCAGGTAGTAACATTAAAAAGCTGTGATAATAATGAGTGTGGGGTCCTTTGTGTCCCATTGCCTGAGAAACAGTGTACTTATGAAACTGTAGAAAATATTTCTTTAGGCAATAGAAGTTGTGAGGAAGCAGATGCATTCATTGGAAAAGAGAATTCTTTTACTGACGGCAGCTGTCAACAAAAAACGTCAGAGTATTGCTCAGAAATTATTTCAGTAGTAAAGGATGGTACACGTGCTTTATCTGATGAAACGGTTAATGTAAAAATGCTGAATGATTATTCAACAAATGATGATTCATTTAGTGTACCTAATAATCAAAATGGAGTTACTACAAATGTTTTAAGTGTTAATAATTTGAAGCGCTCATTTGTAAATGTTCTCACGAGTGGTTTGAAAGGGTCTTGTGATGGAAGTAAATCTGACTTGATAGTAAATAAGGAAGTACAAGGTGAAGAACCGATTTTATTTGGATTGTCTGATTTCCCCTTTCTTCCTGATGACAACGTTTCAAAAACATTTAACTGTGCTTCGTCCTCAAATCTTGTAAAACCCCTTGGGAGAGAATCAGAATTGTCTACTTTATTTGAAGAGCATGAAAACTCTCAATGTTCTTTGAGTAACATCGTTAAGTCCGTACCATATCATTCCATTGAATCTGTATCGGGTATGAAACGTTATAAAGACAATTTTAAAAGCCATTTTAATCGTTCAGAAAAAAAGCAACCTGTTACAAAGAGGTCTTTCAAGAGTTCTTATAAGTCTGAAGAAAGCAAACAGATGTTACTAAAGCCATATTGTAACAATAGTTCCATTAAAAAGAAATCCCATTCCCTTCCTTGTGACGGAAAACGTTCTACTAACAAAAATCCTGTGGGTAATTCATTTTCACCATCAGTAAGTATCTGTAATTGATGATATTATTTTCTCTTTTTATTTTTATATATATTCCAAGGAAATTCTCTTGTCATTTCCAGGTATCCGTCTCTGGTTTGCTTACAACTGGTCGAAATGATTCCGTTTGTAATAAAAAAAATAGAAAGACAAGTTTTTCGAGGAGAAAAGCTGTAACAAGTGATGGTAATAGGTTTAATTTATATTGTTTTAATGAGGATTAAACTGAACAGAGTTTATGAGCATATTTATTTTAATTCAAATGTTTATTTGTTTACTTGTTTTTGAATTGACTTACGAGTACACTATCTGGGAGATCACATATTAAAATCAATACTTTTAATTAATTTTATAATTAACGAATAATTTATTTAAAAAAAAATTGTTTGTATTTTATATTGTTTATTATTTCGCTTCTGTTTTTAAAAGTTATTTCCTTATTTAGTTGTACCTTCATTTATTCATATCTTCATGCACGATCCTTACAATGAAAGAGTGTTCCTTTAAAGTTATAAATTACTAAATTTTTAGTAACAAAAAACCTGCTATCTATTATTATAGTAATATTAATTGTTATAAAAATAAAAGGAAATTTTGTTATTTTTTTACCGTTTAACTGCTATTGATTAAGAATAATTTAAAATTATATGAGATACAAAGGATGACTTGATCCCTAGGAATTTATTTGTTTTATATTTGTAGATGGTTGGTGTGTTGTCAAGAGGCGAGTTCGAAATCATAATCCTGTAGTAGGTGAACTGTCTTCAGAGTTAAGTAATATTTCTTATTTTGATGATGGCTCTGTAGAAGCAAGTGGTACTATTCATGACTCATCCGTCTGTGATATTTCACTTAAAAGTCATGATTTTGAGGAAAAACCAAATGAAAATGATTTATTTAGTGTTGAAGTGAACTGTAAAAAAGATGCGGATATGGTTGTTGAGAAGAACAGTAATGACTTGTGTTATCAAAGTAAGATACTAAATTTTGTTGATCCAACTCAAGATCTGTGTATTGACAACGTTACACCATCACCTTCAATTTCAAGTAGTCGGTTCAATTTAAGTGATATAATGTCAAGTCCGACCATTGAATTCCCTGTATCCGTTGGAGCTAATCGAGGTATAATTGACATGAACTCCTCTTCGAACCGTAATACTATTTCAGATGTTTATGGAAGCAATACTCAAACTGGTCCAACAATTTTTGCTTCGAAATATTCATCCACCACTAATACTGATATCCATTTCAATATTGAAAATGGAACAAACACAGAACAGAGTATATCTTGGCCTTGTAATGTTGCTAATCTTACCACGTCAGGGAAGGTAACAGATGATTTATTTATTGAGAATAAATCTTCATCATCAGTGCAAAATGTTACTTGGACAAGCAGTGTGTCTGATTTGCTGGCGACTGGTTTGTTTGATGTTGACTGTTGGATCCATCCACTATCTACATTTGAAGAACAAGATTCAATAACAACCATTAATAAATTATCGACAAATTGTTTTGATT
Source organism: Hermatobates lingyangjiaoensis (assembly GCA_026182355.1). Classification (NCBI taxonomy): domain Eukaryota; kingdom Metazoa; phylum Arthropoda; class Insecta; order Hemiptera; family Hermatobatidae; genus Hermatobates; species Hermatobates lingyangjiaoensis. The sequence goes on from JAPFBL010001938.1 coordinate 5,730,364, forward strand.
CCAGGTTTGTGAATACTGCAGACTTCTTAATTACTCAATTTACGAAGTTTTCTTACTTTTGTAGAGAGTACTGTGTGCAAATCGTAACTTGTTCTTTGTGAATTGATTTGATCTGCAATAATCTTTTCTTACTTTTTGTTTGTTTTATGAATGAATTACATTCTTTTTGTGAATCAAATTTTGTATTATCATGTTATTACTAAAATGGAATAAACATTTCAATATATTTTTTTTTCTGCTGAGAGAGGCTGGACCACTGTGGTTTGAACAGTGATATCACATTTTTTTTAAAAAAAAATTGCCTCTTTTCTGTGATATATTACATCAATTTAAAATCATTTCTGATTCCTAATTAATGAAAAACTAATATCTGTAAAAGTATATTACTTAAGCGCAAAGTATGATATAATTATAGTTATTAATATTAGTTTCTTTTTATTCTGATTTATTTTTAAAGGTGGGCAAATGATTCTGAAGAACAACATTTAAATGATGAAGATGTTAGAAAGACCCGAGAATTGCATGAAGAGGCCTTGATATTAAAAAAAAAAATTCATGACTTGGAATCTTCCAATGAAATTGAGGTTTGTTCTGTCAATCCAATTTAGTTATAAATATTCATTTTCTTAATAAAAAGTATTTATAAAGTGAGAGTTTTTTAATGTTCTGTGTCAATATTAACTTTGTTTTTTTTTTGTTTATACGGTACAGTTATGCATTATTGAAAACATTGTATCAAGATGCTTTAACTTCAATTATTAGAACTAAGGCACTTATTACATTAATTTATGCTTTTTTTTAATTATCAAAAGAGTTCATTTTGCTTATTTAAACACTATGTTGTTTAAAAAATGTATACCACTAATGCTGTATGGTTTCGAAAATATTGAAATCATTCAGGTTTAAAATAGACTTTCACATTTTTCAGTTCATAGCAAAACACATCAAGATTGTCGTCAAAATCTATTTTGGTTCGGTACCAGTGTGATGTGGTTTATACTCAATCAGAATTTGTCCTCATTTCAAACAATAACCAGTAAATCGGTTGAGATCTCTAAAGTTGTGGTATTAATTCAATTTCTTTTTAGAAAGAAAGAAGCAGAAATGCCCTATCTTTAATAAAATTCCATAATAATAGATCTGGCGGGACAGGTCATGAAAACCTGTACTACAATCCACTTTTCTTGGAATAGAGTGTCAAAAAATTATCAGACAACTTCGCTGTAGTAAAGTGGTTCTTCATCTTTATGATACATGAGACATATATTTTCATCTTATTAAGGGGTTCCAAGATTTCTAGTAAATGGGAGTACTCTTTCTGGTTGCCTTCTGGAAGAAGTAAATCATTTACCTGACGACTAACACAAAATGCTATGAAGTTTTTGAAACTTTGATTTGTTTCTATGAAAGATGTTCTATGAAAATCTAACATTTCCACACAAAAATACTAGGAAGGAACTTTATATTCCTTTTTCACATGTTGAGTCCGAATGTTTGTGACTTCAAGTGCAAGGGTTTTCTTAATACTCGCTAACAGTCGATTGTGAAATGCCGGTTCATGTGATACTCCGGCACATGACCCGTGTGGTTGATATGTTTTGACTTTCTAGTTATCACAGAACATATTCCTAGTTGTCACAGCATTTTCAGAATGGTCAATGGTCTTTAGTAATTGGGCAGTCATATTAGTGATCGTAGATAAAAGTATCTGTTATGTATTCATTAGATAAATCTATTGGAAATGTGGACATAAACTAACTTAAAGTTTAATTTTAAGAAGTATAATGTTTTAGGTGGATAATGAAACGGAGTGTATTGACCCTCATGAGATTTATAATGAATATTCACAATATATGTCACGTAAGTAACATAATATTTCATTATAATTGAATTATGAATACAATCTTTTTTATTACAGTTTTTTTGTGAAAATATGATTATTACTATTATTGTTTTGTTATGTCTACAATGATTATGCTGTAATATAACATTTATCCTTTAAAAGAAGATCTGCCGGACCATGATACAAATTCTCAATGTAATTAGTTTCCTGATTATTTAAATATTTTTTTTTATTTTCAGAAGTGTAGTGTTTCTTTCATTGTTCTTGAATATGTTTCTAATGAACCGATTGGGTTAAAGCAGAATTTTAGCAGCTGAGAATTCTTTTCTCGTTTACAATTTAATATTTGCACTTATATAGTTGGGTGTTAAAGCTGGACTTCTGCTATTTACAAGGATGTTGTAGACGAATAAAGTTTCTGTCTGATATTATAAAATCTCCTCTTTCGATTGTAAGTTCTTCAGTGGGAAATCGCATTACTTTCAGGTGAAATCACAGAAGTACTGTTTTAAAATCAAGCTATATTATGCTTGCTTACTTCAAAATTTAATGGGTGAAATTATGTTCCTTGTAATAGTACATGTGTGAGTTATTTTTCAACTTCTACTAAACCAAAAGGATACCTGTGTTCCCTTTCTTCTTTTGTATCATGGAAGTTTGTAAAAATATTGTTGAGGGTCGGTGGGTTTGATCATAATAGAGATTTTTCAAACTGACATTACCCGAATTAATATTGAAATTGTGAAAGTCGTAAATTTAAAGGAAGCTTGATAAGTAAAAGTAATTGAAAAGGAAAAGAACTCGAAAGAATCAAAGGAATTTAATTTGGCTTTCTTGACTGGACAGCACAAAAAATATATCAACGAAAAAACAGGTATAAAAAGGGGTCACAATAGAACACAGGTATTAAGTAATGGAAAGATTTGTTGAAAAGGGACTCCTTGTATTTTACCATAATTACAATACAGGTTATTGGTTACAATTTATTATTGCTGCAGGTGTAATCTGAATAAATGCAGACCACATTGCTCATTAAAATAATTGATTATTTATTTATTTTTTTTAGAAATACCAAGAGTTGATCAAATTAGTGAAATAGAGAACCTAGAAGAAATATTATATTCAACATCTATAGATAAAAGTAAGTACTTTTACTGAACTTTACACATGAATTTCTCTTTAGTCGAAATTTAATTCCTTCTATGTTGAGAACATTATTAGTAGAATAAAGCATTACAGAGACAATTTTTTGAGCACTTTTGTGATAATGTGAAGACACATAACGTCGCAGAAGCTGTCCAGTGTTGTGTTATGTGTATGGATTAGTACATACTTTGATTTCATTTAATAATTTAGACTATAACAATCATTTGTGCGTCAATATTCTATTAATAATATTTATTTTCGTGTGTTTTACGTGTCAATGTAAAATTGCATACCAAAATGCATGCCAAAAATACATATTGCTTATTGTATTGAGAAAATATCGAGAGAAAATCCACATTTGCAATTTGGGAGACATCATTGAAGAATAGGATGGGTAATTACTTATCCACCATAAATTAATAGTGCCATGAGAGTTAATGAATGGATATGTTACAATGGTTTCATAGAAGCCATGTAGGCATTGAAAAATGTAAAACTAGAGCCGGATACATTTTGGATTGACCAAAGTTGTCTGTGAGTATTGAGACCTATATTAAGGGTTCTTTGCATACGAGTGATTTTCCTACAATAACGGCAAAAACTATATTAGCATATCCTGTACGAAAGAGACCGTGGGAGCACATTGGTAATGATACATTCTTCAATGCTGATAAAGTACGAGGACGGTTTGATAAGTCCGTGACTTTTTGAATAAAACAAAATTTTTTCGGCAAAGAAACATTTTATTTTTCTACATAGTCACCTTTTAGTTCGATACATTTAGTCCAGCGTTTTTCTAATTTTTTTATTCCCTCCAAAATAATACGTTTTCTCAAAGCTCTCTAAATACGCGTTTGTTTTGGTAATGACTTGTTCATTCGACTCAAATCTCTTACCGCCCAGCCATTTCTTTAGGTTTGGAAACAGAAAATAGTCGCAGGGGGCTAAATCAGGAGAATATGCTGGATGGAGTTGCAGTTCGTATCTTTACTCGTGGATTTTGGCCATCGTGACTAGACAAGAGTGCACACGTGCATTGTCTTGATGGAACAGCACTTTCTTCTTTGCCAAATGCGGACGTTTTTGCTTCAAATCAACGTCAATTCTGTTCATAAGCTTTGAATAGTATTTGCCGGTGCTTTCTGGAGGTAATCGATGTGAATGACAGCACGTGCATCCCAAAAAACTGTGGCAATGACCTTGTTGGCTGACAGACTCTGTTTGGCTTTCTTTGGTCCACGTTCACCCACAGCAACCCACTGTTTCGATTGTTCCTTGGTCTCCGGCGTGTTGTAATGGATCCATGTTTCATCCACAGTAACAAAACGGGGCAAAAATTCGTCCGAATTCCGACTGAACATCGCTAATCACTCTTCTAAAGTGGTCACACCATTGCGCTTATGGTCAAGTGTGAGCAGTCGCGGCACCCATCTCAAAGAGAGTTTATTCATATCCAAATATTCGTGTAAAATATGATGTACCCTTTCAGTTGAGATGCCTACAGCATGAGCCAACTCTCGCACTTTCATTCTCCAATCATCCAATATCACTTCATGGATTTTATCGTCTTCAGTGCTACCCCCTGTACCCGCTCTTGAAGTAATTGAATTAAGAGAAAATGTAAACAGAAGTTCAGATAAGCAATACAAGTTGGGAAAATATAAATGATTCATAGAGAATTGTGGAAAATTTAAAAAAAAAAAAATGCAGCTGCAGATATATTTTGTAGCATTGTATTAATTGATTAATTTTTTAAAATTTTCTTTAATTCTCTCTGAATCATTTATATTTTCCCAACTTGTATTGCTTATCTGAATTTCTGTTTACATTTTCTCATAATTCTATTAATTCAAGACCGGGTACGGGGGTAGCACTGGCGGTTGCCGTGTCGGTTACTAGTCGTTGCGTCTACATCGTGCTTGGTCTCCCTTTCTCTTTTCTCCTGAAGACGGATTGCCCGAAAATTTGAGTTTGTAAGTGTGTTTCTTTTCTTTGTGTGCTACCTATCTTCAATTTTGAACTGTTATATATATATATATATATATATATATATTGATAAAAGTATCGAGCGTAGAATAGAAACAAAACTAAAGTTTATAGGGACTCGGTCAGTTCTGACCAAGTTCTGTTTGTTTGAACTGACCAAGTCCCGATAAACTTTAGATTTGTATATATATATATATATATTAGTATATTTAGGAAGCAGTCCTTCATTTATACAGGTTTGATTAAATAATACGCCATATTTACGGTTGACTAGTTTCCTTGTGTATTTCTCAAGGGATCGGAATAATCTTCTTGTACAAACATCTAAATTGAATAGAACATTGTTCTATAATGTTCTATTCAATTTAGATGTTTGTACAAGAAGATTATTCAGATCCCTTGAGAAATACACAAGGAAACTAGTCAACCGTAAATATGGCGTATTATTTAATCAAACCTGTATATATATATATATATATATATATATATAACAAATTCAATAATATATCAACCGTTGGATAGAATAGGTGTATAATGTAATCGGGATTCGGTCAATTTTCCAGGATCAAAATCAAACTCTCAATGCCGACGTTTCGGTTTTATTTAAAACCTTTTTCATAGGCCTACAAACAAAGGATGATAAGAAATCATATATAAACATCAACATATAACTTAACATCAAAATGGAATATTACAGTTGTGAAAAAACAAAAATATATATACAAGTAGAAGTAATAGAAAAGCAATAAACATTTTTATGAACTTACAGAAGTCAGAATTTTTGAATTAGAAAAATGATGAAATTTACATTATATAAAATGAAGTAACAATAGATAGTTAGTGAACTAACATCTTAACTGGTCAAAAACTTGGACCAGACTAACTGATTACAATTACATGTAAACCGAAACACTGTTTCACAAGTGTTCGAAACACAAAAAGGAACTAAGGAAATTAAATTTCACTAAAATCAACTTAACACTCCTGAATAAATAGTGTTCAAATTGGTAATGTCACTTCTATGATTAACTGAACTTAGATCTTTTTTAATATATAGCATTTCGAGGGTCTTTCTTCTTTGCTCATCTTGTTCTTTATCTACTATAATTGTTTCTTCAAAATCGAACATGTGACCTTCGTTTAAGGCATGGAATGCTAAAGCAGTTGCGTTACTTTTATTAGTTCTTATTGAATAAGAATGTTGATAAAGTCTTTCTTTTAAAAAACGACTTGTTTCTCCGTAATAACGCTTGTCGCAGTCTTTACATTTGACATCTACGTCAAGCATCAATTTTGAAATCTTATAATGGAATAGCACCAAGAATATATGGGTTAGTAAAACTACACAAGCAAGGCTTTCCTCTCCGTCCTATTGTATCATTCATCGGTAGTCCAACTTACGAACTTTCTAAATATATGGAAAAATATCTTAGCTATATTACAAGCAAAAATGAGTTGAACGTAAAAAATTCTTCAGAATTCAAACAAGCACTGTCAAACCAAGTGCTAACTGATAATTTAATTATGATTTCACTGGATGTTCAATCATTATTCACTAACATTCCTTTGGATTTAGCATTTAATTTAGTAAATAAGCAATGGAATAAGATAAAATCACAGGTTGGAATGTCAAAGAAGGTTTTCCTATCCATACTAGATCTTATATGTGAAGCAAGGTATTTCACCTTTGATGATATTATTTATAAACAAAAATTTGGACTACCTATGGGATCTCCAATTTCACCAATCCTTGCTAATATAGTTATGATTGAGTTATTAGAAGACTGTATTAATAAATTAGGTACGAAGGTGAAATTTATTAAATTATATGTAGACGATTTATTTTTAATTATTGAAAGAGGAGAAGAAGAGTATGTATTAAATACGTTTAATTCTTTTCATAATCGTCTACAATTTACCTATGAAATAGAAAAAGACGGAAATCTGCCATTTTTAGATGTAAAAGTTATAAGAGGTGAAAATGGCATTATTTTAACGGATTGGTATAGAAAGCCTACCAGTGCAGGAAGAATACTGAACTATCACTCCTCTCATTCTATAAACCAAAAATTGAATTGCGTTCAAAATTTAGTTAAGAAGGTTGTTGAAATTAGTAGTCCATGTTTTCTAAAAGAAAATAAGAAAAGGGTAAAGTCATTGTTGCAGAAAAATTGTTATCCAAACAACTTAATTGAACGTTATTGGTTTAAATATACAAGAGAACAACCAGAACATTCCAATCAAAATCATGCTGAACTTGAAGTTTTAAATAAAAAGTATTTCAAATTTCCGTATGTTGAGGGCTTATCACAATCAATTAGAAAAGTTTTCAAACGAAATGTACCTGAAGTTACATTGGCTTTTTATAACAAAAGAAAAGTCAAGTCTTTATTTTCAAATTTGAAACAAAAAATACCAAAGGAGTTACAAAGTAACCTCATTTATGCGATCAAATGTAAAGACTGCGACAAGCTTTATTACGGAGAAACAAGTCGTTTTTTAAAAGAAAGACTTTATCAACATTCTTATTCAATAAGAACTAATAAAAGTAACGCAACTGCTTTAGCATTCCATGCCTTAAACGAAGGTCACATGTTCGATTTTGAAGAAACAATTATAGTAGATAAAGAACAAGATGAGCAAAGAAGAAAGACCCTCGAAATGCTATATATTAAAAAAGATCTAAGTTCAGTTATTCATAGAAGTGACATTACCAATTTGAACACTATTTATTCAGGAGTGTTAAGTTGATTTTAGTGAAATTTAATTTCCTTAGTTCCTTTTTGTGTTTCGAACACTTGTGAAACAGTGTTTCGGTTTACATGTAATTGTAATCAGTTAGTCTGGTCCAAGTTTTTGACCAGTTAAGATGTTAGTTCACTAACTATCTATTGTTACTTCATTTTACATAATGTAAATTTCATCATTTTTCTAATTCAAAAATTCTGACTTCTGTAAGTTCATAAAAATGTTTATTGCTTTTCTATTACTTCTACTTGTATATATATTTTTGTTTTTTCACCACTGTAATATTCCATTTTGATGTTAGTTATATGTTGATGTTTATATATGATTTCTTATCATCCTTTGTTTGTAGGCCTATGAAAAAGGTTTTAAATAAAACCGAAACGTCGGCATTGAGAGTTTGATTTTGATCCTGGAAAATTGACCGAATCCCGATTACATTATACACCTATATATATATATATATATATGACATTCAATAACGAAAGAGTTAAATAGTTACCATAATATTGTTCTTCTCGAGGTGTAAACCATACTTAAATCTTTGGCTGACTCATCTGCTGAAATGCACCAAATGTATATAATATCAGAGAGAGCGAGAATAGTAGACTCCAGGGATACTATTTGAAAACGGAAATAATATAAGTGTGACTTCTAAGCCACACCAACCAATTACCTTCAGCGGATATGAGTCGGCAATACTTGGCTAAGTACTTTTAGAGTTTGTTTAAAACTGCAGGAAACATTGTAGTACTTATGATTATTGCGGCTATTATTATTGATTGAATGGTAATCAACCCACATCTGTATTTCCTTTTTGTTGGCCATCATAATTTTTTTTTAATTACATTATATAAATAGGTATTTTAGTTATAAAAGTAACTCAATAAAATATTTTATTCCTAAAAAAAAACAACATTTAAAATAGAATGTTGGTTGAATTATTAGAATGTATTTTGATAACTCCTTATTTGAGTATGTTATTAAAAATGATTTTGATAATATTTTGTTGGTTTTTTTTTTTTTAGCAATTGTCTTCCAGCATGGTACTATTGAAATGTTTCAAGAACTAGTGGCTAAAAACCCTAGAAAAGCTCTTGATTTTCATCTCAAGTTATTATGCAGAGCGAAACGTTTTAATTCTGATGAACAAATTGAAATTAGACTCAAAAAAGCAGAAGAAAAAAGGCAAAGATTACGGAATAGGAAGGCTGGAAAAATGCGAGAATTGTTGCAAAGGGTGTGTAATAAATTTGTTAAAACATATCTATTTTCAGATTGATGAGTGACATATTCCATTGCAATAAGGTGGATCGTTAAATTTAACTGGTTTTGATATATTATGATCTGTATGAATAAATTCACCTTTGTATCTATGTGTGATTGAATCTCAGTTATATGCACTCAATTATATTTGACAATTACTTCGTAAGCCATGAGTTAGTTTCTAGGTTTATTGAGAGAATAGTTCTGTAAATTATATTTAGAGGTACGAAAAGTTATTAATGTATTTTATTAACGCTTAGTTTAGTAGATATCAAACCAATACGCAGTGTAACCACCTTTACATATTAATATATTGTCTAAAACACCAACTTTCTGACCATGGTTTAGGCATTGATTTTCATTTCTCATGTTTACTGTGAAATCGTTTTATATATATATATATATATATATATATATATATTGGTAAATTTTGGTAGCAGTCCTTCCTGTAAACACACATTGTTACAAATATGACCATATTCTGCTGAAACTTGCTTCTTAATAAGTTTCTCAAGTTTTTTGAATTGAGTTCTTGTTACTATATCAACAGTATATAATATGCTTCCGATAGTCGACATGTTACATGAGTCCATGTTTCTGCTCATATATATATAAGTAATGCCGGCCGCCCGCGAGAGACTAGAGGGTTGAAGTCCGTATCAACATTGCCTCTCCTATAAACAGAAGGAGCTGACTAATAAACTCGATTCTTGTCTTCAATCACGTGCGAGCTAGTTTATTTAAATTCCTTTTTTTTTAAAAACCTATTCATTACCCGGACACGCGTAACTGGTGCCGAAACCCGGGATCATTCGCCAACTGTTTAATAGTGTAGTGTTGTGTCCAGTGTAGAAACCAACATGACGAGTAAACAGACAACAGGAGCCGATGTTAGGCTCGCAGTGAAAATAGAACAAGCGAGAGTAGCAAAAGCAGGGTACCTGATGAACCTATTAGATTCGATAAAGAGGTTCGAGGGTGATGCTCGAGAGTTGGACTTGTTCATAGAGAGAATGGACTCCATCAACGAGCAGTTAGTCACAACTCAACTAGACCCAGCTACAGACAAGAACATCAAGACCTACTTCCTCGCCAGGGTCAGCCTTACGGTGATGCTGGAGTTAGGACTTACGTTTTGTGCGGAGTGGAGTGCGGTGCGAGCAGCCCTTAAGGACAGATATGCTGGAGCCGCAAAGCCTGTAGCTAGAAGTGCGCTAAACATTTTTGAAATGCGGAAGGAGAATGGTGAGACCTGCGCTGAGTTCGGGCGCAGATTGGGGGATGCGACAAGGAAATTAACTATGAAGATAAATGAAAAGTGCACAGACAGTCAAGAAGCGAAATGGAGAACGACGATATATGGAGAGATAGCCAGTGAAATTCTCCTCAAGGCAGCTCCAGAACGAGTGAGAATGGCCCTCCGTATCATGAAGCCCACTAGTCTCGAGGAGACAATTAATGCCATCCGGGAGGAAGAAATGGACCGAGAAGATAACGGTGTTATATACAGAGGGAAGTCAGAAGGAGGATGGGCAGTTGTGACCAGGAGGAGAGTACCTCAGGATAGGCAATTCAGAGCAAGAGCCTATGAGGATCGAGGACAAGGGAGGTATTCACAGGAGAGGAAGCCACGGGGACGCTTTGAAGAGAGAAGATCTCAAGCCAGGAGGAACAGCTATGAGGCAGTGGGAGGCTACACGCGAAGAGAGAAGCCAGTAAGAAGAGGATGTTGGGAGTGTGGTGAACTCGGTCACTTCGCGCGAGAGTGTCCGTATTTATATCGCAAGGAGAGACCACGAACGACACAGTATAGACCAGCACCAAGAGATGAGCCCATGGAAGTTAACACAACCCGGCGGGAGAAGATGTGGGGCAGGAGAAGACAAAAAGGGGAAGGCTCTTCAGAGGACGGGAGCTCATCAGAGTCAACAGGGTCGGAGCAAGAGACATCGATAGAACGACACGAGCGCTGGTACGAGCGAGGGAAGTGGCCTTCACTGGAAGAGACTCGTGGTGGGAGGATCGCTAGTCGAGAGAAGAGGAAGAAGGATTGAAGGTTAGGCGAGAGGTATATAGGCGAGCAACAGAGGAATAGCATAAGAGGTAAGCTCCCTATATTTTTTTTTCCCAAATGGAAGACTAAGTGTTTGGTAGATACAGGGTCAGATAGCACAATTATGGACAATGAAGTGGCAAAAAGGATGGACAATTATTCAGGGCTGACACCGTGCAACTGCACCTTGGTCACCATGGCAGGAAGGAAGAGCCTGGTAGGCGAATTACAGGTAGAGATGGGAGAATTAATAGGAGAGACCTTGGAGATGAAAGTGCATGTGACCCACTTAGAGACCCAGAAATATGGAGTTATTCTAGGGTGCGACTTTTTGGAGAGAATCAATGCAAAACCTGAGTGTAAAAGAGGGAAGTGGGACATTAAACTAGGAAAAAGGAAATACTTCGTGGAAGGGAGAGTTAAACCAGGGAAGAGAATAACGGTAAACTGTGGAAAAGTGATACCAGGAGAACATCAGGTGAGTGAATTAATGAAAGAATTTGAAAAAGTATTCTATAGTGAAGGACAGAGGTTATCAGCTACAGGTAGGGTCAAACACCAAATAGAACTCCCTGAAGGTACAGTTGTTTACGTGAAACCTAGAAGGTACCCACACCAATTGAAAAAGATAATGCAGGAGCAAATAAAGGAAATGCTGGACCAGGGCATAATACAGAGGTCTAAGTCGCAATTTTCGAGCCCTATTTGGCTGGTCCCGAAAAAGGTCGAGGAGGGTAAACCCCCTAAATACCGGTTGGTAGTAGATTTTAGAGAGTTAAATAAGTACACTAAGCTTGAAAGATACCCTCTGCCAAGGATAGAAGACATACTCGACCATATGGCAGGAGCGACTGTATTCAGTACCTTCGACCTCAAGGCCGGGTATCACCAGATTAGGATGCATCCGAGAGATGTCGAGAAGACGGCCTTTACGTTCGATAGAGGCCACTTCGAATTTTTGAGGATGCCCTTTGGCCTAAAGAATGCGCCTTCCACGTTCCAACGCCTCATGGATGAACTGCTTGAAGGACTGGGAGAAGACTTTACGCAAATCTACATGGATGACATCATAGTGTTCAGTAAGTCAATAGAAGAGCATAAGGAACATGTTACAAGGGTGCTGAAAAGAATAAGGGACTTTGGCTTAAAGGTAGCGATGGATAAAACCCGCTTATATCAAAAAGAGGTTAGATTTATGGGGCACCTTATCTCAGGTGAAGGAGTAAGACCCGACCCTAAGAAGGTTGAAGCAATAGATCGATTACCCTATCCAAAGGGACCCAAAGACATCAGGGCTTTTCTAGGTATGATAGGTTTCTATAGAAGGTACGTAAAGGACTTTGCAGCAATCACGAACCCCTTGACAGACAGTTTAAAGAAAGGAAAGAAGTTTATACAAACAGAAGATCTAAGAGAAGCAGTGGAGCAGTGTAAGAAGGCGTTGCGGGGCCCGCTGTTGCTCCAATTTCCTGACCTAAACAAACCATTCATTGTAATGACAGATGCCAGTCAAGAAGCTATCGGGGGAGTCTTGATGCAGGAAACTATCCAGGGAGAGCGACCAATAGCCTACGCCAGCAGAAAATTATCACCAGCAGAAAAAAGGTATAGCACAATAGAAAGGGAAATGTTAGGCATAGTGTGGACTGTAGAACATTTCCGACCCTACCTTTTTGCGGCTGAGTTCACTATTAGAACAGATCATAGGCCCCTAATGTGGATCGGGAATTTAAAGGAGACGTCAGCTCGGATAGCAAAGTGGAAAGAAAGGATAGCTGCATACAACTTCAGGGTCCAGCACGTAAAGGGCGTCGATAATCAAGTAGCAGACTGTTTGTCCAGAAACGTCAACGTCATTACGAGAAGTAGTACGAGAGAGCCAAGTACCTCCAGGGACGTGCGAGAGTTCTTCGCCAACTGGACACCAGACGCAGATGAAGACCAAGAACAACGAAATGGACCGGAAGCTGAGATTAGTCAGGATATAATAAACAACAAGAGAAATCAAATAATTATAAAAGACGACACAGAAGAAATAATAAACACCCAATTGCACAAATATGGCCACTTAAAAATAAATATTATTACAGGAGGAACGAAAGCGAACAACGAACAATTAAGTACAGTCATAAACCAACTAACAGTGCCAGGAAAGGTATACCATTTCTTTATAGAATCACAAGAACTTGAAAATAGACTACTCCGACTAATTCAGGAAAGAGAGCTGAGACAAGGAGCTCATTTCATAATCTGTAAGAACCAGGTAGAAACGGTAGAAGACGAAGAGCAGCAGAAAGAGGTCATCCTAAATTATCACAGGGGAAAAACCAACCATCGTGGTGTCACAGAGACCCTTAAACATCTACAGAGGTCGCATTACTGGCTCCAAATGGGCAAGAGGATAGCCCAAGTGATAAAGGACTGTGAAATATGCAAAAGGAGGAAGTATGAAAGAGTACCACTTGTACCTCCATTATTACAAAGTCAGACGCCCGAGGGACCCTTTGAGGAGCTAGAAATTGATATATTTACATACGACGGAAACAAATATTTAACAACAATAGATAGACTAACGAAGTTAGCCTCAGCATGGCCACTAACAAGTAAATCAAGTGAAAGTACAGAAGAGGCATTGCTGTCGTATTTGGCCACGTTTGACTGCCCGAGAACGATCTATATGGACAGAGGGCGAGAGTTCAACAACGTTAAAATAAAAACCCTGTTAAAAGAATTCAATATAAACCCCCATTGGTGTACACCGGGTCATCCAAGGTCCCACGGAGCAATAGAGAGACTACATAACACTCTAACGGAACACTTGCAGTTATTGGCTGATGCAAAAAACATAAAGGGTCATGTGGCAATGGCCAGAGCGGTCCTAGCATACAACAGTAGTATTCACTCGACCACAGAGGCAACACCATTTGAATTGCGGAAAAAGGAAGCGGATCCACAAAGGTTACATAATAGAGTCAAAGCAGCAAAAGAAAGATGGACCAAGCAATATAATCAAAGGAAAGCAGAAGAAGCAGTAGGGTTGATACAAGAAGGGGACTTCGTATATAAACTGAATAGGCAGAAGCGAAGGAAATCGGACCCGAGATACGTAGGGCCATACGAAGTACTCGCAACGTTACCACGGTACAGAGCACAGATATGGAGGATAGGAACGGACACCCTGAAACAAGAAATAGTTCATTTTCAGGAACTGCGACGGGTGAGAAGGAAAATCCCACCAATGGTGCGAACGATATAGTGTAGTTATGTGTGTTTACCTTTGTTAATTTTGTTATTTTTGTTGTGTACAAATAATCATAGAAGTTCATCTTTTGTTATTTCTGTAATTTCTATAAACAATGTTAATTCAGTTACTTGTGTGGACGTCATTTTATTTTTGAATGTTAAAACATTATATTCATTTCTTATGTTTAGAGTCAAGTTTTGTTTTGTTATTTTATGATATAACTCAGACACTTGTACGGAGAGCATTGTTGATAAGGACTGGGAGGGGGCAGTAATGCCGGCCGCCCGCGAGAGACTAGAGGGTTGAAGTCCGTATCAACATTGCCTCTCCTATAAACAGAAGGAGCTGACTAATAAACTCGATTCTTGTCTTCAATCACGTGCGAGCTAGTTTATTTAAATTCCTTTTTTTTTTAAAAACCTATTCATTACCCGGACACGCGTAACTTATATATATATATATATATATATATATATATATATATATACTGAGATGTGTAAAAAGGTGTATTCTCAACTTAAGATTTTTTTTAAGGTTGAAGAAGTTCGACAAGCTCAAATGCAGATAATTGAAGAACGAAAAAACAGAATTAAATGCAAATTAAAAAAGGCTGAGGAAAAGAGAAATCAGTATTTGGAAACGATAAAGAAAAAAGCGCATGAAGAAGAAGAAAAATTAAAAGAAATTGCTTTTATTAACGAACTAGAGGCACAAAATCGTCGACAAACTTCTTTGGCATTAAGACAGGTAGATTATAATATTTATGGAATACAATTTTTCTTAATTGTTTATTATAAAATCGTGTGTTATTCAACAAGAATTCCTGTGCCATTGTTTTATTGCTGACTACAGTTTTATTCAGAAGTTTTAAAATAGCCATCTACGATTAACAGTCGGCTTAAAAGTAATACTCATGGACCGATGCATTGCATTTGCATTGATGTTTATTCAGAGAAAAGGTCCCGTGTCCAATCTATTGTAAAATAATTCGAGGTTTGAATATTATTATGATTGAGGAAAAAGTTCATATATGTGGATTTTTAAGGAGAAGTCTCTTAGTAATATTTTGGTGTACTTTATCTCAAAATAACGAAGGTAAAACATACTTCCATCAACTCTTATATGTTTATTGTGAAATGAAATTATATGTTTGAAGGCATTTATTTTTTACGTATAAGAATTTTATTCTTCCAACAACTCATATTATGTCATTAAATCATTCCAAATTTTCAAGTGGACTTGGACATTTCCCAAAGGCAACGGAAACAGACAAACAGACCTTGATTTTTATAAAAATAGGTTAATGAATGTAAATTATAGACTATTAAGTATTCGAAATTTTTTCGCACTCGATAAGGTTTAAAATAGTGTTGGGGCTATCAGTCGGAATCGTTAATCGTAAGAATCGGTTTTTTTTTTTGGGTATCGGAATTGGAATTGCTTTGTTATATAAATACCCTAGATTTCCGATTGTTTTATTACGATTCTCTTAAATTTTTAACTTATTGAACTGTAATAACAATACTTCTATTTGTTTGAAGTGAAATTGAAAATTACTGTCAAAATTTTATAACAACAACGTCCTAGAACTTTTTATTACATATTTAATATAATGTTCAAGAAGTATATTAATTACTTCAAAGGTAATCTTATTGAGTTTGCTTATTCCACCACCTACAATATTCCTTCTGAGATGCTCCTACACCGTAGGTATTTATCTGAGAAATAAAAAGTCGCTGTTGAGAAAAAGTCGTTAAATGAAGGAATACAAGAGAGGGCTTTTTGAGTGCCAGAACCAAGCTAGTGGCGTGCCATGTTTGGCACGCGTGCCAGGGGTTGCCCACCCCTGTATATCTAGATATCGTGACCTATTGACATTTTTTCTCCTCAATTATTAGTGGTGCTTAATAATTGTCATATTATAGTAGAATAGTAATTGATATATAATTTTGTCTGTTTAATTAATTAAGTAAATTTGGAATTTATTTAGGAACAACAAGAGAGAATCCAAAGTATAATTGAAGAAAGACAACGAAAAGTTGATGAGAAAGCTGCTAAAGAAGCTGCTGTTGGAGAAAGAAAGCGTGTTTTGGAGGCTGAACGACAGGTATAATAATTTATTTGGTTAGCAAAGTGTTTCCTTGATATCTATTAAAATCGAATAGAATGAAATTTTGGTTATATTACTTTGAGACTTTAATATTTAAACAAGTATCTTAATGCTTCAAAATTATGAACATTTATGTGGTCCTAGAATTTCAGTATAAGGAATCTAAAGGAATTAAATTAGTCATTAAAGTTGCCCTTCTTATAATCAAATTCCAGTTGATCCAATGTTTTTTAAGTTTTTTAGTTAAAATTAGCATTTTGGAACTAATTGATTTCTATTGGAAGCACCTGAATTATTTTGTTACCTTTTACTAAAGCTCAGATTTGTTCTCAAGCTCTAAAGTAAAAAACTTCCATAATAAGAGCATGAAGACGTTAATTTACAATTATTTATAATTACTGTTCTTGTGTACAGCATAATTCATTAAATCCTTTTCACAATTATGCATATTTTGTTAGGAAAAAATAGAAAAATTACAAGAAAAACGTCGTCAAAAGGAAGAAATAATTGGAAAGAAGCAGTTAAAAAGGGAATTGGAGAGACTTGAAGTTGCCAGAGAGAAGGCTAGGTTAGAATCATTCATTTCTGACTATGATATAAAATAATGCCATATATTAAGATTTTAAATGTTTAGTGGATTACAGTTTAACCGCTTTTAATACAAGCATTTGAAAGAATTCCTTTCTTTTTTTTAATGTATTACATACTCAATTTATATTATTATCCATCAACCAATCAGAACTTATATTTTTAAGAACTATTGATCTATACTGCCATTCATAACTGTTAAAATTCAAGGGCTTGGTACTATTTTTCAAATCCTCATTTAATGCTAAACATGTTATTTCTTTTGGGGATTATTATAAGACGAACTTTCTTCGATGAATTTCATGTCTGGTTACCTTATCTACTAGACATTTTAGTATTTCGGATAATATACCCTTCAGATATTAGGTTATTATATAATTTTTTATTAGATTTACCTTGATTCATTTTTTTCTTTATAAAAACCGTTATCAATGATTTGCTAATATTTTTCATTTATTTTTTCATATATTTGGAATCATTAGCTGTGTAATTATTGAATGAAAAAAAATTAACATTCCAGGGAAAGAGAAGTGAGATTACAGGCCATTCAAGCTGCTCAATTAGCTAATGCCCAAGAATTGCAAGAGAAAATTAACAAGAAACAGGAAAACAGTGCAAGACGTCATGAAGAGAACATACAACATATACGTCAAAAAGCAGTCGAAGCAGGGGTATTTCGAAGCGCTTCGTCGGACGATTCCAACATTGAACAGGTAAGTTATCATGTCATTAATGTGCGAGTGTATAGGTTTTGTGTCAAGGTGGTTATGATAGAATGAAGAAAATTGCCAACGTGAGATAAACATAAGGCTTGGCAGATAATAGAGAGAAAAGTGTACCACTAAATGAAGATTCCTCCTCAAATTTCTGACAGAAAAGAATGTTTCGAAGAGCTGGTCAGTTAAAAAGAACAAGTGACTTTCAGCTATTCTTTACTACGATTCTATAATCAAGAAAAGAATATTATATGTGATGAAAATAATCCAGAATATTACTAAGCTCCTCCTTTTTCGTTCTGTGAATCCTTTTTCATCTGTGAATCCCTTGTGAATACAGAATCTTGTTGTCCCTTCATATTTGATGTGTTCCTATCACGTTGTTATGTTTAGATTTCTCCTAAGTTTAGATATTAAAAAGTTACAGTACTTTCCGTTGTTTTTTGTTATTAATAAGTTATTATTCATTTCTAGGTTAAATTAAAAAGGATGTTTCCAAAAGAACATATATACGCTAGGGTCTGTTTTACTTCTTTACCAAGACTACTTCAAATCGCCCATAGAGGTTGATTAATCTAATTATAATCCTGATTTTAGCGGGTTCTTTATATTGTCAAATAAAAGCTCTCCTCTTCCTTATCAGGTAGACCAATGGCAGTGGAAGTGAAATACATTTGTTGACTTTTTTCTCGTTGGAACCTGCCCTACACACATTTAAATGCATTTTCTGCCTGTAAGGCACTGCTATGTCATTGCCAAAATGACAGCTGTCCTTTTATAAGACAGTAATTTTATCAGCTCTACAGTTTCCCAAAAGTCACCTTGACTATAAAAACGGTATCTCATCGTTTTTATTTAAGGTATTTCTACAACTTAGAACTGCCTTTGAGGGTGTAGTTTCTCATCTGAAGGATTGAGTAGACTCTCCGTTATATTTAAAGGTTTGTCTATCACTTGGTTGTGACTTCTTAAGGCCTTTTTTTAATGATAAATTCCAGTTAGGTGAGTGAGACTTCAGTAGTCAGGTGATCGGAAATAATAGCTTACATATAATTGTTTTTAGAACACACTTTCACCTACCTTTCATTCCAACTTTGATTCATTGGCATAAAGGAGAAGGGCTTCCTGTTTTTAAATTTCTTGGTTTGTCAAGATCTATTATTAATAAACTTTGTGAAATCAATTTCTTCCGTTTTTTTTCAGTCTCAGTGCAAATGATTTCCCATGTTCTGTTATGTATTGTAGTTCTAAGCTGTTTCTCAAGTCACCTTCGACTAGCCCTGTAGCTGACTATCGGTTAGTTGACTTCTCCATTTTGAATAATCGACAAAAATCCTTTCTAAAAGCACACGCCTACCTAGATCAGAGTGGAGAATATTTTTGGCTGAGGTGAGAATCTTTTTTACCTCTATTTATTGGAAACTTTATTCTCCCTTTATACAAAACATAAGAGTAATGAAATATTGCATTTGGGTTAGAATTTCTATTCTCATTTTCATTGGAAATTGGTTCGATTTGACGAACCAATTAGAAATCTATGGTTCCTGACTTCTGACTCTAGTTCAGGATCGTATTTCATACTCGTGTTTTCTATTCAGTATACGGATGAAGCATGAATCCAGTGCTGCCTGGTTTCAGATGCTGAAGAGAATTTTAATAATTGAATCCAGCTCATCCCAGTCAGGATTTGATTGCTTTTTACTATTAAATTGCTCCGAGTGTAGCTCTGCGAATATCGTAGGTAGTACTTTTCTTATTCCAGTACATATCTACGTACTTCTGCAGTTTCATGTTAGACTCTCTTCACCACTATATCATACATTACCATATTTATTATCTTTTCTATTTTATTTTTGCCAAATAAGTCTTTTTCGTTAATTGTTTAATTTTGATCTCTAAAGTTTTCCCCTCCTAAGAATAAATATTGTACCTTGTTAGAAGGCATTGAGCTCAAACCTTATTAGCTCAAAGATGGTCCTGTACTGCAAAAATGAACTCGATCTCCTAGGTATGAGGAAGAGGATCTCTCTCTACTGGGTGCCAGAACATGCAGAAGTAGAGGAAAATGAACAAGCAGACGAACTTACAAGGGAAGCTGCTCGGAAACCGCATATTGGTCCAGAACCATATTGTGGTATAGGACAACACACTATACAAGAACTCCTTAAGAAAGAGGGTAAAGAAGCAATACTAGAATTCTCTTCAAGGATACAGACAATCAAAGATACTTCTCAATAGGTTTGAGAATAGGCAAATCTTGTGTTGTATGGAAAGGAGCAGGAATAATCTAAGGATTTTAACCGGATTTCTAACGGGTCACTGCAAACTTAATGGCCATCTGCGAAGAATGGGCATTATCAATGATGGTTTGTACAAAGTGAAGGAAGAAACACCGTTGCATCTGCTGGCTGATTGCCAAGCCACTGAGCTACACAGAGGCAGGTGCTTCGAGACGCTCAACAAAACCATAGAAGAGCTTTTACCGTTGGACCCAGCAAAAGTACTGAGCTTTTTGGAGGCGTTGGATCTAACTGTGGGGTACTATAATACAATAGTTCTTAAGACGAAGTACTATAATCAGCTTCAATAAATAAATAAAAATAATTCTGAAAGAAGTGAAGTAAACTATATTTTTAATTAAATTTTATTGGAACCTTCTTACTTCTTATGTCTTCTGTGTTCACCGTTTTTGGTCTTCGACCATAACCATTTCGGTCTTCAAAAGTTATCTGTAGAATATATTATTTTAGACGATGGATAGAATCCGAAAATAGTCCAGCATAGAAGAGACAATTCAAGTTCATTATGAAATCATTTATATTAATCTCTGGTGCTATAGCACCAACCTTAATTTATTTACAGTTTTAAATGTTCTTTCTTACCAGCTTAAAAGTTCCTCCTCAATTATACTCTGTTATTTAACTCCTTAAATTTGTATGTTTCCACTTTTAGTTTTCACATTTTTCTTCTCTTTTTTTTTTGCAGGACCTTAGTTCAAGGAAACATTTTCCAGTCTTAATTGATGTTCAGGAATCTGAAATAAATAAAAGCCAAAGAAAAAGGTGTAAGAAATTGTATTTGAGGTATATCAGTATGTTTTTTTACTGTTTGATTTTGATAATCCAAAATGTTCAACATTAAACATAAGTAAATGCGATATTTGTAATAAATGGCGTAAGAAGAATGGAGGAAAAATTGAAATTTTTTTTTTGGTCTTGAATTAGTGAATATTTCTTAAGGTAAACGGGTATAGTTAAGTAAAGTAGGTTGCTCGAATTTAAGTTCCTGTTATCCATTTGTTTTCATAAACATAAAGGGGTAGTCTAAAAGTTGGTATAGGTAGGCTAAAGTGGTATATTTATTACTGTAACTTGTAATAAATCTTGAAAATCTAGTGACTTAAGTTGTTCTAGAATTACAACTGCTAATTAGATGAGCTTCGTATTCATCATGGTGAAGCTCCTTCACGTTATGCAAAAGTGATTTTTATATTGTTAGAACCTTTTTAAAGGAGTGGGTTCTTTCTATCAATGATACATTCTATTTTCTTTGCTGTTTACCTGCTTTTAGACCGTGTTTAATGCTTAATAATTCTTTTGTTTTAAATTATACGTTAGTGACAAATTAACCATGAATGGTTGCTTAATCAATAGAAAAATCCAAACTATACAAAGTTAAGTTATAGCTTGACAGTTTAACAAGAATCTGTAGCGAACATTAACTGTGATAATGCTTTGTTAGTTTTTCATTTCTGTTAGAGTAACCATTTTATCAATTTTCTATTCATCTTACTTGTATTTTGTGTTCTAAAAATTATCTTTATTCTTTAATATGGAATCCCTCAAATGGTCCAGTGCAACCATTACACATTTATTATTTACAATGATATGAAAATATAGTTAGAAATAAAAATTGAACATCGTAAGAATTGTTTTCAGCAAAATAGCATTGGTGAATTTCTTTTTAAGTTGTCATTTCTGTTAAAAATTCTTGTATTGCAGTTTTTTTGTGCATCTGTAACTTTTTAGTCATATTTTTTTAATTTGATTTTAATTTTGTTATATTTACTTGATTTTTTACGATTCAGCAAATTATAATGTATAATTAACGCTGTGAAATAGGATTTGTAATTTATTTTAACAAAATTAAAATGATCATATGTGTATAAGATATTCATAACATATGACATTCATGAATATAACTTTTACAGGTTACAGGAGGGTTTAAATTTATTTACAGAAAAAACAATTGACGCTACAACATATCAAAAAATGCTGTTTTTATTGGATAGCCTCGGAATGGTGACTGGATCGGATGGACAGATTTTTGGGAATGCGGTAGAACCTCCTTCCCTTTTTGAAACTTGTTTAAGTGAATTGAAACAGATATTTTCACTTAAGGTATCATTTGCTTTTTTTTTTAATTTATTTTCAAACTTAGTTTGTATAACGGTGTTATAAAAGAATAAAAATAAACTAAAATAACGCAATACACTTAATCAATATTTCGAACAAGAAAGAACAGTGTCTCTTGGAGCTAAGAATGATTTCAACAAACTACAAATGTGGAAATTTTATTCGTCAAATTTCTAAATCCATCAATGAATGCATAATATAATAATTTAAACGTCATACTTAGCTGTAATTTTGGCAATTTCTATAAAATGGCTGAATCAAGCACTGACTCCCCAACAGATTTTACCGGTAATGTTTATTTATTTATAAATAATTTTACTGTATCATGACTCATTGGACCCCCTTCGTAAACTAGCCAAACAACTTGATTTTAATATAGTGTTTTCTAATCGTAATAACGTAGGCAATATGTTAATAAAAAACTCTCCCAAGGAATTGGAGTCCGGTGGCATTTATAAAATTCCGTGGAAAAATTGCCATGAAATTTATATTGGTCAAACTGGTAAATCATTGAAGATACGTGTAAAACAACAGCAATACAACATAAGTAGACAAGAAAAAAGTAGTGCCTTATTCTTGCATATAAACAATGAAAATCATCATATTGAT
This sequence comes from Hermatobates lingyangjiaoensis, assembly GCA_026182355.1. NCBI lineage: Eukaryota > Metazoa > Arthropoda > Insecta > Hemiptera > Hermatobatidae > Hermatobates > Hermatobates lingyangjiaoensis. The sequence continues at coordinate 5,753,085 of JAPFBL010001938.1, forward strand.
TGGACAGGAAGTAAATTTATTACCTATGAAAAATCGATTTCGTTAAGAAATATTATTGAATCTTCTCTAATTAAATGTAATAGATTAAATATTATAAACATTAGTAACGGTCTCTTCAAACTTGATACTTTAGTTACGAGGGAAATAGCGTCTTCTAAGAGGGTTGACAGCTAGCGGATAGTTTTTTACTCTTTCTTACTGTACTCCTTTGTTTCCCCAAAACATCCCTCTCTGGACATTTGTCCTTTCCTGCATTTTCACCGTTATAAAATACCACTCTTCCCTCCCACTCTTCTCAACCCCTCACCAGATGTGTTCTGCAGCTAGTGTTCAGTTGTGTTTTTGACTCTGACGAAGACCGCTTCTTGTGGTTGAAAGATCTTAGTCTGGTTTTCCCATGTCATATTGTGGTTTGATCATTGATTATTATTTCACGTGTTTATGTGAAATCTTTTTATATGAGTATATATATAATAAATAATAATATAGTAATATTTATAATCTATATGTTAGTACTAAAGTTTTATTTTTTTAAATTATCTAATTTTGTTGAACAACATATAATTGGTCGATTAATATTAATTTTTAGGAAGAAGACTCTTGCGTATGTTTCAGACAACTAAAGGGCTATGAACTTATACTGAAAATTCTGATATATGTCATAAATGAAAACCGAAAATCTTACAGTTATAGGTAATGATTTTGTTTGTTTCTTTTTTATATTTGTGATATATTTATGTATTAGTTATACAAATTATACAAATAAACTGTATACAGCAAACTGTTAACTAATCAAAATTGTAGCCCTGGTGTTATTCCTGTATCTTCTTTATTTGTTTTGATGGGCATTTAACTTAGGTTTTAATCAGTCATTCAGTTTTTATTGATTTCGTTTTGACGTTGTTAACACTTCTTTTTATTTTTCAGCTATAGGTTTGTTAAGCCGTTATGTTGTGTTTGTCATTTGGTGAATGAAGCATATTTAAAAAATTATAAATATCTTATTTACAGCCCAAACATGTGTGAGCTTGTGGATACATTAAATATGCTGTTAAATGTTAGTACATAGCAGTTGTATTTTAAATTATTCGTTCATCCAATATGTATTAATTAATTTTTAACGATTTTTAGGATTTCCTTTTCGGCCGCGTCAAAGGTAATTACTTCAATAAAATGGTTGGTAAGTATAATTCAGGTTATGAATTTAATATTTAAAAAATTATGAATACATAAATTTGTCCCACCTTATGCTTTGTATCGTTTCGTGTCCATTTTACTTTGGAGAGTATCAGTTATCAAGAGCAACTATTGACTTAAAAGACCCATATGACAGCTATTAAAGCAGATAAATTAAATGAAATGTTTTACCTCACGCGTTGTACGGTGTCGATTGGTTTCGGACTAAGTTTATATTCCGACTTATGATCAAGCTATCTAACTATCTTTGTTTTTGTTTCTACGACCTCCCAGCAACTGGTAACTAAATCTACAGTGCCTAAATTTCATATTGTCCATAGCATCAGTACTTACGTTTGAGGTAAGACTAAAGAAGCATTTAATACTTTAATTAACCTCAATGGTGTTAACCAGTATTCCTATTATTTATAGGAGGTAAATTTAACTAAATATCGATACTGAAATTAAATATATTGAGAATAACCAAGTATTGATCGAAAGTAACAACTGTGAAAAACTAACTAAAAAATTCCAAGACAATAAAAATTGTAATTTCTAATGTTTACATTTTAACTAAGTCATCATGTTACATGTGTTTCGGTTGTAAGTGTCGGTTTACATGTGTGATAGAGGTTTGACATTTCAATTTCACTCTTTTGCAAAACAAATATTACCTTAGAATTTCTATACTTATGTAGGTACAAGTATGTATTATCAAAAATATGTATTATGAAAAAACATAAATTGTATATGTGGATTGATAATTGATAATCCCGAATTAAATTCATTACTTAGTTGACTCCACTAGACCTACAATAACTACAGAGAGGCTCATATATGTATTAAAATATATAAAACTTAACAAAATATTAAAATACTGTTGGGTTAATGCTCTCATATATTTTGTTATATATTATAAAATTATAATATATTATATATGTATATGTTAACATATAATATATATATATATATATATATCAATGATCAAACCACAATAAGAAATGGGAAAACAAGACTAAGATCTTTCAACCGTAACAAGCGGTCTTCGTCAGTTGAGTTTTTGACTCTGACGAAGACCGCTTGTTACGGTCTTGTTTTCCCATTTCTTATTGTGATTTGGTCATTGATTGTTATTTCACGTGTTTATGTGAAATCTTTATATATATATATATATATATATATATGATCAAACCACAATAAGAAATGGGAAAACAAGACTAAGATCTTTCAACCGTAACAAGCGGTCTTCGTCAGAGTCAAAACCCAACTGAAGTCAAAAACTTCAGTTGGGTTTTTGACTCTGACGAAGACCGCTTGTTACGTGAAGATCTTAGTCTTGTTTCCCATTTCTTATTGTGGTTTGATCATTGATTGTTGTTTCACGTGTTTATGTGAAATCTTTTTATATATATATATATATATGTGTGTGTGTGTGAGATTAAATTTTCTGCCCACTTTTGTCTTAATTAGTTTTTTGGATTTCTTTTCCAAATCTCGAAGTCTTACTTTCATTTCTTTAGGAACTAGGTGTAATAACTCACCATATGTTTTGTTGTCCATTTTTTATTTTTACCGACGTTTCGGTCTTCTTCGACCATCTACTGGGTGATTTTTGAACACATACTATTTAACATTTTTAACAAAAACTAAATTTTAACACTCGACTAACAAAATATAAATATAAACAATTAAACTGGCAGGTTGCAATTCCTGTTATACACACACAGGTGTGTCTTCAGTTTCTTCATTCCTTGTTGAATTTCCTATATGTTGAGGTTGGAACTGTCCCATGTGCAACTTCAATATGTTTGCAAAACTTGCAGTTTGATTATTGATACTGGGTCTCTTTTCCAAAAAATATTGATACTGGAAAAGAGACCCAGTATCAATAATCAAACTGCAAGTTTTGCAAACATATTGAAGTTGCACATGGGACAGTTCCAACCTCAACATATAGGAAATTCAACAAGGAATGAAGAAACTGAAGACACACCTGTGTGTGTATAACAGGAATTGCAACCTGCCAGTTTAATTGTTTATATTTATATTTTGTTAGTCGAGTGTTAAAATTTAGTTTTTGTTAAAAATGTTAAATAGTTTAAAATAGTATGTGTTCAAAAATCACCCAGTAGATGGTCGAAGAAGACCGAAACGTCGGTAAAAATAAAAAATGGACAACAAAACATATGGTGAGTTATTACACCTAGTTCCTAAAGAAATGAAAGTAAGACTTCGAGATTTGGAAAAGAAATCCAAAAAACTAATTAAGACAAAAGTGGGCAGAAAATTTAATCTCACATGTATAAATGAAGGACTGTTCCCCAAATATATATATTTATATCTGATTGGTTGATGCGGGACCAAATAAGATTGACTCATTTTTTTTTCCAGTTGAAGGCTTCTAGCTCTCATTGAAGTCACGTACAGCGGTTCTTCTCATCCATGGAGTCATCTCCGCCGACACAGCAAATAGTATAAGGGCTCGAACTATTTGTATACTCGCAGTATGTATATATATATATATATATATATATATATATATATATATATATATATATGATTAAAGTTGGCAGCAGCTTCTGCGTTGACCAATTTCTTACTGATATTCTCTAGTTTCCTAACTAGTTTTCGGTAACTTTCGGGTATTTTCCAAAGGAGTTCTACTAACGACATGAAAGGAAAGAAGTTGAACACTTATCACTTTAACACTTTAAACTAAAACTATAATTTGAAACTTAATCTAAAACACAAGCTTTCGGCTCACATTAGCCATCATCAGGTAAAAACGAAAATATTAAACAAGGCAAAAGGGTACAGTTCTAAGGGCAGTTTTAACGACTAACTATTATAGAAAGGCAAGGAATGCGGAAGGGAGGGAGGTGTGAGTGGGAGGGCATGCAGGGCAGGGCGCTGTGCCCCGACTACCTGCTTGTCCCGTCACCGACCTCTCTTACTATCTTAAAATATTATCAAAATTTTTTGAACTCGGTATGGCTTTAAGGTCACTATTTTGAATATTTAACGAAGGGTTATATTCTTTAATGTATAGGGATTCGAGTATATGCAGCCTGATGTCGTCTTGGAAGCTCTGCAAGATGGTTGTCCCCTCAGTTCTCTGTTGATAGATCATTGATGTTGATCTAAGGTTCTCTCTTGATAGTTTCTTTTTGTGGACCTCTTCGGCATGGCTCTTCGGTGCTCCTCCTGCGAGGTGGAGAGTCAATCGCCGTGATAGCTTAGTCGTAGTCAGCCCTATATACTTCGAAGGCAGGGTTGCACAGTCCCCTGTGGTAAATTTATATTCATATATGAGATGACTACGCTGCAGCTCGGCGGTTTCTTGTTTTGGTTTATTATTTATCATCAGGTTCTTTGTATTTAGGTTTTTGTAGAATATAGTTAGTTTCAATCGATCTTCTGGGTTGGTGGTTTGTACATTATTACCTATTAATTTTTGGAGGGATATCTCGTCTTGTTGGTACTGGGACTTCATATATCCACGGTAGTATAGACGTATGCACTCTCCCTTGGGCTGAGTAGGTGGGTTAGTTGTGTACCACTTATCCAGGTATATCTTAATAGCTCTCGTGACCTCTTGGTTGGAGAAACCATTGTTAACTAACACCTGGACGGACTTATCGAGTTCTTGGTGGAGGAGGTTCCAATTACTGCAGTGCGTGAAGGCTTTTCATATGTAGGCATTGATGGTTGATTTCTTATATCTGGTCGGGCATTCACTAATTCCGTTGAGACACAGGCCTATGCTATTAGGTTTTCTGTATACTTCGGTCAACCAACCAAACCAACCAGCACTTCACGACCCAGTAAGAAATTGGTCAACGCAGAAGCTGCTGCCAACTTTAATCATACCTGTTTAAGAGAAGACCTACTGCCTTCATACACCAATATATATATATATATATATATATATATATATATAGTAAAGGTAGGAAGCAGACCTTCTTTTATACAAGTTGTATTAAAATCAATTTACTTGATTGCACGTACCTTTTTCTTATTGAGCTTTTCAAATCTCTTAGCTAATTTTCTTTCTTCAAGGTTGAGTTCATGTATAATATGAGCAAAGCTACTGTTAGACATCACTATTTATTATATGTTGCAATTATTCTAAATGTAACAGATGAATTAAATTACCTAAATTATTGACATGTTTCGGTTGTCTTCAATCATCTTCAGAATGTTCTGATATTGTTTTTACCAAACAGGTATGTAAACATAATAGAAAGGAAAAATTACACTAAAGTTAAGTTTGGTTACAGTATGGTTTCAAAAATTATAAAAATTATTGTAAAAAATTAAAAAACAAATTATGATGGGTGGGTTGTTCTTCCTAGTAGTTTTAGTTGCCGTGTGTTCCCTGTATGCTGTTGGTTTAATTCTGGTTTGTTTTCCAGAATCAGAAGTGCTTCAATTATTTGCAGCCTCCTCTGATCTTGTTCTTGTTTGAGCACTACGGTGTTTTCTATTAACATCTTCCTTGTGAGTTGTTGGTTGTGGATTTTGGTTGTGTGTTCTCCTATTGCTCCCGCTCCAAGGTGCATGTCCCGTGCCCGAGGCTAATGTCCAGTGCCAGTATTCGTGTTTACTGAGGGAGTGCGAGCCCTTAACTTTTCCTGGCAGGATGACAGCGGCTTCATCGCGCAGCAACCAGTCTCTACAAGTTCATAACAACATCCATTTAACACCAGCAATAGCCGTTCAAACACCAACAACCAACCCACCAACCAAAAATACAACCAATGAGACCTCGCTGCATAGTGGGGCCAATGCCCAGTGCCAGTATTTGTATTTCCTAAGGGAGTGCGAACCCTTATCCTTTCCTGGCAGTCCGGCAGCGGTTTCATCATGCTGTGACCAGTTTCAACAAGATAGCAGTGGCAGTCTTACGGTTTTTTTCAGGACCGGACCGGGAAAACTCGAAGTGGAGAAGTCGACATCGCACGGCAACTGTTCGTTTTCTGAGGGAGTGCGAGCCCTTATATTATTTGTTGTGTCAGCAAAGATGACTTCATGGAAGAGAAGAACCGCTGTACGTGACTTCGATCAATGCTAGAAGCCTTCAACTAATAAATGAGTCAAGCTTATTTAGTTCTGCATCAACCAATCATATATGTATATATATATATATATATATATATATATATATATATAAATTTTGTAAAAACATTTTGGTAACAAAGATTTTGGTACAAAAATCACTATTAAATAATATATATATATATATATATATATATATATATATATATATATATATAGGTGTGTTCTCTAATCGGGGTTCGGTCAGTTTTCCAGGATAAAAAATCAAACTCTCGTTGCCAACGTTTCGGTTTTATTTAAAACCTTTTTCATAGGCAGAAGTAAGAATTTTTTAACTAAGGAAATGAAATTTACATTGTTGTTCCTTTAAATAATGTAAATTTCGTTTTCTTAGTTAAAAAAATCTTACTTTTGCCTATGAAAAAGGTTTTAAATAAAACCGAAACGTTGGCAACGAGTGTTTGATTTTTTATCCTGGAAAATTGACCGAACCCCGATTAGAGAACACACCTATTCTATCAAACGGTCGATATATTATTGAATCTGTTATATATATATATATATATATATATATATATATATATATATATATATATATATTAATATTATATAATTAATATTATAATATTAATATTATATATATATATATATTCCACTCGAAGTGGAAAAGTCGACATCACACGGCAACTGTTTATTTTCTGAGGGAGTGCGAGCCCTTATACTGTTTGCTGTGTCGGCGGAGATGACTCCATGGATGAGAAGAACCGCTGTACGTGACTTCGATGAGAGCTAGAAGCCTTCAACTGGAAAAAAAAATGAGTGTATCTTATTTGGTCCCGCATCAACCAATCAGATATATACGAGTATATATATATATATATATATATATATATATATATATATATATGTCTTGTTAAATTCTATGCCTATTTTTAATTTCACCACTTTTCTACTGAGTCTCTCAATTTCTCTAATGCACTTTCTCCATGTTTATATGGAACTTATCTAAGATAGATAAGACACATTCTAAAAACTAAACACTAAACATTTAACAAGACATGCATAAACGAAGGTCTGCTCCCGAAAAAAAAATATATATACATATATATATATATAAACTCAAAAATTGTTATTGACCTCTTCTATTCTATTCAATGTTTTGTTATTGAGGGCTAGATCAAGTAAAAGAAAATAAACTCCTTTGTAGGCCGACGTTTCGATGTATTTGTACAGGGCTAAAATTAGAGTAAGACTATAATACATTTATCAAAACAATCTACAACTCACATAGAGAACTAACACACATTTTTATAAGACCAACAGATACATACAAAAGGTAATTTTATAATCAGAGTTGTTGAGTACACATCTATTTAAAAGTATCAGACAAAGGGAAATTAGTTTTACCTTGGAAAGTGTGCTAATGGTTATTTAAGTTACATAAGAATTAATTGGTTCGTACTTAGAACCAATTAATTCTTATGTAACTTAAATAACCATTAGCACACTTTCCAAGGTAAAACTAATTTCCCTTTGTCTGATACTTTTAAATAGATGTGTACTCAACAACTCTGATTATAAAATTACCTTTTGTATGTATCTGTTGGTCTTATAAAAATGTGTGTTAGTTCTCTATGTGAGTTGTAGATTGTTTTGATAAATGTATTATAGTCTTACTCTAATTTTAGCCCTGAAGATGATGTACAAATACATCGAAACGTCGGCCTAGAAAGGAGTTTATTTTCTTTTACTTGACCTAGCCCTCAATAACAAAACATTGAATATATATATATATATTATAAATGATCAAACCACAATAAGGAAATGGGAAAACAAGACTAAGATCTTTCAACTGTAACAAGCGGTCCTCGTCAGAGTCAAAAACCCAACTGTTGGGTTAAAAGATCTTAGTCTTGTTTTCCCATTTTCTTATTGTGGTTTGATCATTGATTGTTATTTCACGTGTTTATGTGAAATCTTTTTATATATATTATAAAAGACACATATAACTGAATAGGCAAAACAAGTAACGTTAAGTGTTGAAAATTAATGCACCCCCGTATCAGTTGCTGAAACATTAAGATACAATTTAAAGTAAGAAAACCAGAACGGTAATTTAGATGAACTACTAAGAATTTCAAAATAACTAAACTTTAAATCTATAATTCAACCCTAAATGTAGAGTACATATTCGGATGACTGCTTCGTAATTGTTAAATCAAATAACATTATTTAGATATTAAAAATTACTTTAGTTCTGTAAGCTATAAAATCAATTTATGCGAAAAAATATGTTCGAAGTCGTCAGAAACCTTTCGTGTAAGCCAAACAATGGAATGAGTAACGATTTATTATTTGTAATTCACGTGTACTAACGTCTGAGGAATAAATGACTGTGTTTACTAAATAGTTTGATGTTTGTTTGTTTTAGGATTATATGTGAACATGGTTAGTCAGATATTAGCTGGTTATTTAAAATCACCGGATATTCAAACAGATCTGGAGAGTGAAGTGTTGTCAAATTACCTGAAGGATCTAATAAGGTATCTAATAACTATTTTGGTAATAATGACAATATTTTGGTATTATATATTTATATTGATTTCTTTTATATATTATAAGACTGATAAATAGTTAATGAAAGAGTTTAGTTTCTACGGTAATTTCTTTTTTTTTAATGAACATGGATTTTGTATCAGGTTTAGTTGTTTATACTATTATACAGATATTAATGTAATGTGCATAGAGTATATTTGTAGAGAATGTAATTAATAATTACTATATTGGGTTGGGTATTTTATATAAAGTGGTCCTCCTTTTATTCATTCAGGAATTAGCTTTTTGTAATCTGATATATCATATATTGATTCTTCATTTATTTTTGATTATATTTATTCACAATATCATGTCTAAAGATTGAATTTTTACTGAGGATTTAATTAACTATTTTGGATACGTACATATATGTTATGTTTTATATAATCTTTTCACATGTGTCATTAACTGTTGTTTAATTTTCAGTTATATTCAGTGTTGCGGATTGTTTAAAAGTGTACATGATCTCATAAAACTGGTAGCACGGCTAAACCGAGAACTAGATAATTTTTTAGAAGATGTTGTAGGCCCTCTTATGTTTTTACTTACACAACTATGTCAAAATATGTAAGTTGATTTGGTTATACTTTAATATTTCATATTATTGCATATGAGAATAGAGACGAACAAATTAGTCGAAAACCTAATTGTAATTCTATTTGGACAATATAACCCCGTATTTTGTCAACATTAATCGTATGGTTAAGTAATACGAGGTGTAATCAAAAAGTGAGGACACTTTTTGAATTTCGCGCGCTCTGTACACTAATTTCAAAATTGTTGTTATGTTCATGATCGTCATGTCGTCATGATCATATGTTCCCAGTTTGGACTATATAGTTGTTTTTATTTGAGAGACATAAAGGTTATGCTTTTGTTTACGTGCTCGGCGATTTTTACTGTTGAAAAAATAATTACCTGTAAAATAGCTTATAACAGTTAAAAACATTTTTAAAAACATTTTTTTTGCTGAAGTTGACTCACTGTACCCCACTGTCAACATTTCAAGAGTTTTTGAGCACTTAATACCATTTTTTACACAAAAATTAATACAAACTCTCTACTCTATTACTTTCAACAACAAAAATCGCTGAGCACACAAACACGCGTCTGACCTCGTTAACCTCGTCTAGATTCTCACATAAAAACAAGACATGCTATACGGTCAAAATTGTGAAATATATTCATGTCGAGTGTGCCAGCGCAATAAAAAAATTTTGAAATTACGGTATAAAGAGCGTGCGAAATTCAAAAAGTGTCCTTACTTTTTGGCCACCCTCGTATGATTGATTATACAACGAGGGTTCAGAAAATTTGCATATTTTTAGCTGAATTCGTAGTTTCCTTGAAGTATACTCCTTGTAATCTGGTTATTCTCACGATACAACAGTTGTAAATGACTTTATTAAACCAAATGTAAGCTATTTTTAAAAACTGTGGTATTCTCTTTTCTATTGGATCGCAGTGCCAGTTGGTATTATATATTGAAGAAGTTATATGGCTTTTTGTTATCTGTACAGTAATAACAATTTGATATATCATTGAAGTTTGATGCAAATTAAGTATTCAAATGAGCGTAGTTTTGTTTTGAAATGTTCAGAAATGTATAAATAATATAGAATACAAAACATTTGTTGCTAATAATTATTTGATTTTTATTTTATACTGTTTGGAATTTATTTATAATCTAGTTTTTAATACTTCTTAAAATTAAATCATATCTTCTTACCTAAGAAAACTTATATATAATTACTAAAGTGGTTTCTTTGTTAATGGTACATTTTTGTAAAGTGAAATGGGCTTGTCTGCCTTTCTTTTTTTTTTTTAATTTTTTAGAAAAAATTACATTCCTATTACTATAGGATTGTAAACTCTTTTAGCATAATTAATTTTATGTTAGACTTCTGTTATCGAATTTATCGTTTGATTGACATTCATGATAGACATCGTTTTTCATGAGGTATCTAAGCACAATTAGATTATGCTCTTTCGTCCGTTTCAAAAATAACTTTTTTATCATTCATTACTATTAGTGATGTCCAAGTAGTGAATCTCCTAGTAGAGGTTATTCATTTATTAATTATTAAAAGTGAAAAATGAAATATGCATATGTGAACGGATACAAGTTTAAGGTTAAATGTTAGTGTAGTGATAGAATAGAAAGGATGAATTATTACTATGCTTGCCATTTAATTTTTTCTTTGTTATCAAAAAGTTTATCAGACTGGATGAGTTGTTAATTGAAGGAACACTTTTTCCAAAGTTATATTAGTTGCCTGCGTACTACTAAATATTCTTTGATTATACTTAAGGCTTTTTTTCCAAAATTTCGTGTTGACATTAGAAGTATGTAGAAAACGTCATGTTAAAATAAAAAAACATAGATAGAATTAGAAGATAAATGAATCTTCATTTATCTGTAAGTTCTAAAAATATTTGAAGATTATATTATTGAATAACCTGGTATGAAAAGTCACTATTTTATTTTCAATATGATATCGTCAATCATTAGTATAAGTTAGGATATCATAAGCTAGTAATGATAGATCAGGGTAGTTCTTATTTAGTTTTAGTTCATCTATTTTGTTAATTAAATGGCATCTTCAGATTCAGTTGTGCGATGTACGGAAAATCCGTTTATAAAATGAAAATCCCTATTTATTGGAATTTTTAGATCAATGGTTGGTTATTTAAATTTAATAGAAAAACAATTTTTTTTTTACTTCTATTAGTATGGGTACCTTTTTTTTTCGTGAAAAAGGAGAGCTTATGGGAACAACTTATTGGTAATTTGTAAATTTAAATAAATCTTTTCGAACCGTATGCTACTATTTGTTGATAAGAATTGTAAATTGAAAGCGTTGATGTGGCGAAAAAGTACACTGAATGTACGGGTATTCATATGCTATATTTTATTTCATGAACGAGAGTTTTAAAACATGAATGAGTTTTCCTTCTTTTTTTTTATTCTCATTTAAACAACTGTTGTTTGTTTTAGTTACTTCATTGATGAGCTAAAGGCTTTCCTATGCAATACTGATTTTTTTGGGACTGTTAGTCTGTTGTATTCCTATTTTCAACAAGTCCAGAGTATTCGTGCACCGTTGTTTGTATCCAATATACTTAATTTTTTCAAGAGTTTAGCAGTTACTCAAATCACCTTGTTTCAGGTTTGTGCTGCTTTAAATTTATGTGTACTTTAATTCATTAAATCAAGTATGAGTAATAACGTAGTATGAATGGACTTCTTGGGAACTCCCAAATGACAGTCTTATTTTCACATGAACCTGTCGCAGAATCTATAATATAAAACAGGCATAAAAAATGAGTTCATGTTATTGGTATGTTTACTGATTGAACCTATATTAAATCTATAGATTTAATCAGTGAACAAAAAAGCGTCACTATGAAGGAAAATTGTAGATTGATTAGTTTTGATATAAAGTCCCTGTTTACCAAAGTACCTGTGACTAATCTCTTGAGCTTACTCCAGGAGGAATTAGTTAATTATTCCCTCCCTCTATCTTCCACCACTATAATCGAGTTAATTAAGTCAGGTGTGGTGGATTGTCATTTTCAATATGAAAGTAACTTTTATAAACAAAAATTTGGTTTTGCAGTGAGTAATTCCATATCCCCATCCTGAGTAATTTATATAAGGAAATCTTTGAAGCTTGTTAATTTAAATTTTGCCTAATCAACTTAAATGATATGTTGACATGCTATATATGTTGACAATATATTGTGCATCTGTTCCAAATCTATGGATAAAGATGTCTTTCTAATACAATTAAATTCATTAGTGAATTTAATCCGTTAAACATTAATCCGACAATGCAATTCATAATGGAAGAAGAAGTAAATTCTTGCCCTTCTTAGATATCTTTATCCATAGAATACCTAAAGAGTTACGTGTTAATGTATATGGATAACCGACTAACGTATTTGCTTGCGTATGTTCATTTTTATTCTTCCCATCCAGGAAATCTTAAAATATCTGTTTTTAGACTTATGTTTTTGAGGGTGTTAAAAGTTCTTTCCTGAATTCCTTGATGATGAAACTAATGACATTACTTCTATTGCGCTATATTAAAATAACAGTAATCCTGTTCTACTTATATTAATCTTGTATCAATTTAATCCCTTGTGAAAGTTGCCATAAAATTTATATTGTTCACTCTGATAAATCATTAAAAACGCGTGTCAAACAACACCAATACTTATATGAACCAATGGGCGCAATTGAATTCCATATTTGAAATTTAGGCTCTAGTTTTAGAAAAGAATATTAGGTTTATTATTTGAATTGAATTGTTCAATTAGATAAAATGGACGTTCATCATTCTTTGAATGTGTATATTACTTCTTACGTTATATTGTTTGTTTATCTGATTGTTAATAAACAATTTTTTTAAAATTATTATCATCTTCAAATATGTTTTGAAAGGGAATTTTAAAAATGCTGTTGCCCTTATATTATTCTTTCCTCAAAATATGTATATTGTACTTTTTTCTCTGTAAATTTTCTTAACATCAAATGCAAATTTAATGTTTATCATTGTCATTCAGGATGTTATGGGAGCTGAAGGCATTTCTCTTCAGTTTAGGTTTGTAGCCAGCTTCATTCTACAGCATTGTGCATTGTTATTAAAAGAAGGAAAAAATGAATCTCTTTTGAATTGTACTATTTTAATAGTTGGGTACTTTGCTGCGAGGAATAAAAAAAATCAGGTTTGAACTACTTTGTAACACTGTTTTGTTTGTCTTCATTCTTTCTTGATTATAATTATTTATTTTCTAGATGATTCTTCAATCAGGTCAAACTCCTACTGTTCTCCAGCAACTCTTGTTGTTGCCATTCCAGTATTTCTGTGAACCTACCCTGACTAAAGTCCTTTTCCCCACTTTATTGGCCGTCTGTCACAACAATCCAACTAATCGTAGGATTTTGGAGAGTGAGCTAAGTTTTGAGGTAGTCAGTTTTATTCATATTTTTTTTTATTTTATCATTCATTAACACATTTTGGTCACTCACTCCATCAGTGAAGGCATTTAGAATGTATTGTGTCTATTGTGCCAGTGAATCATTGATGATATTTTTTTTATAGTGAGAAACTGGTTGTTGTGGCTAATGGGATATTCAGTAGAATAAAGTGCAAATTTCAAGGGAAAATTTGTATTGCTCTTAGTGGCTACATCCTTCTCTATAAAAAAAAGTTATCTTAAATAAATAAAGAAGTGATTTGAGGAACCCCCAAATGTTAAATTTATCAAGGTTCCTAGTTCTTTTTTAATTGTCTCCCTTTTTGTTATCTCCTATACCGCATTATACACTAAAAACTCTTATTATCGTGTAAGATAAAAGTTCTTTTAATGGTTGTCAAAAGTTGATAAATGTGCATTCATATTTAGGCTAGGATATTTTTTTTTGGTTATAACTAGATGATTGTTAATGCAGGAATAACTCTTCCTTTATTCTTTGAACTTTCGTTTAACATAATGGGAGAAAGGTATCTGAGGGGTTGTAAACAAAGAGTCTGGAACTGCTTCCTTCATTTCAGTCGTGTTTCCTAAGGAATTAGAACATTTTATGTTATAATGGCTATTGTTTTGTTTCATTATAGACTACTGTATTTTCCTCCTCTCGATGATGATATTAGGTTTAATTATAAGCAAATTGTTTTTGAATTTAGTACCTATAAATCAGTTGTTTTAAAAACTAATATCATGAAGTTTAGGAATATATTTTTTACTTAGTATAATAATTGCAAGTGAAATATCAGCTGACATTAATCTTCAGAATTTCTTAAATCTTACTGGTTTAATTGTAAACGAAATCATTAATATTTTATAAAACTTACTTTCATTTATCGTTTATTTACTTTAACGTGCTAATAGAATTTTGATGAGAGTAGCTGTCACAGCTCAATCAACAAAATTCTGGGGTCATAATTATTAATTAATTCTTATCTGCCTCACTTGATACCACCTAGATTAATAACTTCAAGCGATAGAATTTTGGTCGAATAAACATCAAATCAACAATTTTTTTATAAACCCCATGCTAATTTTTGTGAAAAAAGATTACTTTAGTTGGTACTGAAGAGGGTAATATTGCAATAAATAATCTATCAGTTTATTTATTATAGGTAAGTTTCATTTTGACTTTGTGATATTTGGGTTCAGATGACTGTGTTATCACCTTGACAAATACAAGTATTACAAATGCAAAGTTACTCGCAATCAAATGATTCGGTTTTCCCGAATATAGAAATGATAGTCATCCCAAACCTCAAGATGATTGTTTCCATATTGGGTTGTCTACACATTATTTTTGGATTCATTTGAATATCTCTTCCATATTGGTTAGCATCATCCCATAAAGTAGTGACATATTAGAAGGGGGGGGGGGGGGCATATCTTTGAAGAGATCAAGATAAATTCAACCCGACTTTAAAGTAGGGATTTTTTAAATATAGAAAAACTAACATTGTTATGGGTTTCCAAATAACTGGAATACTGCTAGACTGTTTTCCAATAACCCTTCCTTAACTCTGAAATAACGTGTATAAATAAGAAACACATCTTAAGGAACATTTTTTCTTAACCTTTAACAGTCCTGTCAAGTGGAGAACCAATTGATATTTCGAAATAGGAAAATTTGGATATAGAAACAAGGGTGGGAACTTTATTTGATTAAATATATTGCTAATATTATGCCAAAGCAAGCTCAAGAACTATTAATTCAGGAAGTATGGCGATTTGACTTCCTATCGGAGACTTTTAGAATAAATATGAAAAGTAAATAATAAGTTAATTTTCAGGGAATAGATTAATAGTGATTAGTAATTATTATCCTTATAGAGGAAGGTGGTTCTATGATGTTGTCAGAGGATGCTAAGAAGAATAAAAACATTTTCGCTATTGGTGTGGGGCATAGAACAATAGTTGGGCCATAGAACATCTGAGTTTTTCTGAACCAATGTTTTAATGAGAAAAAAAATTATGCTATGATGTTTACGCTATACAAATATTTTACAACAAGAACATAATAATAGAACTTCCTGACTATTTACGTTGATTTATTTTATTAGCTACAGGCAGATTCAGTATGATCTACGGATACGGTTTATCACCCGAATGCACATTCAATACTATCGGTACCACGAGGACAGGTGTGGTTCCACGCATTCATGTATGTTCTTGTTTGGTGTTGGCCTCGAGGTGACCCTTACTAAGAGTAGATGTCTGAATATGCGGTTTCAGCGTGTCTTGTCAAGAGGTTATCTTTAGATTTCAGATGTGACTAGGTAGTATTGTTACTTATCATTACTTCTAGCAATAGGTAAGAATATGTCTATGGGGACTTTTATTGAGCACTGGTACTATGGTTACTGTCAGACCTTGATCCTGGGTAACGAGAAATTATAGACGAGGAGGCCATTGTTGATGCAAGCCAGCAGGCTATGTGGGTCAGTTGGTCATAACCTGCGTCTTTTAAGCCTCAATTATTTATCTCCTGTCATTCACAAACATTAGGGATGGAACCTCTTGATGTTATTTATAAAACTAATAATATTAATTGTATGTATTCTGTGCTGTACACCTAGTGGTTTTACATATGTTGCTAATGTTACATTTGATATGTTATCTTGAATGGCTATAGTATGTGTATTAATAAAAAAAAGGATTTTTTTTTATTAGGTATTATCAATTTCATGAAATGACGATTTTATTTTTTTCCATTACATGTGGTAAATAGTTACAATACCTAAAATGAAATTCTTGAGGTTCATCATAAGACATATATAGTTAAAGTGAACCGCACTCTCGGCATTCACAATCTTCTAACTGAGAGATTTGATGTTCCGAACCAATTTCCTTCTATCAGGAGTTAGTCGAAATAGGGGTTGGTTAAGGGACATGTTTCACAAGATAAACAAGTTTTTAAAATATATATATATATATATATATTGAATATGACGAGCCAATCCCTGTTGCGTATCTTTTTGGACATTTCTTATTGGTTGTAGGTGTTTTTTCGTTAGACACCTTTCTCCTTCGCACACTCCGTCTGCTTGGCCGCCTCAGCCTTCACTCCAGGGGAGGGCTCACAGTCCCTACTTAATTTTCCAATAGAGTTGGATGAAGGTCTTCGCGACCTTGCTTGGAAGTGTACCTCGTCGAATTTGGTGTTTCCTATGGGCTTAGTGGATTTCATAAGATACTGGTTGTTGGTGTTTTCTGTAGATTCTATTGTTGTGGGTGTATGGAGAACCATCTTTCTTCTTCGTCTCCCTCGTATGATTGGCCGCCTCCGCCGTCCTTCCTGGAGAGGGCTCACAGTCCCTACTTTAGGTTCACAGAGGGTAGGAAAGGCATAGGCGTCCTCACATAGAAGAGTTCCTCGTAAAAATCTGGTCCAGGCTATGGGCATTATGGGTTGATGTTTGAGTATGTCTGGTGTTTGCTGCAGTACTTTCTTGAAGAATGCGTGGCGCCTTCCTCGTGTCCACCTCATGTCGTTGCTACCGGTTTCGACCGTTCCTCGGTCATTCTCAAGCTGGTGGGTGTAGTTCCTGGCCGGATTGTGCGTTATTATATGCTTTAATGCCAGAGTAGATATTGAATATGACGAGCCAATCCCTGTTGCGTAACTCTATTGGAAAATTAAGTAGGGACTGTGAGCCCTCCCCTGGAGTGAAGGCTGAGGCGGCCAAGCAGACGGAGTGTGCGAAGGAGAAAGGTGTCTAACGAAAAAACACCCACAACCAATAAGAAATGTCCAAAAAGATATATATATATATTAAATTAGGGAAAAGAGATCAAGGAAAGAAATAAAGGTAGATTATTAAGAGTGAAAAAGAAATCGAAGAAGGTATATTTTAGCGTGACAGAAAAGAGCAAAAATAATAAAACAGAAAAGTTAAATAAAGATATAGATTGAAATAAAAGGATGGAATAAAATAAAAGAGGAAAGTGAGGTTGTCTAAGGTGAAACATAGAAAAGTAAAAAGGTTATAAGATAACAGGAGAAGGTTAAATAAGACAATAGAAGAAGGTTAATTAAATTTATAAGTTAATAGCAGAGATTAAATAAAGTGTTGTAAGATATGTTAAATAAGGTTGGCAGTGAACAGAAACTGACAGCAAGAGAAAATCTGAAGAAAGCCAAGGTCAGGAAATGCTTCACTGGAAGTGGGGTAGTATCATAGCAAGAGGTCATCTGTCTGACTCACGTTAGTTACTCGGTACGTGATACTCCATTTCAGTGCCTCACGTGACAATACCTTCAGTAGCAGTACCAACACTATCGAGCGGTGACATATCCTGTGTAGTACTTTCTGTTATATACCGTCACACTCTTCATCCTCGGAATAACAGACATATACGATATCTGGCAATTAAGAGAGAGCTTTCTTTGTCTTCATATAAAAAGCTTCCAAAATTATCAGGCGTTGTGGATTACTCTGTAGTTAAGAACTTTAGTTCTTTCGACAGATACATATCACTTGTTTTATTTCAATTAACATCCGATCGAAGGAAATTCATTCAAGATATCGAATTTTTCAGTCAGAAGATCGTGATTGCCGAGCTGTGGTTCACTTTAATAAAACATGTTTTAAGGAAGATCTACTATATATATATATATATATATATATATATATATATATATATATATGTGAATGATCAAACCACAATAAGAAATGGGAAAACAAGACTAAGATCTTTCAACCGTAACAAGTGGTCTTCGTCAGAGTCAAAAACCCAACTGACTCTGACGAAGACCGCTTGTTACGGTTGAAAGATCTTAGTCTTGTTTTCCCATTTCTTATTGTGGTTTGATCATTGATTGTTGTTTCACGTGTTTATGTGAAATCTTTATATATATATATATATATGGTTGAAATTTGCAGCAGCTTCTGCACTCACTATCTTTGCGCTGGTGGTCTCGATCCATCGGGTGATTCTTCTTTCCTCTGGCTGCAGTTGCCATAACACCTGTCTTAGAGACATCGTTGATATTTTCCGAGCTTTCGACCATAGAAACGTTGGTCATCACCAGGTAGAGCATGCCTTGTAGTCAAGAGCTTTTTCAAGCCAAATATGGGGCGTTATTTAACAATATATGTTTCAATGAAGGACTGCTTCCAACTTTTACATATATGAACCGTTTATTTTGAAAGTGGCCTAATTCCATTTTCCAAAAAAATTTAGCTAGCTATTTAAATAATTACATTTTTACGTTATCTTTACCTTTTGCAGCAAATTGTACAAAATTTATTTAAAATTACTAAGTTTTTTTATAACAAAAATTAGTTGATAAATAAAATGACAATATTTTTAAATTTTGTAAAACGCAAACCCTTAAATATCTCGATTTTAACATAAATGGAATTAGGCCACTTTCAAAATAAGCGGCTCGTGTATATATATATATATATATATATATATATATATAAATGGAATTGCTAAACAGTCCAAACCGGACAGATAAATAACTGTAAAAAACAACACATAAAGAACGAAAACACTTGCTGGGATCAATATTTCGAATCGAAGTTATTCATTAGGAAGGGAAGAAGAGGTACATGCGTTCAAGACTTGAACTGCATCGTTACAGTTTGCACAAGTAATTTGTACTTCTTCCTGATGACAAAGGATGTCGAAATGTTGAAGTGAAGTCTGTAGTGATTTTCTGTATTCTTTTCTTTGTGTTATGAATATATATATTTGTAAATTTTGGTAGCAGTCCTTCCTGTATACATACATTGTTAAAAATTAGACCATATTTAGCTGAAACTTGCTTTTTCATAAGTTTCTCGAGTTTCCGGAATAACGATCTGGTTACTGTATCCACAGAATATAGTAAGTTACCAATCGACATGCTAAATGAACACGTGTTTCTGCTGTCCTCAGCCATTATGAATGCTTTTTGAAATTTAAAGCTTTATATAAGAAAGGTGGAATGTGTTGCGGGGGTTGGGAGGGATTAAAATTGTTTTTCTAATTTGTGAGGGTTGAGTGACCTAGGGCGTCGTTGCAGCTACCTGGGAGAGGCCCTAATTGGCTTAAGGTTGATTTAAACAATTTGAGAACTTTAGAACTAATTTCTAATTGTTTATTAATATATGGTTTCTTTTTATTAATAAGTATGGCTTCTGTTATTCTAAGTCTATGCTGATCTCTTTCTTTTTTTTAATATTTTTGTCCCTTCAACAAGAGCTTCCCTTGGTAACATAGAATGATTATTAATGGCTTGGTCTGTGTGCTTTCTTGGGGCTCCAGATATCAGTGAGACTCCTAGAAAGTGTAGTTGTAGATACTCCAATGTATGAGTGCTTCTGGGTTTCGCAGTCCCAGGTTTACTCGTACACCAGATTCGTTTCATTCAATGGAAAATCCTTGCAGTGGATTCTGTTAGTTATAAAAAGGTTGCTTATTGTAGGGCTTTTATAATATCATTATAAATAGGGAAACTCTATCATTGGCGTTTTTACATCTTATGTTGGTTTTTATAATGTTTTTTAGTACCCTTTCATCTAGAAGGGTACTAATTTCTTTTCCTATTTTCAGGAAATTTGAATGAACAATATTCATGTTTGCAACATACCATAAATAATAGTTATAAAAAGGGAACTAAATCTTTATATAATTATTTTGCATTTCATTTTTTATACTTAATTGAATAACAAGTCTTTATTTTTTAATGTTTCATTCCTTAGATTTTTTTGCTTGTTAAAGTTTTAGTTTGTGTTTTTATTTCTTTCTGTTTTTTAGTTATGTTTTACTCCGATTTCAACTTGTTTAATTAGTATTTTCTACTACTCATTTTATTCTGTTTATTTACTTTTATTGCTCTCTTTCTCTGATCTCTCTTCTTATTTATACTTTTTACATCATCTACCTTCTATTTGATCGGACGAGTTTGTAACTGCATTGTCGGTTGGCCACCATTGTTCTACGGAGTGCTGTGTCTTACTTCTCTTCATCCTTATGACGTTTAAACCGAATTTAAGAGTAAATGTGTAAATCTCATGATTTGTGTGTTTATTTAGTTCCCTTTTTCGAACTTTTGTCGTCCATTTTAGGTCGATTTTCCATTTATTCAAGAATAATGTTCATAATAATTTATATAGAAGACCTTATATCACTTCTTCACTATCAGTTAATATTGTTACTGGGACATTATTTATCTTTTCAGTTTTATGTGCTATTGGTTATTTAATTTATTTTAACTTTATTTTTAGCATATTGAAAGTTTTCTGTCTGAACCTGCTACAAAAGAAAATAAAATTATACAACTAGTTATGAATTAGGAGTGAACTGTAATCTGTGATATTCTAAAAGAGAGAAATATTGAAACTTTGTTGATATTCTATTAAGACATTCCTCTTTAAAAAAGAATACTATTGTAAGTAATAAAAACATTTCATTCTATTGTTAAATGTAATATATGTTTATTTATAAATAAGGAAACTATATTTATCGACTCATTAAAATGAAAATACCTTTATAATTTGTTAAATTTTATTCATATATGATTTCAGAATTAGTTTTGATAAAAAACAAATGTCATATATGATGCTGTGGTGATAACTGTGAAACTGATCCTATATAGAAATTTATTTGTGCTTTTGAAATGTTTTACCGGTGAATATATTATTTTTTTGAAGCTTTGTAATATTTTAATTTACTTTAAATAAAGGTTTAACATCACTAGTTGATGTTTATTTTTATATCCATTTTATCCTTTCTTGTTGTCTAGATGTACCTCTCAGAAAGTTTGAAAACTGTTAAAAAGTTACTATGATATATAATATACTCTCCTGTTAGAAAAAGAATCTTTTATTTTTATATTTAGGGAAGAACACCTTATTGTAATTGTTATAAAAAAATTATTCACAACTTGTATGGGTATAAAAGTTACTATTTACTTTAAAAAAAATCTAGT
Source organism: Hermatobates lingyangjiaoensis (assembly GCA_026182355.1). Classification (NCBI taxonomy): domain Eukaryota; kingdom Metazoa; phylum Arthropoda; class Insecta; order Hemiptera; family Hermatobatidae; genus Hermatobates; species Hermatobates lingyangjiaoensis. The sequence continues at coordinate 5,774,869 of JAPFBL010001938.1, forward strand.
TTAAAAATTGAATGGAATCTGCAGATATTTTATTGATTTGTTAAGTCCTGTTTTCAAACTGACCACTGTTGTGTCCCGAGACTACTGATAGTTCAAAACAATGTAATTGCAAATATCATGAAGCATGTTGTTTGATATATGTCTGTTATTTTCTATGGTTGATTACATCTATTGCTTTAAATCTATCTATTTGGTAGGGTCTTTTAAGATTCCCCTAAGAACAAGTTGTATTATGACGCCTTTCATAACAGGATCTTTTCACAGAGGATCCTTTGAAACCTCTTCGGTCTATTTACCTGTTGGCGAGATCTCTTTTTTACATTTGGATGTTGGATTGTACTCAATCTTGGTGCAAATGGAACTAAGTCAAGGCAAATTTAAATGAATCGTGATCAACTATAGCTATAGCAGATAATGCACACAAATATCAAGCAAAGTTTCTTTGCGATTCCTTTATTTTGCTCCTTCACCAGTGGCTGAACCCACAGTTTATCAGTTTAAAATCAGATATTCACAAAATAATTTACGATGTGTAGCAGTTTGTAAATTTTTAAATTACAATTAATTTAATTGCAGTTATTTTATAATTATTTAAAGTGTATGCATTTTTCTTTGAAATACCTTGTGTATTTGTAAGAGATATTGCGCATTGGATACTAGTATAATATGGTAAAAAATTGAAGTACAATTTTGTCGTACATATCTGCATTTTTCGGTTGTTCAGCATGTGAATAAATGATCTTTTTCACATGTTTAATAAGTAAAGCCAATTTTGAAATTATGCGGGTTAAATGCATTCGAGTTTAGATTTTTTTTTAATATATACACATGCTCCTAACATATGCTCACAATATCAGCCATCTCGTATGTTCGTGTTGTTTACAGCAGACAAAGAGTAACTGTCGTTACCATTGCATGGCGATTTTTCATCGCCGAGAAGATGTCAATGATAATCCTCGTCCTGGACGTGTCAGCACGTCCACAACAGATGAAAACGTTGAAGTAGTGAAAAAAAGATTCTTGAAAATAGTCGTATAACTAGGAACACCACAATCATGCCTCAGGCACCATATTCCCTGTATTTAGCCCCCTGCGACCATTTTTTATTTCCAGAATTGAAAATGTCTTTCCAAGGGCCGAGGTTTTCCACTATTGATGAGATAAAAACCGAATCGGTGAAGAAAATAAAGGCTATACCAAAAACCGCCTATGAAAAGTGTTTCAAGGATTGGAAAAAGCGTTGGCACAAGTATATTATATCTGAGGGAGATTACTGTTATGGGGGCAGCATAAATATTGATGAATAAATAAATATTTTTTTAAACATATCAAAGTTAGCTTTATTTATTGAACACATCTTGTACAAAGTGTTTATATTTTTTAAACTGTAATTATTGTGTTTTTATTTTCTTTTGGATCCTATTTCTGTTAAGATTCATCAGGTTGGACATCTTTGTAACATGAACTTTTTTTAAAGAAAACTGTAAACCGGCGACAAAAAACTTGCTTTGAGTACAGTTGGAAATTATTGGCAAATAATCCACATGAACTAGGCTTTATTAACGAAACAATTCATTTTGAACACCCAGTGAAGTGTTCGAAAAACGTTGCTTTGTTAATAAAACTTTGCTTATACGGAGAATTACCCATAATTAATTAAAAAGTATGAGTAAGTGCCACATAGTAACTGACTTCTCATCTAGAGAATTGCTGAACTATATTTGTTCATTGGCATCCGTCGAATTATTTTCTCCTGAAGTAGTGCATTGTTAAAATTAGTTCATGAGCAGTGGAAACACTATCCTTGGTAGGTTAATGGATATAATGTGTAAATACTTGCCAAGTGTATACATGGTGCATTACAGGCATGCTTCAATATAGCGCAGGACAAAAGAATATGGACTGTTCAAATAAAACAGTCCAGAATTTAAAGTACTTTAAATAAAAATGTTTTAGAATAAGTATACAGAAGATTAGACAGTAACAACAGAAAGTTAAGGCTGTTTTTATACTACTAGTGAACTTTAATCTCTCAAATATATATATGAAAACTGCAGTAGAATTATAAATTAATCAACAGAAAAAAGGTCACCTTAAAAAAAGTCAACTATATTTCGACAATTGCCATCAACTGGAGAAAAAGTGGTTTTAAGGTTTAGCTACACGTTAGCTGCTTGGTTCTTACAAGAAGAAAATTGCAACACCTTGTTAAACAAGATTTCACAATAAACACGTGAAACAAAAATCATTATTAGTTGGACTTTGGCGAATACCACTTGTTTTTGTTGAAAGATTTTCTTTTTCTGGTTATTTACTGTGATTTAGACGTAGATTGTAATGAATCTGGTTATTCATGTAATGTACAGTGACAGCGCAGAGTCTTAATAACCTGTTTTAGTTTCTCCCATTACAGTTTTTTTTTCACCATAGACTTAAAAATATACAAGATTTTATGGCATTCATATCACTCGTTCTAAGAAATATTTAAACTTCCAAAATGCTTCCCTAGACAGAGTCAAATGATATAAAAAGTAATTATAAAGAAAAACAGTTATTTAGTGTGTTAGTACCATTATCAACAATATTATATCAAAATTGTCAGTAGGACAAAATGTTTACATCGTTAAAAATCAGTTGAACATCAATAACATCCCTTAAAGCTTATTAATCAGTACACTTTGGAAAGTAATATTGAATGAATATGAATATTTCTTATAAAATAAATGTAGTAAATGTTTGAAAACTTCTTCAGTTATAAACCAGGTGTGATCTACGTTGTGATTTCTGAATATTATAATTTCAGTTAGTTATGTTTGCAATAATTAACATGGTTGCTTATATTAGATGATACGAGGTAATATATATTTTATAAAAATGACACTATATGTAAGTGTGTGTGTGTGCATGTTTTCCCTATAGAAAATTTATAGAAAGAACTGACAAAAAACTTTTGATCAGAACCCATTTGGGAGGTCTACGGACTCCTTATGTATAAACCTCTTCATAAACCTATTCATCAGATAATGTTTGCTTTATAAATTGTTTACATTTCGACTTTAATTGGTAATGGCTGCCTTAAGTGGGCTCTTCCTTATGACCCACTTCTAATATTTCCACCTGTTTTGTTCAGTTGGAAACATCCAGGTATTTTGTCAATTTTGGAAATGTCTGCAAAATTTCTCCCTTTTTTGCAATACATTTCGCTTTGTGTTGCGTTGTATTCAATATATTAAGACATATGTTTCTCAGTAATATATTATTTTTTTACGTTTTGTAATGTAACTATAAAAGTCACTATTTCTTTAAATGAATTCCAGTTGAAAATATAATCGAATTGGCAGGTATTTTATTCATTTGCCAAGGCTGTTTTCAAACTGATCTGGTTATGGTCTGAGAAACTATTTGAAAATATTATAGAAATGTATTTTGTTAAAAAATAGTTATCAATCACTCTTAGTTATGTAAAAATTTCCGTGAATATAACAATCTATTTAGGCAGAAATGTTACAATAAACACATGTGACTGAAATCACCACAATAGAGTAATTTTGAGGTAATAAGGATTACTAATTTAATCAATTTATGTTAGGTGGTTAATTATTTCTAAAAAGGTACATAATTGCGATTCCTTACACTGTTAACTAGCATTAGCAACACTAGCACTGTTAATCTTATAATCATTAAGCCACTAGCAACACTAGGAGTGGACATGCAACTATTTCTGATGTTTCTTTAAAATTCAATGTTTGGGTTACTTTTTTGAATCTTTAGTATTATGGATCCATTTTGGTGTTACTCACTTCTACTTTGCTCTCGATACTTGTAAGTTACATTCAAGATGCAGAGTTTATTTACCTTGGTCATAACCAAGTTTTGTATGCGCTATCTGTAAACCAATTACAGTGTAATAAAGACAGGAGAGGATGAGAAACTCGATTGGAACAGAATTCAACCCTAGCGAGTTTATCCAATTAGTTTCTAATGATATAGGGATCGTTTCTTTAGGCAGGGATCGACAGACTGAATGACAATTAACGACTTCATGGAATCAACATTTTTCAACACTCTATTTTTAATTGGTAATTTGATTATGTCAGGATTAATAATACAGGTTTTCCTTGAACTTCAATCGAGTTCTGTTCCAAAGAACAGGTTTTAAGTGAGATGTATGGTTTTTTCACAATAACATTTTCGTTCGTGAACCATATTTAAAATGTTTAACATTTACATGACTTTCGGTTGGTTTCACTTATGAGTATTAACCAAATCAACAACAATTATTTCATAAACTTAGTCCATTGAAAGAAGTCACTGCATACTGTTTAAATGTTTGTTTCTAACTCCGACACTTAACAGACTTTCACCTTTAGTTTTGTTCTAGAGGGCATGAAATATACTTCATTCGTTACTTGCCATCCATTTTAGTAATGAACAACTTGTTAATTCATCATCAGGTGTCCTAAATTTTACTTCATCCATATTTATTTGGGAAGAAAACTTTTTAAAGAGTACCTGTTACTGCACTCGAGACCGACAGCTTTAGGTTCTATCCTACCGTCAATGTGCTTAGGATTGTCCGTATCTCAGATAAAAAGTCAATGACATGGCTCTCCGTCTAAAAAGTCAAGCACTCCGTCTATTAGTCCGCAGCTGACTCTCAGTATTAATAATTTTAATATTATTAGTAATGTTTAAATAACTCTTCTAATTACTATAACAACATTGTTAATGTAGACCGCAAGTGTGTCCAGATTAATGTTGTTGAAACACAAATTGCCATTTGAAAAACTGATAGAGATCGGACATCAAAAGTTTAGAAATAAACTGGAAATCCATATAGAATAGAAAAGCACTCTTATAATCTCTGTTTTTTTGGTTGAACCGTCATCAGTAGAAAGTAAGTATCAAGCAAGCCGACGATGTGACAACTGTTATAAATGGCAAAAGAACTGAACTTACTAACTCTGATAGAACTAAAAATTATCATTTAACCTCCACCCTAAATCTATTTTTTTGGCTTTTTTTTATTTTTTAATTGAATATGAGATTTGAATTACTAGGAAGTTTTATGAATTCTCCTTTCACTTTCAATGGCAGGTCATTCATACTCCCTAAATCTATGTCCAATTCAATCTAACAGGTGGACTATTTCATTTTGGGAAAACCTAATTTTTTAAAATTACTTACCAATCTTATTAAATAATCAGTTATAGTTTGCTGAATCGAATCAAAACCAGATATTTTCTGTAATTAAATCCTCTGTTTATAGGTTATTTTCTATTGTATATGTATTTACAAATATTTACCTTCTTTATAAATACTTGATTTTGAATACTTGAATCTTAGATTTTAAAATAGAGATGATAATTTTTTTGTTTGTTTTTTTGTTGGAATAGGGGTATTAAATTTGTTGAGTTTTTCAGACACACACATATATATAAAAAGATTTCACATAAACACGTGAAATAACAATCAATGATCAAACCAAAATAAGAAATTGGAAAACAAGACTAAGATCTTTCAGCCGTAACAAGCGGTCTTCGTCAGAGTCAAAAACCCAACTCAGTTGGTCATTTGGTTGGTTTGTTTGGGGGTTTGATTATTGACATATATATATATAAATGATCAAACCACAATATGAAATGGGAAAACAAGACTAAGATCTTTCAACCGTAACGAGCGGTCTTTGTCAGAGCCAAAAATTCAACTGGTTAGTCTTGTTTACCCCATTTCATATTGTAGTTTGATAATTGATTGTTATTTATCATTTGTGTTTATGTGAAATCTTTTATATATATATATATATATATATTAAATAAAACGGTTTCATGAACTAAATAAACTAAATTCACAGAAAGCATATTTATAAAAGAAATTACAAAAGCTCACTACTATATTTCTACCTGTTGATTAAGCAGTCGAAATATAGTAGTGAGTTTTTGTGATCTCTTTATAAGCGTTATTTCTGTGAATTTAGTACACACACACACACACACACACATATATATATATATATATATATATATATATATATATATATGTCTATATATATAGTTCAATATAGACAAAGAAACATAGAGAAATCAAAAGAACACACTTACAGTCTCTAATTTTCGGTTTGAACCGTCTTCAGGAGAGATGAGAGAGGGAAACCAAGCGCACTGGTTCAGAGATGGTTGGAGACGGTTGAAGACGATTCAAACCGAAAATTAGAGACTGTAAGTGTGTTCTTTTGATTTATCTATGTTTCTTTGTGTATATTGAACTATATTTGTCCGTTTTGGATCGTATTTCCAACGAAAAAGTATATATATATATATATATATATATATATATATATATATATATATATATATATATATTTGTGTATGATGGCAGCAAATCTTCACGTAAACATGTTTCAGTAAAGTACACAGCAGCCTCTACGTTAACGACTTTTAAGCTGGTCTGCTCCAATTTACGAACAACCTTGCGGTGGGCTGGTGTTAAAAGCCATATTAATTGCCCAAGAGACATCTTAATTTGGCATGAGCAGATGTAAAAAGAAAATCACAACTTCCAGATGAAAGGCAAAACTTTTTAATACGACACAAAATATAAATATGAAACAACAACAATTACAATGAATTAAAAACAAATACAGAGAATAAAAACAGTTACAGTGACAAAAAACAAGTACTTACAAAAGTTAAAACGCGCACGACAAGCTTTCGACTTTTACACAAGTCATCATCGGGTTAGTGATATTGAAAAGAACACATATATAAAACAAAAATGGAGAAAAACTCTATCCAATCAGAATGTGCAAATTAAAATTACGAGCCACTCAGATTGGAGGATCAAATCAACTAAAATCCGTCATTTCAGACGTGATACGTTTGGTTGACTGTGCTAGTCAGTCTAACCAAACGTTCAGCTTCTCATGACTGCTAAGCTGATTGATCAGTTCTACTTTCCAAAGCAGTTAATTGACTTATACCCATTACAAGTTTGTAGGAATTATCAACGTTCCTACAACTCGGGATAATGTTCATTTCACAAATTTGAGCGTTTAAAGTAGGGTTCAAATCTTTTATATAGAGGGCTTCAAGTATTCTTAATTTATTAGCATCACTATTCTGCTGTAGTATTATTGTATTTTTCTCTAACATTTTACGTGTTAAAGTTACATTATGTGCTTCTCTTGCGTGATTCTTGGGGGCTCCATTTATTAGGTGCATCGTTAAGCGTCTTGATAGCTTTGTGGTTGTCATCCCAATATAATTTGAAGGCAGAGTTGCTCAGTTCCCTGTATTACAAGTATATTGATATATTAGTTGACATTTTTGTATATCAGACAAACTTTTCCCTTACGGTTTCTTAATACCACCTGCCGAGTTTTTTTGTTTTTATAGTACACTCTTAGGTTGACTTTATCGTTTGAGTTTGTGGTAACCACATTTTTGTAGAAAATGTGGAAGAAGCACTTATTTCTCTCCTGGGGGATAGATCTACACCTGTCCTTAACCTCGATCGTTAATTATTTTTTATAATTCTTTCCTTCATTTTTTTCAACATTTGTTTACTTTTTTCTTTTTCATTTATAGTTCTTTAAATTTTTAATATTTTTCTTATATTTGTAACATGTTTTTCTTTCTTTATTTTTATTATTTATCCTTGTCTTTGGTTCGAGTCATCTTTCTCCCTGATGACAATGCTCTCGAAATATAGTAGTGAATTTTTGTGATCTGTTTTATGTATCTTCTTTATGTAAATTTTATATATATATATATATCAGTTGGGTTTTTGACTCTGACGATGACCGCTTGTTACGGTTGAAAGATCTTAGTCTTGTTTTCCCATTTTCTTTTTGTGGTTTGATCATTGCTTGTTATCTTACGTGTTTATGTGAAATCTTTATATATATATATATATGTATGTATGTATATATGCATACATATATATATACATATATATATCCACTTAAAATTCGAAAAAACGATCCAAACTGGACGCAAATCAGTTCACAAACGAAGAAAAGCAACACACAGAGAAAGAGACACACTTACAAACTCAAATTTTCGGATGATCCGTCTTCAGGAGAAAAGAGAGAAAGGGCGACCAAGCACGCCGGAAACACAACGGCAGGAAACCGTCCCGGCAACCGACCGTGCTGCCACGCGCGCCCGGTTCAGGAAGTAATGAAGTAGAGGCGATCAGAAGAAAATTAATATTAAAATTAAAATTAAGAATTAAGAAAAGCAGTTCTGGTTGATTGAAGGTAAAATAAACAGCAGGAAGATAAATGAAGTATAAAAAGGAATACCGTGAAAAATACCTAAAAGCATGAAAAAGGAAGATAACAGAGTTGGTAAGGCGATGAGAAACAAATGAAAATACAAGGATAAGAACAATTAAAAATAAAAGTAATAATATAAAATAAATAAATAATTAAAGCAATTTAAAAAATAGGAATAAAAATAAATAAAATAAAATAAATTAGATAAAATAAAAATAATAAATAAATGTTAAATAAAAAAAATATATATATATAAATAAATAAAATAAAAATAAAATATATTTATCGCTTAAGGTTTAATCCGGGTTTGGAACGTGCCTTGAGCAAGCAAATATGTGCCTCCTCGGATGCTCTGAGGGTTACAGTATAGTCATCAGGAGGAATCTGTCGCAGGATCTGTACTCTGAAGCATTCATTAAAGGTGAGACCGTGGGAGTTAGCGTGGATGGCAACAGGTAAATTTTGGTTGTTGCTAACGGATGCTCTATGACCGTTCATACGGAGGCTGAGCATGTTAGATGATAAGCCTACGTAGAACGCATCACAGCGGGTACACTCCAGTTGGTAGACACAGTTTTTGGAGGTACAAGAGCAGTCCCTAGCAACAGGATAGGACTGGTTGCAAGAAGGTGAAGTGAAGTGAGGGATGGGGTTGAGAAGCGGGCAGGTCCGGCAACCTCGACGATCACAGCCCCTCGCACCCACAGGTGAGCGGTAAACTCTCCTGGGTACCAGGTCACTGTGGGAGAAGAGGTCGCCGAGATTAGGGGGACGTCTGTAGGACAGGCGGGGTTGGTTAGGGAAAATGGCAGAAGTGGAAGGAGAAGAGGATAGGATGGGGAACAGGTCCTTGAGGATGTGTTTGAGTTTATGGATGCCTGGGAAAAAGGTGGTCACAAGGTGGGCGGATTCATTTGGAGGGGTAGGTGAAATAGCACCAGGATTGAAGGGTACATCGGCGGGGATGAGTCTTCTGTCGAGGAGCGCTGGAGGGTAGCCACGCTCCAGGAACTTGGTTTTGAGGGAGTTGAGGTGCAGGGTTTTGTTAAGGAGTCTATTACAGATCCGGTGGATCCGGATAGACAAGGATCTGGGGATGGATTTCTTTATGTGAGGAGGGTGGCAGCTATTAAAGTGCAGGTACTGATGGGGGTTTGAGGGTTTGGAGTGGACAGAGGTAATAAGGGTGTTGTTTTGGAATGTGATGTCGATATCCAGGAAGGTAATGGAAGTAGCAGAGACGTTGTGGGTAAAAGAGACAGAAGAACAAGAGGTTTTAAAACTAAGGATGAAAGAGTCAAGTTCGGAACTGCCATGGGGCCAGATGAAAAATATGTCGTCTATGTATCGGGTGTAAAATGAGGGGAGCAAGTGATATGAGCCAAGAAAGTTATTTTCAAGGTGGGCCATAAAAAGGTTCGCAAAGGAGGGAGCCATTCTTGTTCCCATAGCAGTTCCTCTGACCTGGAGGTAGAATTCATCTTTGAAGCGGAATGCATTGTGTTTTAGGACGAAGTCTGACAGGGAGAGTAGGAAGTCAGTCGAAGGTGAATGAGGGGGTGGTCTGGAAGTGAGGAAATGTCGCAAGGAGTCTAAACCCTCATCACGGTTGATGACGGTATAGAGGGAGGTGACGTCCATGGTTACTAGAAGGATGGGATGGGAGGGGGATTCAGGGAAGGACAGGTTTTTGAGGAGTTCCAGAAAGTGGAAAGAGTCTTTACAGTATGAAGGTTGAAGTCTCACCAAAGGTTGCAGAACTGAGTCTACAAAGGCAGAAATCCTTTCGGTGAGACATCTGTAGGAGGAAACAATAGGTCTGCCAGGAGGTGGATTATGAGGCATATCGTAAGGTTTGTGGATTTTGGGAAGAATGTAAAAGACGGGACAGCGGGGAGTGTTGGGGATAAGAAGCTTTAATTATTTATTTATTTTATATTATTACTTTTATTTTAATTGTTCTTATCCTTGTATTTTCATTTGTTTCTCATCGCCTTACCAACTCTGTTATCTTCTTTTTTCATGCTTTTAGGTATTTTTCACGGTATTTCTTTTTATACTTCATTTATCTTCCTGCTGTTTATTTTACCTTCAATCAACCAGAACTGCTTTTCTTAATTCTTAATTTTAATTTTAATATTAATTTTCTTCTGATCGCCTCTACTTCATTACTTCCTGAACCGGGCGCGCGTGGCAGCACGGTCGGTTGCCGGGACGGTTTCCTGCCGTTGTGTTTCCGGCGTGCTTGGTCGCCCTTTCTCTCTTTTCTCCTGAAGACGGATCATCCGAAAATTTGAGTTTGTAAGTGTGTCTCTTTCTCTGTGTGTTGCTTTTCTTCGTTTGTGAACTGATTTGCGTCCAGTTTGGATCGTTTTTTCGAATTTTAAGTGGATTTTAGTGCGCTACGTGCAACCTTGTGACCTTCTGTGCTGTTACTCTTGCCTGTTTTAACTTTGTGTTCTTATTTTTTTGTTTTAACGCTATTTCATTCCTATTATCGTTTCTCTTGTGTCGATTTTTTTCTTTTCTCTCCTGTTTCTTACTACCTTTTAATATTCTCACTATTGTAACCTTCATTTTTTACTTTGTTTCAAAGACAAGCAGTTCTTGTTGATTTTTAACTCATAACGTTTATTTCTTTGAATTTGTTGTTCTTTTGCTATTCTTTGCTCTAGTAGTATGTCTTGTTTTACTTTTAAGTTTATGTATTATTGACTAACGATCTTTGTTTTTAAGTGTAACCTTTATTTTGTTTTAGATTTATTTTTATTTTTAGTTATTGTTTTATTTTGTGTTATTTTTGTTTGTTTTGTAATATTTTTGTTTTACCCATCAGGCTAGTTGCTCTTCTTTTCACCGTATTTCTGATTGTTTACATCTGTTTTCTAATTGCCGCGTCATTTTACTCCTCTATTATTAAGTGTTAGTTGATCTGACTTCTTGTCACCGTTTGACTCTTGATTCTCCAATTTCACTTCACGTTTCTTCTGCTTTGTAATTTAATACCTTCAATTTTTTACGCTATTATTCCATCTCTGTTTTCTACTACCTTTATTATTATTATTACTGTTCTTTAATCCGAATTTTTATCATTTTTATTTACTATTATTATATTATTTTTTAATTTAGTTAGACCTCCAAAGTTTGTTTGCCCAAATCCTAATTTCCAATTTTTTTTTTTTTTTCTTTCTTTTCTTTTTCCTCAATGATGCAAAACCCCACGTCCTACTGGTTAAATCAAGTACTTTTTCTATCCCACAAAATTGCTAGGTGCACTGTGCACATTGAGTTCCTTTCCCAGTGCCTCCTCCTCAATATTCCTCCGAATGGCTTAACCCTTAAATTCCCCTTGTCTGCCATACCCCCCACCTTCCGAAACGTTATAGCCACCTTTGGTTTCCAGTGCTCCCTTAACTTAACTCGCCTTACCCTCTCCAACTACCAGAAAACCCGTGACTCCTACCTTCAAAGGTTAACGTCAACCCTTGATCTTCTTCATAAAACTTCCCCGTCCCACCATACTTTGTGTCTTCAACACATGCGAAGTGCCGAAAACTTCCTCATAACTCAGAGAAAGTCCTCAATGCTTAAGCTTTCCACTCTCTGTCGTAGTTATCTGGACCTGGGCATCAGCCTACCTCTCCACTTACCCAACCTTAGCACAGCCTACTCCGCTCCACTTTTTCCTCAGTGCATGACCACTACACCAGTCCTCAGCGAAACCCACTCGGGTTTGCTTCCTACTCCCCTAACTACCTCACCTAAATCTTCCCAAGTCACTACTTATCCTTCAATCTTACTCCCTACCCCACAACGGTATCCTTATCAAAATATCACCCCTACTACTACCTTGACTCCAATCCCTGCACCACAACAACTTCCCCTGAACCATTCTTCTGTCCCCACCGTCTCTGATTCCACTCCCTCTAACACTAATATTTTCTGCAATTTATCCACCCACCAACTCACTCCCGATGAAAGTAAGTTACTTTCAAAGGGTCTCTCCTTTTGCCCTACCCCCAAAGTCCGACAGATTAAGTTGTTGGAGGATGTACAGATGTTCTGCAGATCCCTCAGGTGGCAGCACTTCTGGAAGTCCTCCGGACCTGTGAAACCCCCCTCGAGTTCTGCCCCCTCTGTCGCTCTCCGCAAGTTTAAGCTTCCTTCTACCAACGAGCCTCCACCCCTCCAAGCCTCCCATCCCTTAGAACAGTTCATCTCTCAGCTTCTCAACAGAGTCTCTAACCCCTCCTTTCTTGACCGCCTCAAACCACCAGACAACCTCTCCCCCTCCGAACGTAAGGCTATCAATAGAATTCTCAATAACCCCGACCTATTGATTATGCCCGCAGACAAGGGGTCTACAGTTGTCCTTATGGATCGAGATCGTTATGAAAGTGAAGTACTTAGGCAGCTGCGAGACCCCTTGTTCTACCTACCTCTCTCCTCAGATCCCACTCCAAATTTCCACAAAAAGCTAACTACTCTGCTCCATTCTCATTCCGTTTCAGAGGGGCTTACTAGTGAAGACTTGAAGCTTCTTATCCCCAACACTCCCCGCTGTCCCGTCTTTTACATTCTTCCCAAAATCCACAAACCTTACGATATGCCTCATAATCCACCTCCTGGCAGACCTATTGTTTCCTCCTACAGATGTCTCACCGAAAGGATTTCTGCCTTTGTAGACTCAGTTCTGCAACCTTTGGTGAGACTTCAACCTTCATACTGTAAAGACTCTTTCCACTTTCTGGAACTCCTCAAAAACCTGTCCTTCCCTGAATCCCCCTCCCATCCCATCCTTCTAGTAACCATGGACGTCACCTCCCTCTATACCGTCATCAACCATGATGAGGGTTTAGACTCCTTGCGACATTTCCTCACTTCCAGACCACCCCCTCATTCACCTTCGACTGACTTCCTACTCTCCCTGTCAGACTTCGTCCTAAAACACAATGCATTCCGCTTCAAAGTTGAATTCTACCTCCAGGTCAGAGGAACTGCTATGGGAACAAGAATGGCTCCCTCCTTTGCGAACCTTTTTATGGCCCACCTTGAAAATAACTTTCTTGGCTCATATCACTTGCTCCCCTCATTTTACACCCGATACATAGACGACATATTTTTCATCTGGCCCCATGGCAGTTCCGAACTTGACTCTTTCATCCTTAGTTTTAAAACCTCTTGTTCTTCTGTCTCTTTTACCCACAACGTCTCTGCTACTTCCATTACCTTCCTGGATATCGACATCACATTCCAAAACAACACCCTTATTACCTCTGTCCACTCCAAACCCTCAAACCCCCATCAGTACCTGCACTTTAATAGCTGCCACCCTCCTCACATAAAGAAATCCATCCCCAGATCCTTGTCTATCCGGATCCACCGGATCTGTAATAGACTCCTTAACAAAACCCTGCACCTCAACTCCCTCAAAACCAAGTTCCTGGAGCGTGGCTACCCTCCAGCGCTCCTCGACAGAAGACTCATCCCCGCCGATGTACCCTTCAATCCTGGTGCTATTTCACCTACCCCTCCAAATGAATCCGCCCACCTTGTGACCACCTTTTTCCCAGGCATCCATAAACTCAAACACATCCTCAAGGACCTGTTCCCCATCCTATCCTCTTCTCCTTCCACTTCTGCCATTTTCCCTAACCAACCCCCCTGTCCTACAGACGTCCCCCTAATCTCGGCGACCTCTTCTCCCACAGTGACCTGGTACCCAGGAGAGTTTACCGCTCACCTGTGGGTGCGAGGGGCTGTGATCGTCGAGGTTGCCGGACCTGCCCGCTTCTCAACCCCATCCCTCACTTCACTTCACCTTCTTGCAACCAGTCCTATCCTGTTGCTAGGGACTGCTCTTGTACCTCCAAAAACTGTGTCTACCAACTGGAGTGTACCCGCTGTGATGCGTTCTACGTAGGCTTATCATCTAACATGCTCAGCCTCCGTATGAACGGTCATAGAGCATCCGTTAGCAACAACCAAAATTTACCTGTTGCCATCCACGCTAACTCCCACGGTCTCACCTTTAATGAATGCTTCAGAGTACAGATCCTGCGACAGATTCCTCCTGATGACTATACTGTAACCCTCAGAGCATCCGAGGAGGCACATATTTGCTTGCTCAAGGCACGTTCCAAACCCGGATTAAACCTTAAGCGATAAATATATTTTATTTTTATTTTATTTATTTATATATATATATTTTTTTTATTTAACATTTATTTATTATTTTTATTTTATCTAATTTATTTTATTTTATTTATTTTTATTCCTATTTTTTAAATTGCTTTAATTATTTATTTATTTTATATTATTACTTTTATTTTTAATTGTTCTTATCCTTGTATTTTCATTTGTTTCTCATCGCCTTACCAACTCTGTTATCTTCCTTTTTCATGCTTTTAGGTATTTTTCACGGTATTCCTTTTTATACTTCATTTATCTTCCTGCTGTTTATTTTACCTTCAATCAACCAGAACTGCTTTTCTTAATTCTTAATTTTAATTTTAATATTAATTTTCTTCTGATCGCCTCTACTTCATTACTTCCTGAACCGGGCGCGCGTGGCAGCACGGTCGGTTGCCGGGACGGTTTCCTGCCGTTGTGTTTCCGGCGTGCTTGGTCGCCCTTTCTCTCTTTTCTCCTGAAGACGGATCATCCGAAAATTTGAGTTTGTAAGTGTGTCTCTTTCTCTGTGTGTTGCTTTTCTTCGTTTGTGAACTGATATATATATATATATGTATGTGTATATGCATATATGTTCAAATCAATATAAGAAATGAGAAAAAAAGACTAAAATCTTTCAATCGTAACAAGCGGTCTCCGTCAGAGTCAAATCTCAACATTGATTGTTATTATTAAAACCGATCCCCTAGCGGGTGATAACATTAGCCGTTTGCCGGCTTATTGTTTGATCGGTGATTCTACAGATTCTACATTGGGAGTCCTAAATTTTGTCTAACTCAAGTGCATTTTGAGTACGGATCTTTAACGAGTACCTGACATTGTACAGACTCGGGACCGATGGCTTAACGTCCTCTCCGAGGGATCACACACTCAGATTTATTCACATTTCGCGTGGATAAGTCGGGGGCCAGGTGGGTATCGAATGTGATTTGTTTATGTGAAATCTTTTTATGCACATATATATATATATATTAAGTGAGAGAGTGTGCGTGTAATTTGCATAATCTAACTTCATCATGAATGTAATGAACTAACTCAGAGTTGTTTCCTGACAGAACAAATATTGTTTTTTAATAGTTACAGCCGTCACAAAGTTTGACCCGTTGACAGCTATCGTAGTTTTACATGAAGTAACAACTCATACTCTGATCATAATTCATAAAATAAATGAAAAAAAGGATACTTTTTAATTAAAGGCACAAATTTTAATAATGTTAATAACTTTAACATAATCTTTTAGCACTGCATTCAACTCGATTCAAATTGGTTTTTCTATAAACTATGGCATTAGTTGCAGGTTTATTACTTACAGACATAAATTTACTTTGAAGCATAAATGTTCTAGTTGTTTTTTCTGAACCATTTTGACAAATTAATACACAATTATTATATTTTAGTCCTACTTCCTTAAAAAAAAAAAAAGAAACTTACGTTTGAAGGAAGAAATTGCCACTCCAGTTGTATATGACTAAGAGTTTTCATAACAATGAATCGTCCTGAACATTATTGTCACAACAATACCTGGCATTTACCAGAAGGTGTACAATGATATCTGTCGGTTTATGCAGATACTGCCATTGGATAATAGTATCTGAAGTCATCTGAATATTTTTTTTCATGGGAAATTTTTAATTCAAATTAATATAGGTAAAACTATTTTTTTCACCGTTGTATAGAACTTTTCAATCTTACAGTTAGATATAATAAAGTCAGATTTTTGTAACAAGGAAATAGTACAAATTAATTAGTCCGAACAGGAAAGAAATAACTGCAATTAAATGGTAACTGGCATTTTTACGGCCGGTACAAACCTTTAGTAAACATTATTCTAGTTATATGAAGTTAAATAATATGATTTTCATTCAAATACTGTTCTAGAGAAATAATTCTAAATTTCTAGGAAATAATAAATTGATAAGATCTTTCAAAATACATTCATTAGCAGTGTTACTAACTGCTTGTGGCAAATTTTGGATAAAAGTGGACCAAAAAAGTTCTTAAAAAAATATTAACAATTTTTATGAAAGTATATTTTATGAATGTTTACGTAAAAATTTAATATTTTATTTTAGTTTTATGTAAAAATGCGTTATACATAATTAAAATAATATAACATAAGATAAAGATTCGTTTTTTAATTCCCTACAAACTGTGACAAGAACACTTTGATTATGATTGTTGTTTGGTGCTTTCTATCAGGTTATGAATTTTTCGTTGGGAAACCTGTTATTTTTTTAAATATTTGTTTTAAATATTCCAAATTCTGTTGTTTAATTCAAGAGCAAGGGTTCTTAATGCAGCAGGAAATTTTGGTTTTCACGGTATTTGACCTCAATAAGTATACAGGATAATGAAAGCAATTATATGTTTTGAACTTTTAATTATGAATTAAAAAAAATACTTATTTACATCAATATTTTATATCAATTAGCATTTAATTTGTAAAACTTCAGTATAAACATAATCCATGTAAGGCTGTAATTGCATATATACAATTTAGGAAAAAATGAAAGGTTTTTAGCAGTACTTACATATTATATAGGATGCAAAGTTTGGATTTTGGAAAGGACTATGGAATGACTCTCTGACAAATGGCGAAAGGGTTACATGGACCATGCATGAGAACTTCTGTTGTAGAGATTTGAAACTATGTATCAAGTATTGTTTTTATTTGAATAAATTAAAACAATTTCATTTATTTTGAATTACTAGATGTAATCAGATTTGAAGTAATTTGTAACGCAACCCTAAACAGGATAACTATAAACTTTCATCAGTATTCACTTCACTAGTTTTCGTCAATTTCATTAAAATCGCAGAGGTAAAAATAAAAATATCTACTATAAGTAAATTTATTTTCAAAATAAACTTAACAATCAATTGAAATAATTCGTATTAGATGATAATTAATAACAAATATTACTTAACTAATCACATAACTTAAAATAAAATGTCGGGACTCTAAATAGTACCATATGAAGTAATTGTCCATAATGCTCTTAGTTATTTTGTTATGTTTCTATAATTTCTCTTAAATAATAACCAAAACAAATGCATTACAATTAACTAACTGTTAATTACTGTTGGTTACTACTTAATTGGTTGTTGTTACTACTTACTTTGTACTCTACTGTTGGTTATTGACAACATAGAAGATGGCGGCTAATTTACTTCATGAGATTTAATTATCCCATCGATAATTAATGTATTTCAATGAGGATTACTGGTTAATTGGGGTTACTTATCTGATTATTTAAATTGCTAGTCGTGAGATTTAAATCTAGCCAGTTTCTTCTATTCATTATTGAATCATAGCCAAAAAGACACTTTCCAAACATAGCCAAAACATTTTCCAAGTGTTCATCAGTTTTTCTGAACAAACATGCCAATTATATTTGCAATATAATTGTTGCTATGAGGTAGCCTCATTAAAATTAACTGGTCAACATTTCTAATTATAGGATTATTGTCAATGGAATCGAGTGTATACCACTATAGCCTTCTAATATAGATACGTAAATAATGGTAGATATAAAAAGTACCACAAGTTTCAAAAATATCGCAGAAATAGTAAACTTAGTAATTGTCTGCAAGTTCATGAGTTGCCCATCAATTTGTTTTTCATTAGCTAGTATGTGTGAAAAGTTAAGTCAGTTTTCTAATATCGGGCTTAACTTTTTCTTTAGACTGTCCTTCACTGCATACATCTGATATAATCCGTTTCAGCTTAGTGCTATTTTATGTTTGACGATCAATTAAACACTCTTTCTTTTTTTTACACCTCTAAGTCTATTACTGCTATCTGGGTCCAATTCTTAGTTTCAATTTTCTACTATATCTCTCTCACTATCTTGCTAATATATGTCAACGTTCTTACATAAAATAGAAAATTGACTATATTTATTTAAAAAGAGTTTTACGTATGAATTTTTTTACAGCAAATTGTAGCTTTTATAAATTCAAATCCAGACAATTTAAAACCCTTCGACTTCGGTTTTCTTGGCATCAAAATCCAAACAGAAAGCTATGATTGTTATACTGGGTGGTATATTCTAAGCTTTTAGGTAAAAACAACTATTCAGCAGAATTACATCAAAGTTTTTATTAAATTATTTATTAACATTAAAATTTTGCAAATACATTAAAGCTGTTAACTTTATAAGTAAAATATATATTTATTTACTTTATGTCTATGACAAAGTCCAAATGTTTTTGACATTTTTTTTCTTATAGCTAATCTTAAAATTATATTAGAGTAATATTTATAATACTACAACTTAGGATATATATGTATATACATTTACAAAGTTATGAACACCGTTGTTTATTGTAAATAAATACATTAAATGTACTACTTACTTTGTACTAAGCAATATTTTAGAACGATTTAAATGTTGCTTACATGTGCCATGCATAAGTTATTTAGAATTTATTTGATTTTTGTTTGATAATTGTAAAGTTCTTATTAGAATGCTATATGGAAATGGCTTTTGGAAAAAGTAATGTGATGGTGACTATGCTGGAAACACTTTACTCTAGTAAAGACACGTTATTGAGCACGGTTTCATTAAATCGATTCTTGTTTTAAAAGATGGGAGGTTCAATAAGCCTAGATGGGATTCTGCTAAACCTACTAAACCGATTTTGATTGGGTAAAGAGCCGTGGTTTAACGCTAGGACTTTGGTTACTATATTCAGGTCTTCTTTAGGTGGGACACCAGAACGCAATAAAAGGCTTTGAAGATCCCTATCCTGAGGTGGATTTACACCAAAGTTTCCTACTGCTGTTTGAGGTTCATGTCTATTTATTCTGTTAAGTTCAATTCCTGGAACGAATTGTGTTTGAATTGGGACAAAACCTCCAAAAGGATTACCACCAGTAAAATCGAAACTTCTCTGAAAATCTAAGTTATTAAATCGGTCTTGATGCCGCGCGTTCAACCTTAACCTCTCCTGTTCCTCATATTTAATCCTTTCTTGGTCTCTTCGCCTTTCCTCCTCTAATCTTTGTCTTTCTAGTTCATGGAGTCTTCGAAGTTCAAATTCTCGTTGAAATTCAGCTTGCCTTTGCTGTTCAAGATATATTTCGTTCTGTCTTTTCCTCTCTTGCAGTAAGTTTCTTCCTTGATCAGGATTATTGAAAAATGATCCTGCAAACTGCGACTGTTGAGCCAACCTGTTTTCTTTTTTCTTTTGCTCTAGCAGTAATAGTTCTTGTTTCAATTTTGCTTCTTTCCTTTCTAGTTCCTCTTGTTCAAGTTTTGTTTGACTATCATCTATCGGAGATGTAACAGAAGACGAGGTTTGATAATTTAGAGGTATTACTCTATGTGGTATGCCTCTAACATCTTGCTGAACGGTAAAAGCAGCAATCAGAGGAGCTTGAAGAAATTCAACAGTATGTTTTAATTTTTTTGTTGAATTTTTATCATCCTCTTCAACTTGTTCAATCAAAGTAGCTGAAGTCTCTACCGGTGCTTGCTCAGTTGAACTACTTTCAAGATCTTCAATTGTTGTTATAACCATGGCACTTTCCGTTGTATGAGAGTCCACATCTGACTCGAAAGGAAGAGCTTTTTCAGTACCTGGTGCTTGAACTGGAAGTGGATTTATCGCTTCGAAGTTATTAGAACTTTGTCCTCCAACTTCAAAGACATTTACTTCTTTTGGAGTAGGAGTTGTAACTGAAGTCAATGAATCGTAGACGTTCTCTACATCAGATTGTTGACTTTCTTCATAAGTTTCTTGGAAATTATTTACGTACAAATTCCCTTCTTGAGGATTTTTATTATTATATTCTTGGTTATCTAATACACCTTCTTCATAAACTTGTGAATTATCACTGGATGGAATAAAATTTAATTGATATTCGGAAGAAGTTCTAAGTTTTTGATTTTGTTCTTCTCCTGAATTTTCAATGCTTCCTAAATCTTCAGATGTTGCTTTTTCACCAAAAATTTTAAAAAATTCTTGATCTGTAATTTCGGATCCCTGAGATGACCGTTCTTCTTCTTCAAGCTTACTTAAAACCCTAATGAGCGCTCTCCTTAGCTTCGGATCCAAATGAATAGATGTCCTTTCTCCCAAACTGTTAATGGATGTGATATCACTTGGAGATGTTGCTAGCTGCCTACCAATGCAAACGCCAAACAGAGACAGTCCGAACCAAACCTGAAAAAAACTTATGCTTTATACAGGTCTATCAAAACATTGATTAAAAAAATGCATTATGTTCTACAAATATATAATTATATTATTCTTCCTTAGAAAATGGAATATACATTGTAATATGTAGAACTTTTAAATTGTAATAAAAAATAACGCGAGTATATTTTTAAAATAAAAAACATTTCAATGATCATTATTCTGTTGATTTTCTAAGTTAAATATTGAATATTGAATGTCTCACTATATTTTCACTTTACTATAAACTAATCATGGAAAAAATTGGTCTCGAGATTTGAGAGATTTACGTGTTTTGAGGTCCTTTAATTTCTTCTTTTGACGTTTTTTCGATGACGTTTGTTTAAATGTGAATGGGTCGGTGTATTCTAAAGTTTGTGGGCACGCTACAGGCCATATCGTTCGATGGGTTAAATTGATATTCTACACAAAACTGTGTTCTGTAGTGTAGATGTGCTCTATTGTTTTTGGGTAATATTTACCGATGAGAAGTCACTTTTTTTTGGACAGAATGTGTTTTTAGACAACATTTTTTTCCTCCTAAGCTACTAACGCTAGAATGTTGAACGTTTGGAATTATTATGGAACTGACAATAACATTTTTTCTGTAAAATGTGAAAATTTGACTTATGGTTGATTTTGAAACTTTTTGAACACGGCACTGCCGCAGCTTTTGACAAATTGTAATGAAATTATCATTTTTTCTTGAATGACATTGACGAAAATGGGTGTCATTGTATATTTTATGATTTCAGAAAATCTTTTTGCGCTTAACAGCTACTGTAGATGTACATAAAATATCATGTGTATGATATTTTATGAATAAACTGGACGTAAAGTTACTTTGTTAAGCAATAAATTACAGGGAAAAATTCGATTGCTACAAAAAGCAATATAGCTATAAAAACTGATAACTCATGTTGTGCTTAAAGATAACCTACTGTACTTGTGAATTTGTTTATATTCACAGATTTTTTCTTAGAATCGAGTGAAACACAATTCTTTTTTTATGATTTAATACAAGAAATTTAAAGAAAAAGGTTTCAAGGATTTGATATATCTAAGAGCAATAAAATACTTTGAAATATATAAGTAAATATGAAATATCTTTATATTTTTATGACACTCTGCGTAACTAAGGATAGTTGACTAGTGAGAATGTTGCAATTGTAATCAATCGACCTGTTACCCTTTAACATGTCTAACTGTCAGACATATATTCTTTATGTGTTTAAGAATTCCATTATTTTTGGGAAACATTAAAGAATGGGAAAGGTAATTTTTCAATTTTTATGACAAGACAGCTACTATTTGTAAGCCACTTCTCTAGTGATTCTATTAATTTTATATTTATTATTAAATATTATCAAGAATATTGCATGATGAGTTATTCAACATTATTCTAAGTTATCCCACTAATATTCTACAATATTAGATGAGTTCAAAATCGAAGAAGAGTAACACACAGAGTAAAGAAACAGAGTTGTTTCTTTACTCTGAGTGTTACTCTTCTTCGATTTTGAACACTTATTGTGTCAGTTTGGATAGTCTTTCTGATTTTATAGTCAACAATATTAGGTAAGTAGTATTACATAAAGAATGACAAAGTTCTATAGTAACATGAGAAGTTTAGGTCAGTATCTTCATAAGAGATAACATTCCTATCATAAGGGCAAACAACATAATCAGTTCCAAACATGTTTGTTACCTATATTTTTTTGAATTTTATATCAAGACTTAAACAGCTAATAATTGAACAATAAAAAAAATCCAACCCAATAGATTTGTTGTTTAACTGTTAAGTAATATAAATTTTAAGATTTTTTATTGAGGTAATGTGATATGAAGGAAGACAAAATTATTACAACTTTAAAAGTAATGACAAATCAGTCATACATTTTTGACATTTTTCAGAGTATGATGCAACATTGTCTAACAATGTGTTGTAATCAACCTACATGTTGAACTTGAACAAAACTTAATTTTTTTTGGTTAATATTGAATTATAAGGAAGGTACTATTTCGTTCTTTATGATAAAACGGCTACTTATTTTAAGCTAATCCTTAAGTGATTCAATGAACTTGAAATCTTTTTATTATGTACTATCTTATATCAAACATTTCATGAGATTAAATATTAGAAGAGGAATATTATACCAAAAATAACAAGTGTTAGGTTCTATGTGTAATAGCATGATAAGTTTTTGGTGAATAAGCTAAGTATGTTAAGAGAAAACATCCATATCAGAAGTGCAAATCACAGTCATTTTCAAAAATGTTGGTTAACAAATAGAAAACTTGAATTTTTAAGGGAATCACTCTAGACTGCTGCATGGATACTGAAGAGGCTTTTCATAATATGACCTCGAATCCATTAAATTAGTGATTTTTGAGGAGACAAAAATCATTATGTTCCTAACCAGTTTGATATTTTTTTTACTTGTAGTAAAGTTCAGTGTAGGTCAGTCCAGATTTTATTCATTGGTGATATTTAAGTAACAGATATGAGAGTTACGAAAAGGATTCTCGAAATAATAATTGATAATTGGGATTAGATTGGGGGCGGTAAGGGTGATTAGTGAAACAGTTCCCAGGACGTGCAGTCGTGGTAGAGCCTTGTTTCACTTCCGACACTCTCACCACCGCATCATCAGACGTCACCTCTCAACCGCCTTTTATTCAGTCGAATCCACACTTCATTAAAGAAGAATCATCGCTTCTCATTAATAAAGAAAAATAACAATTTACTAATTGATCAAATTAATTTTATTTTTAAAATTATAAATTACAATCATCTTCATGAAATAAATGGAAATATCGTTTACTAATCTGATTCTATTTCTAAATTTGGTAGTCTTTTTTTAAGGTATAGATTATTGAAAATAACACGAAACTTAGCTGGCACCTGTAGCCGAAATAATGAAGTTGTTATTTAGGAAAGTAGACGAAGTAACGAAAGTGTTATTTAGGAAAGTAGACGGGATGACGAGTATGTTATTTTAGGAAAGTAGACAGGATGACGAGTATGTTATTTAGGAAAGTAGATGAAGTAACGAGAGTGTTATTTAGGAAAGTAGACGGGATGATGAGTGTGTTATTTAGGAAAGTAGACGAAGTAACGAGAGTGTTATTTAGGAAAGTAGACGGGATGACGAGTATGTTATTTTAGGAAAGTAGACGATGTAACGAGAGTGTTATTTAGGAAAGTAGACGGGATGACGAGTGTGTTATTTAGGAAAGTAGACGAAGTAACGAGAGTGTTATTTAGGAAAGTAGACGGGATGACGAGTATGTTATTTAGGAAAGTAGACGAAGTAACGAGAGTGTTATTTAGGAAAGTAGACGGGATGACGAGTGTGTTATTTAGGAAAGTAGACGAAGTAACGATAGTGTAACGAGATTCAATAAAGTTAAAGTTTTGTATTAGTTATTACTTTACTACCAGTATTTCATAGTCTGAAGTATTAGAAGAGTAATAGTACACTAAAAATGGCGATCATCACAAACTAATATAAATGGCAAATTACAACTAATATACAGATGTTATAATCTAAGAACTATAATAGATTACTAAGTATGGAATAGATTACAAAAAACTAAGGCAAGATAATTAGTGAAAGTGTAGGATCAACCACAACCAAAATAGTAACCAAAATACTAAAGCTACTCTCAAGAAGATATACTGCGGCTATCACCCCTATTCTGGTTATTTGTTGTGGATAACATTTTTGATACTTTAAATAACCAAGATTTCGGTACGGAAAGATATGCAGATGACCTTGTTACTAGAAGAAGTGGGAAGCTTGACGCTTCTGACTTTGAACTCATGAGTCAGTCCCTTAAAATTGACGGTAGAAGGTTTAAAATTGACTAGAAATGCAACCTTTAAATTGTATATCGATAAGTTTTATTATATTTCACCAAGATGTTTGATTTTTACGTCTACATTATAGACATATTGAAGTAAAATCAAAACTCAACGCATTATCAAAGAGTTTGATATTCTGTTGCCTTAGTAAGTTGAGTCTAGGCCACTCCAGCTTTTTATTTACGATAAGTAAAGTACGTATAGTGATGGTGAAAAAATCGATCTCGAGATTTTGACGGAATTACATGTTATGAGGTCTCCAAAACCTTTTTACGACGTTTTTTCGATGATGTCTGTGTGTGTGTGTGTGAGTGAGAGAGAGTGTGTGGTGTGTATCCAAAAGTTTATGTACACGCTACGTTCCACAATCTTTGATGGATCAAATTAATATTTTAGACAAAAATATGCCTCATAGTATAGATGTATTCTACTGTTTGGGGGCAATTATTTATGATGGGAAAGTCACTTCTTTGCCAAAATGTGTTTTTAAACAACTCCTCATTATAATCTTGGTATAAACTACTAATTCTAGAGTCTTAAAATTTTGGCATTATCAAGAAAGTAATAAAAGCAATAATTGTAACAAATTTAAAATTTTTTAAACAACTGAAAATATTTTATTTTTCAACAACTGTAAAAATTTTGACTTATGATTCAATCTGAAGGTTTGTGAGGAGGATACAAGCCATACGGTTTCAAGGATCAAAATGAAATTATACCTAAAAATATATAATTTTTTTTATGTAAGATTTTTTTCTCGCTAAGAGCATTATGTGGGTTTAAGTGAGCATTATTTTCTCACTTTTCTCAATAAGAGCATTATGTGGGAAATGAGTTGAGTTAAATTTTTCCAAAATTACACTGAACCAAAGGGGCGTTATGGTATATTTTATGCTTTGAGAAAATGTTCTTTTGACGCTAAACGTCTCATGAAAGAACAATGAAATTTTCCCAAAAAATTGAACAGCAATTTAGCTATTTATATAAAAAAATCATGAAATTTCAATGACCACAAAGAGCAATAAAGCTATAAAAATTGACAATTCAACCTGAACTAATGGATCACTTACTTACTGGATTTGTTTACATTTCTTTTTGATACATTTTTACATTGACTTCGAAATTTTTTAAGAGAGTAAAAGTGATGTTTAGAGGTTTAATGGCAAAAATTGAAATGATTTAATCACTTTATAGGATGTAAGAAGAACAAAAATCTTCCATGTAAAAAATCAACACCAATCAAAAATATAATTTCTCATACTTTCCATGGTATGATGGATTTGTCTAATTAAGTACTCTAATCGACCTATATGTTACACCTTTCAACAAAATTTTCTTGTGTTTATGAATCATATTATTTTTGGGTAATATTTAAGTATGAGGAATAACTCATTCGTTGTATATTACAACGTAGGCCACTCAATAGTATAACATTGTACTATTTTAAAACACATGGGGCAGTTAAGAAGGATTAATATCTTAAATTATAATTTGGTTCACAATTACAAAATTTTTGGTTAGCTCACATTTATTATTTTTAATATTTTACTCATCATAAAATGCCACTTCCTGGCATTTGACACCCAGGGTGTACCAGCTCCTTGTGTGCATATACCCGGGGGTAAAAGAGCGAACAAAAATGATAAAAAACTGTATGAACGTTAAAATTTAAACAAGCGGCAAACGCCAATTATACATTTTTAGGATTTTTGTATGAATTTAAAGGCTTAAATGATGTACAGAAAAAAACCTTCAATTAAGGATATCGTATACCTCTGGGTATCATATAATCCTTGCTATACGACCGAATTTACATTTATCTATTTGAACTACTATCCGATAGTACTTCTGTATCTTAAAACACGTAGCAATACAGATCTTTTTTAACGCTATCTCAAGTAAAGGATTCAAAACCAGGATAGGCTTATTAAAGCAAAGGTTAATAGAGTCAAAGCAATGTCTCTGTAAGAGAGGTGGCAAGCGACCATACTAAGCAAGCACCTCAAAATCTCTTGTCTATAACAATCACTTTAACAGCTTTGTGCAGCTTGTATATTATGAAATCATGAAAACCTTGTGACTAACATAAACAGATATAAACAAAATCTTATATTAAAAAATATTTAAATTAAAATATTTTAAATAGCAAATTATGTACTGTAAAAAATATCATTAATACATAGTCGATTATAAATTTTGTTTTAAAATTTTAATTAAACCTTTTTTTCTATGCAACATTTAAGCCTTCAATCGCATACAAATTTGATGCGATTGTTTAAACATTGATATTCAGTTAGCAGTAATGCATTTTTATCGTCCAGTTTTGTAACAATTTTTCTTCTGATAATATTTCGTTGTGTTGTTTTTCATTAATTTCCAAATTTAATAATAAAATAATAATTGAATAGTAGTAATTGTTAAAAATTATACTTTCATTTTTATAATCATAAATGAATGTAAATTATATTTGTTTTTATTTAAAGTTGAATTATCACAAATCCCAATTCTCTTTTGTGAATTCCAATACAGGTATACGAGTATTTTAAACGAAAAACCTGGCAAGTTAATTATTATTATTAATTTAGCTGCCATGAATACAGGCTGATAGTTTATGTGCGCTATAGAAGTCATGTAGCTCAAAATTTTTTAATTTTATATCAAATAATTTGTTTGTGATTTTTTTATACCCAATTTACGAACTTAACTAATTTTCAAATATTTTAGCAAACCATTGAATTGTATGAATGCAATCTAGGCTACTGCATTGTTGGAGTTGTTTTTAAATAAATGTCATTGATATTGGAATACAACAATTAATACAGAATAAATTGGATTTTTTGTTTACAGAATAGATTTGTGATGCCAACTTCGGTCTCAGGAATACTTTTGCATTAGTTAGTTTTGCGTGCATATTTTATTTCTAACTTTCTCTTGAAAGAGAACTTAATAAGACGAAATAGATGCAGCCAGTGGCATGTAACGCTTTCTTACTTATGCATGCATTAATATTAATTTCAATTTTATTTCGTAACAATTACCTCATCTTTGCAACTTGACGCTTCCCCACTGTCACTAGATATAACTCGATTAATGTACACTTCCATTGTTTCATTGTACATTGGGTTCAAGTCTTTTTGGCATTGAATCAATCTTCTTATATAATATAATATTTTATACCTATGTTAATAAAAAACAAGTGTCTAACTATCGTTTTGTCAGAATGCACTTTTACGTGGTAAAAATTGCCAAATCACATACGATATAAACGACAGAGGTTTCATGTTTTTAAAAATTCTCTGTGCTAACTATTTCTAAAAAAAGCTTTGAACAATTAGTTAATATAATATTAATGATTCTGGAGTAGTTTCTACTCAACTTTACTGTAAGTGAACATTTGTCCAAGAAGACTGAAATATTTAAATACTTAGGTTTTTATTGTATTTTTAACTCAATGATGTTATCAAACGTAAAATTAAACAGATAGACACAATTAAAATATTGATGTAGAATTTGCTCATAATTACTGTACTATATACATAGTAATGTTTGTTTTTTTACCAACGCCCACACATATAAGGTTTCCACCTTTTAGTGCTGTTCAAAAAAAAAAAATTGTGACTCATTTGTTATTTGACACCCATTTTAGAAATAGGCGAGCCACCTGTTGATTCTACATTGGGAGTCCTAAATTTTGCCTAACTCAAGTGTATTTAGAGTAGGGATCTATATCGAGTACTTGAAATCGTACAGGCTCGGGACCGACGATTAACGTCTTCTTCGAGAGACGACCTCCTCAGATTTATTCACCTTCCATGTGAATAAATAGAGGGCCAGGTGGAGATCGAACTCCGGACCTATCAGTTAAGAGATGGGTACGTTAACCACTAAGCTAACGTGGGCCCCATATATATATATATATATAGTAATGAGGAGCATTCAAGCTAAAGTTTTTGATGAATGTAGACTTCTCATGAAGGTGGTACTAAGGTGAAAAAAAAGGACACTCAAACTGGCTTGAATCAATAGTTGTCCAGGGAGGGATACTACTAAAAACAAATTCAGCGTCTATACAAATTATTGTTTTATCTAGTGTTGTCGAGAAACAGTTGCTTCACTCAACTTTACTATATTTTTGGTTATGCTATCCTGATATATGCATTTAAATAAACGTGGGCCACTGAGTGCTGTGGACCGTCAAAATAGTATTTTTCCTCGTGGACCACTACTCTGTGGGCACCTAGGGGTCCATGTGGATCACATTGAGAACTATTACTATAAGTAAACATAATAGCAAACTTCTAGGGTTATATAGTATATAATGTCCCATTTAGGCATAATAAGAATGTCTAAATGGGAGATGTGTATTAGTCCTTCATTCCAGGTAGCAGTACAGATAGAGTTGATCCAGTTGTCAATATTATTACCTATCGGCTCAATGAATGTCAAAACTTGTAACCGCGTGAACTGCCAATATATTCTCTTTTACTGTAGTTTTCATTCACCGTCATAATTACACTTTAATGAGCAAACTAATGAAAGGAGCTTGTGTACGCTAAGAAGCCAACAATTATCCTTCAATTATATTGGTTTACAAAATATTTCTTATGTTTTGACTTCAGATCATACCATAGTTATATTTCAAATACATTTCATGACAATTGAACGAGGCTAGGTTGCAGTGGCCGTCCCACGAGAGAACACATATAGGCCAAAGATTGGCTCTTTCTGATACCACACAATGAACATTCTACATTGGGAGTCTATATTTTGTATCTCTCAGGTGTATTTAGAGTGGGGATCTTTAACGAGTACTTCGTTATACAGGTTGTAAAATGTATAGATTTTACAAATCAACTAATTTTGAGAATTTTACAATATTTTTAAACAAATTAAGAATTGTTAAATTGGTTTTGTTCACTTTTGACGAAGAAATTTTTAAGCATATTTACAGAAATTCTATTAGAAGAACAGGATGCTTTTTTGGAAGAACATTTATGTAAATTTAGTCTTATATTGCCTCTTCCAATGAACTAAAACTTGTAGTTTTGGTTATGGCATACACATTTCAGGTTTGCAAATAGTTAATGTTAATAAAGTATATAGTTTGGTGTAAAAAATATTTCTGAATTCACAAAATTTGTCATATGCCCTCTTTTTGGGAAGAATTTTGCATAAAACCTGTACAAGTCATTCTCCTATAGCAGATCTGGGCTACCTGCGGCCCGTCGAGACGTTGTGTGCGACGTACGACCTGTTTTGACATCACAACTTCTTATGCACAAGCCACAAGACGGAAAGAAACAAAAATATAATGCTGGGACGCTGATTGAATTTTACAACTCCTTATCTTAGGACACATTTTCATTCACAAAAAGTTTTGTTGAAAAAATGTTCCGCATTTTTGGTTCCACATAAATCTGTGAACAAAGCTTTTCATGTATGAAAATAAACAAGAATAGAAATAAATGTTCTATAACAGACCAAAAGTGCAGACAATAATCCCAACAAGCAACCTCACTTCAAATTTCAAAAGAACTGTCTCACTGAATAGTAAAATTAGATTTATAATTTTGAGAATAAATCCATAGTAACTAGATTTTTTGAGTTATTTTTATTAAATTTAATATTTATTACTTTTTTCAAACATTAAATTTCATGTTTATTAACGGATGCTATCAAGGACCTCCACTGCCCTCTGCCCCGGCAATGAGGCCTCCAGCTAAAATATTTATCCACCCCTGTCTTATGGGGTGATTTTTGTGTTTAATTTGATTATGATCCGTTAAATGGTGTTACCAGTATTGTGTGTCTAAACTTTTTGAGCCAATCAAGTCATAGAATTTTTACATTTTAGCGCAAAACTCACCTTTATTTTTAACGAAAAGTGCTGGAACTATTTGTTTATATAAGGTACCTAATAACTGAAAAATTCTAACCTGTACTTAGTAGTTAATGAGGTAAAAATATGGTGTCTAAAACCACCAAGAAGTTAATTTCACATGGGGTAATATTGTCCTGCAATATAGTTTATCTAGACTGTAAGAGCTATTTTTTGGTATACTATTAAAATGATCGATGAAACCATGTCATTTGTAGCGTTTTTGCACACCCTTTGTTTAAACGATCACTCACACACTCACACACAAAAATATTATCAAAAAACTTAAAAAATGGACTGAAGAGACCACAGAATATGTGGTCACAGAATAATTCCGTCACAATCTTGAAATAAAAATTTTCATGATTACCACTCTTTAAACTAAAGTTTAAAAATAGTGATAATGTATAAGGTTAACTTTTCAAAAGTTATATACATATATACGAGTGTGTGTGTGTGTGTGTGTGTGTGTGTGTATGGATGTAAATTTTTGGTAGCAAACCTTCCTGTAAGCATATATTGTTAAAAATACAACCACAAGGTAAAACTTGCTTCTGGTTAAGTTTCTTTGTCTTCCTAAATAAAGATGTTGCATACATAACAATAACAAAAACGTTATTTAGGAAAACAGAACTTAACAAGAAGCAAGTTTTGCAAGTTGTGGTTATATTTTTAATAATATATACATAAATTAATGCAGGGGTTCCCAACCGGTGGGTCGCGACCAAGGGGGTCGCGAAGCCTTGGCAGGGGGGTCGCGAAGCCTTGTCTGAGGAGTCCCGTAGCCTTGTTACACAATATTAATTTTCTGACCAATTTTCTTTGTTTTCGACTGGCCGATTCCCTCAAGTGTGTGTGTGTGTGTGTGTGTGTGTGTGTGTGTGTGTGTGCGTACGTGCGTGCTCACTGGCGACCTGAGTGGAGAGTCAATGAAACCATCAAAACACAAGCGTCATCTCGAGACGAAACATCCAGAACACGCAAAGAAGGATTTGGATTTCCAAGTCTCACATGATTGGAGAAACACTTATTAAACCCTGCATGATGAATGCAGTGAATCTTATTCTTGGAGAAGCCAGTGCAAAGAAGATGCAGCAAGTAACCCTGTCAAATAATACTATACAGAGGCGCATCTCTAAAATGTCAATAGATGTGAAGGAACAGGTTTTGACTGAAATCAAGAGTTCCCCTTTGTTCTCCTTTCAGCTGGACGAGTCAACAGATGTAAGTTCATGTTCTCAGTTGCTTGTCTTCGTGAGATACGTTATTTCAGGTGACATTAAAGACGAATTTTTATTCTGCAGTGCACTTGAAACCACAACAAAAGCTGATGATGTTATGGAAAAAGTTTCAACTTTTTTCAAGGAAGAAGATCTTGAATGGGAAAACGTGTGCGGGGTTTGTACTGATGGGGCACCGGCTATGCTGGGATCGAAATCATGATTCCAGTCTAGAGTTAAGAAATTACATGAAGACTCAAGCACTCAACACTCGCCTATTTAAATAACTATGCAAGGACATGAATGCTGACTACGAAGTCCTTCTCTTCTACACAGCAGTACGTTGGTTGTCGAAAGGAAACGTTGTTAATCGTGTCTTTGAAATGAAAGATAAAATAAAGCTTTTCTTGGAGATTCAAGAAAAAAAGATCTTCTAGTTCACTTCGAAGATGAAGCCTGGAATAAAAGGGTTTCCTACCTGGCAGACATTTTTGACCAGCTGAAGAAGCTCAATATGAAGCTTCAAGGAAGGGAAACACATGTTCTTCTTTTTCAAGACAGTCTTCGGGCCTTTGTTTCCAAACTGCAGAACTGGCGTCGGAAAACCAATCTTGGGAATATCGCCATGTTTGAAAAACTTTGTGGAGTGATGGATGAGTCTCCGAACCAACTCGATCAGTTCCTCAAGGATGAGATTATCGAACATCTTCAGTCTCTAGAAAAGGAAGTCGAGCGTTACTTCCCTGAGCTGTCACAGGAACAGGAGGCCCTGGTAAGGAACCCATTTTGTATGGAACTTGATGTATCCAGCATCCCAGATGATATCCAAGATGAATTTCTGGATCTAAGGAACGACTCTTCAGTTCGTGATCTCTTCAAGGAGAAATCCATGATTCAGTTCTGGTGTGCTATGTATCAATCATACTCCAAAGTCAGCATGACAGCTTTACGTGTCCTTGTTCCATTTGCTTCTACATACTTGTGTGAGGCAGGGTTTTCCACTCTTGCTAATATAAAAACAAAGAATAGGAACAGATTGGATGTTGGAGATGACATGAGACTGGCTCTAACAAACGCCCGACCACGAATTTCAAAGCTTGCTGCTGAAATGCAACATCAGGTATCACACTAGCTGGGTTTAATAGCTGTTGAAACCTATGTTTATGTTATTTTAAGGAATATATGTTCTTTCTGTCAATTCAGATTGTTCCAATGTGATTTAACTATTTATTATTTTCTATAATTTTCTATTATTATATTTATTATTTTCTATTATTAAACTATAAATTATTTTCTGATGTTTCTTTTCTTCTCCTTCAAAGAAAATAAGAGGAAAATTTAAACTGTTGTTAGTAAGCCCTAAGTAAGGGGTCGCATGGCTTTCAAACTTTTAGCTAAGGGGTCGCGAGTGCCAAAACGTTGGGAACCCCTGCATTAATGTTATGCACAATGTTATTATCTCTTTAACTGAGAATAATTTGTTTGAATTTACCTAAAGTTAGATTAAATACTTTCCAGCTATAGGCACATTAGTAGATGTATCTAGTAAATTGTTGAGTTGTAAATTTAATTACTGAATTTAAACTCCTGGAGTCAGCAGAGAAATCATTTAATAAATATTTCCTTCAATCAAGAAATTCGCAACTGAGTTCAATACCTTTCAAAATCAATATTTCAAAATATGGATTCACTTTTCAAAAAAAAAAAAGACCTGCTATAAAGTAATTTATGAGAAAATGCTTCTTTCAACGTATATCTCTGTTTTGCATCGGTGGCTTAATAATCTTTTAAATAGAACGAAACCCTCCACGTCGGCTGATGGTGCCCTCCGACCCATATAGATTGTTACTGGAAAGCAGTATTCCCTTCTCATCTGTGTTTAGTGTGGAAACTACCACCCTCAACGAATCGAGACAAAATCAGCTCCAACTAATAAAATACCCACGACCAATTCACTCTCTCTTAACCTTTTGCATTGCCCCTAATCACAAACCTGTAATATTTCTTTACCTCCGGCCCAGTTGATAATAAGCATAGTAAATTGAAATCATGAAGTTCAAGAACATTTATTTTCATTTTAGCCTCGAGGAGACAGATGAAAATTAAATATCAAATTCAATTGCTATTATCTTTTGCAAAGTAGAATGCTCACTGAAGAGATAAGCAATATATAAAACTACCTAAGATGTCCAGACAAATCTTTATTTTGTTTGTTAAAAAGTATAAATAAAATATATGGATACAGAAATTCCAAATAGAACTAAAAATTGCATTTAATGTGTAAACAGTAAAAATAAGAACTTGTTATGATAAATTTAAGACATTAACTTGTGTTACTGACTGAATAAAATTTACAAAAAAGTTCAGTTATATATGGAAGTCGAATATTACTCACTTATAAATACTATGAAGTTATAATTTGTACATAATGGCACCTATCTATAATCAGTAATTCCATTTATTGTAACGTGTTTTATAAGACGTTTACCTTTTCCCACATGTGTTTTGACGCACAAAAACAGGATTAAGCCAAAAATAAATACGTGAAAAAATATACCAATTTTATTAAAAATTAAATTATATTTTTTTTATCATGATTTACAAATAATGTGGAAATTTCTTGATGGAATTTTAATTATATTGTTCAGTGAGTCTTAACAAAATAGTTTCATATTGATATAAAGTACATTGAACTAACCATCCTATAATTGGACTGTCTCTAAAATTTATATAGCTTTTTACTAATGAAGGGAGGTTGTACTAGTATTTCACGATGATCTTTCAGAGCTACCTGTGGTTACCTATAAACATTGAACACGCTCCCACATTCAAACACGCGCACACTGTAATTCCTCAGTAATTTAAACACCAATCAACTCTGTATCCTAACTTGATTTTTTTTAAGATGTCAGTCTCTCTCTCTCTCTCTCTCACTCACTCTCTCTCTCTCTCTCTCTCTGTGTTTCTAAATATTGTGACAATGATGAAATTAAATTGGTCATTAATAAGTTTGATTGTACGTTTCCTTATAGTAAAGTTGAGCGTAAGCCACTCGACATTTTTTTCATTTGAACTAAATTTTTTAGCTATAATATTAAAGAAGGATTGGTTTGACATTCTAATTATCTTACATAGATTGGAATGTGCGAAATGGATAATTTTCTTTAAACAGAGAGAAAGGAGTGATTTGATTCCTTGAATATAGGGTTTTTAGTAATTTTGTTGGATATCTGGAGACGCTAGCGGCTACTTATTCTGCTGGCTGGTACAATTAGCTGGCAGTGGGCTGGGTGAAGAATGCTTTCTCTTGTCTGCACGTAGAACGTCTGAGGTCATTAGGTCACCTCTGCTTCATGGAATTACTTTTTTATCCTATAACCTTTCTTGTTGCTATAAGACATTGAAGCCCTCTAAATAAATGTATGCCGAACGTGTCTAGGTAGTCGGTTTAACGGTAAAATCATACGGTGTAATGTACCCTACTTAAAAAAAATCTGGAGTGGTCTACATTCAGATTTGTAAATTTTACCAATTAAGGTGAAAATATCATTCATTTCGGATGTGTTTGTATTGGATTCTATTCCCAAACATAATTAGTGTTTATAATTTAATAACGAAAATGAATATGAAGCATAATATCAATTTAAATTTTATATCATAAAATCACACAAGAATCCATAACTAATATGATGTTAGACTTGTAATCTAACATCTATTGAATGGGAATAATCAAATCGGTAAATCTAAAGAAATACTTTAGCTATGTTATCTAATGGATTATAAGTAGATTTGGTAGAGTCAAGTATATATCAGGAAAATAGTATTTATTTTGAAATAAAGTGTAATATTACTGTCGATATTATATATTTATACATACCAAGGAAATGACCACTAAAAGTAGTAAAAGAATAAGAAAAATGCTAAAATTCTAATTCTAATGTTTCCTTTCTTTTCCTAAAAGTAAAAGACGAGGGAAGCAAGGAAAATCTGTAATCTAATTCTCCAGTTTTTTTGCTTCACAATTTTATATTTTCGCCTATGAAAAATGTTTTAAATAAAAAACCAAATCATTGGTATTGAGAGTTTAATTTCAATTTGAAGAACTGCCTGAGTCCTGATAAATTTTATTTTGTGTCTACTCCACGGTCCATACTTTTATCAAGATATTTATATCACGTGTTATTGTGACAATTTTGTAAATATATATATATATATGAAAACAAACCACAAGGAAAAAAAGAAAACAGATAGAAAAAATGCTCTGAGGCCTTTCAATTTATGTCATCAGAGATCAAACAAGGTAAGAACTAGAAGGTAACATAAAAGGTATGTACAAGGAAGGTAACTAAACAGCTGGGAAAACAAAAGTCGAAGAGGCATAATAAGAAAAAAACAAAAAATACCCAATACAATTAAACAATGCAAAATGAACAATAAGAAAATTAGTTAAAATAAAAAAATAAAATACAAATAGAATAAGAAACAAGTGTTATATATAATTCCTAACTATAAACAATACATAATAAATATAAACAAATAGATACAAATTAAATTAATGCAATATCAAAAAATAAACAATAATAAATGATTAACAAAACAAGAATACATGAGAAAGTAAATAAGTCAAATAAAAATTATGCAGATTTTTTGAACAGCCTTAATAAGTGCGTTCCGTCTATTGATTTCACTTTAGAACTTGAAAGCAATAATAAGTTACCTTTTCTTGATTTAAATTTACATCGTTATGGGCATAATCTAAAATATAGTATTTTTAGAAAACCTACCCATGTTCCTTCTTATGTGCATTTTTTCTCCGCTCATCCTTCAAATGTCAAAAAAGCTGTTTTCAGAAATATGTTCCTAAGAGCATTTAAATTGTGTAGTGAAGAATTCCTGAATGATGAAATTGAAAACATTTATCAAATTGCCTCATCATTAAGATATCCAAGATCCCTAATAAACAAAGTATTGAAAGAAACTAAAGAATCCTTGAGAACCAGAACTGAGAAAGAACCCTTTACAAATAGAAACCTTCTGGTTGTTCCCTTTAATCAAACTCTAAAAGACATCCCAGTATTTTTGAAAAAAATGGATATTTCAGTTGTTTTCAGTAGTGGTGGGAAATTATTAAACAGACTTGTAAATAATTGTGAAAGAAAAGAAAAGGAAGGTTGTGTTTATAGGATTCCTTGTAGAGATTGTGATTTTTCATATGTTGGACAAACGGGAAAAAGTTTGCTTACTAGAGTGAAGCAACATAAATACACTATCAGGAGGCAAGAAGAATCAAGTGACTTGTTCCAACATATTAATTCAAAAAATCACTCAATAAAATGGGAAGATTCCAAGGAATTGATATTTCTCTCATCTGTTGTGGAAAGGAACTTAGTAGAAAGTGCCCTAATTAAGTATAATTTTGATAAACTAATAAATATAAGTCATGGGCTTTTTAGATTGGATGAAATTTTAATTGAAGGTATAGTTAGGCAAATTGGTCCTGTGGGTGACCTTCGAAATGTACGTGCAACGTTTCACATGAACTCTGACCAGATTGTGGATTCTAATAATAGAACATAATTTTTATTTGACTTATTTACTTTCTCATGTATTCTTGTTTTGTTAATCATTTGTTATTGTTTATTTTTTGATATTGCATTAATTTAATTTGTATCTATTTGTTTATATTTATTATGTATTGTTTATAGTTAGGAATTATATATAACACTTGTTTCTTATTCTATTTGTATTTTATTTTTTTATTTTAATTAATTTTCTTATTGTTCATTTTGCATTGTTTAATTGTATTGGGTATTTTTTGTTTTTTTCTTATTATGCCTCTTCGACTTTTGTTTTCCCAGCTGTTTAGTTACCTTCCTTGTACATACCTTTTATGTTACCTTCTAGTTCTTACCTTGTTTGCTCTCTGATGACATAAATTGAAAGGCCTCAGAGCATTTTTTCAATCTGTTTTCTTTTTTTCCTTGTGGTTTGTTTTCATTGATTGTATCACGTGTTTATTGTGATTCATCTGCATATGTATATATATATATAAACTAGAATTTAAAAAAGAACACATAGAAAGGAAACCACTGAACTCACTACTATATTTCGATGTCCTCGTCTTCAGGAAAAGAAGTGAATCGCTCCAAAGGCTGATAACGACTTATATATATATATATATATATATATATATATATATAACAATTTTTATACATACACACACACACACATATGTATATATATATATATATATATACAAAACAATTATTATATATGGATAATGATAGCTTTAAAAAAATGTAGTCTAAAAATTGGAGTATCCTTACACTCAACTTTACTTCAAGTAAAAAAAATATGAAACTGGTTAACAATATAATGATTTTTATCCTCTCAAAAGGTTTTATTCAATTACAAGTCAACATTTTTACTTTTTATTAAAAAAAACATTTTCAGTTGTTTCAAAAATTTGAGATTTTTTTCAATTAT
Source organism: Hermatobates lingyangjiaoensis (assembly GCA_026182355.1). Lineage (NCBI taxonomy): Eukaryota > Metazoa > Arthropoda > Insecta > Hemiptera > Hermatobatidae > Hermatobates > Hermatobates lingyangjiaoensis. The sequence continues at coordinate 5,812,974 of JAPFBL010001938.1, forward strand.
TTTTCTTGTTATTCCTATGATAATGGAAAAATTTCAAGAATCTAGACTTAGCAGTTTAAGAGAAAAAAATATTGTTTTAAAACACATTTTGGCAAAAAAAGTGATTTTCCCATCATGCATAATTGCTGATTAATTTGATCATCAAAGATTGTGAACTGTAACGTTCCCATAAACTTTTGGATATACACCCATCCATCCACATACACCCACCCACCCAAACATACAGACATACTTCATCGAAAAAACGTCATAAAAGGACTTTGAGAACTTGAAAACATGTAAATCGGTTAATATCTCGCGATCGAATTTTTTCATGATGACTATACTTTACTTATGGTAAAGTAAAAAAAAAAAAAAGATAAATCTATATTTCAGAAGTTTAAATTTAGTGTAAAACCGTTAGAAACAGACAAGCTTGGTCATTCAATATTCAGTGAATCGATAGCAGGTTGATTAGAAGTTTGCCTGCACGATTCTTTACCAAGTTCAGCTACCCATTCCTTCATGCTTTCCCCTGTCCTTCACGTTCGTGGCAAATCTATAATAAGACTCCTTGAAAGCAGAACAGTGCAGCCAAATAATGTCAAGTTTCAAAGAGGAAGTGATTTTCAAATACATGCATTCTTTTCTTTTCTTATGTGTTATTTTTTATACATTAAATTTTATGCTTAAATCAATAACATTTTTACAACGATTTTATGTATTTTTTACAGGCAATTTCTCAATTTCTGAATAGTAATTAAAAAATGCTTAATTTTATTACAAAACATACCACAAATTTTATTAAAGATCCTTTGACTACTTGTTTTATATCAAATCAAAAACTTTCTTTTTACCCACTGCATTAACAACCTCTATTCCAATACACCTTAAGATGTGCTTCATGGTCAATGTAATTTTATATATACGAAGAATGCAGACTCTCTGTCTAGAAGAGTTAGAATCCTTGGATCACGTTTATCTTAATGCCAGCAAAATCTGGATTTGACCAAAACTGTTGAAGTGAGTGTTATTTCTTTATATGTGGAGACTATTTTATCAGCTTTTTACCCTACTATTTTGAAATCATTGATAAATTTGATATGTTATTAAAATTATTTATGTACAAATCCATATAAAACTTCAAATATTATTTTCTTTAAAGATCTTAATAGGATTTCAAGATTGTTTTTCTGATAAAATGATTATCGATATATATAAACCTATAATACATACTTCATTAATGTTTGTTTAATGTTTGATATTATGTTTACTAAAAGCGAATTTGAGTTTAGGCCACTCTAGATTTTTTAATTTATATCTGTCGCTATCTTTATTGTTAACTTCTTCAACATCTCTTTGTCTTATATTACGTGAGAAAATTTGCTACTTAAAAAAATTGTCCAGTTATGAAGACAAGGTACGAGGTAATACGATGAATTTTTCTATTAATATTACTCATTACTTCTGTGGTGCTGTAGATAATTATTATCTGCAGTTATTACATTACCAGTACCCAGGACTCTGTAGTTGAGGCAAGCAACCTGCTGCCTAAGTCACCGAACACCCATCACTCTTATTAGATAAAATTCTGTTAACAACGTTTTTGGTAATAATTATAATTCTGTTATTGTTCTCGCAAATTATTTCCGACAACTGATTGATATGGCGTGAGGCAGGGCTGTACCTTTTACTTCACGCCAGCCGTCCTTTATAGTATAATCGCTACTTCCTTACAAGCAAAAAAAAGTTGATAGTGGAGAGTTTTTTCGTGTAAACTGTCTGATTATAACCGGCAATTTGATGCGACACTTGAACTTCGTGTGACACATTTATATCTTCTATTCACTCCGCTGCCACATGCCACTTATACATTTAAAGCTAACTAGATCAAAAGGAAAAGAAAACATATTTTTACCCTCTACTTTCACTCCTCCTTGTCATATTAACATAGCTGGCAATTTTTCATCACTCTTTTCTAGTAAATTGCAGTTAAATTAACACAGTGTAACTTTAGCTTAATTGTTATTTCATTATAAAGAAGCAGTAAGTGCTAATGAGAATAGCTTATAATGTGGAAATGTTTAATTACAAAAAATATTGCATGAATGGATTTTTGTCACAAATTAAGTAGTGCAAATACTATCAGGCACTATTTTACTAAATAACATTCTAGAAGTTATCTGCAAACACCTTGTTATATTTCATTTGTAATAAAAGAACTGTTATATTTTTTCTACTGCGCGCCAAAATAGACTACGACGTACACATAATACATTATAAGTTTACAATTAAAAAAATTATAAATATTTTTAAAAGATATTTTAATTATGTATTGCTTTACTATAAGTAATATATATAGACAATGAAAATATCTTATTCAATGTTTTGATAAATTTATAGGTTTTGAAGTCCTCTGAGTTCATTTTTTAAGTGTTTTTTATGTTATTTGTGTATGCGTATAAGTTTGACATGGAAAAGTTATACCATTTGATGGATCAAATAGATATTTTACTAAAAAATGTCCGTTATCGTGCAGATAAACTTCATAGGGTTTTGGGTCAGTTTGATCCATAGTAAAGTAGCTCATTTTGTCATTTTAGACCCTACTATTTGTCTCGTGAACTGCTAACTGTGGAAGATATATGTTTATTATAGCCATTAAGTCTCAACGGAGCGTTTCTCTTTTCTTGTTTTCAAAGAAGGACTCAGGCAAGTGTTAATGAAAGACTTATGTATTAAGTAACATTAGGTGCACAGGAGAGTTTGAGAATGAATGACGTTGCAATAGCGAGTGGGCACTGTTCATCCATGACGTCGACTCAGGATAACAATGAGCCAGCCGTCGACAAGCCTTTGTCTCTGAAGACCTGCTCGTCATGATGCTATCACACCTAACTTTCCTATCTTCTCAACATCTTCTCTTCCAATTATTAACTCATTTTCCCCACCATGTAACCTATTTCTATTTCTATTTACGATTGACTAATATCATGTTTCTTAACACTCTTTCCTGTACACTTCTCTTTTCATCACTGGCTCAATTATTTGAAGTTTTAAGAAAAATGTCAAATAAAACTTGTCTAAACATCAACAAAATTGAAATATATATATTTCCTAAAATAAAGAAACTGACACTATTGCGAGTACTACAAAAGTAGTAAGTAATATTGTTGGAAAGGTACCTACTTTGTCTTGATAGCTCAATCTCGATTCACTCAATAAAGCAAAATTCTTTGTTGAGGTACTTTCAGACGGATACTCTGTGTAGCCCATTTCATTTGGCAAGCCCTGTACATGGGGTAATCTATGTTGACTCTTACGGTTTTACGAGCTTATAGTTGGTTATTTGTTAGGTTATTTGCAGCGGGTAAGCTGATGCGATTTTTTGCCATCTTAATTATCGTAAAGGTAATAAAAATATCAATCTTTAAACAGTTTTGAGTATACCACTTTGTCGGGTTGATTCTCCCACTGAAAGGCGGAAAGACTCCCTCTTCTTAGGAAAAATTTTCTTCATGATTAAGAATTCCTGTTCTACTCCATTGGTCGAACCATCTTTTTTTTTTTTTTTTGTTGATCTTTTCATGTCTCTCACAGAGTTTACTCGGTACTTTCCTGCAAAAGTTGTTTCTTTAAACTTCCACACTTACAGGTTTTTACCTTTTACTACCGCTCTAGGGGAAACAAAGTGTGGCACATTTAGCACTCATTTTATTTTTGGACCAGCCATGTTACATTACACGGTTGATTCCACATCAGGAATCACTAAATTTTACCTCACTCATGATTTTAGAGTAGTAGCCTTAAACGAGTATCTCACATCCTAATGGATGAAAACAAACAGTTTGATCCCCTCCAAGGGCAAGTGTCTACAAGATTACAAAATCTTACTTGATAAATCTAGAGTCATAGACAAGATTTGAACTTGCAATTGTTGGTTCTATAGGGAATCACTTTACCTTTCAAGCTATATCTAACCTGTTGCTAACACTATTATTCCAATAATATTTCTTCTTGAATTCCCTTTAACTTTCATTAAATATTTCATTTTTTTAGTTATAGTATTGAAATTTTTGAGTAACTGGCCAGTTTTCATATTAAAGTCACCGAAGAGCATTGATTCTGTTTAAACATTTGTAAAATCTGTATTAAATAGAAGGCTCTTAAGATTGCTTTACGCACTAAACATACACATATACTTGTATAAGTATGGGTGTATATTTAATAAAAATATTTTTAAATATTACCAATATTTATATACTAGTAAAGTCAGCAGCAGTTTCTGCATTGACTACTTTTCAGCTGAGGTTTTTTAGTCTTCTAACTAGTTTACGGTAAGTAGTAGATATTTTCCAAAGAAGTTCAGGGAGAGATATAAAGATGTAGGTGATGAAGTGCCACCTACTACTACTTCTCTATCTAAATCACTTTAATGACACTACAACTAACTTTTTAAAAGAAACACTATTACCACAATTAACAAATTAGGTACTTCAAATTAAAAGCTTTCGGCTAACATTCCCCATCATCAGGTTTACTTCTAAATGCTAATAATGATATTTTCTAACAATGTCTAAATACAAACTGGAAGTTCACTAAAACAATAATGCAATTTAGAAGGAAGGGATTAAGCAGGACACGGTTGGGGCGGACAATGCCATGACCGGCTACCTGCACTTACCTTCTAGCCTCGCTAACTAGCTTAAAACTATTTTTAGAGTTCTTAAAACTAGAAATTACATTTAAATCAATATTTTCTATATTTAAACTAGAGTTATTATCCTAATATATAGAGATTTGCTTCGAGGATCTGTTGTGTATCTGTGTTTGCAGGCTTTCTGAACAACGTTTACTCTAACCAAGAGGTCACTAGAGCAATTAAGACATACCTGGATAAGTGATATAACAATTAATTTATTAATTGTAGATGCAGTGTTTCTTTCAATAGTGTTGGTTCTACTGTCATTTAAGTGATTTAAATAGAGAAGTAGATCAGTTTAGTGTAGCACCTCATCACCTATATCTTTGTCTCTCCCTGACTTTTTTGGAAAATATTTACGACTGACCGTAAAGTAGTTAGAAGACTAGAAAATTTCAACAGAAAAATAGTCAATGCAGAAGCTACTGCTAACTTTAACACAATATGTTTGAGAGAAGATTTGCTAACATCATACACTAGTATATATATATACTAGTGTATATGAATATATATATAAACTAGAATTTAAAAAAGAACACATAGAAAGGAAACCACTGAACTCACTACTATATTTCGATGTCCTCATCTTCAGGAAAAGAAGTGAATCGCTCCAAAGGCTGATAACGACTGACTTGGCGTTCGAACTGAAGCACTCAAACAGTGTAGCCAACTTTCGGAGGAAAGGTAGACAGGGAAGATAAAGAGATAAAAGCCAAATAAAAATTAAAAAATGAAAACATTTAACTAAAATAAAATTAAAATCTGATAAAAACTTTAAAAAAAAATAAATAAATAAAAAATAAAAAAATAAAAAAAAAATTATAAATAAAAAAAATCAACGATTGAGGTTAAGCCCAGGAGCCGATCTACCGCCCAGAAGACTAATAAGTGCTTCTTCTGAAGCTCTCAGAGTAACTTTCGAATTAGTCTGATCAATCTACCTCAGGACCTGTACACGGAAACAGTCATTAAAACTGAGTCCGTGAGAACTGGCATGAGTAGCAACGGGAAGGTCACTGCGTTTGCCAACGGATGACCTGTGATTATTCATACGCAGGCTTAGCTTGGCGGAAGCCAAACCCACGTAAAAAGAATCACACTGGGTGCAATCCAAACGGTAAACGCAGTTACCAGAGGTACAAGAGGTCTTGTGAGAGATAGGGTAGGTGCGTTTACTATGGAAGGAGGTAAAGGAAGGAACAGGATTGATGATAGGACAAGTAAGACATCCACGACGTCCACATTGAACCATACCACCAGCAGTTTCTGGAGGCTTAGGAGAAGAGATGTGAGAGAAGATAGATTGATAGCAGGTTTGCGATAGGAAATGGAAGGTGCCTCACTAAAGACTGAAGAAGTACAGGAGGAAGAAGAAAGTATAGGGAAAAACTCCCTGACAACTGCACCCAGCCTATGAGCACCAGGAAAATAAGTGGTGATGAGGAAATTAGAGTCACTGCGATCCCTCCTAGGACCTGAATTATATATATATATTGAAAATGATCGCAGTTTCTGCATTCACGACCTTTTTGTTAACAGATTCTAACCTCCTGGCTATTTTCCTTATTGTAGTAGGTAAACTATAAATCAGGTTTGCCAATGACATTTCCAAATGTCATTACACTAATTATTACACTAATAAACGAGTAAGGTGAATATACATTTAGATCATGTTATTAAATTTCTTTTGTTCATTGGACCTATTTACTTGGAAATGTCATTGGTGAACCTGATTTATAGTTTACCTACTACAATAAGGAAAATAGCCAGGAGGTTAGAATCTGTTAACAAAAAGGTCGTGAATGCAGAAACTGCAATCATTTTCAATAAAATACGCTTGAGAAAAGATCTGCTACCAATATATACCAATATATATATATATATATATATCCACAATATATATAGATATATATATATTGCCGTATCCACCCGTATCAACAATATCTGCAATAATCTCCAAGACCGCAGACATCACCTTCACCTCTTAAAGGACAAATTTTCTGAACGAGGCTATCCTCGCCCCTTCATTGATAGTCGTGTTTTACCGGCTGACATCTCCCACCAACCTAGACCCAAGAGAGATTGAAGTGATTCTTCCTTCTTCTTGACGACCTACTTCCCTGGCGCTTATAAGCTTCGTACTGTTATTAAGGAGTCTTTTCCGATTCTGTCTACTTCTGCTTCTACTTCTTTCATCTTTAATCACCCCCCTTCTATTTCCTACCGTAAACCTCCCAATCTGAATAGCATTTTTTCTCATATTTCCCCTCAGCCTTCCAATCCTGTTCTTGGAATGAAACAATGTGGACGCCGTGGCTGTCAAACTTACCTGATTGGAAATCCTAATCCTTCCTTCGATTCCCCTCTCCACCATCGTTCCTACCTGGTTCAAGTCAATTTCTTCTGTACCTCGTGCAACTGTGTTTACCGACTGGATTGCACTCAGTGTGACTCTTTTACGTTGGCTTAACTTCTAATAAGTTGAGCCTTCGTATGGATGGTCATAGGGCTTCAGTCGGTCAACGCAGTAACTATCCTGTAACCATCCATGCGAACTCGCATGGTCTCAGTTTCAATGACTGTTTCAGAGTTGAGATCCTGAAACAGACCCCCGAATCCAACAATAAAGTTACCCTAAGAGCTTCAGAGGAAGCATACATATGCTTACTTGATGCTCGCTCTTCCCCTGGACTCAACCTCAACCGATAAATTTTTTTTTTCATTGCTTTTTTACTTTTACTTTATTAATTTTAATTTGATTTATATACCTTTCACATTTTTTATAATTTTACATTAGACTTAGTTTTATTTGAATAATTATAATTTTTACGTCTTAATTTGGCCCTTCATTTCCTTCCCTCCCTTCCCGCTTGGTGGTAAGTGGTGGGGTACTGGCTGCGGTCACCGAACTCAGTCACCGCCCTGCCTTCCTGCGGGACTCTTTGCTCTTCACACCTCCTGATGACGACGATGGTCGAAATATCGATGTGAGTTATGTCTGTGTCTTTCTGTGTGTTTCCTTCGTTTTGAATTTATTTTATTTAAAAAAGTCCGCTGGACCGTTTCTTTTAATTATATATATATATATATATATATATTTGTATGCGTAGGCGTACTTGGTATTAATAGGCAGTAAATCTTCTTAATAAAAATATTATTAAAAACCAGAGCTTCTCCTTTTACGATCCGTTTAAGTAAGTGTTCTTCATTTCTAATCACTTTTAGATGTTGCACTGTTAAGGAAAAAAGAATGCTTACTTAAACGGATCTTCTTCCATCCATTAAATATACATTTTATTTAAATGTATACTTAAATTAATGGAATATTTAATAAATATTAAATTAATGATAAAGAAAATTGTGGTACTTTGAATTCTTAAGTAACTAACAAAATCTTATGCTTAGAAGAAATAAAGAATGCCATCAGATACTTCAGTTTATTAAATTTACATATTAATCCAAATTTATTTACAAGTTACAATTATACAATATTTTTACTGTTAGTGTAACAGAGCTTGACTGTAAGAATCAAAGAGGAATGTAGTATCTAGATGGGGAATACTACCTTACCTCATAAATCTCCCGAACACTGGACCGCTTTCGAAATTACTTCCACTTTCACCGAGTTTTTTCAATGAACTGAGTATTTTTGTCGGTTTATCACATATCATAATACCAAAAGATTTTTTTTTTTTTTTTTTTTTTTATTTGTTTGACTATTCGACCCACTATTACATAATTATAATACCTGAGAAATAATGAATAAATAAGAAATCAAGTTATAATTAGGTAATAGTTGTTCAAATATGTTATATATCTCGTTCAAATAAGAAATAGAATAAAAAAATGGATTGATAGGTATAAATATATGATAACCCGACGAAAACACCCCGTGAAGATGGAAGTAATTTCGGAACCCGGCGAAAGAACAGGGAATTTACGAGGTGAGATTGTATATTCTTTTATATTTGTTAGAATTACTATGTTATATTCATGGAAGAAATAATATATAATGACACATTTAATACCATACAATCTTGTAAGTTATACCAAAGTAATTCATAACTTAAAAGTACAATTTAATCATTCTCCTTACTGATAATTCCACCGAGTGCAGCATCCAGCACAATAACAGTTCATGAGGTGAACTATAGTATACCTTTCCTTTATGTATAGGTAGGAGAGGAACCCCTCTCCAGGTTAAGGACATGTACGTAATACCGACGAGCAGGAGCCTGGAGCCAAGCATGAGGTCCAATCAGAGCAGCAGCCTTAACCCTGTGCTCTGATTGGTTCGAATTAGTCAGAACTTTAGACCAACCAGGAGCAAGATCCGCTCAGATAGCTAATTAAGCTCTTAACTACAAGGCATGATCTCATCTTTATATGGTCGAAAGCTCGAAAAATATCAACGATGTCTTTAGGACAGATGTTATGGCAACTGCAGCCAGAAGAAAAAATATCGCCCGAAGGATCGAGGCCACCAGCGCAAAGCTAGTGACTGCAGAAGCTGCTGCAAATTTTAACCACACACACACACACACACATATATATATATATAATAGCAGTTTGCTTCTCAACGCGAGTACTTCACACTTCTTCCTGATGATGACGGATAACGAAATATTGAAGTGAGTTCTGTGGTGACTTTCTGTGTTCTTTACTACTTGTTAAAATTTATATATATATATATATATATATATATACTCGTATATATATATATATACTCGTATATATATAGTATCTTAAAAAACTATTTAACAATTTTATCTAAAACTTAATTTTAACACTCAAATAACACGATAGAAATATAAAGTAAACATTAAACTGGCAGGTTACAATTCCTGTAATATGTCCACAGATGAGTCTTCAGTTTCTTCTGTCCTTGTTAAATTCCCTATTTGTTGAAGTTGGAACTGTCCCATGTGGAACTTCAATACATTTGCAAAACTTGCAGTTTGATTATTTATACTGGGCCTCATTTCCAATATATTCAGGGCCTCTATAATACCTAATCTGCCATGATCTCTTTCTTGATATAATATTTCAGTGTTGTTTGTAAGCATGTCCCTGGTCAGCTTCATTGAAGCATGATATAACAGGAATTGCAATCTGCCAGTTTAATGTTTACTTTATATTTCTATCGTGTTATTTGAGTGTTAAAATTAAGTTTTAGATAATATATATATATATATATATATATATATAAAAGACTATATGAATGTATTTGGTATATATATTCAGCTTACATCTCATATAAAGTACCAATCAATTCAATCAATTCCGATTATTGTTTTAATTACTTTATGTCATCTCTAATCATTTCGAATCCATTGTTAAGTTGGCACACTGTTGAGATGACTACAGATTGCCTAATGATACTTCGGCTATGATTATTGGACGTACATAGAATCATCACAGATACCTCACGATTCAAATACGTAAGAGGTAGGATAGTGGAATTTTGGAAGTGAAAGGTTAGAGGTGTGGTCGCCTTCAGGCTCAGAATAACCCGTGGCCATCGTGGGAAACCCATAGTTCACCGTTCGACTTTGTCTCCAATTTTTTACCACTTTCGTAATTTCAAACTACCATTAAAAAAACCAAAGTCTGACTGCAAAGAAATGTTTTATTTCTTTCAAATACTTTATTTCTCAAAATGATATATTTTTTGGTAGGAAATATTTGAAAATAAAGGAAGCTCTGAAATTTTGAAGAATTCCAACTTTACTTGATCTCATCCATTTGTTATATTCCTTAACAATTTTGTTTGTAAACATGTTTTTAAAACAAACACAACTGATCAATTATGAAGCACTGCTACCAAATATGTTATTTTCTGATTTTTTTTTATTTAAAAATAAATAATATTTATTTTTCTACCAGCTGAACAATAGAAAGTAAAATTCTTTGTTCCTGCTTATGTTTAATTATAATCATTTTTTTCGATGACCTAACTTCTAACAGTCTTTGAATAGACTAAAGCATGATACATCAATCAATATATCGTTCAATTTGTTGGAATAGGTTGATAATTTATTAAAATTTTGGAATATGGACATAGTTTCACAACAGTGCACGACTATTTGAAGAGGTTTACAATCGGCTGAAGAGAACAAATTTTACTGACGGGATAAGTTTGAGCGTGTAACTCATATAAGCCAATCAGACAGATCATGGCCAACAGGTAGCCATCACTGTTGGCCACATGCGTGTGGGGTAAACCACACATGCCAATCTTACAGATCACGATAACAGGTAGCCATCACTGTTGGCCACATGCGTGTGGGGTAAACTACAAATCCAATCTTACAGATCACGATAAGAGGTAGCCATCACTGTTGGCCACATGCGTGTGGGGTAAACTACAAATGCCAATCTTACAGATCACGATAACACGTAGCCATCACTGTTGGCCACATGCGTGTGGGGTAAACCACACATGCCAATCATGCAGATCAAGATCACAGATAACACATTATATATATATACACTATTGACCACATGTGTGTGGGGTAAACCACACATGCCAATCACGCAGATCAAGATCACAGATAACACATTATATATATACACTATTGACCACATGTGTGGGAAGTAAACCATACTTACCAATCTTACAGATCACAATCACAGGTAGCCATCACTGTTGGCCACATGCGTGTGGGGTGAACCACACATGCCAATCACGCAGATCAAGATCACAGAAAACACATTATATATATACACTATTGACCACATGTGTGGGGAGTAAACCATACTTGCCAATCTTACAGATCACGATCACAGGTAGCCATCACTATTGGCCTCATGTGTGTGGGGTAAACCATACTTGCCAATCTTACAGATCACGATCACAGGTAGCCATCACTGTTGGCCACATGCGTGTGGAGTAAACCACACATGCCAATCTTACAGATCACGATACAGGTAGCCATCACTGTTGGCCACATGCGTGTGGGGTAAACCACACATGCCAATCTTACAGATCACGATAACAGGTAGCCATCACTGTTGGCCACATGCGTGTGGGGTAAACTACAAATGCCAATCTTACAGATCACGATAACACGTAGCCATCACTGTTGGCCACATGCGTGTGGGGTAAACCACACATGCCAATCATGCAGATCAAGATCACAGATAACACATTATATATATATACACTATTGACCACATGTGTGTGGGGTAAACCACACATGCCAATCACGCAGATCAAGATCACAGATAACACATTATATATATATACACTATTGACCACATGTGTGTGGGGTAAACCACACATGCCAATCATGCAGATCAAGATCACAGATAACACATTATATATATATTGACCACATGTGTGTGGGGTAAACCACACATGCCAATCACGCAGATCAAGATCACAGATAACACATTATATATATACACTATTGACCAAATGTGTGTGGGGTAAACCACACATGCCAATCATGCAGATCAAGATCACAGATAACACATTATATATATATACACTATTGACCACATGTGTGTGGGGTAAACCACACATGCCAATCACGCAGATCAAGATCACAGATAACACATTATATATATATATACACTATTGACCACATGTGTGTGGGGTAAACCACACATACCAATCATGCAGATCAAGATCACAGATAACACATTATATATATATACACTATTGACCACATGTGTGTGGGGTAAACCACACATGCCAATCACGCAGATCAAGATCACAGATAACACATTATATATATATACACTATTGACCACATGTGTGTGGGGTAAACCACACATGCCAATCATGCAGATCAAGATCACAGATAACACATTATATATATATACACTATTGACCACATGTGTGTGGGGTAAACCACACATGCCAATCACGCAGATCAAGATCACAGATAACACATTATATATATACACTATTGACCACATGTGTGGGAAGTAAACCATACTTACCAATCTTACAGATCACAATCACAGGTAGCCATCACTGTTGGCCACATGCGTGTGGGGTGAACCACACATGCCAATCACGCAGATCAAGATCACAGAAAACACATTATATATATACACTATTGACCACATGTGTGGGGAGTAAACCATACTTGCCAATCTTACAGATCACGATCACAGGTAGCCATCACTATTGGCCTCATGTGTGTGGGGTAAACCATACTTGCCAATCTTACAGATCACGATCACAGGTAGCCATCACTGTTGGCCACATGCGTGTGGAGTAAACCACACATGCCAATCTTACAGATCACGATACAGGTAGCCATCACTGTTGGCCACATGCGTGTGGGGTAAACCACACATGCCAATCTTACAGATCACGATAACAGGTAGCCATCACTGTTGGCCACATGCGTGTGGGGTAAACTACAAATGCCAATCTTACAGATCACGATAACACGTAGCCATCACTGTTGGCCACATGCGTGTGGGGTAAACCACACATGCCAATCATGCAGATCAAGATCACAGATAACACATTATATATATATACACTATTGACCACATGTGTGTGGGGTAAACCACACATGCCAATCACGCAGATCAAGATCACAGATAACACATTATATATATATACACTATTGACCACATGTGTGTGGGGTAAACCACACATGCCAATCATGCAGATCAAGATCACAGATAACACATTATATATATATTGACCACATGTGTGTGGGGTAAACCACACATGCCAATCACGCAGATCAAGATCACAGATAACACATTATATATATATATATACACTATTGACCACATGTGTGGGGTAAACCACACATACCAATCATGCAGACAAGATCACAGATAACACATTATATATATATACACTATTGACCACATGTGTGTGGGGTAAACCACACATGCCAATCACGCAGATCAAGATCACAGATAACACATTAATATATATACACTATTGACACATGTGTGTGGGGTAAACCACACATGCCAATCATGCAGATCAAGATCAGAAACACATTATATATATATACACTATTGACCACATGTGTGGGGGTAAACCACACATGCCAATCACGCAGATCAAGATCACAGATAACACATTATATATATACACTATTGACCACATGTGTGGGAAGTAAACCATACTTACCAATTTACAGATCACAATCACAGGTAGCCATCACTGTTGGCCACATGCGTGTGGGGTGAACCACACATGCCAATCACGCAGATCAAGATCACAGAAAACACATTATATATTACACTATTGACCACATGTGTGGGGAGTAAACCATACTTGCCAATCTTACAGATCACGATCACAGGTAGCCATCACTATTGGCCTCATGTGTGTGGGGTAAACCATACTTGCCAATCTTACAGATCACGATCACAGGTAGCCATCACTGTTTGCCACATGCGTGTGGAGTAAACCACACATGCCAATCTTACAGATCACGATACAGGTAGCCATCACTGTTGGCCACATGCGTGTGGGGTAAACCACACATGCCAATCTTACAGATCACGATAACAGGTAGCCATCACTATTGACCACATGTGTGTGGGTTAACCACACATACCAATCACGCAGATCAAGATCACAGATAACACATTTTATATATACACTATTGACAACATGTGTGTGGGGTAAACCGTACTTGCCAATCTTACAGATCACGATCACTGGTAGACATCACTATTGGTCTCATGCGTGTGGGGTAAACCCATGCCAATCTTACAGATCACGATCACATGTAGCTATCAATATTGGCCTCATGCGTTTGGTGTATACACTATATCCAATTTAAATCCGATACATGCCAATCTATGCCAATACCAGATCAATCACAGATCACATGATACAGTGTGATTGACACATTGTCTGTTACCTACAGTCCATCTACATATTAAGATCACCATATAATATTTGAAAAGTACGGACTGGATTATCAATGTTCAGATGAAAAAAACGATGCCAAAATTATGAATGATTAAATATATGCAAAGAAATATATTTATATTTTACGGTAATTTTATTCCAAAAGAGAAAGTATAGAGGATGCTTCCAAATTGTTTTTATCACTTAACAGTCGATCAACTTGCATGTTTATTAGGGCCACCTAGACGTTTACTTTTCATGGTACATATATATATAGGAACTATTGTTTCCAATATTAAAACACAGAAATGGCTTTGAAAATTTACACATTTGCATGGGACTTTATTGTAAAAATAATTGTCACGGAGCAAATAGCCAAGAAATGGTTAATGTTAAATGTTAACCAAGTTATCAAAAAGATAATTTTCTTATAATAATATCAATTTAAAAAGTTTCATGCGTTATAGGTATTTTTATTTTACTATATGCAATGTGCAGTATTAATGAAGAAGTTTGACTAGATTGTGACGGATTTACAGTTTTTTAAGTACTCTGAAACCATTTTTTATGATGTTTTTATACATATGGATGTGTATGTATCTAAAAGTTTCTGAGTATACTATAGGTCATATCGTTTGATGGAATAATTTGATACTACTGTTATTTTAGTATTAATAAAACCATATAATAAATTATCAGTAATTAAATAGTATGATACTCGTATTACTGTTATTATATTGCATAGTTATTTATTATTAAATTATTTATTACTTATAATATTATGGGTGTGCTGTAGTAATTTTTTTCAACATTGTTTCGTAATAGAAAATTCACTATTTAGGATTTTAGAAACATTTTTCCTCCTGAATTACTTACTGTAGCGGGTTGAAATTATGCAGTTGTTATGAAACTAATGTTAGCTTTATAACAAAAGTTCAAAAATTTTCGATATAGAAAGCCCAACTTTGCATAAAGATGTTGATTTATGATTGAATCAAAAGCTTGTAAACACTATACTGGCCACACTATTAATAAAATTAAACACAAAAATACCTCCCTGGAGGAAAGTCAGCTGTGTTGTTTTACGACAAATTCCTTCAATGGCAGAGGCCTTTATTTAAATATGGTTTTGAATTATTATGCTAGGTTTGGCTGTAGTCCCAAGGGAGCACAGATTGGCCAGAGAATGGTCCTTTATGATACCACACAATAAACATTCTACGCTGGGAGTCCTAAATTTTGCTTAACTCAAGTGTACTTAAAGTAGGAAACTTTAACTAGACATGACATCGTACAGGCTCGGTACCGACGGCATAACGTCCTTTCTGATTACGACGTGCAATCGAGTCGTGCAATTCGCTGTACACATTGCATACTTACAAAACTCTTGGATAAGTCGTTTGTTGTAACCACAGTTTTACATAATAACCTACTACAAAATAAATCCAATATCTTATTTTGAAATATGTTTATCTATTAGTAATATTATCTTACTAGTATTATATATATATATATATATATCATTATTTGTTTTCTTGACCCAATATTTATATGATATATTTTTGTTGAGGGTTGAGGCAAAAGGACTAGTTTCAAATCTTTAGACCTCAACCCTCAAAAAAGTTATATCATTGTATGTATATATTAATGGCATTTTCTTTTATATTTTTTTTATATTGTATATATATTTATATTTATGCACAGTATATATATATATATATATATATATATATATTCGTAAAAGCTGGGAGCAGTCCTTTTTGGATACATATATTTAAAAAATGAATGTCCGATTTGACATTATTTAATTTGTTAGAAAATGTTTCTAATTTTCTATAACTTTTTTTAAAATCCGGGTTTCTTAGGTCATGAATTAACTCTCCATATTTCTTGTTATTGAATATATTTTTCGACATGGTGATTTGTGGCACCGAAACCTGTCGAAGAATATATTCAATAACAAGAAATATGGAGAGTTAATTCATGACCTAAGAAACCCGGATTTTAAAAAAGTTATAGAAAATTAGAAACATTTTCTAACAAATTAAATAATGTCAAATCAGACATTCATTTTTTAAATGTACATATATATATATATATATATATACCTAGAATAAATACATTTATGTATCTCATTTGCATTATTGCCTATTACTTTAATAGGCAAACAAACTAAACCTTGAACTATGCTTTTACAGTACAATATTGAACACAGCAAATATACTTCCACATTTACTACTGGAATTAGAGGTGACAAACTATTCAGAATTACTTAGTTCAGTTAATTAAATGCTAATAGTATTTGATTAAAATTTATGTAATGGAGAAATGAACCAGTGAATATATTAGGTAAAAAATGTAAGTTTCGTTTTGCTTGAGTTATTCAAGTATGAATGTTGCAAGGAGGGTGTAATAGATCTACAAGAAGTTGAAGGGATTTATGTCAGACGCTTTGAGCACGTGCAGACAATGATCTCTCCATCATGATTACCGGCTGGCCGTTTAACACCTCGTGCCTTTTCAGCACAATTACAAGTCCAGTGTAATGTAAGTTATAAACATTGTTACACAAGGTTGAAACACTTTTACTTATACTATTATGTATAAGAAAACAAATATAATTTTCTATCATTCATAACTATTTATGTGACTGTTTGAACATTTCATTAAGGCTTAAATAATGTTTTTAGGTAATTCTAAATATGAATTGTTTTCTGTTTACTTTTAACAAATTGTAACAAGGTTTTTTATTCAGTGTTTGCATTTTTCTGTAATTATTCCTGAAAACTTCAATTCAACCAAACATAAGGAAGAATCTCACGAAGCGAAGTCAAATAAAACAAACTTTCACTTTGTCTTTATTAATTAGACTAACAAACTGCAATTCTGTCTTACAATAACAGAAATTAATCAGGAACAATCAGGTTGTGATCCTTATAACATGATCATCTTAGTCAAGTAATGACATGATTCTTAGTCAAGTAATGTAATTTCTTATAGTAGTGCGATGTTTCATGCAACACTACTATTTTTACTTTACTATAAGTAAAGTATAGTGATCGTGAAAAAATTCGATCTCGAGATTTTGACAGAATTACATGTTTTGAGGTCCCAGAAGTCGTTTTATGAGGTTTTTTCGATGATGTCTGTGTGTGTGTGGGTGGGTGGGTGTATTAGCATTGCTTGTTACCACGGTACGGTCCAGAATCTTTGATGGATCAAGTTGATATTTTACACAGAAATGGACCCCATAAAGACGAAGATCCCTATTGCTTGGGAAGAATTATGCTTGATGGGAAAGTCACTTTTTTGCCAAAAACCGTTTTTTTAAAACATTTATTTCTCCTATACTGATAACCCTAGAGTTTTGAAATTTTGACATTATCTTTGCGGTTACAAATAGAACAAACGAAAAATATATTCAGAATTTTAAATTTCGATTCCACTGAGATAAAATTGATATTTATAAAGGAACAATTTAAATTGTTTATTGACTTATATGAGATGTAAGAGGAATAATATTGTGCAGGAAAATGATAACACACACTCAGAAAAAATTCGTATATATGTTATCTGAAAAAAAGGGGAAGGAAAATGATCTTATTAGATACTAAGAAGACATAAAATTCAAAGTATAATAATTCTGTAAAAAACCAAAAATGTAAAAGATAATTCAAAATTGAAATCATTCATTTAGAGATTTATAAATGTAATTATCGTACATCTTTAATTATAAATCACCTTAAAACAACATTTTCTTCGCTGTTTATGATGTTTTTCAGAGAAAAAGGGTTATTTTCCTGTCTTAAATTTGAAAATATTACTTTAATATTCAATGTAGAAGGATGTCAAGTAACGATGTAAGAAATCCACTGAACAAAAGCCATGTTCTCTTGTAGAAGAATATTTCGTATCAAGAAATGTTCACATGGGTTTTTCAAAAATGTTATTACTGCTGTAGTTATACTAATGAAATTATTTGCATCAGCTGTGTGATATACAAAAATAAGCTTATGTATTGATATGTCCTTCAATCACTCTCTCTACTACCTCAGGAATGAAAGACTAATAATCATATCCCATTTAGATGTTTACATTATGCCTAAACGAGACGTTATATATTACATACTCATGAAATTTGATATTAAGTTACTTATAGTAAAGTTGAGTGTAGGCCAATCCAGATTTTTTTACTTTCCTATAAGTAAAGTATAGTGATCGTGAAAAAAAATGCTTTTGATATTTTGACGGAATTATATGCTTTGAGGACCCAAAATTCGTTTTATGAAGTTTTCTCGATGATGTCTGTGTGTGTGTGTGTGTGGGTGGGTGGGTGAGTGCGTTAGCATTGCTTGTTACCACGCTACGGTCCAGACTCTTTGATGAATCAAGTTGATATTTAACACAAAAATGGGCCTCATTGGGAAGAAGATCCCTATCGTTTGGGAAGAATTATGCATGACGGGAAAGTCACTTTTTTTGCCAAAAACCGTTTTTTAAAAAAAACATTTTTTTCTCCTAAATTGATAACCCTTTAGTTTTGAAATTTTGGCATTATCTTTGAAGTTATGAACGGAACAAACGAAAAATATATTCAGAATTTTAAAACAACGGGCTACGAGCCAGTATCTTTGATGGATAAAGTTGATATTTTACACTTAAATGGACCCCATAGTGTAGATGAGACCTATTGTTTGGGAAGAATTATGGATGACCATTTCCTAAAAAACCATTTTTTAGAAAACATTTTTTTCTCCTAAACTCCTAACTCTAGGGTTTTGAAATTTTGGCATTATCTTTAAAGTTACAAATGGAATAAACGAAAAATATACTCAGAATTTTAAAACAAAGGGGAAATATTTTTTTTCAATAAAATTTAAAAATTTTGACTTATAATTCAATCTCAAAGCTTCTGAGAGCGATACAAGCCATACCGTTTGACGGATCAAAGTGAAACTATGTCTAAAAATAGAAATTATATGGAGAATGAGTTGAGATAATTTTTTTTAAAATTACATTCACCAAACGGGCGTTACAGTACGATTTCTGTTTTCAAAATATGTGTTTTTGACGCTAAACGGCTCATTAAAAAATCATGAAAATTTGATCAAAAAATGGAAAAAAAAATTAGCAATTCATAAAAAAAAGGAATGAAATTTCAATCATGGCAAAGAGCAATATTTTTTCAGTGAATTCACCGAAATGATATAATGTTTAGAGGTATAATGCAAATTTTTAAATATTTAACTACTTATATGTAATGTAAGAAGAATAAAATTCGTAAATGTAAAAAATCAACAACAATAGAGCATATGAAACATATAATTTCTGATTCTTTTTATGGTATGATGGGTTTGTCTAACAAAATGTAATCAATCTATATGTTGCACCATTCTACAAAGGTTAATATCAGATGCTGATTTTGTTAAGTTTATGAATTACATTATTATTGGGTAATATTGAAGTTTTTGGAATTGGCTTCTATGTTTTTCTCTAATTTCCAGTTTTTTCACTATCCTAGTCTAATGTAATTATTATTATTATATATTAATATATTATTATATATATTATATTATTATTGTATATTATTTATTATTATTATCATATCAAGTTCATACCATTATTATTAAAAATTAGAGTTTTTAAGAAACTCTAGCATGCCATAAAATTTCCAGTATAATAATTTGATATAAGACCAAAAATGTAGAACATTATTCAGAATTAAAAAAAAATTCTTTTAAAAATAATAAATGAAATTATCGTACAGCTTAAATTAGGAATTATCTGAAAACGACATTATTTCTTACTTCTTTTTGACATTTCACACAAAAACTCAGTAATGTTTTTAAAATACTTAAAATATTTTCAATTTCTAAATGGGAAAACTTGTCTTAAGTATTAAATGTAGAAGGAGGTCAGATAAACTATGTAATATCCACGGGTTATTGAAGCAAAAGCCATGCTCTTGTAGGAGATTATTTCGTATAAGCAAATTTTTACTTTGGCTTTTCATAATGTTATTACTGCAGTAGTTATACTAATGATTGTATATCCATTAATTGTTTGCCATACAAAAAAGGCCTTTATATTGATAAGTTGGTCTTTGGTTGATCTTCTAATTCTAATTATTCTTTATTAGGAGCTCTTCGTTCTGTAGCTCAAACTATTTCTTATGAAGTAAGTATATCTTTAAATTGGATTTGTGTTTTTATTTTTGTTTATTCTTATAGATTTGTTTCTTTTTATTATTATCAGTTTTATATTTGATTCACTTTCTTTCCTTTTGCTTTACTTTATTGTTGAATTTGAAGATTTTTAGCTGAAGTTAATCGTTCTCCTTTTGATTTTGCTGAGGGTGAATCTGAGTTAGTTTCAGGTTTTAATATTGAATATAGAAGAGGTGGTTTTCCTTTTATTTTTCTTTCTGAATATACAAATATTATTTTTATGAGTTTACTTAGTTATATTTTTTTTGGTTGTGATATTGTTAGATTTTTCTTTTATTTAAAGGTTGTTGTTTTTATTTTTTTAGTTATTTGGGTTCGTGGAACTTTGCCTCGATTTCATTATGATAAGCTTATATATTTAACTTGAAAGGTTTTTTACCTATCTCTTTAAATTACTTAATTTTTTTATTGGTTTTAATTTTTTATATTTATAATTTTGTAAATCATTTTTTTTAATGAAGCTAATAAGGAATTTAACTGTTTTATTTTATTTTCAAAATAAATGATTTTTAAAGCTTAATTAGCTAGTTTGTTATTTTATCTCATAATTTTAATATTATAGGATTAACTAAAAAATATAAGAAGTATGTAATTGTGATGATTATATGTAAGAATATATGGTTCTTCTGCTGGTCGAGCTCCAATTCATGTCAATAAAATTCCAATTGTGATGAATCCTTAGAATATTGATTGATTAATTGGGTAGTACCTTTTTGATTGAAATTTTATTTTGTCTGTAAATGGAATTATAATTTAATATAATAAAAATTGATAAAATAATAATACAATAATTTGACAAAATAATAAAAATTTATTACTATTGCGATTACCCCCCCTAGTTTATCAGGAATTGACCGTAGAATTGCATATGCTAATAGGAAGTATCATTCTGGTTGAATGTGGACTGGGGTAACTATGGGATTTCCAGGAATAAAATTTTCCTGCTATTTTAAAATTTTTAAAATAACATCTCCCATTGTGACGATTATATTATGCTTAAATGAGACATTATATATTATATACCCAAGAAGTTTGATATTAAGTTTACTTATAGTAAAGTTGAGTTTAGGCCACTCCATATTTTTTCACATTGTTTACAGTGACTTAGAAATTTTTTAGTGAACCACGGAAATAAAATTGATATTTATAATGGAAAAATTTAAATAACTCATTGACTTATATGAGATATAAGAGGAATAATATTTTTGCGTGAAAAAATTAACTCCTAATAAACAAGGATGTTTGTTCCTTTCGTTGGTATGATGGTTTTGTCTCACAAAATGCTATAATCAATCTATATATTGTACTCTTGAACAAAACTTAATATCAGTTATAAATTATTTTGGTTTGTGAATTATAGTATCATTGGGTAAAATTGATGTGTGAGGAATGGTCTCTTTCCTACAGAAAGAGGAGTTATGTTTCTTGACAAGTATTCAGAATTTTCACTATTCTAATAGTCCATACCTATCATTTTTAAAAATTTCAAGCTTTCAGATATAAAAGTCTTAAATTATACTGAATAGCTGTATCAACTTTGATTTGAGTATGTAAAATTGACTAATTGCTAATGTATTTTTCTCAATATACATTCCCATAAACCATATAACAGAGTACAATAGGCAGGAAAAAATAACATTCACTCAGAGTGAATTGGTATATATGATTTTTGACAAATGGAAAGAAAAGTGGTTTTTATTAAATACTAGGAACTCATGAAACTCCCAGTATAGTAATTATATAAAAGACCAAAAATATAAAACATCATTCAAAATTGAAAACATCTTTGGAGAGAAATAAATGAAATTATCTTAAATCTTAACATCTTGACATCTTAAATTTAGAATTATCTTAAAACGACTTTTTTTCTTAGATGTTTCTGACATTTGTCAAACAAAATAGGAATATTTTCAAGTTCTAAAAGGGAAAATTTGTCTTAAATATTCAATGTAGAAGTAGGTCAGATTATGATGATTATGATTTAATGATATTAAATGCATCAGTGGTGTGACCTTCAAAAATAAGCATATCACTATCTGTACTACCTCCAGGAATGAAAGACTAATAAACATCTGAGATTTAGGCATTTATATTATACCTAAATGGAACATTATTTACTATATACCCAAGAGGTATGATATTATGTTTACTTATAGTAATGTTGAGTGTAGGCTATTCCAGATTTTTTCATGAATCATTTGCTTGTACCTATCTATCTTGTACTATCTAGATTCTAGATAGATAGTGGAACGGGTTATCCACAATTTATATTAAATTATCAGTATTTTTGTCAAACACACTTTATTTGAAAATACAAGTGAAAATTAGTCAATTTCAGTATTCTAGACTGATTTTTAGGTTTGAATAAGTTCTGCAATAAAGCGTAATATAAAACTACGCTATAATTGTATGTTCAGGTTTATCTATTTTACTATTTACAGGTTCAGTGTGTTTACAGATTGAATGTCAACGGCTCTGATATAAAGAGGAATTTTTACAGCGCTTTCATTTCTGACTGGGAATCTTTAAGAACATCTCTTCTACATGACAGTCATATAATAAATTTCTCTTCGGTGAGCTTTGCTTGACACTGCACTCTGTAGGGTGAGTCACTCGTAAAGCGTGGTTTTTGACCTGAGGGTAGAGTCCTATTTTCACTTTCGCCTGGTAGTTTATGTCTTCTCCTTTTTCTCATTTCCCTCCCTAGTTTATTTTTTTTTCTCAGTGAACTCACAAATGAAACACTAGTAATACTAGCTTATCTACCTGTCGTTGCCCGGGTAGTATATTATGCCAAGGCGTCTTCATTATGGGCGGTAGATCCCAAAAAAGGACCCTGATCAAAATCAAAATACCATAATCAGTTCCCCCCAAAAAAAGTTGTGTAAGATCCATATGTTTCTTTGTAACTAAATGTCTCAGTTTTATTTCTATAGTGGATGGAAAAACAAACTTTGTATTTAAAATCATGTTTATTATTTAACCCGATATTTTCCTATGATAAGGTAAAGCATTCACAAGTAACTTATACTCTTAAGGATGAGTTTCAGTTTTTTAAATAAGCCACTATAATATACAGATATTATGGTGGCTTAGTAATATTGATATTAATATTTAGTCAAGATCGTGGAAGGCTAGATAGGACGGAGAGATAAAGCACAAAGCGCTTGCACAAAGCACAAAGACTTGCACAAAGCACAAGAAAAGTTTATAAGATTCGTGTACTTTTGTACACAGACATTCTTGCTCTCATCTTAGTGATTCTTGGTGTGACCACTTGCAGTGTCTATAGGTTGTGAGACCAGAGGGGTTCATGGAGATTTATCCCTGTTAATCCTCGCTGCTCAGCCTTTTACTGTACCTAATTAGCATTGTCTAGTCCTTTGGAGGACATTTCAAAGAAGAATTAGCATCTAGCCGATTAATTCTGGACTGTCCCATTTTGGTGAGGTTATAATCACATACCAAGGTAGTAATACATACAAGTTATTTTCCCTTTTTCTAGATTTTTGAGGACTGTTCTCTACTTACCTGAGGAGCCTTTCTAACAAAAAATAATAAATTTGGACAAGTGCTTCTCCTGCCCACCCAAATCCATTTTTGTGAAGGGTAGTAAATTATATTGCGAGAACTGTTTAAGTCTGGAGCTGTTATGGTATGTAATAAAACAATTATTATTATTTCTTTATTACTGTGGGTCTGAAACGTTGTAATTAGTTTTGTTAACGTGGCCAATCTAAATTAGAATTTCTTAATAATTATTAATATTATTAATTAATTAATAATAATAAATAACATTAATATTCATTCTTATTAATATTCCTTAATTATTTTATGTCTGTTCACTTTTAATTGTTTTGGTTAGGAGGGAGAATAGGTTGAATAATAATATTTTAACTTTTATTTTAGAAACTAAATGAGTTTTGAAGCCCTGCTGTTAAAGTTGGGGTAAAATTCTAGAAAGATTTTTATTGATAAAACACTTCTATAATTTGTTTTGAATTTTCAACTTCATTAAATATTGCTTTTATTCAAGATAATTTATTTGTGAAAAGTCTTGTATTAATTCTTGTTTATATTTTCTCTTGTCAGGTATTTGTCGTGAATTAACTTAATTTTAACCTTAGAAAAAATAAATCCTAGTATTATGTTATTTATATTGGTTGTTATTAAAGGATAAGTTGAAGTTATCCTAGAACATCTATTGCCAATATACCAGTAACGATTTGTTCCGAATCCATAGCATTCTCCTACACTGAGCTATGCTGGCAACTTTCATGTAGGTATCTCTTACTTACATATGTATTCCATGTTTAAGGAGATTCTTCTCCATTTGGTTTGAAATTAAAGAAGGCGATGGTGTCAAATAATAATTTTTGAGTTTATTGTGTTAAGTTTTTTGTTAAAGTGACAGGCACTATATGGCACCTTTACCCAATATTACTGAGAGAGTAATATTATAAGAGATTTGGGGGGTTACAACACATAAACACACACACACGCAGAAGACCAATTTGGAAAACTTGTTTTATTGAACATGAAAAAATAGTTGGAGACTTGAAAATTAGAATTTCCATAGAAAACTCGTTATAAAAATTCGATCTCAGTGTAATAACGTCATTACTCTTTATTTCATATGAAGTATTTATAATAAATAACTGTTAACAATTTAAGTTGACTGATCTTCTCTATTGTGATTTAACAAATATTTTAGTATGTTCTAATGTTTTATAGTACATTTGCACAAGGTATATTATATTGGAAATTGAGTCATCATTGAAACAATGAAATGAAGTAATATACAATGCTAACCTGGAGTTTACACTCATTATTTTGTAAGGAATAAACATATAAATTTTAAATATATATGTGTTATATTGATGTAAATATGAGGACATGACAGGATAATGATCTTTACACAATATGGGAAGAATGATGAATGAGCAGGCTCGAAGGATCTGACTGGATGAGACGACCCGGAACGAAGGAGGGTTAGGGCGAGGCTCATCGCGGGGCTCCATCTCTCTCGACGACGTCATTAACATAAAACCTCGTGAAGGCACTTTCACCGCCGTATCGGACAACGAATTAGAAAACAATTCGTGTCCTCTGCCAGAGAAATGCCACTAGGCGGAGTCTTTCTTGTTATTCTGGCGGTCTCGTGTTTTCATTACCGTACACAGAGATACTTGTCACAGTGCCTACTTCACTTTCATACAAAGTGCCCTTCAATCTGCACGGCTATTATTCGACTGTATTTGTTAAAAATATTAAAAGATTTTTTTTTCAATTAATGTAAAACAGGTATGCCAAACTTATTTAGGTTTCTGCTTCAATTTGATTTCAAGTGAGTTGGTATAGGTTAAATAATGAACTAAATTTGAAATGATGGCATCAAATGATCATGGATGGAATAAATGGTGGAAATATTTTGTAGCGAAAAAACGTCGGTAAATAAATAAAAACCATTGCAAAAATAAACTTTAGTGCAATATTTCTTAGGACGCAGTACTATAATCACCCTCAATAAATAAATAAATAATAAACTTGTTCTTACGGCAATTTCTTAAAACATTTTCAAATATACGTCTAAGACACCAAAAGACTTTCATTTTTTTCATTATATTTATACATTTTTTAGGAATTAAATTAAAATCCTTCAAAAAATAAATTAATTTTGGCTTAAAATCTTGACCAGAAATTATTAATTAGAATAATAACCATCAATATTAATAATAACTATTTAACATGCTTTAAATTTTACTAAAATGATCTAAATAATCATGGGTGAAAGCATTTATGAAGGGACCAAGATGTCCTCATTACTCGGCGGAACAGAAATAAAATGGAAGTAAACCGTAGGTTTCTTTTCTGTTTCATTATTTGTCAAAGTAGGAGTTCTTGATTTCTGTCTATCAGTTTAATCAATTCGGATCAAATTAAAATGTATGATCTATATTTTACTGTCTATTGATTAATATTCATATCAACGCAATCGGAACCTTTTAAATGTTAGTTTATCTCTATTCGAGTGCAGTTTCTATGACCCAGAAGCACGATTTCTACGAGCATTGCAATCCATACATATTAAATCAAACCAAAAAGTCAGAACCACAGCGAATTTTATCTAAATCATATGGCCTTTCTATCAAATTGCACAAATAAATTTTTGTTTTCAGATAAAGTACCCCCTAAGAAAGTACAATATCGGTATGTTATTGCTCAGTCTGGCTCAATAGGAACATAAATTTTAAAATTTGATGATAAACATTCTTTCGTTTTTTTTTTTGAAATAATCTCTTCATACATTGCATATAGATTGTTTTATTTCTCTTACACATACTCGTTCTATAAAAGCAAGAGAAAACAATAATATAACTTTCAATATAAAACTTATATACTTTTCTTCTAGTTAGATTTACTTTCAATTAGAGTGAAAGTAATGATTATACAGGTATACCTCAGCCTATGACGTTGTAGTTCTTAAGCAATATTAAGTCAAACAAAATGTTCTTTAGTGTACTTTACGTCGAAACTGGTACTGATTCGTTAGTAATTAGTAAATAGTAACGTAGAATTAATAAATAATAAATATTAGCAACACAATAGAAAAGATTAATTAATAACAATGAATAAAACGAAAAACTATACCCTAGAAATTTTGGGTAGCCAGTTCATTATACATACGATAAACTCATTCTAAACTGAATAAAGGAATCGTCTTTATTTATGTATAGAATAGATGTCTACATATATTCCCATATATATTCTAACAGTTTCAAAGAACATCTTTAATGGGGCCAAAATTCACTGTTAGTTGCCATAGTGTCTGGAAAATTTAACGGTATTCTGTTACAGCACTTTCTTCCTTTGGTTGGAGGCAGTCCTCCAGTAACTGTGGTACAATCAGTGCTCCAATTCTAGCACAAGAACGTGAATAGCCTTTGATAAAAGAAAACTGTGGGTTGGTCGGGTATGCTCAACCTTCAGCCATCTCAATATTATGGTTTTTTGTGCATCCGGTGTTTCATTGATGTATTATTTTACATACAGTAAGCTGTTCCTAAATCAATTAAATACAAAAGAAACTTTTATAGGTTTGCTACAACAAAGTGATTATTATAATTTGTTCGGTTAGTTATAAACTAACTTTACTTGGACATTTTATGAGGATTCATAAGTAAAGAGATGGGAACTTTGAAAACAAATTTAATTTTAGACTGGCATAGGCAATAGTTTGCACAGAGAAACGATCACTTATTGTGTGTTAATTTAGATTCTCCTGCAAGTCTTACGTTGCTTTGAAAGCGTCACACTCTCTCCCGGTTCATTTTAATTTCTAGATTAATACTTCACCTCATCAATATCATTCATCAATGTACAGAGTCAGTTATCAGTTTGATACCCATACAAAACCATGAGCATTTTACTTTTCTATAAGTAAAGAATAGCGATCATGAACAAATTTTATTCCAAAATTTTAGCGGATTAACAACTTTTGAAGTCTCCAAAGTTCAATTTGACATCTTTTTTATGATGTCTGTGTATGTAGGTGAGTGTGTATCCCAAAGTTTTGTGAGCATGCTACAGACCACATCGTCTGATAGATCAAAATTATATTTACATAAACATAATCCTTATAGTGTAAATATCCACTATTTATGGGCAGTATTGCACGAAAAACAGAAAACTCAACTTGGAATAATGTATAACCTGCTATAGTTGCTATATTTGTTTACATTGATTTAGATATTTCTTAATAAAACCCAGTCAAACAGAATTGTTATAAAAGTTTAAAAAAAAAGTTGAAAACCTTTTATACAGTTAATATATATATATATATATATATATATATATATATATATATATATATATATATGAATGATAAAATTTTTAAAATTCACCAAAATTATTTCTTTATAAACAGCAAACACAAGCTTGCCCAATAATATGAAGAGCAATGAATGACCACCTGTACTCCACAATAAAAAACTTATTAACTAATCCCTGTCCCGCTACCTCCTTAAATATTTTTACCAAAAAAGAGTAAGTTTCTGGTCTACTGAGCTTGGTTTGAAATGGAAATGCCTCTATTCCAGATAATATGTTCAAAAATTTAATAACATAAAACATTAATGTTTGGCCTATATGTTGGCAAATACAATGGTCTCTTATATCCAAATGGTCATAAATGATTAAGTGAAGCTTCATGATTTAAGGAAATTCTATGTGAATGCGAAGGAATTTTATTTAAGATCTTAAACACTTTTAGATATTCATGCTTTTATACAAAAAAAGTTACAGATACATTCTAAGGAAAATTGTAAACTTCATTAAAGCACTTATAATTTAGTGTTGAACTTAGAAAAGACAAAGGGATGCACACAACATACAAGAGATATGGTCGTGGTGCGCACCAGCCGCTCGACAGTGCTGGTTGTTAAAAGACATGTTTCAATACATAATGCAGGAGGTAAATATGAATGACAGCTAAAATTGAATGTGTATCCTATTGACACCAAATATACTTTATTATTTTATTTCTAAACACTGTTATAAGGTGCTCGTTTAAAATAAAATAAATGAAACTCACCCGGGATTTTTAAAAAGTCACTGTGCACTGTTGTAATTTACATTCAACATTATTTATTCTATCATTCATAGTAAATCCTGTATTCTATATTTAAATATATTTTTAATATTATAGGTTTCACAGTGACTTTTCCAACATCCTGTTTCAGAACCTATGCTTTACTATGGTGATGGATGCATTATCTCTAAAAAAAGGGTAATAATAATGAAAGATGATGAAAGTTCAGGTTTTACTGATGAAGTAAAATGTTTTATTAATATGTATTGAGTTTTAAATTTGAAATGAGACGTCATTAACCTAATCATTTAACATGTTTAGCTTTATATCAAAATAGTACATTACTAAGGAGCTGCAATCCACTCAGATTTCTCCTATTACCAACTCCTTTATCTGTCATCATCTCTCATTTGCCATTTCCTTTCACAACCTTATACCAAACACATTATCACGTTAAATCTCAAAATTTGTACAATGCAAAGAAAATTCAGAAGTTAATCTCCATTAGGTTATTTCAACCTAAAAACCCATTATCACAGGCAGGCAAAATCCGCCTAGTCCTCAGAATTGTTTAATAATCTATCACCATTCATCTATACTACGAGTAAATCATGACAATAATAGAAATGTAAGTTTTCTTGATTGGATTAGCTGTATATATATTAATTTTTATTGCTAATTGAGTTTGGCTCCTAGTTTTTTCCGAGTATTCTATACTTGTTTGTTGTCTTTTTAGACTATTTAATTATATGCATTATTCTTGAGAATGATACTCGAGACTTATATACCTCTGACCACCTAAAGTAAACTGTACCTAACCTCTTATTTAAAATATGTAATTTCAAAGTTTTATTTTTTAATGTAAATTATATTACTGAAAAAATATTGAATGGATACTTAAATTAATGGAAAATTGACGTCTAATTATAAAAATTTTATTGCCTAAGTTTAATTGTAATAAAGAAAATTGCTAGATGACTGAAAACTTATATCTTTTACACTTCCGTCTGATTTGTTGTTAAAAATGAAAAAAAAAAAGATGGCTAGGAAAGAGGTTATTGAAAATTTTATACTTTTAAAGTTTTATTTTGTAAAGTGAATTTTAATTGGAGAAGAAATACTAAACACTTATAAACACATAATTTTTAATTTTTTCATGATGACGAACTACAAGTTAGTTACTGTTTGTTTTTTATACTAACACGTCATTGTATTGAACATTTTAGACTATTTCTGAATAGTTGTCTGATCTATGCCATGTTTTCATCGGAAAATTGGTTTATATCCACTATAATTACTAACACTCTGAAAGAACTACCCCAACACACTTCTATGCTAAAACACTCGTAGTAGGTCATTAGAATCCTAGACAGATACACTGCCTAGTTAACGCAAAAAAAAACAATGTAAGAAGGAAAAACTTAAGATCAAAATTTCAGTTATACATATAAACATTTAATTTATAATGTTATTTACAGTTAGTTGAAATTTCGATGTACTTCTTCTACATACTAACAAATACTTCCAAAAAATAATAAACCACTTTGCCACTGGAGAAAGCAGTGACATTATGACCTGCTGGAATAAGGGCATTGCCGCAAGTTTCACCTTCCCCAGAGCTTTCTTCCTATATGACGTTCGAGCTTCCAATTATAATATATTAAAAGTTTCCTCTGAAATCACTTTTTCTCGTAAATACATATAAAATCACTTTTTAACTGCTTCAGAAAAATATATCTTTTCTATATTTTTAACTTTTAGAGATAACTCATTTTTTCATGATAAAATGTTTATGAATCAGCAAGATCATAAAAGTTTATCATTCTCCATCCCCCCATAGCACTCTTTCACTCGCTCACACACACACAATGTCCTTACAAGATGTAACAATTTTCGTTTATTTTTAAAGGAAACGACAAATAAATTATTTTACTTTTTTTCTATGAAGAGGTTAATACAGATAGTAACAGTTTAGCAGTGTGTCTTTCATTTTTCTCATGACATAAATCTCAAAACTTTAGTTGAGATTTGACTCTGACGAAGATCACTTGTTATGGTTGAAAGATCTTAGTCTTTTTCTCATTTCTTACTGTAGTTTGGACATTGATGTATATATATATTATATGTATGGACAAAGAAACATAGTGGATTAAAAACACACACTTTCGGTTCGTAATTTTCGGTTTGAACTGTCTTCAGGAGAGATAAGAGAGAGAAACCAAGCGCACTGATAAAGAGATGGTTGGAGTCCAGAGACGGTTAAGACGGTTCAAACAGAAAATTAGGGACTGTAAGTGTGTGTTTTTAATTTCTCTATGTTCTTTTGCCCACATTGAACTTTATTTGTCCCTTTCGAATTGTATTTTCATAGAAATTGTATGTATATATAGCAACGTGTAAACCATCGTAAAAAATCAGAAAAAAAGACTAAGACCTTTTAACCAAAACGAATCACTTTCGTCAGAGCCCAACAAATACTGAAACAAGTGATGCAAAAACATCTGGTGTTGGGCTGAGAAGAGTGGGAGGCAAAGAAGTTGGGCGTAAAGTGCTAAGAAGGGAACAAAGGGCTGGGATGGCAAGTCAGGGTAACAAAGGAGTTCAGAAAGAAATAAGTAACAAACTATCTGCTAGCTGTCAATCCTCGAAGATAATGCATTGCCTTCATGAGTACTGAGTCGAGTTTGAATAAACCATTACTAATGTTTATAGTGTTTGATCTACTAAATTTAATCAGTGAGGATTCGATCATATTTCTTAACGACAGCGATATTTCATATGTAACGATTCTTGGTTTTGTTCTATTGATATTATGATTCCCATTATTTATATGCACGAATTAATTGCATCTACGTACGCTGTATTGGTGTTGTTTGACAGGAGTTTTTAATGATTTACCAGTTTGACCATCAGATTTTACCAGTTAACCGGGCTGAGCTGTAGGTGTGTAAACAATCTTTTAATATACCCACCCACACAGATACAGACATCATCGAAAAAACTTCTTAAATTCAGTGGACCTCAGACCGTGTAAAACCACACCAATCTTAAAATCGATTTTTTTCATTATTGATATACTTTATATCAATATATCACCGTCCTGCCTTCCTGCGGGACTCTTCGCTTTTCACACCTCCTGATGACGACGATGGTCGAAATATTGATGTTAGTTATGTCTGTGTCTTTCTGTGTGTTTCCTTCGTTTTGAATTTATTTTATTTAAAAAAGTCCGCTGGACCGTTTCTTTTAATTATATATATATATATATATATATATATACGCATATATGTATATAGTTACATGATACGATGTGTGCATTCTAGCAGTGGAAGAATTCAGAAAGGAGTAACAAAACAGTGGAGAGAGTAGGTATAATTGGGGGCTATTGGATATGAGAGTTTTTACCAGTTTTGTACCCTACGTCAACCCCGCTTCCCTTGATGACGTCATTCGCCTCTCTGTAGTAATAACTTTTGTAGCTCCAGCCGTGTATCCTAAAGTGCGCTAGTGTCTGTGTTGTAGTTCTATCTGTGTCCATAATGTGAGCAAAGTTAGTCTTAAAAACTAGTCGTTGAAGGTAGGATAGAACCAGGGACTTCACCATCCACAATAGGCTGACTAACCATCATGCTAAGACTTCTCATTTACGAGGCACTGTAAGTACTACAAAACCTAATCGACACGACTAGAACTACAAAACCGTGGATATGGGGTCGTGACCAGATGTTTTGTGGTCTATGTGAGGAGGGAAATCATCAAGGGTAACATTCTTATTGAGTAGCCATCGAGGGTTACCCGGGTTAAAACTCGAGAGTTACCCCAAGTGTTTCTAAAAGGTGACTCCTCTTTTAAAAAATAAATAACCCTTCCTCCCCTAATCCCTCGTTGTCTTCTTCTTATTTCAAAGGTCCTTTCAGCACAGATAAAGTGCTGTTAATTATTTTTTTGGTCTTTGTTAATGTGTTTAATTTTTTTGCGTTTATCTTTATTCAAGTAAGCACATCATCGCTACTCTAGCTCAGTATAAATATTATTATTTTTTATTGAAAGATCATCATAATGCACAAGTTTTAGAGATCTTGTATAGATTAATTTAGTTTAAATTATCTTTATTGGAAAAAAATGACTCGGTTTTCGAGGAATTTGGTTTACAAAACGCCTTCAAGAATATATGTTGACGAACAATGGAATGTATGTAACTGTTGATCACATGGCTTTCAATTCAAAATTATTCAAATATTTTTTGCCACAAAAAACGGGTTATAGCTTGAATAAGGTTGAAAGAACAATCTTAGAATGCAGTCTAACGACCAGTCTAGATCTCCATGAATTATGGTCTGCAGGTAATTAACCTAAATAGCGCAAAAGTCTTTCACAAATAACTGTGAGGTGGAAAACAGTCTAGGAAATGCAGTTCCTTAGTGTGAGAACTACGCTCATTTTTCCATCACTCCTGAATCTTGAAGAGTTTAAACATAGCAAATCAACTAAATATGCTCTACTAAAAATAAAATTTACATTTGATAAACTGCTTTGTATTATTCAAAGATATTGGAGTGTTTTTTATTAATTTAAAATGTGTACACTTAAACAAACTAAACAATAAATAGATGATTATATTCTGTACTAGCAAACGTACCCGTCATTGACGGAATCAAAAACTCTATTATACTTGGTATTCCAAAATATCAATTATAGTATTATACTAATGCTATAATTGGAAATTATAAAATAGTAGAAAATACCATTATTAGTACAGTGTTAAACAAATGCCTCTGTATACACCACATTAGCTGTCTGTCCTTCAGGTTCACGGAAAAACAAACAGTTGGAACCTCTGACTCTTGAGCAAGTAAACTATAGTTGACCATGTGAGAAGAACTTGGTCTCGCTAACTTGAATTCCTGCGTTAGATAAAGTTTTCCTTTGCGACTTAGTTAACGTCATTGCGAAATAGACTCTGACGGGACTTTGCAATCATTTCAACGGAAACAGACAGTGGTTCGGGATCAATGGTATGGGTGGTATACACACAGACTCCACATTCCACACCCAGTCATGATGGCCGCCTCTACAGCACATCTGTGCAGAGCACAAACTCCGAGTTGCACATTTCCCTGGGCACTCAAGTTGCGTAACATGAAATTTGTTACTGATACTAAATCACAGCATGATGATGCTCCTACTTGAAGTTTTTACTCATGAGCAGGCAGTCCAAGAGCAGTCACGGAGTCAAGAAATTCAGTTAGATAATAAACTAATTCCTCATTACTAATCACTCTCTTTACTGACTTTTAAGTTCTATCTTCGGGTTGATATAGCGTAAGAACATGTTTGCTTATTTTTCCTGCCTGTTCATTAGTAAGGCTTGAGCAATGCTCGTTCACAAAGCCATTTATCTGAATAGATAGTACATCTTGAACTCTGGTAAACACCTTGTCAATAAGCTGAAATAAGCATAATATTCATATATTAGCATTTTGCTATAACCAAATATTCATGTACGCAAATGAAATTAAAGTCAACTAACAATACCTAATTGCTACACCTGTATATTTTCAAAATAAACATGTGTGTGAAGTTAGCCAAACACGACTTAATAGTTCATAACTTCGATGCATCATTGAATATTCCAATCCATCCAAAGATTAGATTTTAAGTTAGACATACACAAATCTACAATCAAAGTTTCAGCTATATATGTCTTATGGTGGCAATATTTTGTGGACAAACCGACAGACAGAAATTACTCTAAGGGTACATGTGGCTACTCTAAAGTATGAAACGTAAAGAAAACTTGAAATGAGTTAGTTCTAATTAACGGGCTCCCAGTCAACAGCCAGCACGCAAGCCACTGGACTACTCTGGTTCCATACCTTACTTTATTACCAGTTTTTACATTACGCAAATATTAAATTAAAAAAGAAATGTTTTTATTGTATTTATTTATAATACATTTGCACTACTGTCATCGGCGGCAAGCAAGCTACTGGTTACCCTGGCTAGATCCCTTTACTTTATTACCATTTTTTATATTATTCACATTTTAAAAAAAAAAATATTTGTTTGTTACATTTATTTATAATACATTTTCACTACTGTCATCGGCGATCACGCAAGCCACTGGGCTACACTGGTCCCATACCTTACATTATTACCAGTGTTTTTATTAAGCAAATATTAAATTAAAAAAAAGTTTACAGTTATATATAATACATAGCAAACGTACCCGTCTTTGACGGAATCAAAAGTTCCGTCATTATTGGTATTTCAAAATGTCATTAGAAATTATAGAACAGTAGAAAATACCATCATTAGTACAGTGTTAAACAAATGCCTCTGTATACGCCACATTATCTGTCTGTCCTTCAGGTTCATGGAAGAACAAACAGTTGAAACTTCTGACTCTTGAGTAAGTAAACTACAGTTGACCATGTGAGAAAAACTTGGTCTCGCTAACTTGAATTCCTGCGTTAGATAAAGTCTCACTTTGCGACTTAGTTAACGTCATTGCGAAATAGACTCTGACGGAACTTTGCAATCATTTCAACGAAAACAGACAGTGGCTTGGAATCAATGGTATGCGTGGTATACACATAGACTCCCAAATATCACATCCAGTCATTATGTCTGCCTCTATGGCATATCTGTGTAGAGCACGAACTCAGAGTCGTGTCCCGTTGCACAGTTTTAGGGCACTCATGTTTCGTAACATGAAATATGTTACTTCTACTAAATTGCAGCATGATTGGTGCTCCTACTTTAAGTTTTTACTCATGAGCAGGCAGTCCAATAGAAATAAATTCAGAGTCAAGAAATTCAATTAGATAATGAACTGCTTCTTCATCACTAATCCAATCTCTTTACTGACTTGTAAGTTCTTTCCTCGGTATGATATAGCATAAGAACTTGTTTGTTGATTTTTCCTGTCTGTTCATATTAAGAGTTGAGAATTGCTCGTTTACAAATTTATTTATTCGTAATAGATAGTACATCCTCAGCTCTAGAAAACACTTTTTCAAAGATGTCAAATACGCAATATATTCATATGCTCCAATGAAATTAAAATCAACTAACAATACCTACTTGCCACACTTGTGTATTTTCAAAACAAACTTGTCTGTGAATTTAGGAAAATACGCTTAAAGCCCTATAACTTGGGGTCTGTACTGAATTATGAATCTATTTAGAGCCCGTATTTTAAGTTAGGCATACACAAATCCAGTGTCAAAGTTTCAGCTTTATATGTCTTATGGTGGCTGAGTTTACTTGTGACAAACGTTTTTGCTTTAAACGTCCATAACTTCACTTCTTCGTTGAATTTCCAATCAATTCAGAGCCTAGATTTTATGTTAGACCTACAGAAATCTACTGTAAAAGTTTCAGCTTTATATGTCTTATGGTAGCTGAGTTTACTTGTGGCAAAGTTTTGCGGACAAACAGACAAACCGACAGACAAACCGACAAACCGACAGAAATTTTTCTAAGGGTGGATTCGGTTTCTCCAATGTATGAGACGTAAAAAAACTTGAAATGAGTCAGTTCTAAGCAATGTACAGACAAAATCATTATTTTATTTATATAGATATTATGTATCATAAAGATGGAATAAGTATTTATTGTATATTACTCATATACAATTTATATTACTCATATACATTTATTGTATAGTACTCATTGTATGTCCTTACAAGATTTCTTAGTTTATAATATTTTTTTTTACGCCAAACAGTAGGTGCATCATGTTGATAATGTTTAATTACATATTTCAATGCTTACTAATATGCAGTTATATTTAAGCAAAATATATAAAACTGGTGTTGAGTGAGTGAATAACTGTTTTCGTAGAAGTTACTGCATGGTGTAACGTGAATCCAGCTGAAGGTCAGAAAAGTATTTTCCTTTTTCTCTTATTTGATTGTACAGAGTCCAAATGATTGTGGATAAGAAGATATCACAGGTGGCCAGTTAGGTGAGTGTGAGAGGTGTGTTAGTAACTTATAAAACAAATAATGCAGTTTGTCGAGATAGTGTTTGTCGGCACAAGTAGAGTTATGAGTAGCGCTAATGCCTGGTGCTAACGAGTAGAGTTATGAGTAGTGCTAATGCCTGGTGCACACGAGTAGAATTATGAGTAGTGATAATGCCCGGTGCACACGAGGAGAGTTATGAGTAGTGCTAATGCCTGGTGCACATGAGGAGCGTTATGAGTAGTGCTAATACCTGGTGCACACGAGTAGAGTTATGTGTAGTGCTAATGCCTGGTGCACACGAGTAGAGTTATGAGTAGTGCTAATGCCTGGTGCACACGAGGAGAGTTATGAGTAGTGCTAATTCCTGGCGCACACGAGTAGAGCTATGAATGAGTAGCACTAATGACTCGTCCACATGAGTAGAACTATGATTAGGGAAGTCGAAATATGACTTAAACTTCTTAGTAAATGACTTAAACACTTAGATCTACCAACGATTAACGAATATTTTCATTCACTTCAGTGGACGTTGTAATTAGCAGTCCCTACCACAGCTCACTATTGCTAAATTGTGATCCTGCTGTTTTCGTCATATGGTCAGTAAAAGTTGTCAAGAATGGGGACGTCAGTTTGAATGGGAAGGAGTCGTATTCCTGGTAGTATGGTCTTGCGACTTTGCATTGTCTGAGGTACTGGAGAATTTAGAAGTCATTAGGTCGTCATATTTAGTCAGGCAGGAAGCTATTGGGACTCGTGGGATTGGAAAGGTTGGAGTTCAATTCAGTTCCCGGACAAGGAGATTTGGATGGGTGAGCAGTTTTTTGTCTTCTTGGTACACCAAGATCTTTAAATCACCATCATTATTAGACAGGGGAGTAGTTCATTGGGATTACCATCCAAGCATACATGCAGTCTATGTTAAATTTTATTCTTTGTTTGTTTATCTTTCTTTTTATTGTCTGTCACTTCAGTTCAGACATTATATATAAAATAGACATTATGTATAAAATAATATATACGTATTAGTTATTATCAAAATTAATCATACTTTTCTTATAATATTGTATAATTTATCTTAAAGCTTTATTAAAGTGACAGATTCTTTGTTATGTAACTAATGGAATTTCGTTTTTGTTGAGTCACAAAATCGATTAGTTAAGTCGGATCGTTAAATGTAATCGATTAGTTAGATAGGTAGGTGTGTTGGATAAGGTTGAATGGCAGGTAGGCAAGATAATTTCTAATGTATCTTCACTTTCCCTTAAAGGTCATCCTCAGTCATTTGGTCCGGGCGTCTTCAAGTCTGGTCTACTTTCCAATGCCATCGACGACAAACGCCTGACCTTGTAACCATGAGAAAGACCTCTTTCTATAATTGACATTGGGACTATAAAAAAGATCTGTTTTTATTTATTAGACAAAACTGGTTTTTATGGATTTCTAACCAAAGTGTTAAGAACTAATGAATATTTCAAACCATATATCAAGAACTGATGACTTTAGGTAGGTAAACAAAATTACATACTGTGGAAGTTAAAACAATCCCACATACAAATTAATTTAAAAATTTCCTATTTTACTTGAACTCCGAGTTGAGTATAAGTTTAGTAGAAAATAAGCTAAGGAGGAAAGGAAAGAAGAGAGGCAAAGAGGAGCAAGCTGTGGTCGAGTAAATAAAATAATATCAGGACCATAAACGTGTCAATCAAGCCAACATCTGGTGAGAAGGAGAGGGTGACAGAAGTACAAGGACTTGTGCCACTACTTTCTTTAACAAATTCTCATCCAACTTAGTAAATAATGTCTGGTGTTATTAATTAATCCAGATTATTTTTTATGAGGCAAGACTTAGTAATGTTACGCTTAACGATAAACTTTTCATGAACTGATACTTCCTTATCTTGTCCCAATTTTACAAGTATGCAGAAATGTAGTTTTGATGTTTCACTCCTTTAATACTGCATTTTGTTGTTGTTAGTCCTTAACCCGTTCAAACGCACACTTCGTTACTACTTATTAAATGCTTTACTAAGCAAATCTTTATTTTTCCAGAATTCTTCCAAACTTTATATTTTTATAAAACCAAACTATTTTTACAAGGATAGAATGCGCACTAGAACATGACTTTATATTCATGTGCATTATTTAGATGTTGAGAAAACAATATGGAATGGAAAGGAACGGTCCAATGGTATTAAACAAACACCAACAAAAGTATGCACTTACAGTTTCTAATTATTAATTTCAACCGTCCATAGGAAAGAAAGGAAGACTATATTCACGATGTAGCGAACTTTGAAAACTCTTACCCGACTGTTGGGCAACCAAAACACAAGTGTCTTTTTTTTCTTTTATTTGTGTTTTCATTGGTAACTATTGACTATCTCTTTTTCTCTCATACTTCCCCGCTGTGTGTGGGTGTGTTGGTTTGTTTGTGTATGTGTGTGTAAAAATGATGAAAAAGTAAATTCAAATAAGAAAAATACACAAAATAACAGGAAAAAATCCCCAAAGAATGACTTCGGTAGAAGGTTATGACAATATTTCGACATTCGCTGTCATGAGGAGAATACTCCAGTTGAGAACGTAAACACCGAATTCAAACAGGGCACATCTTCTCTAATACATGGTGTTTTCAATCTATTTAACTAAAATGACAATAACAAGTGCCAAAAATAATTTTTACGGTATAGAGTTGATATTCTAACCAAACGTATTCAGTTTCATGATAGGACGGCTGCCTGAATCAATTTTTGACAATTCGAATAGAAATTTAACTCAATGAAGAAATACTTCCTTAAAGGAAATAATTTCTGTTACTTAACTTCATGAAATAAACAATAGGTCAAAAGAATGTCACAATAATTAAAAGTTTTTTTTTAATTAGAATTTTATTTGCGTTATATCATAAAAACAAAATTTAATAGTTTTCCTTACTAAGATGAGAAAAAAAGGTTATTATCAAGATAAAACATTAAATAGAAAGAAAAATCAACTTAAGGAATAAAAAAAAAGTGGTTCCTTAAGGATTTTGGAAATGTTCACTTCTTATCTTTATTTATCCTTTGTTAGTAAATTTACAAGTGACCTGTTTTGTATTGTAGTCGAATTAATAAGAAGGACGCTATTGTTAAGTTACTTAGAGCGTCACGATTTTTCATTTTAATTCTTCTATTGAACGCCTTAGAAAAGGAGCCATTAGAGTTTTTTTTTCAGCACACTATGTGTCCTAAAGAAACTCTTCCTTCTGAGTAGTAAACTTTCACTTGATAGGCCGCGCAACAGCCACATCTTTTGCTTCCGATTCCTCACACCATTCCTCCCACACTTCATCAACTTTGTTCTATTTTTACCTTAATTACAAACTACATATCATCGTATGAGTATATATCGAGACATTAAAGATGAATCAGTCTACTCTGCCTGTTCAAATCAAATGTTTGTATTCATAATAGTGCTTATATTTAATATTTGTTATAGTTGATAATTACATTTGAATTTGCACATTCCTGCCTATGAAGAAGGTATTTAAAAATACAAAAAATCAGTTTTAAAAGTTTAATTTAAATGTGTAAAGCTGACCGATTCCTGATATTGATCCTTTCTATTCTATTATACAGATGCTATATTTTAAACTTATATATATACATAACTATGATACCACTTTTACCTCATTTATTAGATTTTTTTCCTGTTATAACTTTAACTCATTATCATATGACCGTTTTTTATCTCATTATTTTGACTTAAACCTTATTTAACTCTTCCTATTGACGTACAAGTTTATTTAACCTTCCTCCTATTACCACATTACCTCTCCTTTTTAACCTCCTCCTTTTGCCTCATAACCTTGTTTAACCCCTACTTTTGATTTATAACCTTATTTGACCTCTCCATTAGCCGTATAGCCTTATTTAACCTTCTCCAATTATCAAATAACCTCTATTACTCTTAATCTGAATAACAGCACTCCTAGGAATCCTGACAAACAAGGATATTAGATTGCTAAAACCAGATTTTAAAAAACTTCAAAAAAGATGAATGTGTATTAAAAACTATTATTAAAACAAACATCTATTGTGTTAACCCCCAGGGAAAGTTAAGACTTAGAATATACAACAGAAACTTCAACAGAACAAACTTGCGAAACAATCTTCAATCAAAGCCATTACTGCAGCAGATTATTAATCTGTTGTGTGTTTAGTTACTCCCTGAGGACGGTGTAAGGAGATCAAAACATCGGCTTTTTTTGTTTTATCAGAGTCTTTCTGATAAAAGAATAAATGGATTTTATCAGTAAATCTTTTGGTGATTTATTACTCGGTATCTGATGAATGGAAAACACAAATAAGAATATAAGAACCTAAAAAAAATAATAAGAAAACAAATGGGTAAAATTTTATATATATATATATATATATATATATATATATAATATATATGTTAATAAAAAACTCTCCCAGCGAATTGGAGTTCGGTGGTATTTATAAAATCCCGTGCAAAAATTGCCATAAAATTTATATTAGTCAAACT
This sequence comes from Hermatobates lingyangjiaoensis, assembly GCA_026182355.1. Lineage (NCBI taxonomy): Eukaryota > Metazoa > Arthropoda > Insecta > Hemiptera > Hermatobatidae > Hermatobates > Hermatobates lingyangjiaoensis. Next base: position 5,854,825 of record JAPFBL010001938.1, read on the forward strand.
GGTAAATCATTAAAGACACGTGTAAAACAACACCAATACAACGCAAGTAGACAGGAAAAAAGTAGTGCCTTGTTCTTGCATATAAAAAATGAAAATCATCATACTAATTGGACTGGAGCTAAGTTTATTACCTATGAAAAATCAATGTTGTTAAGATATATTATTGAATCGTCTCTAATTAAATTTAATAGATCAAATATTATAAACATTAGTAACGGTCTCTTCAAACTTGATACTTTCGTTATGAGGGCAATAGCCTCTTCAAAGAGGGTTGACAGCTAGCGGATAGTTTTTTACTCTTTCTTACTGTACTCCTTTGTTTCCCCAAACATCCCTTTCCTGCGCTTTCACCCTTTTAAAATACCACTCTTCTCAACCCCTCACCAGATGTTTTCTCATCTAGTGTTTCAGTTGGGTTTTTGACTCTGACGAAGACCGCTTGTTACGGTTGAAAGATCTTAGTCTTGTTTTCCCATTTCTTATTGTGGTTTGATCATTGATATATATATATAGTGTTTGTAGTTTAGGAAAAAAAAAATGTTGTCAAAAAACATATTATGGCAAAAAAGTGGCATTTCCTTCATGCATAATTTCTCCCAAACAATAGGTTTCATCTACGCCATGAAGCCCATTTTTTTGTAAAATATTAATTTGATCTATCCAAGACTGCAGTATCCCCACAAACTTTTGGATACACACCCACCCACAGATCATTCAATAAAACGTTATAAAACGACTTTGAGGACCTTAAAACATGTATATCCGACAAAAATCTCGTGTGATAAAATTTTTCCACGATCACGATACTTTACATATAGTAAAGTAAAAAGAGGACTGGAAGGACTTGACAATGATAATGTAAGTTTTAAAAGAATAAAAGAAGTTAATCAAGAAATCTAAAATTAATAATTGAAAATTTAGGCCTATTTGGCATTACTTGTTCAATAGGTATTTATTTCCATTAGCCTTCGACATTTCTCAGTCCCTTTGAAGATACACAACGTGTAAAACCGGTTTGGTTGCTATACAAATATTCTAGTATGAGTGAGACTCTGACGGCAGAAATTAGTTGTTTTGGTTGATAGATATTAGTCACATTTCTCAATTTCTTGCTGTGGTTTAGGTGTTCATTATTTCAATTTGTTTACTGTAACATCTTTATGTATTTACTCACTCAATATTTTCACCTCGTTATTATCAGGAGAAAAAATTCTTTGCTCCTGATGATGACGAAGTCGAAATATTGAAGTGAGTTTTGTTGTTGTTACTCAGCTTAAGTTCTCGCTTGCCTTTGGAGTGAATCACATCTTCTACCTGATTAATATGCACTCGAAATATATTAGTGAGTTTCTGTGATCTTTTTTATGCATATTCTTTCTGTGAATTTAGTTTATTTAGTTCGTGGAATTGTTTTATTTGTTAAAGTTTATCAGGGCTCTGTCAGTCCTTCAGGTTCAAATTAAACTCTCATTGCCAACGTTTCTGTTTTTATTTTAAACCTTTTTCATAGGCAGAAGTATACAATTTTTAAAACAGAAATCTGAGTATTATATCAGAGATTAATTTACAAAGGACACACTTTGTGGATTTCAACAACAACTGTCTAGTTTGAATGAACACGCGAATGAACATATTCCTTAGAAGTTACTAGATAATCATTAATTTGATAAGTCAAGCCTTATACAGTGTCATGTAACTTATAAGTATTGTTTGATGAGTTTAAATGGATGACTGATGTATACAACCAATGCTGTTAGAGTGGGACAACAGAAAGTCTGAAGAACCTAACCAGAGTAGAGATTTTACATGAAAATTACTGAATTAAACCTCAAACTGTAACAGAAAATCTGGAGTGGCCTACACTCTAATTTACTATAAGTAACTTAATGTCAAACTTCTTGAGTATATAAAACATAACGTCTCATTTAAGCATAACATAAATATCTAAATGGGATATAATTATTAGCATTTCATTCGTGAGGTAGTACAGATACTGATTTAATGGCATATCAATTTATAAGTTTATTTTTGTACATCACAAATAATTTGTTATTTGCAAATAATTTCATTAGTATAACTACAGCATAATAACAGTTTTGAAAAACCAAAGTGAACATTTCTTGAAACGAAATATTATCCTACAAGAGAACATGGCTATTGTTAAAATAGCCAGTGGATCGTTTACTTGTATTAAAGTATTATTTACTTGAATATTAAAGTATTTTTTAAAATTTAAAACAGGAAAATACCCTTTTTTGTCTGAAAAACATCTTAAACGGCGAAGAAAATGTTGTTTTAAGGTGATTTGTTAATTAAAGATGTACGATAATTACATTTATTAATCTCTAAACGAAAGATTTCAATTTTGAATTATCTTTTACATTTTTGGTTTTTTACAGAATTATTATACTGGGAATTTTATGGCTTCTTAATATTTAATAAGATCATTTTCCTTCCCCTTGGTCAAATAACATATATACGAATTTTTTCACAGTGAGTGTTATTATTTTCCTGCACAATATTATTCCTCTTACATCTCATATAAGTCAATAAACAATTTAAATTATTCCTTTATAAATATCAATTTTATCTCAGTGGATTCGGTCAAAAAATTTCAATGTCAAGTCAATGTAAACAATGTAAAAAAAATATAAAAAAATCGACAAGTATAGCAGGTGATCTCTTAGTCTAGGATAAACAAACAGTTTTTATAGCGTTATTGCTCTTTCCCGTAATTGAAACTTCATGATTTATTTTTTATGAATTGCTAATTTTTTGTTCCATTTTTGGTCAAATTTTCATTATTTTTTAATAAGCCGTTTAGCGTCAAAAAAACATTTTCTAAAAACAGAAATCGTACTGTAATCGTACATTCCCCTTTAGCGAATGTAATTTTCAAAAAAAATATCTCAACTCATTCTCCGCATAATGTTCTATTTATAGGCATAGTTTCATTCTTGTCCGTCAAACAGTATGGCATGTATTGCTCTCACAAGGTTTGAGATTGAATTATAAGTCAAAATTTTTATATTTTATTGAAAAAAAAAAATATTTCCTGTTGTTTTAAAATTCTGAGTATATTTTTCGTTTGTTCCATTTGTAACCTCAAAGATATTGTCAAAATTTCAAAACTCTAGGGTTATCAGTTTAAGAAAAATAAATGTTTTAAAAAAAACGGTTTTTGGCAAAAAAAGTGACTTTCCCATCATGCATAATTCTTCCCAAACAATAGGGATCTTCGTCTTTATGGGGCCCATTTTTGTGTAAAATATCAACTTGATCCATCAAAGATTCTGGACCGTAGCGTGGTAACAAGCAATGCTAACACACTCACCCACCCACCCACACACACACACACAGACATCATCATAAAAACTTCATAAAACGACTTCTGGGACCTCAAAACATGTAATTCCGTCAAAATCTCGAGATCGAATTTTTTCACGATCACTATACTCGTACTTTACTTATAGTAAAGTAAAAATACCTAGAAAATACACATCACTTAATAGGTGATAAGAGTCTAGCTGAATCTTGTTGCTTTGGAGCAACTTTCCGAGAAGATACTGCTTCTCACACAGCAACTACCTAAAGTAGTGTTTCTCAAACTTTAATTATATACTTAAATATAATTATCTAAAACATACTTATATTTATAAAATATAAATATGAAATATTATATTTTCATATTCAAAGCTTACAAGTAGTGCAGGAGTCAAAACTGTTAACTTAACTGAAACTTAGTATCCATGTTTATTTTAACTCTTGAGATGTACTAATAAAAACATCAGCTGTTATCTTTTAATTTATCTTTTTAATGGCATTACATCAACTAAGATAACAAAGTGCCGTCTATATATTATACGTTATCTTTTATGATTCAAGAGTAAATAACAAATACCAACATTATTATTATGATATAAAAAATAGTATTGACTTAAATTGAGAATTTCACCTATATAAATTAAGAGAATCCTGTCTGAAATAAACTATGATCAACTTGGATAAGCTGTCATGCTCAAAATACCAAGAGATCACGAACATTCTCAGCCGCATATCTGTTTCTTAATCGGTTATTTTAACCAAACAAACGCCACGACTTCAAAAATTCGGAAAACATTCATAACGGAAACTTCTTAATAGTTCTGCAAGAAATTATTCGTATTTCAAACAATTTATTTACAAACTTTTTAAATTATTCTTATTCTAATTTATAATAGGTATTCAATTTCTAATATATAATTTATAAATATATTATAATTTCTAACAGTATACTATTAATTTACATGTAATAGTGATATAAGAGAATATTAAGGATACTTTATTAAAATTTGGATGTGTAAAAACAAAACTATTTTTTTTTTTATAAAATACGTCATCAATACATTACTATTTTAAAATTGCATCTAAAATATACTTTCAAGTATTTAGCTATGGTTTTAAAGAAATTTAAATATAACTTATGATTTATGCTTGAAATAATTAGTGCAAATCTATACTTTATTAAATTTCATTTTCTACTGACCAAATTTACATTCTTAAACAAAAATTACTAATTTCTTAAAAAATTTTGCCGTTTCATCAACGACAAAGACAAAGTTGGTATTGGTCTTTTGCAGACAAAAATCTCCTGCCTTCACTAAATTGCTTTAATGATTATGTGAGCACTGATAGAAACAAATTTATTCAATGAACATTTGTTGGGATGTAAAATGTTTTAAACTGATATTATTTGGAAAGTCAACTGAATGAATTGAGATTAATGAAATGAAAAATCATTCATTTAACCAAAAGAATAAATTACACTCATGTAATCAAGAGGTTATTTATTAATGCAAGCAACAGACTGTTCGAACCCTACTTTAGTCCACAGTTTTAGGATTATCATTGTACATTAGGATTCGGGAATCCTCCCGAAGAGTAATGCTCAATAACCCGGGGCCAGTCATCATCTAAGTGAGACCAGTTTTGAATTCCACCTGCAAACTGATGGACCTTACACAGTGATAAGAGTCTAGCTGAATCTTGTTGCTTTGGAAGCAACTTCCCGAGAAGATACTGCTTCTCACACAGCAACTATCTAAAGCAGTGTTTCTCAAACTTTTTTACTCCAGGGCGCACCTATGAAATATCCAAAGCTTTGAAGTGCATCAATGACTTTAATATAGTGAATTTTGTCCTGAAATTTGAAAATAGGAAAATGATTAGAAATTAAAAATAAGGTGTGTAAGTAATTTGTTTAAGATATAAAAGTAATTTGTTTAAAATATAAAAGTAATTTGTTTAAGAGAGAGAGAGAGAGAGAGAGAGAGAGAGAGAGAGAGAGAGAGAGAGAGAGAGAGAGAGAGAGAGAGAGAGAGAGAGAGAGAGAGAGAAAGAGAAAGAGAGAGAGAGAGAGAGAGATCAGTAACAAATGATTTAAATCCCCTAGGAAAGGAAAAGAGAAAGTATTATCCATTGCTGCTTAAAGATTAAAGAAATTTACCTTCCTGTTCAAAATATCAAGTTGCGGAGACTTGACTCGGTTTTGAAAACCACATATGTACTTGGTGTTTTTTTAAAATAAGTGAAATTTTTAAAATATAAATCTGATATATAAATATAATCTTTGGTTATCTTGGGGCTCTCCTGGCTTATTCCAGGGCGCACCGTTTGAGAAGCACTACTCTAGAGAGTCTACCCTTCCTGGGTGAGGAACCACAGTCACCACGAGTCCAGTACTAATGGTGGGTTATACGGAAAGCGAAGCAATTCATAGAGAGAATATTAAGCATACTTTATTAAAATTTGGATGTGTAAAAACAAAACTATTTTTTTTTATAAAATACGTCATCAATACATTATTATGTAATGCGTAATGGACTTTGCTGCCCCCGTGGAACCGATAATATTTTAAGAGTTTGTCTGTTAGATAGTCTACGCAATCAGTGTAACCTGTTGCCGGCTCTCACGGTGAGGTCACCGGTGGATAGGCACATGGGAATCTGGGGTCTGCCTTTCCACAGAAGGAGAACCCTCCAAGGGGAGAGGCCTCTGGCCCCTCTAGAGAACACTAATGCAAGTAATCTTTTTTTCAAAAATAATTGTCATCTTTAAAGGCATAGTAATTCTAAAAATGTGTAAACCATATGAAAAAAATATGGTATGAGAGACCACACGACTTCCGTTTACCTTATTATATACTGGTGAGGATTTGTTAAGGTAGTGCTAGTTGAATCAGAGTGTTATCTGTTGATATACTTATTAATTTATAAACAAATGGGTTTTCTCTGACACACACACACACACACACGCAGGCACGCACGCACACACGCACGCACGCACGCATGCACGAACGCACGAAAGCACGCACGAACGCATGAACGTACGCACGCACACACGCACTGACGCACACACACACGCACACACACACACACACACACACATATATATATATATATATATATATATATATATATATGTGTGTGTGTGTGTGTGTGTGTGTGCGTCAGTGCGTGTATATATATATATATATATATATATATATATGTGTGTGTGTGTGTGTGTGTGTGTGTGTGTGTGTGTGTATATATATATTATACACACATTTCTTCCTCATCATCATCATCATAAAAAGAATGTTAAAAGTTTATTGGAGTCTTAAATAATAACAAAACTTTGTCAAAATCTTAAAATGTATTTTTCTTCGTGATCATGGTAAATATTTATAGTAAAATAAAAATTGATTCCATGATTCAGTGATTACTTTTAAAAATTATATTATAAATTGAATGACATATTGAAGTATTTTTGAGTTGCTATTAATTAACTAATATGGATGCAAGTGTTTTTTCACACTTAATCATTGTGAATATTATTTTTTAATTATTAACATATATAATGAAAATATATTCTTGCATCACTAAAATTATAAAGATTGAAAAAATATAAAATTGTTTGTAAGTTCTAATTAATTCGTTAATTGCTGCCAATTTATTTAGACTTAAATGTTTTAAAATGGACCATTCAAGCAAATATTTTTAAGAAGGTATATAAAGATTTAAATTTAATTCATGAAATCAGACACTGCTAGATTAAATCAAGTATGATATATATTATTCAATGATATTTACATGAGTGACAAGAAAATATATAGAATTAACTTTTTAGAAAGTCTTTTGTTGTAAAATACATTATGCAGTGAAAATATGTCAGTGTGTTCTATGGAACCAATTATCGTATGCAAAGTTATGGTTATGCTGCTTTCCTATTGAAAAGGTGAAGATGAACCTGCGTGCGCTTTCCTCCACCTATTGTTGTGATAGTAGTAATGAAATATTATAATAGTGCCATATATATTGGGAAGAAAGATTAAGACGATGGTCACCAAAAAGTAATTATTAGTAAAAAATTAATATAAAGACAGAATGGAGTGTTGATCTATTTCTTTGGAATAAAAAACAAATCTATTGGAGTGTTGGTTTTTAATTTAAAATATTTAAAAAATTGCTGTTACCAGTTTTATAAGAAATAAACAAGGCGTTGCGGAATGCTACCTAGAGCTAGATAGTGTTTCTCAAGCTTTTTTACTTCAGGACGCATCCAAGAAATAACCAAAGCTTTGGGGTTCATCAATAGTGAGTTTCAATCAGTACATCTGTTGCAGTTTATTTTATTAATATTTTTAAATAGGGATTAAAACAAGTAATACAAGCAAAGGAATAAGCATATTTAATTTAATTAATATAATGGAGTTAGTAATACAAAATAAGAACAAAACAGAAGTCTCTATATATACTGTTCGTGAGTTTGTTTGTTTACCCATTTCCCGTAGAGATAGAGACCTGCAATTAAATATATATTATTTATTACCTGAATAATGTTAAATAAAAGAAAATTATCACTATATTCCCAAAATTGGAGCCGGGGTAGGAAGTGTCTTGCGTGCTCGCCGATGACAGTGGTGTAAAAGTATTATGTATAAATGTAACAAAAAAAAAATTTTTTATTTTAATATTTGCGTAATATAAACACTGGTAATAAACTAAAAGCATGGAGCCAGGGTAGCCCAGTGGCTTGCGTGTTCGTTGATGACAGTACTGCAAATGTACCTACTATAAATAAATGTAACAGATATATAATAAACTACTACATTAGAGGTTAAAAATGAATAATCTTAGAAACAAATTTGAAGACAACTGTCAGATAAAATACGAATGTTCTAAGGTAATATTATAAAGACATTCCTTCCATTGATTTTATTTTTTGAAATTTTATTTTTTGGGTAAATAAATTGAATATTTCAATTTACAAGTTTTGTTTGTTTGAAATATATTTCATTGTGTATTTAGCTTGAATTGATGTTTTATTTATTTATATCATAAAATAAATGATTTTTTTACTTTTAAATTATTTTTATTTTGCTAAATATACTTACTGTGTATATATCTTGAATCAAGTTAAGAATACTATATCAAAAGCTTGGTACATATAAGAATCTGTTTCCGTGACTTAATAACAAGAAACAACAATTAAAATTATCCCTATCAATCATGTTCAGTGAATTAATTTCAATACCTATTGTTATAATTTCTGAGTAACACAAAGGGTCACGGGTAGTCTAGTAAACAATAATCCAGGTATTATTGTTTATTCATCTCTCTCCATATTTGTAATGAGTTCTGTTATATTATATTGTGGGACTGGAATAAGCATAACGTCATCAAGGAAGATTGATCAGTTAAGCGAGTGAGGAAATAAGTATTAACCAACTACAGCTACATGTTTAATAATGTGTTCATTCAAGAAGAACTGTTGTAAAAATGTAATATATATAGTCAATCACGGAGGAAGAAAAAAGACAAAAACTCACATTCTTATTTTTATATCCATCGTTGTAATGAGAAGAACTAATCCACTTAAGTGACTAGCAGCAACTCAACAATTCCTGAGGTATTAAATAGTAAACGTGTGGTTCAGAAACAAGGAAAAGAGAAATTCTACTGCAGTAGAAGGTTAGGATGCTTAGTAGTCTAAGCGAGAGAACACACTTAGGCCGACGTTGGCAATTTGTGATACCGCACTATGAACATTTTACATTGGAAGTCCTAAATTTTGCTTAAATCAAGTGTATTTAGAGAAGGGCATCTTTAACGAATACCTGTCATCGTGCAGGCTCGGGACCGATGGATTAACGTTCTTTTCGAGGGACGATATGATCAGATTTATTCATTTCTCGTGTGAATAAATCGAGGGCTAAAATGGGTATTAAACCCCAGATATTCAAGTTCAGAGGCAAGCACGTTGCCACTGAGCTCACTTGGCTCGTTGTTAATGAAAAAGGAAATTGAATATGGGACATCCAAAAAGAATAAGCACTTTTTTTGAGTATATCATTATTGAAATTTAAAAGTAATTCTACAAATGTTAAAAACTAGTTTCAAAATTAAGCATTTATGCAAAATGTTTTCTAAATATAATACTCTTCTAAAAACTACACTTTTAAGGTACATTAAATATGTGAAATTACAAAAGTAAAGTGTATCTATGAAATGATTAATTATTACTATACTTGTCTAAAAAGGATTTATTTTTATGGAATTGCTTTGTCTTTGACTTAGGGCAAAGATGGGTAGTTACCTACAGTAATGAATTAACCACTTAGCTATTTGTTAGAGTATTGCTTCAATACCTACAGTACATAATCTGGCATCACTAGAACGGAGCCAGGTTAGCTCAGTAGTTAACGTACTCGCCTCTGGCTGGTAGTTCGGGGTTCGATCCCCACCTGGTCCTCGATTTATTCACGTGGGAGATGAATAAATCTGAGCAAGTCGTCCCTTGTAGAGGACGTTAAACCGTCGGTCTCTAACATGTGCGATGACAGGCACTCGTTAAAAATTCCTACTTGAAATGTACTTGAGTTAGGCAAAATTTAGGATTCCCAATGTATAATCTGTAAAATCACCGATCAAAGAAAAAGCCGGTAAACGACTGACGTTATCACCCGTTAGAGGATCGGTTTAAACAATAATAATAATAATAATAATAATAATAATGTAGATCTCATATAACTCTACAGTAGAAAGTTTTATATGACTGTAGAACTTGTTAGAAGTTCAGAAATAGTCTTCCATCAGAAATTTACCGTTGTACTCAAGAATTGAAATGCAAAACAAAGTGTTCTTGGCAAAGCCGTACCACCAAAAGAAACAAATCTGCTGTTGTTATCACTTTTATTATAATAGTATAAGTAAAAAAGTCTGATATGATATATAAGTTAAAGCCATGACACTGCTACACCAGTATTTTAGTACGTTTTTCTCAATTTCAGTTAAAAAATATTAATAACAAATTGATGACGAGAATAAAGAGATTATTGAATAATAAATTAATTTCTTCATATATTAATTAATTTCCGTATATATAAATTTTCTTATTTATGTATTGATAAATGTAAAATTTGGTAGAGAGAGGGACGTTGGTACGTATGTTGAAGGGCTCATATAAGGACTAAGCCTACTGACCCAGTGTAAAAAAACACAACCTGACAGGAACCACAACAAGGAAACACCATTAAAAAAGAATGATTTCAGATATAACTTCTTCAACTAATACTAAATTAGTAAGATTAAATAAAATGAAATTCAATTAGGCTGATTTCAATATCAGAGCTCTTACATTTGTTATATCAGTGATTTACTAACATGGGAACTGATAAAAATATAGTTAATTGTAAATAGAGTGTAAATATATTCCTCCTGACGATCTTTATTGATCAAATGGCCTTAATTTCTCTTCCTAGTTTATATAATGATCTTTTTGAAAGGTATTGGTTTACCTTTATTTTATAATACTTTAAAGTTATTGGTTTATCATGAAAAAATTCCATGATTTATTTGAAGAATAACTTGCGATTTCTAACTATGAAGACATCTGAACATGTTAACATTGTTAAAAAAATGAAAAATTGTCGTAGAGAAACACAAATTTACAATTTTGTTTCTTGTGGAATCCTTGTGTAACATATTATACTTATTGATGTCTTTAAGAAGAAAGCTATTAATCACAACTGTCAAAACATGATAAAGTAGGATTCTCAAGAAAGAATAGATTACTTATTTAATACAGTTGTTGCTTAAAAGTCACTCGCAAAGAAATTGCACTTATCAATTATGTTTAGTTATGGTGATAGTTTAAGAAATGGACTGGTGAACAATCGTCAAAAACGTTCGAGAAACCACTAAAACATTTGAAATTTAAATTTGATTTTACTGTATGCTTTTCTGCTTATTTACTTCTGTATTTCATTGTATATTATCATTTGAACCGCAACTCATTTTTATATATGTAATATCTATGTCTATATATATATTATATCTATTTGTGTATATGTGTGGGTGTTTCAGAGAGAGAGAGAGAGAGAGAGAGAGAGAGTGAGAGAGAAAGAGAGAGAGGATGAATTGTGTGTACTATGTTACATATACACTAATTACGATTCTTCTTTGTCTTTAACTTTTTATGTATCTCCCATCTTTCGGTTTCATTTGGTCTCTTTTAATTGTCATAATCAGGAGACCAAGAGTCGATCATGTAACTAGTATTGAGTGTAGATAAATAAATAAAGAATGACTAGCATCTAGAGTCTAAAATTTTGTTTTCAACCGTGTTTGTCAGAAGAAAGAGATCCAGACAAAGCGCGCCGATGCAGAGATGGTTTGAAGCTGACAGAAATATTTTTCTATGTTTGTGTATCTCTACTCATATTGAACTATTGTTATTCGTTTTGGATAGTTCACTCATATACATATTAAACATATACATATTTATATTATTAAATATATATATATATATATATATATATATATATATATATATATGATTCGATGCGATGTTGACCAATGGGAGTAGAGTTACAGGTCCAGGCGTAAGGTCCCAGTTGCCCGCTGCTCAGCAAAAAGCCTTTGCGTTCTGCCAATAGGTATAGAGGTTGCACAGTCCCTCTGTGTTAAATGATGTTTGGCAGAAAACATTAGCCTCACTTTACAGTGAACTCCTGTTCCCTTTCTATTTTTGATTTTTGTGGTGGTTGGGTGTTGTTGTTGTTTACTATTTTCTGTTACGGATATTGCTGGATATTTAAATGATACTCTCGGTTGTTTACTGCGAAAAGCCGCCTTCATCTTCATGCCCACAGGGGTAGAGGTTGCACAGTCCCTCTTGATTATTAAGAGATGTGAACTTGATTAACATCTCTTAATAATCAAGAGGGACTGTGCAACCTCTACCCCTGTGGGCATGAAGATGAAGGCGGCTTTTCGCAGTAAACAACCGAGAGTATCATTTAAATATCCAGCAATATCCGTAACAGAAAATAGTAAACAACAACAACACCCAACCACCACAAAAATCAAAAATAGAAAGGGAACAGGAGTTCACTGTAAAGTGAGGCTAATGTTTTCTGCCAAACATCATTTAACACAGAGGGACTGTGCAACCTCTATACCTATTGGCAGAACGCAAAGGCTTTTTGCTGAGCAGCGGGCAACTGGGACCTTACGCCTGGACCTGTAACTCTACTCCCATTGGTCAACATCGCATCGAATCATATTCCTTTCCCCGGACAACCCATAGTAAACTATATATATATATATATAACTTTAAGTTACACAAAGCACGACACAGAAAAAAGAATAAAAAGAACACTTACAGAGTTCAATATTTCGAACTGTTGTTCGTCATCAGGAGTAGACTAGAAGAGAGGACGAAGTGAGAGAGATCTCCCCACGTCGAAGAACGGAGCGCGAATGAAGCAATAAAGAGTCAACCGATGAGAGCAGCACTAGCGTAAAAAGGAGCTAGGCACTGAACGTCGGAGAACGGAAAAGGCAAAAACAATAAATAAAATTATAAAATTAAAAATTATAAAAAAGGAAATAATAATAATTAAAAAATATATATAAATATAAGTTAAATATAAGTTAAAATAAATAAAAATAAAAGAAATATAAGTGAAAAATAAAAGGAATAGCATATAAAAGTTAATGCTTCTCATTTAAACCGGGATCTGATTGTGCCCCCAATAACCATATGTGGGCCTCCTCAGAAGCTCTTAAGGTCAAACTACGGTCATCAGCGGTCACTAGCTTAATAGATATATATATATATATATATATGATCAAACCACAATAAGAAATGGGAAAACAAGACTAAGATCTTTCCCGCGTAACAAGCGGTCTTCGTCAGAGTCAAAAACCCAACTTGGATTTTTGACTCTGACGAAGACCGTTTGTTACGGTTGAAAGATCTTAGTCTTGTTTTCCATTTATTATTGTGGTTTGATCATTGATTGTTATTTCACGAGTTTATGTGAAATCTTTTTATATATATGCCAATCTTAGATCTATCTTTTCTCATATGTCTTCTCCCAAGCCTCCCAATACTACTGGTTGTATGGTTGAGTGCGGACATCGTGGTTGTCTTACGTGCCCTATCATCAATTCCGTTCCTTCCTTTACTTTCCTCCTTAGCAAACGCACCTATCCTATCTCTCACAAGACCTTTTGTACCTCTGGTAACTGTGTTTACCAGAGTATAACTGCTCCTGGGCTTAACCTCAATCGTTGGTTATTCCTTTTATTTATTTTAAGTTATATTTTGTTTACGTACTTGTTTTTATTTTTGTTTGATTTTTTTACTTGTGCTAATAGTTTTTTTTTTCATTTGTTATAATTTATTTTGCTTTTATTTCTTTATCTATCCTTGCCTCCTAACCCTCCGTAAGTTTCTTCAAGACCACCGGCCAGTCGTTGTCTGCCCGCGGAGTGACTCGTTTTTATTCTCCTGATGACGAGGCCATCGAAATATAGTTGTGAGTTTCTGTTTTATTTCTGTGTGTTCTTTATGTCAATGTAGTTTATATATATAAGCTGAGCCTACGTATGAACAATCACAGGGCGTCCGTTGGTCAATGCAGTGACTTACCCATAGTCATCCATGCTAATTCCCATGATCTCTGTTTTAATGATTGCTTCTGGGTACAAATCTTCAAACAAATCTCCGAGTCTAACTCCCATGTCACCATTAGAGCTTTTGAAGAGGCAATCTTCAGAAAAGATAAAAGATAAGATAAAAAAAAAGATATTTTTTATTTTATTTTATAAATTGTAAATCAATTTAAGTGAGTTGACTCAGTTGGGGTTTTGACTCTGACGGAGACCGCTTGTTACGGTTGAAAGATCTTAGTCTTTTTTCTCCATTTCATATTGTGGTTTGATCATTGATATATATATATATATATATATATATATATATATATATATATATATATATATATATACATATATTTTATATATATGCAAATAATAATTTCAATTTTAATGCATGGATTAATATGAACTATTAGCTATTTGTATATTAAGGAAATATTATTGTTTTTAGTGATTGACATCCTAATAATACCAGAAGTATCACGTACAATGATTTATATTTTTGGCATTTAAATCCTTAATAAAGGATAAATAAATTTAAAATTCTAATAATAGCAATTATTATGAAGTAATCTTCAAAATAAAATCAATGCGGAAAAATATTTTATTTATACTGTTGCAACCATTTAATAATGATCATAATTTTATTGAGATACATTCAAAACTCTTAGTGAAGTCATTTTCTTAAAAAAATAATGAATTATTTCTTCCATTTCTAAATTTAAATTGAGAACATAACTCCTATAGCCAAATATAAATTATCTATTGGAGTCTGTTACATTGAGAGACTGAATTTAACTATATAGATGTTTAGGAAAACAGGCAATTGCAGAGGTATATTGTTTTTATGGACCAACTTTTTAAAATCCACAGACATTCATATATACTCATTAAAAAAATTATTGGTATTTTAGTATCTCATCAAAGAAAACGTGAATTAAAGTATAACCCTTTATTTAAATCAATTTGTATGGAAGGAATATATTGATATAGCTGAAGTAAAAAATATCTCATAATTCTACAAGATTATTTGAATTTATATAAAATCAAATTGTAATGGCTGTAAAGAAGATTACCGAAACGCAAGGAAGATACATAGATAAATTTTGACAACAATTTATATATGATGAATCATGATACGATATTTGATATAGAACATTATTTTTTTTATAACTTAATCGTGAAGAAGAGAAAATATAATACAAAATTTCAAAACCATTTTTATTTATTAATTTTGAATAAATAACTCTATTACAAAACTAGTTTCTTGGCGTACAATATCTATTGTTTTCTTGCAAATAAAAAAAAAACAGAATATTTATGATTGAATATTGTGAAAATGGAGAGTGATTGATGTAAGAGGAAAAGCTAAGACACTACCCTTATTACTACTACATAGTACTTAGTATATATAAGGAGATGTACATGGTATAGCATTAGCAAATTTATACAAATTAATATCAAGTCTTTATTATTTGCAAAACGTTTATATAAATATTTTATTAAAGCTTTTTTCATACTTCATCTTTCAAGAATAAACATGTTTTTTGAATTTAGTTGTAACCAAGTTTTTATCAAACACTTAAAACTGTTTTTAATTTTTATCAAACATAATTTATGTTTGGTTATGTAACCTTCTATTTAGCCAATTTAAACAATATTGTTATTATTCATAACACTATCAACACTGCTTCATAAAACAACCATAATAACTAGAAATACAACAACAGCATGAAAAGCAATACCAGCACGATATACAAAACAACTGTTGTATCACCAATAACTACTGAATCACCAACATCCATTACACCACCAATAAGCACTCGTCGACGCATCCTCAACAACAAACAGTGTAATATAAACAGAGACAATATCAAATATTATTACGATATTAAAAACATCTTCTATGTCAACAATATCAATGACATCACCAGTACCACATCAGCTAAGCATTCTCAACTGTTATTAATGAAGCATTATAAACGGCAATACAAATATGGTATTCAAAACAACTTCCACATCACCAACAAGCACTTTGTCAACAGATCCTCTACTACAAATAGTAGAACCATGTGGAATGCAAGATGAATAGCACATGCAGAGCTAAAGAACACCAACACTACCTCTACTTCACACTAATGCACCGCCTCATCACTATGAACACGTATTGTCAAAACTGGCGTTGTTTCATAGGAATAAGTTTGTAATGTAATATCTTTTACTTGAGGAGTGTGATTAGGGCAGGTGATGTCTGCCTTTGCAAAAGGTCCTCGATGAAAGCTCTCTACAGACATTTTTGCTTTAACTACAGATGTTCTACGTAAGAATTATTCAAAACATATGGTAAATACTGCTTTGCGCATAGGCCTCAAGTCAAACGTGATTTGAAACCTTCCCATTGAATGAAATACACTTCAATAACAAGAACTGTGTCATAACAAGGAATACTGGCACATTAAACACCACACTTCTCGTAATATCAGAAGAAAGACTCTAAACAGTTCTACTCACAACTTTGCTTTAAATAAACTAATTATGAAAAATAATTGACTAACAATTGAATTAGTTGATTTTTTTTAGTATGCTGCTTCAGATTTGCTAATTATAGTAAAGAAGTAATCATAAGTTTCAGCTTTATTATTATGAAATAATAAATGAAATCTATGTTAAAAAGTTTCTGGATCTCTAATGCAAGATTTTTAAATTTCTATAGAGCTTGAAATATCTTCGGTATCTATTTTACTGGAATTATAAACACATAAAAAATTCTATTCTATAAACACAAATAAAATTCTAGTATATCAAGGGAAAAGAACCTCCTGTTTTGTGGATTTGAACGGAGACCTCCGAGATTGTTTTCAGGAAGCTTAGTGATAAAGGAATAGAGATATAAGTTAAAGCCTTTAATTTAAATATTTTTTTAATACAAGCCTAGTATAGTTTTAGAAGGTGAAAAGAACCTATCTTTTCATCTTTTACTGAGAGTCACATTGACTTTCTTTTCATATCTGAATGAAAAGAAAGACAACCTAGCTGAGGTTGTGGCCTCAGCAAGGTATTAATGAACAGCTCTTAACTGAGATATTTGACTTAGTTCTACTTGTATTTGATGGAAAACAAGCAGAGAAGCTGTACTTCTATACACAATTTTATATTCCATGCACTATGTTCATGCAATTTATTGGTCTCTTATAAATACTCCACAGGCAGTAAAGGCCTCGTCTATAAGGCGGTCATTCGTTCTACTATGACATACGGATGCTCAGTCTGGTTTGGAGCGTCCAAATAGTACAACAACAAGAAATGCATCCAAATAGTAAAGAATAAATGTGCCCGCCTTATAGCTAGGGCTCCATGGTACGCCAGAAATGTTGATATTCAACATGATTTGAGTTTGGAATCTATCTATTCCTACATTGCTCGACTTGCCAGTAATGAAGACAAAAAACTGTCCACCCATCCAAATATTCTTGTTCGGGAACTAAATCCTACTCTCAACCCTTCCTAATCCAACGATCCTCAAAGTTTCCTACTTAAACCAAAAATGATGACCACATGACTCCAAAAGTATACAGTACCTCAGAGAATGCAAGCCTGAAGACCAAACGACCACGAAGACGACACATTCCCTTACTGACTGACTCCCCCATTCTTGACATTGTTTACTGACCCAACAAAAACAGCAGGATGAGAATCTAGCAGTAGTGGGCCTCTGGTCCGGAACTGCTATTTACGACATGCACTGTTTTGCATGGTAATATTCGTTGGTCGTTGGTTGGTCTCTTATGAAGTAACTTGGCATTTTTTGACGTAAAATTAATATTAAAAAATGTACTAATTGCTTTACCAATGAGGAGAAGCAATAGTTGTTGGTAAGTGAAAGAGAGATTTCAAAATGTATGATTAGAGAAAGGCTGGCTAAGTCAATTCCGGTACCATTTGTCTCAGATATGCCAAAAAAAATTACCCTGTTTTAGAGAAAAGGTTAAAGCATTATGATGATTGTAGACGAGGTGTTAAGAAGGCGGATGTAGCAGGGTGGATACCAGTAGACGTTGATTATTTATTATTTTTTGAACGCACACCTATTTTATGAACACGTATCAAGTCGCATCGCTTGACAGTAATAACATAAAAAGTATAAAGGTTCCTTGATTTGAAGAACTGTATGATTAATGGTGAAAATCGAGGCAAACGGAAAGGAATTTCACACCATAAACTTGGTTCATTTGCTCAGCCACAAATCAAATAACATTGATTTCTTTTTTTTTTTAAATACCAAAAATAAATAATAGTCGTAATAACATGTTTATAACCAAGCCGTCCCTCGTAGTGGATGCAAAGCTGTTGGTCTCGATACATACGATGTCAGGTACTTTTAATATTTTTTTTTATAAATTTACAAATATTTTGAAATATTTATTTATTTAAATACCCTGATCTATCAGGCAAGTGTCTTAATTCAGTAATACTTCCCTTCTCAGGATATTCATGTGGGTCCAAGAGGACCCAGTCATACAAGTGGTTGTATACTCATGCTGGTATACAAGCAACCAACATGCTAGAGTACATGATGATGAACACTGAGAAATGATGGCGAAAATTTGCAGTGAAAATAATGTTTTACTCTGCTCTTCCTTTTTCTGAAATTACGTATTCTTGTCATCATGGACCACTATTACAGTAATTACTATTACAGAAAAAAACCACCAAGAAATGACTTGTTATAGTTATCTACTTTTTTATTATTAACGAAAAACTAGAGTGGTCTACACTCAACTAAAATATAAGTAAACCAGTCAGCTCACTTTGAAAATAAATTCCCACTATAAATCAGACAAGTACCCATAACTAAGATTAGTAACGCCCATTAAAATCTATTTTTGCTCAAATTACTAAAACTAACATAATTTGATGCTTTATCAATTAGGCGCAATAGTGTTAGCGCTTTAGTTATATTGCCAATAAATGTTTGGTTATTATTTCAGACAGTTTATAAAACACAATTAAAGAGTTATTTACTAATAATGGGGAAACTGTAATACTTCTTTGTATGAATTATTTCCTATTTGACTAGTTTGATTAAATCAAATAAGAAATGCTAGATTTTATAGTTTAATCGTAATTTTGAAATGGGTAAATTATTATTTCCGTTTACAGACTAAAACATCTAAAAATAACCTTATTGAAATAATCATGTAAATTAATTAAAATTTAATTAAGCATGTGTTTTTTTAATTGTTAGTAATAAATCATCTTTAAGTATGATTTTTCTCAACTGATATTAAATTTGTATTCTATTTTTTTTTATTGATATTTAATTCTACTATATTACTTCTTTTGACCCCTGAGATTAAATAAAATTTAGGTAAACAAATCCAATGAGTAACCCAAAACAATAAAAATAATAAATGAAATGTCTGAAGTGTTTATTATGTAATATAGTTATTAAGGCATTATGTGTTTCCAAAATGTTCTTAAGTGTAGGAAAAAATTAATAAAGATCTAACCACTATTTTACTTCATTTTTATTCTATAAAAATAGTAAAATCATAGCTATAAACAATTTACTATTTGTTTACATAATCATTTTTATATTTACATCATCACGATAGCTTGCTATTAGCGAACAATGACCCTGTAATAATAAATGTTAAAAGGTTGTATGATGTCTTGGACACATGGGTGAAGTAATGATATTGTGTTAAATGCAAGAGAATTGCTTCCATGAAAAATAATGACTGCAGTCAGTAGGCCTCTACCGGCATTTGCCCTTTAAGAAAAAGGTTTTACTCGTGATTAACGTGAAGATAACAAGTGTTTTTCTTAAACTTTGCAGTAGTAGAGGTCTAAAATCCGATCTTTCATCCTAAGAAAGTAAATACCTGAATAGTTGGTGGCAATAACAGGTTAGTTTCTAAGAAACTGCTTGGTTTAATTAATTTTAAATAAAGGGTTTGGAGCCGGTTAATTTTAATAAGTATGGCCTATTGATGACATTATCCCTGATCATGATAAGCAGATACACAATGTATTCAACTGAAAATTATCTTCAAGAAATAATTGAAAACTTAATTTACTGATGGAATACTCTTAAGATCAAGAGGATATTAATGAATCTTCGAGCACGTCCAAGTGTGTAACAATTGTTTATGATGCCAACCATCGTTAAATTAAAAAAAAAAAAAAAAAATAAGTTGAGAAGGGAGCAATGTAACCAACAAATAAGAGAAGCCTATAACTAAGAACAAAGGCGACCCAGCAACAATATCTGAGTACTAATCTGCTAATTGAAAACAAACATCGCTAAATCATTGTAGTGATTCAATTGGCAATTTTTAAGTTCTTCAATATTGATTAAAAAACAACATAATGTAATTTATACCCTTCTAAATATAAGTAAGGATTGAAAAAATGAAGAAATTTAGGTTTAAAAAAAAGAAAGTGAGAGGTGTCAGAATTGGACAGATAAGCAACCGCCAACAGCTCTAATGTCTTCTTAACGATCGCTTATCATTAAACCATCTCTTAGTCGCACAAAATTTCATTTTTTTTACTGATTTCTTCATTTTCGCAAATCTCCTAACTGATATCTTCAAAAAATGATGTTTGATATGAAAAAAATGTTAATGTTTAGTAGTTTATAAACTAGCTATGTGATAGCTTTTTGTCTTCTCATAGCATCTACTGGCAGAGACAGGGTTGAAAGGGAAGAGTACCAGCAGTCTGAGATACCACAAAATATCACCTTGTACTAGGGGAGGTCGAGGCTTCCAGTTACCTCCTACTATTATGCGGCCATCCACAAGTGAAGATGACCACTTTGCTCAGGGACCTCTTGAACATTAATATTGAATAATTCAATGGTGACTATCCATCATTTGTCCGTAAACACAGCCAACAAGAATGCAACTTCGAATTGCTAGACAATGCACTCGTTACTCAGGATCGTTATTGTCCCCGTGGTAACTCGCTTGAGTTAACAATATTTTTCATTTGAAAAGAAAGGCTGCATTTATTTTGGAGATGAAACAGGTTAGGTTATTTTTTTTACTAATCAAGGAATAGTGATATGGTAACTAAAGCCACAGTTTTAATAAGGAAGCAAGTCCACTGCCTGCTTTATAATTAACCAAAACATTGAGAATTTAAGACTAAGTCTTGAATGCTGAAAAAATCATCTTTCTTATGTATTGATGAAATGATATTAGTCTTTTGAGGGGTATTGGTGAAAGAAAGGGATTGAAGTAAAATTAGGACTGCTCAGAGGTAATTCATTTGTTACTGAAATGCAATTGGGAGGTGTAGAAATATCATATCATATCCATATCATATATATGATATCTTCCATATCATATACCATATTCAATATCAATTGGAATTAATGACTTAAACTCTTTATCTTTTGAACTGATAACATGACATGGTCAATATTTGGGACATTTCCACGAAGGACGAAAAGCGAGCTTCTCAAATGACCCCAGAGTAAAAAAAAAATCAGTCAATGAAATAACGCAAACTATATCACCAGCAGGGCAACCTTGTTTTTGAATAGATATGGAGCCTTGTTTGTCGAGTTTTTGCAGAAAAGACCAAAAAAATTCACACGCTTACAGCACTATTCTAGGCAATGCAGAGTAAGCAATGTGGACTTCTAATATTTGGAATTTTGTTGTTGGAATGACAATACCAGGTGCAATTCTGTCAAGCAACCAAAAATTTGATCAAATGCTTTTGAATGGGAGTAGAGTGACAGCGCACCGTGCTGTCCGGACTTCGTGAGGGGCGATTTTCACTTGTTACGCTACCTCGGCAGCGATTCGCTAAAAAAGGACAGAAGGAGGCAGTTGAGAGACTGATTATCCTCACAGGACCAACCTGGCCAGTCATTGGATGAATGAATAGTATATCATTACCACAAGCCTAACACTTTAAAACAATTACAATGAAAAAATATATTAATTATGGATATAATTGAACAATTTTACACTATATTTACACATTTTCATAACATTAAACTAAATTACTCGTAGATAATTATTAAGAAGGCAGAAAAAATGAATGCAGCTAAATGATAAATTTACTTAATGATATTGAAAAATTGTATTTCGATTACATTTAAAAAAATTTTAAATGGATCAAGACAAAGTTTTGTTATAATGTTTCAATGTCTTTTGGCTAATGTACTACGCGTGTTTATTGTGTAATCTATATAAATAAAATAATGATTTTGTCTGTACATTGCTTAGAACTGACTCATTTCAACTTTTCTTTACGTTTCATACATTGGAGAAACCGAATCCACCCATAGAAAAATTTCTGTTGGTGTGTCGGTTTGTCTGTTTGTCGGTTTGTCGGTTTGTCCGCAAAACTTTGTCACAAGTAAACTCAGCTACCATAAGACATATAAAGCTGAAACTTTTACAGTATATTTGTGTAGGTCTAACTTAAAATATAGGCTCTGAATTGATTGGAAATTCAACGTAGAAGTGAAGTTATGGACGTTTAAAGCAAAAACGTTTGTTACAAGTAAACTCAGCCACCATAAGACATATAAAGCTGAAACTTTGACACTGGATTTGTGTATGCCTAACTTAAAATATGGGCTCTAAATAGATTCATAATTAAGTACAGAAATGAAGTAATAGGGCTTTAAGCGTATTTTTCTAACTTCAGAGACAAGTTTGTTTTGAAAATACACAGGTGTGGCAAGTAGGTATTGTTAGTTGATTTTAATTTCATTGGAGCATATGAATATATTGCGTATTTGACATCTTTGAAAAGGTGTTTCCCAGGGTTGAGGATGTACTATCCATTACGAATAAATAGTTTTGTAAACGAGCAATTCTCAACTCTTAATATGAACAGGCAGGAAAAATCAACAAACAAGTTCTTACGCTATATCATACCGAGGAAAGAACTTACAAGTCAGTAAAGAGATTGGATTAGTGATGAAGAAGCAGTTCATTATCTAATTGAATTTCTTGACTCTGAATTTATTTCTCCTGGACTGCCTGCTCATGAGTAAAAACTTTAAGTAGGAGCACCAATCATGCTGCAATTTAGTAGCAGTAACAAATGTCATGTTACGAAACATGAGTGCCCCAAAACTGTGAAACGGGACACGACTCTGAGTTCGTGCTCTACACAGATATGCCATAGAGGCGGACATAATGACTGGATGTGGTATTGGGGAGTCTGTGTGTATACCTGTGTTGACCTTTATACGCACCAAGCCATTTTCAGGCCATATCGTTTTTAAATCAAGTCAGGTTGTCTTTTTACGATTTGCCCTTTAGCCGTCGCATGTACACATGACGACGCCCATGGTGGACCACGCGGAGGCGGGCAACTCGATACTACTCGCGCAACAGTATATTTACAATCGCCAAAACGGTTACACTGGGTACGAATGATATTTCGGAGCAAAAAGGAAGATCCCATGTAACATAACTAGGTCAGACTTTTTCTGATACATTATACATTTTACTTTCTTTTTTTAAAAAAAATAATGTCCTAGGGTGATTTAACCCTATTTATGGCATGGATGTATCTCAGGAACGCCGGGAGGTTTACTTTTTCAAGTACTCTACCATATGAATAGGACAGGGTAGAGCCTAAAAACATCTCCAATATGTATCTTTCCCTGTCATATCTCGGGCAGGCTTCGAGAACATGCTGCACTGACTCATTCGGGTGATCACAGTCGCAAGCCGCACTTGGTCTGAGCCGGAAGCGCATTAGGTACGACCCGAAATTACCATGGCCTGTGTGTATACCACGCATATCATTGATTCCGAGCCACTGTCTGTTTCCGTTGAAATGATTGCAAAGTCCCGTCAGAGTCTATTTCGCAATGACGTTAACTAAGTCGCAAAGGGAGACTTTATCTAACGCAGGAATTCAAGTTAGCGAGACCAAGTTTTTCTCACATGGTCAACTGTAGTTTACTTGCTCAAGAGTCAGAGGTTCCAACTGTTTGTTCTTCCGTGAACCTGAAGGACAGACAGCTAATGTGGTGTTTAGAGAGGCATTTGTTTAACACTGTACTAATAATGGTATTTTCTACTATTCTATAACTTCTAATTATGGTATTAGTATATATAATACTATAATTGATATTTTGGAATACCAAGTATAATAGAATTTTTGATTCCGTCAAAGACGGGTACGTTTGCTAGTCCTATTATATAACAGCTGTTTATTTGAAATGATTGATGAATGTGGGGCAAGTACATTTTTTTTGAAAAATAAATAATTAGAGCAAAATAAATCTTATTACAATTTAACATGAATTTTATATTAATAAATAATTTACAACAAGAATTATTTGATAAATCAGAAATCAATTTGTTACTACTAATTATTAGCTACACATTTTGGAATCTATCTTGATATCTAATTTTAATGAAATCGACATGTCTTACTGTTAAAATCAAAGACTTTAATAGTAATGGTCATATTTTGATGTTTTATATTCATTTCTCATGCTATTAAAAGAAGTTATAAAATAAAAAAAACAACTGTGAAAGGTATGTTAAGAGTAACTGACCACCTACTCCTCTACCATTCAGAGTAACTGAAGGACACTCTGATACGCGCTTGAAACACTATGGACATCCCGGGAACATGTACTTCAATAGCCTTGTCTTTGGTGTTGGAATTATGATGGTTACGATTACTTAGCCAAGATGGGTGGACATTTTTGAGACGAAAGAGAAGTCATGTGAGAAGCAGTTATCTTCTCTAAAGGATACCTTCATAGTAACAATGGATAGTTACAGACCTCGGCCTTTAAGAATAAGTAAAGAGATGTTTGTTGGAAATCGATCGAGCGCTGGTAGTAATTTAACATGAGTTCTGGTTTACAGTCATAGAGGTGTCTCAGAACTGAAGTCTCTATAAGGTCAGTCACCATTCGCAAAATATAAATTTATGTTTAACTAAAAAACATGATTATGGCTAAAAAGAAGCGTACCGAATCATTTAAGAGAAAACTGCCAACAGCAATGTGAAAGATATTTAGATAAGCAAACTTTGGGCAGGCCTTCATTCTATGTTTTTGCCTTTATACTTAAATTTTAAATATCATAGCATTTATGCCATTTTTTCAGTTTTTTTTTTGGTTTAGCTTTCTCCATGGTTCGTTTAAAAGGATAGTTATCAGAAGACTTTGTCCTAAGCCATCTTATCTCACGTGCTATATCTAAAATTCAAAAATGAATGGTAAGCCCTATGGCTAATAAGCATAGAGAAATTAGTGTGCAATTTTCAGGGACATTATAATTGATGGGTTGGAATGGAATGCCTAAGGCATTTCTTCAAAAAATGGTTATAAGGAGAAAACAGTGTTTAGGTCAAGATAATAGCCGTTGGGGAAGAGTGTTGTACCACCCCTTCCAGCGCGGACTCCCTGACAAGCATCAGTCATTCACTTAGTCATCCCGCCAGCACTTCCTTAAGACTTCTTTCTTTTCAACGCAACGCCCACTGCTCCCACCTAATGTGATTCACTAATTATTCATATGTTTTCTTTTTTATTATATGTTTTATTATTGTGCAGTTGAATTATAATGCACAACGCATGGATACGACTAATGATCAAATTAAGCAAAAATAAACAGAAACTACAATAATACTCAAGACTACTTAAAAATTACAAATAATAAATAATAACAAAAAAACATTAAAGCTAAAATATTAACATATTACCTAATTATTATATTGTAGCAGGTTGGTGATGATTAAATTTGTATTTTCTTGTGTTGTTGAGAACGCATCTACAACATTATATGAAATGGGGGGAAAAAAAGGCTAAGATCTTTCAACCGTATCAAGCAATCTTCGTCAGAGCAAAAACTCGTCTATTTTTTCCCATTCCATGTTGTGGTTTGATCATTGATTGTTATTTCACGTGTATATAGGCGACATCCATGCTTCTGTGTGCTTCCTTTTTATGGACAGGATTAAAATAAGCATTTAGTGGTGATTTTAGCAACTTCAGCACATCTTCTGTATATATAAAACACAAAATTTGTCTGTCTGTCTGTTCGCTATAGAAATAAAACTGGAAACACTTAGATACAAAGAAAGATATGGATCTTAAATAACTTTTTTTGGGGGAACTGACTACAGTATTTTTTTAATAAATAACAAAACTTTACTATTTATTACATAACATTCGCAGTTACTCAGCTTACTGGTTAATCCAACGGTACTTGCCTGACTGTACGTACGCTAATAATGAGTACGTGCAGTCATTATTTTCTTTAATTGCCAAATGGTAATAGCTATATTAAAATAAATTACTAAACTTATGATTGATTGTCTGTGACTTTGATAACACGTAGTAAATTTCAAGAGTAGACTACTTTAGATTTTTTTTATTATATCTGAATGGGATAATTGATTGTTATCTAAATATAAGCATGCTGTTTTTGTTAACCCCTGGATTCAGTTTTTTATCTCTTTAATTTAAATAACATAAAAAAATCACTATATTAAACAATATCTAACATTTTTATTTTGATAGTGTTAAAAATATTCTTTTCTTGAAATCTATCGTGAGTAAAACCAAGTTTTTTTTTAAATAAAAAAACATAAGAAATTGTTTTTAAAGTGAAGGAAAGTATATAAGTTTTTTTTAATTTATTACAAACTCTACTGGTAAGTGGATATATTTAGTTTTTTTGTAATTATCTCCCCCAACATCATCAAAACTAAATTGTTTTATGAGAAAATAAACTTCTTCATATTCTTATATGAAGAATTATAAGAATTCTCAATATTAACATTGAGAATATGTTACCCATTGTAAAAACAGCATTTATTTTGGACTTTCAATATTATCCAACTAATAAAATAGTACGTTAGAGAGTTGTTACGAAAAGGAATTATATTTTACGTATTAAATTACATATGATTCACAAAAATTCAGTTACTTTAAAGATTTTGTTAACTCCTCAAACTTTTGTTGACTTAACCAGCTATCCTCTGTTACAGAAGTTTTAAACTGAACACATTCAATCTAAAGATCGATTATTACTATTGTTTTTCTAATATTATTATTATAATTATTACTATTATAATATTATTATTAGTATTATAATAGTTTTGAAAAAGAAATTGTGAAACAAAATCTTGATATTAATAGTTAGATTTTCTTCTCAAATTGATGTATGTATGATAAATCTTGCGTGGTCTACACTCAAATTGCCATATGTAAACCTATTAGCACAAATAATAAATTATAACTAATTGATTTATTTTACTGTGGCTATCACATTTTACCAATGGTGTTGAAAATATAAGCAGCTTTATTGTTTATTACAAGAATTCTTGGGAGGTGTGATGATTATGAATTATGTGTATTCATAATCATGAATAAATAACGAACGGAGCAGGTAGTAGTAGACAACGCTATAGGTTACAGTGACAGTGCCACAGGGAACACACATAGGCCGAACACTGGGCCCTTTGTGATACGACACAATGAAGATTGATTCTACATTGGGAATCCTAAATTTTGGTTAACTCAGGTGGATTTAGAGTAGAGAACTTTAACGAGTACCTGACATAGTACAGGCTTGGGACCTGTCCGATTATGTCCTCTCCGAGGGACGACGTACTTAGATTTACTCACCTTCCACGTGAATAAATCGAGAGCTAGGAACGGAGTAGGTAATGTTATTGTCATTTGATGAGCATCATAAAATCAAGAAACTATGCCTAATAAGTTAAATTCGTAACACTCATTCAAAGATATTAATCAAATTACTAAATATATGAATAAAATTAGCTATATCATTTGATGGATAATCAATTACTAGGGTTTAGCTAGTTAAATAAATCGTCAATTTGTTTTGGTCACAATTTAAGTAAAATTATAAAAGTATAATAAATCAACTACAAATATTATATAATTATTTCATTGAATTTTAACTTTTGTAGAGTACATCTTATTATAACAAAATATGTGTTTAAATATATATATAACAACATTTCACATAAACAGGTGAAATAACAATCAATAATCAAACCACAATATGAAATGGAAAACAAAAGACTAAGATCTTTTTTTCCCATTTCATATTGTGGTTTGATTATATATGGTATATATCAGAGGTGGGGAACCTTTTTGCCATTAGAGGCCACATTTGAATTAGGCAGCAATAAGAGAGGCCGCATGAGCTGATTGACCTAAGAAAGTAACTTTAGCAAAATTGTTATAGTTTTTCTATAGATTTAACAATTTATTTATTTATTACATAGCATATTAAATATACTTATAAAATATTGTAAAAAAATACAATAATTTTTTTTTATTCACTTAGTGACTTATTTGGCTTTGTTTTTTGTTTGACAGTAATTGTATATTTGGATCAAGCTTCGTACCACTCAGCTTTAATTGGTCCTCTAAATGTGCATCTGTAATTTGCGTTCTTAAATTTGTTTTTATTTTTGACATGAGAGAAAATGTTGTCTCGCAACAGTAGGTACTTCCGAAGCAGGAAAGTAAGCGGCGAGCATGTTCTCGAAGGCATGGATATCCACTAGCTGTCAACCCTCTTAGACTGAGGCTACTGCCCTCGTCTAGGCTGAATCAAGTTTGAACAAAGCGTTGATAATATTTATAATATTTGATCTATTAAATAAAATCAGAGAAGACAACACCGATTTCTTAGTTTTGTTTTCCCATTTCTTATTCTGGTTTGAGCATTGATTGTTGTTTCACGTGTTTATTGTAAAATTTTCATATATATATTTATATATATAAGAGAAAGAAAGAAAAACTAATTTGTTGTTCCAAAAACTAAAATTTTTAGTTAACGCGAGTTACGCAATGGTAAAAGCGTTTTGAAGATTGTATTCTAGCTTGCATGAGACAAGAAGGTGAGAGACAACCACTTTCACGGACACGACCCATAATGTCTTCCTTAAAAGCCATAGAAGCCTTTGACATTCTGATGGATGAGCCATAGGAAAGTTTTCTATCCGCTCAGTCTTTTTTCCCATTGTGTTGCATACAAGAAACACATCATTGCTTACTTAAAAGAAAAGGACGAGCATCAGTCCGTTATGCAAAGATAAGTTATTAAAGTTATAAGTTATTAGTCGATATTTCATTGTCCAAGAGAAAGCATTCATACATGGAAACAAAACTTTAATTTTCTACCCGTAGTTTAACTTACTTAAAAACATTAAGTCATTAAACAATTCTATATATCAGAATAAAAAATAATTTGTTCAAAATTAATATTATAACAAAAAATAATGTGATATTGTAACATTAATTTGAGAGTTAAAGGTTGTTAGTAACATTATTAGAAAATTACGTCTTACCTCGTACGTTGTCTTCATAACTTTACCAGTTCATAGGTCATCATTACGCACAAACTCATAACATGGAATCGGACGAGTTATAAAGACAACTTACACAAATAATATATTAATATTATTACTTTGTAATGGTATATTTTGCAGTCATTATAAAACTTAATGATTTTCTAGACATACTATTTAGATTTCTTATCCACCTCGACACTGTTGTTTTTGGAGTAGGGCAACAACAGTCTGCAATAACCTACTTAAACGTTAACACTCACATACTTGTTACAAAAATCTCTTTTTTCTATGTACTTATTTCTATTTTACACTATGAAGGCTATTATTACCTGGTTTTAATCTTGAATCTACTGTTCATTACTTATTGTTGAATGTAAACTAATGGTCTACACTCAACTATGCTTAGGTAAACGTAATGACAATCAATTTACTCAAATGTATTTATCTCCAATCTTCATTTCAACTAACAAATGAGTAAGATTAGTAACACATAGAAATATATTACTAATCAAATTATTAAATGGATGAAAGAAATAAGTTATAAAATTACGCAATGCTCATACTAGGCACTAATATGTATATACATACGTCAAAAACTTTAGGACTAGGACTCAAATTCAATATTTTGACCCATTTGACGGTCGTTCTTCAGGAAATCATATTGTGGTTTGAATAATTATTGATATTTTATAATTTCACATAAAAAGAATCTTACTGGGTGCAATCCAAACGGTAAACGCAGTTACCAGAGGTACAAGAGGTCTTGTGAGAGATAGGGTAGGTGCGTTTACTATGGAAAGAGGTAAAGGAAGGAACAGGATTGATGATAGGACAAGTAAGACATCCACGACGTCCACATTGAACCATACCACCAGCAGTTTTTGGAGGCTTAGGAGAAGAGATGTGAGAGAAGATAGATTGAAGATTAGCAGGTTTGCGATAGGAAATGGAAGGTGCCTCACTAAAGACTGAAGAAGTACAGGAGGAAGAAGAAGGTATAGGGAAAAACTCCTTGACAACTGCACCCAGCCTATGAGCACCAGGAAAATAAGTGGTGATGAGGAAATATATATATATATATATATATATATACACTTAAAATAAACTGTGAAACATAGACAGAAACATAACAAAGACTCACTTTTCAATATTTCGACCGTAATGGCGGTCGTCCTCAGGAGAAGAAGATAGTTTGTTTAGTTAGTTAGTTTAGTTGACTGTCGTCCCTCCGTCAATTCACTTCTTCTCCTGAGGACGACCGCCATTAAGGTCAAAATATTGAAAAGTGAGTCTTTGTTATGTTTTAGTCTATGTGTCACTGTTTATTTTAAGTGTTATCTGTCCTGCTGGACTGTTTTTCGTTTATCATAGTATATATATATATATATATATAATCTAGGAGGTGTCAGAGCTTATTTTTCTTCATTGTGATTCTTCCTACGACATTTTGTCTCATATACATATCTTAGGTGTTGCTGTTCTGAATACTGGGCCGTGACTGAGTGTCGGCTTGGCGAGTAGCTGGTGGTTGGTCACCTAGTAGCTGCAGTGTGCGTGAAACCCCCGTGTGTTGACGATTAATTAATGGGTTGTGCTTCATGATTTTCATGGCTTCATATATTTGCAGTCTGGCTGGATCATTAATTTTCTTTAAAATGATGGTGTTTTGAACAAGGTCCTGGCGGGTGAGTTTTCTTCCATGTTCCTCGGAGGTGTGTCTAGCGATGGCTCCTGCTTGCAAGTGCATTGTCAGTCGTCGTGAGAGTGTGGTCGATGTCATACCGATATATTTTGAATTGTCTAGGAGCTCACAATCTCCGATATTGCAGTTATATTCGTATATGACATTGGCCTTTTGTATCTCCGGGATGACTGCATTTGGGCTGTTTTCGAAAATGAACGTCTTCAAGTCCATATTTATTATAAAAGTAGAACCACCGCTAACTTGATAATGAAAAACAGCCCAGATGCAGTCATCCCGGAGATACAAAAGGCCAATGTCATATACGAATATAACTGCAATATCGGAGATTGTGAGCTCCTAGACAATTCAAAATATATCGGTATGACATCGACCACACTCTCACGACGACTGACAATGCACTTGCAAGCAGGAGCCATCGCTAGACACACCTCCGAGGAACATGGAAGAAAACTCACCCGCCAGGACCTTGTTCAAAACACCATCATTTTAAAGAAAATTAATGATCCAGCCAGACTGCAAATATATGAAGCCATGAAAATCATGAAGCACAACCCATTAATTAATTGTCAACACACGGGGGTTTCACGCACACTGCAGCTACTAGGTGACCAACCACCAGCTACTCGCCAAGCCGACACTCAGTCACGGCCCAGTATTCAGAACAGCAACACCTAAGATATGTATATGAGACAAAATGTCGTAGGAAGAATCACAATGAAGAAAAATAAGCTCTGACACCTCCTAGATTATATAAAGAAGAGTAAATAAATAAATATATATATATATATATATATATATATATATATATACATTATTGAAAATGACACCAAATTTAGCTGATACCTGTTTCTTAACAAGTTTCTCAATTTTTCTAAATAACACTCTTGTTATTTCGTCTACACAATAAAGTACATCTCCTATGGTCGACATGTTTCGAATGATCAACATTCATCATCAGGACGTGAATAAGATCTAAGGTGAATTATCTGGTTTATATATACATGGAGAAGGTAGAAGGGGTTGTTTTCCATAAAGTTTAAGAAATGGTGGGCGTTAATCCTGTGGTGTGAGTGGCCTCTATATATATATATATATATTTATTTATTGATGTAAGTATTGACCGTGAAATAGAAACAGAATTAAAGTTTATCAGGACTCGGTCAGTTCTTTCAGTTCAAATTAACCTTGTTTCAAAATTTTATACTTTTGCCTATGAAAAAGGTTTTAAATTAAAACCAAAACGTTGGCAATGAGAGTTTAATTTGAATCTGGAGAGCTGACCGAGTCCTGATAAACTTTGGTTTTGTATATATATATATATATGTTTTGAGGTTTTTTGAGAGTTCTTGGTCTAGATCTAGACCAAAAACCCTCAAAAACATTCAAAACATATAAACAGTGTGGTCAAGAAAAGAACAAAATGATGTATGTATATATATATATATATATATATATATATATATTATATATATCAGTTGAGTTGGGTTTTTGACTGTGACGAAGACCGCTTGTTACGGTTGAAAGATCTTAGTATTGTTTTCCCATTTTCTTATTGTGGTTTGCTCATTGATTGTTATTTCACGTGTTTATGTGAAATCTTTATATATATATCAATGATCAAACCACAATAAGAAATGGGAAAACAAGACTAAGATTTTGTTTATGTGAAAGCTTTATATATATATATATATATATAAACTATAAAAGTGTCAAGAGTTACCACACGAACGTGAAGAGGTATTGTTTGTTCTCACATAGAGTCTAATAAAATACTTTCTAATAAGCTCCAAAAAAATGGGGTTCTTTTACATCCTCACAGCTATATAACTGCCAATTTTCATTGAGATAAGTTAAAAAGTATGACTACAAAACATTGACTGTTTTCAAGGTCAAAGTGTAGACACTGTTTATACAATACTTTCTCAAATTCATAGGATTTTTGGCTATGATCAGAGAGAACCAGGCATTGGAAGAGCAATTTATAAGGGAAACATTACCAAAATAGATTAAGAAGTAAATGGCAGGATTTGTGAAGTACAGTTAACAACATAGTTCATGTTGTCGTCACAACAAACAAAAGTGAACTAATAATATTTCATTGTAAATAATGTAATATAAAAAAGTAGTTACATAAATTTAAACTGAATCAAAGAATCTATACTAGAGAAAAAAACAATTGTATTATTGTTTAATTAACTACGGTTTAATGCAATAGAGCTTTCTGTGCCACCTTGTTGTTTGTAAACTTAAACATTATTGTATTGTCCACACGGGTGAACCTATTTAATAATAATTAAACGAGAGAAAACCTGGTTAACAGAAAAGAAAAAATGATCCAGGTTGTTACTTTAAATGTTTTCATCCTTAACATTCTGAATAGATTATCGTGAATAGATATCGGCAACTTCCCCCGCGCTCTCATCAAATCTGTGTATATTCCTTTGAAACACTCATGCCTTATTTAATATAGTCCATAAGTGCATATATAAAGAGAAAATAATTAGACTTATCCAAACGATAATAGCAAAGGATTTAATATCAGGAGTAGAAATGATCTGGGGAAGTAAAAGTAATTCAGTAACGTTTTGACTGTTCTCTGTGTGTTATCTGATTAATCATCACATTAAACTATTTCATTTCCTATATATATTCAGAAGTGTCATAATAAACACACGTCGCTTCTTAATCAAGAAAATACCACTAAATATGGTAAAATAAAGGAAAAAAATAGTATTACCCACTTTTCATAGAATTAAGTACTTTGATAAAATAGTATGAAATACTAAACACCGGGTTCTTTGAAAAGGTAACACTCAAAAGCGCTTAAAACTTCTTCCTTTTTATTTACTACTATTAGTTGCGACTGTGTTAATACATATATTCAAATGAAATCAGATCCGATCGGACCATACTCTTTGAAAACTTTGAGAAACACAAATGAAAAACAGATACTAGGATCTGCATTCATTATTTCGACCCTTTTAATGGTCGTTTCTCAAAGCTTTCAATATATATATATTGAACAATTGAACAATTACCGTTTGGATTGTACTTGATGTGATGCTTTTTACGTTGGCTTGGTTTCAACCTAGCTGAGCCTGCGTATGAACAATCACAGGGCGTCCGTTGGTCAGCGCAGTGACTTACCCATATATACTCGTATCCATGCTAATTCCCATGACCTCCGTTTCAATGATGGTTTCAGGGTACAAATCCTCAAACAAATCCCCGAGTCTAATTCCCATGTCACCCTTAGAGCTTCTGAAGAGGCATTCATATGTCTCCTTGGGGATCGCTCTCCTCCTGGTCATTTATTCATTTATTTTTTCCCTTAATTGTGTATACTTTTCTTTTTTAATTTTATTTGCATTCTTATTGTTGTCATTATTATTTTGTATTATATATTTGTTATCTTGTTTTGTAAATAAATATTGGCGGGATTTCTATTTTTTCTTTCCTCCGCTGGGTTACAGCATTACGGTGGTTCCACGAGTTACTCTGGAGTACAGTAGCAGTTTCCTTCTCAACGCGAGTACTTAGCACTTCTTCCCGATGACGACGGATGTCGAAATATCGAATTGAGTTCTGTAGTGACTTTCTGTGTTCTTTCCTATGTGTTAAAGTATATATATATATATATATATATACTCGTATATATAAGGAAACGTCCCATGAGACAATATGTCAAATTGCACAGAATGAACATAGAACAATTTATACTACTCAACTCGTTTCATATTTCTACTCTCTTCTCAATAAAGGGTAAAAGTGGGACTCCCAGCCATCAGAGAGATACTCAATATAGTGACATATTGTGTAACTTTTATTAATTATCATATATATTATAATAATAAAAAGTTTAACATATATTATATTATTATTATATTATAGCATAACTTATAAAGTAGTCTTAGCCTGATGATTGAGTGGGCCACATGAACTCCTACGTGATGATTACGCAGTCGAAATATAGTAGTTTCTGCCATCTCTTGTATGTGTTTTCATTTTGTCAATTTATTGACATAATAATCCGATTTTATAATAAACTTTGAAATAAAAATTAACCGAAAACAACAGCATGGGATTCTTGAACGGAGGCTAAAATATTTTAACCAGTAACTGCCATCGTAAGCGTCACAAAATGAATAATTGTAATTTATCATCCTGTTTAAACTAACCATAGCCATTACTGGCTAAGTGACCTTAGCCTCACATTAAAATTTCTTAATCTCTCTTATACATTGAAGTTTATATGTATATATATTTTTTGTTGAATGTTATGAAAAAGATAAGAAACGGACAACAACGATTTAGAGATTTATACATAAGTATGTTTATTTACAATATTTATGTTAATAATATATATTAATTTATTTAATACTTTTCCGATAAAAACGGACATATAAAGTTAAATGTAGATAAAGAAATATAGAGAAATGAAAAACGCACACTTACAGTCTCTAATTTTCGGTTTGAACAGTCTTGAGGAGAGATAAGAGAGCGAAACAACCCCCAACCGTCTCTGTATCAGGGCTCTTGGCTTCCCTCTCTCATTTCTCCTGAAGATGGTTTAAACCAAAAATTAGAGACCGAAGTGTAAGCCTTTAATTTCTCTGTGTCTTTATCTACATTGAACTTTAATTTATACAATGGTATATGTAAAATATAATATAATGATTGTATTAAAGCTCCAAATGGTTAAAAAGTTTACAAAAGGAAATGAAAATAATTTCGTTGATGAAATATTATTTGTTCAGTGGTCAGCATGCTATTTTTGGTATGGTATCAGTATACAACTTAATTGGAAAAAGAGAATGTTAAAACTTTTTGTAAGTTTCATATCCGGTTTTAATGAAATAATTTAGATTGATACTTTATACTTATTGACTAAACCACCATATTATAGCTATTACTTTAGATAAGTTATATTTGATATGTGATATATATCCATAAGTTTGTCATTTATATTTCATTAAAAAGTAATATGACTTACTATAATATATGAATAACTAATAAACGTACCCGTCTTTGACGGAATCAAAAATTCTATTATACTTGGTATTCCAAAATATCAATTATAGTATTATACTAATACTATAATTAGAAATTATAGAATAGTAGAAAATACCATTATTAGTACAGTGTTAAACAAATGCCTCTGTATACACCACATTAGCTGTCTGTCCTTCAGGTTCATGGAAGAACAAACAGTTGGAACCTCTGACTCTTGAGCAAGTAAACTATAGTTGACCATGTGAGAAAAACTTGGTCTCGCTAGCTTGAATTCCTGCGTTAGATAAAGTCTCCCTTTGCGACTTAGTGAACGTCATTGCGAAATAGACTCTGACGGGACTTTGCAATCATTTCAACGGAAACAGACAGTGGCTCGGAATCAATGGTATGCGTGGTATACACACAGACTCCCAAATACCACATCCAGTCATTATGTCTGCCTCTATGGCATATCTGTGTAGAGCACGAACTCAGAGTCGTGTCCCGTTGCACAGTTTTAGGGCACTCGTGTTTCGTAACATGAAATTTGTTACTGCTACTAAATTGCAGCATGATTGGTGCTCCTACTTGAAGTTTTTACTCATGAGCAGGCAGTCCAGGAGAAATAAATTCAGAGTCAAGAAATTCAATTAGATAATGAACTGCTTCTTCATTACTAATCCAATCTCTTTACTGACTTGTAAGTTCTTTCCTCGGTATGATATAGCGTAAGAACTTGTTTGTTGATTTTTCCTGTCTTTTCATATTAAGAGTTGAGAATTGCTCGTTTACAAAACTATTTATTCGTAATAGATACTACATCCTCAAATCTGGGAAACACCTTTTCAAAGATGTCAAATACGCAATATATTCATATGCTCCAATGAAATTAAAATCAACTAACAATACCTACTTGCCACACCTGTGTATTTTCAAAACAAACTTGTCTAAAAATACAAACAAAAAAAAAACGAAAAAACAAACTAAGTTAGGAAAATACGCTTAAAGCCCTATAACTTCGTTTCTGTGCTGAATTATGAATCTATTTAGAGCCCGTGTTTCAAGTTAGGCATAGACAAATTCAGTGTCAAAGTTTCAGCTCGCCATGTGTTATGGTGGCTGAGTATACCTGTGATTAACGTTTTTGCTTTAAACGTCCATAATTTCACTTCTACGTTGAATTTCAAATCAATTCAGAGCCTATATTTTAAGTTAGACCTACACAAATTTACTGTAAAATTTTCAGCTTTATATGTCTTATGGTAGCTGAGTTTACTTGTGGCAAAGTTTTGCGGACAAACAGACAAACTGACAAACCGACATACAAACAAACCGACAAACCGACAGAAATTTTTCTAAGGGTGGATTATGTTTCTCTAATGTATGAAACGTAAAGAAAACTTGAAATGAGTCAGTTCTAAGCAATGTACAGACAAAATCATTATTTTATTTATATAGATATCCCGATAAATAATTTTCAAATATTTCTAAATTTTTAACAACAATACAATAATACAATTTAGTATTCTAAAAATGTTTTTCTAAATGCATAATGTTCTCTTGAATGAGGCTTTTAACAACTCTAATTGAAATACACTAAGCAACCAATGTTGCTTACTGGTTCAACCTCTTGCTAGTCCAAAATACGAGGTAAATGTGATAAATCAAAATGATCTTACATTTTTACTATCCTAGATTTTCACTTTCCTTCAATAAGCATTATTATTTTTAGGCAAGTTGAGCACTAACTTGAATCAACAATATTTGAATAATTGTTTGAGGCAGTACATTATTGTATGTACTTAGTGAATATTAGAGGATTCAGATTTCAAAAATATAAGCAATTTTGTTTAATAAACCTATTTTATTTGAAAACTTTATATTATCAAGGCATAAAAATAATGGTATAGCTCCTCAACAAGTTAATAAAGTTAAAGATTTGGATGTCCTCAGATTTCAAAATGGAATAATGAACACGGTCAAACAGTCTGTAGACCAATCATTGATAGAACAATTGACTGTGGATAGTTTAGGTTGTTAATAATAGAAATTTCTTAAGTTTCTGGCATGAGGATGATCTAACGGAAGACTGAAACAATGATCTTAACTTTAATAGTTTATTAAGGGATAGCCTTACAGTTACAGCCTTCTTATATTTAACCCTTATAATATCAAAAAATATACATTATAAAGTGCCATCTGATCTCAGAACTTGCTAACATTATTTAATAGTGTCATATGAAAGATACTGACCTATCTTAAGAACTTCTTAATTAAGTCAAATTTAGTTTACGCTATAAATGTATAAAATATTATGGCATCACTAGTACATTTATTTCGGTTCATTTATTATAATCTTATATTAGAGTATAAATTATTAAATGTTTCCTTTTGATAGGCAATGATTCATCTGAATTGATTCAGTAGGTGGCTGGTATGCGATGGAAATCTTAAACCACTGTTTGTATAAGCTAACAAACAGTACTTCTTTTTATTAAGGTTCATTTTCTGAAAATTTAGTAAGTTATATAATGAAGTAAACTAATTAAATGTTTATTACAATTGGCTTTACAAATAGTCATAGAAATCACTAATATTTTTTAATGATTTGTGCATATCAGGTAAAGGAGATTTGAGAGGTTCAGTTCGAAATATTTGTTTACTGAATTAAGGTACTTACTAGGGGAGAGGAAAGTTGCATGTTGTGAGGTGAAAGAGGACGACTCGACTGGTTTAGCCCAGTATCTGAGCGGAGTCCCCTCCTAGATGGCATCCTCTCCCACTCGGCTTTCCCGACGCGCTCCAAGAAAATCCCGATATGAGTGTGCTGAGATGAATAGATGGTAAGGCAAGGTTCATATCAAAGAGGCAACTGTTACTAGTAATAACACTGATTATAACAAAAAATAGGAGTTAGAGTATAAATATAAACTATGTTCAAATCATCTCAAACAGTGGTCTAACATTGTATAATTACACCATACTAATCTAGATATTAATATGGTGTAATTCCATACTTTTCAATCTCACCGATGTATTTAAAGCTCTTTAAATAAAAATAGATACGTAAAATTCAAAGATAAAACGCATTTGTTTATTTATCTATTATTGTCCAAATTTAAAATAATGATACGGGGGAGGGAGTAGAAGTTGGAAAAGCTTGCAATTAAAACCAGTAAGGATAAATGACTAAATAATTATTTCTTTTTATTCTAAAACCAATTTCTTCCTTTTTGTGTTAGGTATCAGCAGAGGCTTCATTTGTCTTTCCAACAAATATTTCTATAAACTAGAGTGGATTTTGTACTCATCAGATTCAGACACAGACCTACTGAATTAACTCCAATAATATGAGTGCGTGATTAGTAAGTAAATTTCAGAAGTTTTTGCATGGTTAGTAAGTTAAGGTAGCCATTTAGTCTTAGGGTTATTTGTTACTGAGTCATGAGAGGAAAGGTGAGTCAAGGAGATTTACTTTGCTCATGTGGCTGGAGAAATAATCTAGGCTGTGATGGAGAACTCTTGAAAACAGGATTTATATTACCATATTAGTATGAATTAGGATAATCGTGTTCTCATTGTTAACTATTGGAGCGGTGAATTGTTCAATAGATTCCATCTAACATCTCTCTGAATACCATATTCTGAGTACAAATGCCTGTTGGTTGAAATACCTCGATGACATTCCTGTTACTTCTTGCTGACTTAAAACAGGCAAAATACCGATATGTTTTGTTAGTTTTAACCATCGGCTTGTAAATTGGGTCATTTACCGACTGTGGGACACCAATGGATTGATCTTGGGCAAGTCTCAGATGTGGACCTTCCTGGTCCAATTGTAATACCACTACTGAACTCTAGATTCATTTTAAATTTTTGGATACAAAAATTTAATCTATCTTCAAAAAAAAGTTTACATAATACTAAACAACAATTTAATTTTTTATTTTAAGATAATTGAGGGGCAGCAGAACAAAACAGATATTTGTAACTTAATATAACAAAGGATTTTTTTCATATATATCAATTTAATAGTTATTTCGTTCTATTGATATATAAAAAAAAATATTGTAGTATTACGTTTTATCATAAACAATTTATGTTAAAGTTAGAATTTTATTATTAAATAAATTTTCTTTCCTTTGTGTTCAGAAAGGTAGAAACAAAATACAAAATACTAGAATTCAAAATACACAGAAAAATTAGTACTCATTTTAGCATAAAATACACCAGTAGTACAGTTGCTATGCTTTACTGTTGCCCCGAAGCATTAGGGTTCTATTCCACTATAAAAAAAATACTACTGTCAACATTTATTAAGTGAGGAATGGTGAAACCTACAGGGCATTTACATG
Source organism: Hermatobates lingyangjiaoensis (assembly GCA_026182355.1). Classification (NCBI taxonomy): domain Eukaryota; kingdom Metazoa; phylum Arthropoda; class Insecta; order Hemiptera; family Hermatobatidae; genus Hermatobates; species Hermatobates lingyangjiaoensis. Next base: position 5,895,189 of record JAPFBL010001938.1, read on the forward strand.
TTTTAACCATATTCACCTATTCACCGTCAAATAACAGTTTTATATATCCATATTTGCATTTTTTTTATCACTATGCTTACAACTTGTATGTTATTTCTTTGCTGTGAATACCACGGACTTAGTAACATTTATTACTGCTAAACATTCACAGTTGTATTAACACAATGAAACAAAGAATGACAAGCAAAAGAATTAATAAACTGTGATATTTAAAAGACAATTCATGACGATCACTATTATAGAAGAAACTTTCAATTCAAAATCATAATATCAAGTGACAAAAATGTTCCTAAATTAAATTATTAGTAAGGGAATGTAACACATCTTGACTGATAAATGTGTGGAAAAGTTTAACGTACGCGTTTAACTTTTAAATTTTAACGTTTAATGCACCGTTGCATTGGTGCACGACTGGGTTAAAATGCTGACGTTCTTCAAGAGTGACCAGTATTATTCTTCAAATAAAAAAAATATGTATATATATTATATATATATATATATATATATATAATATCAATGTTATACAGAGATTTTATTTTATTTATAGGTGTTATGAATCTTCTAAAAAAAGAGAAGGTAATACAGAATCAGATATGGAAAATAGTAATGAAAATCATTCAAATTAATAATATTTTGATCTATAGACTGGTTGCTAGAATGTTATATAAAACATTACAAGTCACATAAATCAGTACTCTTAATCTAAAAAGATTGACAACGTTTGAAACCGGTCGAGTGCCCAACACAACGTCGGGGGTAAGACTTCTTTAAGCATGTAAGTAATCTTTGTGGTTCTGTCAATAACCCTGAATATAACATATTGGTTTATTTAATGTTCTGCTTATTTCTCATGACAAGATATTTGTTCAGGTTTTCAGAAAATATATAAAATATAGCCCTCACTTTCATACCTCCCTCTTTCTCTCCTTCCTTCTCACTCTTTCTACTACTCTAATCCCCCTCTCCCTCAGTTCCATAACTTACCTCTCACTCTATCTGACCCCTCACTCACTCTATATGTCTCTTATTTTTGCACTCACTCTCTTTCTTTAACACTCTGGTTCTTCAGTAAACTTCCCCTCTCACTCTTTCTATCACATTACTCTCCCTATCTGTCCCATCTGTCCCATCATCTCCCTATCTGTCCCATCACTCTCGGATCTCCCACTCACCCTCACCCACACTTGTTCTCTTCTGTCGCCTTTATTATCTTTCTCTGACTCACAGACTCTTACTCAACCACACTCTCACTCTTTCTCTGACAGTCTGTTTTACATTCACATTCTCTCAGTCTCTTTATTTCTCTTTACCTCTATCCCTCTCTGTCTCACTCACATAAAATACTTTCTTTCCTCTTTGTTCCTCTCTCTCTCTACTTCATTACTTGCATCCTTTCTCTACTTCTCCTCTCAATCCTACTCTCTCTCTCTCTCTCTCTCTCTCTCTATGACTGAAATTGATAGAGTGACAGATAGGTCACTCCCTCACTCACCTACATTAACTTTTCTCACTCTCCCTCTCCTCTATACCCTCAACCTTTCTCCTTACTTCCCCTGGTTAGCACTCTCTCCAACTTCCTCTTTCACAAACCGTCCTCTAATTAGATAGTTTTAGGAAACAAGAGCAGCATTGATTTATATAAGAGACTAATAAATTATAATGATAAACAGGGAGTAAGATTATACTTTTAAACCGTACAGATTCTGTCTAGTTAATAACAGTCCCATTATATCAAAAGTGTTGCTCATAAAAAGTAACAATAGCCAGACAGAATTTTCTAGAGGAAGTTTCAATATAGGACTTATTAAGCAAAGGAAGAAGGAAATTAGGATTGCATTGAGTCTTGCAAGCTTTCTCTTGACATGTTAATCAAAGGAAAAACCTTTCAAGTTAGTCACTAAAAAAAGATCACATTACGTAAAGTTCATTCTTAGATTGAGCAATGGCATAAGCTTTACTACCTCAAAATAGAGTTTAAACTAACAGGTGATAGAGATCTTGCCATTTCATTGGTTAACTTACCACCACAGTAAGAACGTTTATACTTATGGTGTCGTTATCAGTAAGTATAACCTATGTGACCAAATTAATGTAACCCTTATATATTATATATATAAAACTACATTGGCATAAAGAACACACAGAAATGAAACAGAAACTTACTACTATATTTCGATGGCCTCGCATTTATAGTAGTGAGTTTCTGTATTATCTCTGTGCGTTCTTTATGTCAATGTGGTTTATTTAGTTCGCGCAATCGTTTCATTTAATTGGTTTTATATATATATATATATATATATATATATATATATATATGCAGAAGAGTCAAAATAATTTGTGATGCAATCAATGAAGGAATTTAATTTTGTTCATCCATTTAAACCACATGGAAAAAAGAAAAAAAAAATAGAAACAAATGGTCTGATGCATTTCACTTTGTTATCAGAGCATTTATTTCTATTGTTTTCCTTTCTTTCATGCGGTTTAATCTTTATATATATATATCTATATATATAGGTGTATAATAAAATCGGGATTCAAAATTTTTCTAATTCAAAAATTCTGACTTCTGTAAGTTCATAAAAATATTTATTGCTTTTCTATTACTTCTACTTGTATATATATTTTTGTTTTTTCACAATTGTAATATTCCATTTTGATGTTAGTTATATGTTGATGTTTATATATGATTTCTTGTCATCCTTTGTTTGTAGGCCTATGAAAAAGGTTTTAAATTAAACCGAAACGTCGGCATTGAGAGTTTGATTTTGATCCTGGAAAATTGACCGAATCCCGATTTTATTATACACCTATTCTATCCAACGGTTGATATATTATTGAATTTTATATATATATATATATATATATATATATAAAGATTTTATAATAATCATGTGAAATAACAATCAATGCTCAAATCACAATAACAAACGAGAAGATCCAACTGTTGGGGTTTTGACTCTGACAAAGACCGCTTGTTGTGGTTGAAAGATCTTAGTCTTTTTTACCTTATTGTGGTTTGAACATATATATATTCTATAACGTTATAGTAGTCTCTGTTTGAATTAACTTTCTTTAAAGTTTTTCTAGTTCTTCTCGTTTCCTTCAGATTTTCAGAAAATAAATATTCAAACTTTACAATTTTTTTTTGTTTAACAGTATTTTTTTTGTATAAAATATTAAATAACTAAACTGCAATAAAACATGTTTTAGTCGTATATATATATGGAAAAAACTACATAAATAAAGGTAAAAAACACTAAACAGTTAAAATACGTTCACTTTATATTGTCAGAGAGTGACTAAAAATAATGCAAAAAAGTTACTCAAAGGTTATTATGAATCTAAAGGAATGTAATACTTATTATTACTAAGGATGGAGAAAACAGTAACAGAAACAGATATTGAAAATATTAAGAAAAATCAATAAAATAAATAATATTAGGATTTATGCAATGTTTGCTTGATTGTTATATTAACCAATAAATATGTTTATTATACAATTTATTTTAAAATTTGAAGTCAACTCTACTATAAGTTAGCTGGTAATAAAAGTCTTGGGTAATTACTTTAATTTAGTCATTTTGTTTAATGCTGCTAACTTTACTGGGAATACCACTATGTAAATTTAGATCAGGTCAAGTAGTTAGCACTTGCTGCTGTTACTAAGGTCCAAGTGACTCGAAATCTTTTCTCCTACTGTGAGCATGTTGCCAGCAAATAAACGTCAGTAGCGTTTGCCTGATTGGAAAGTTCAGGTTTCGTTCGTGCTCCTCTTGTCCTACGGTCACTGGCTACTGAGCCACAGTTAGAAAGGTCAGTGCTACGTGGATTTACTTTGCCATTGAGATAGCAAATTTTATGGGACATTTACTGATGGGAATTCGGTAGACAAGATTTCTGCAATAAGGTCCAAATGACAGGGATTTTTTAGCCTTTATTGATGACCAATCCAGTGGTGAATTCTACAACAAATGCCTACCTAAGATCCCTTTGAATGTCTAAATTTTTGGGATACTAAGGTGCTCTAGCCATGCGACGAATACACTTATTTAAACCACCTTGTTGACTTTCTTATTACGGCCTGCGAGAAGGTTAAACAACTGTAACTTTTTGTCTAATGAGATCTCCCCTTTCAGCAGCAATACCCTTATCGATCATAATCTTTCCTGGAAAGTATAAATCATTACACTTTGTAACGAATTCCTGGAGTGGTGATGCCAGCTGTTTTGGGATAGTTTGTCTACTTGTTGAGGGCTGGCAACAGGTGGTGGAATAAAAACAAACAGGTGGTCTCCATGGTGACAAGTGGAAAACACTAGAGAAAAGAGAGGAATATAAGATAGAGACTTATAGAGTTTTGGTGGTGTATTTGTGGTGAATTTGGAGAAATAGTTTTGGAACTGATTGTAAAGGAGTCGTCCCTTCTTGCAGGTGGATATTACTGTATCAATACATGACTTTGATATTCTTGTTTTGTCTGTTTAACTACTTAAATTATAAGTAGGATATACTTATAAGTGTAAAGAACTGGGCTGTAACAATCGTGGCGTTGTGCCAAAACTTACAATTGCCCAATATATTGTTACACTCTTGATATACACTTAAGAGTCACTTACACACACTATGCATACACACGTATACGCATGCACACATTCACATATTGATATCCCTCACAATACCACACTCATACATATACACAAAATCATATACACACTCTCACACAATTCGATACACTGAGTATACTCACACACATTCACTTATCACCCACAGTGTAAAAAAACAGTATATAGATGGGATTCATAAAAGCTTAAATTTTTTTCAGAAACTTAATTGACAGTATCTTATTTTGATATAAACTAACAACTAACTAAACTACAATAAACGATATGTTTCAGTCGTATATTATGGGAGGAAAAGTTACAGAAATAAAGGTAAAAAGAAACAATAAATAGTTAAAATAGTTTCACTTTATATTGTCAGAGAGTGACTAAAAATAATACAAAAAGGTTACTCAAAGGTTATAAAGAATCTAAAGGAATGTTATAATTATTATTAGTAAGGATGGAGAAAACAGTAACAGAAACAGATATTGAAAATAATAAAAATCAATCAAATAAATAATATAATAAATATCATATATTTGATAATAATTAAATGTTTTTCTGGATTACTATACTTAATTGTCATAAAATACGAAGCATAGACATCCACTCTACCAGTTTCATTTGGTGTTTACGTCTTGTTTCTTTTCAGTTAATTTAATGTGGTACTGGTACACCATTACTCACCTTGACCAACCACTTTCTACAGCTTATCTAACAATAAAAAGGCCCTCAAATGTTACAAGATCATTACCATATATGACCCAACAAACAATTCGCTTTCGACAACTCGACTTTATCTCAACATATTGAGCATTTAATTCTTATCCTTCACATTACTTAAGAAAATACTTTCATGTTATGTTTGTTTTCATGTTTTAAATTTAACATGTGAATAATATATTTTTATTTATTTATGTTTTCTTTTGCTTCTAGTAGGTAAAATATGAAACAAATTAAGTCCTGGATTTCTAGAACTTTGGTTTATATCCCCCTAGAATGATAAAATGACCAAAGCTGAAAGAAAAAAACCAATTCATTGTGTGGAAGGAAAGTGCGATCAAGTTGTCTTGCAGTGGTAAACAAGAACGCGAGTTAAGTCAACTTAACATTGCAACGACTCACCCTCTATAATCTGCAATTTTTTCGACTGCGCTGTGAGCCGAAGTCTTGGTCCTTCATTGTGTCCGTTACTCTGGATCCAAGTCTCGGAGCACCTGAATACTAGCTATCAACAACGGACCCTCTGAACTCATTTATGGCTCCTATAGAAGGTTCAGTGTTCTGACTCGTCGTTTATTGATCTCCAGGGCAACCACACAAGAGGTGTACATGAGCAAACTCCGGACTCATTAAGGCCACCACTCTTGGGTTTGGAACCACATCTACCATAAGACCATGTCATATTGTGGGCTTATGGAAAAAAAATGCCTGAGACCATTTCCATCCCCTTAGTACCGAGTTATATCTGTACCGATATACTACCGATAGCGGTTCTACTAATTTACCAATATGGGAGCAGACGAAATGAGGGGGCTAATTTCCTGGCTAATAAGGTCATCAGCAGGGCTATCCTCGTGTTTCTCTGGAGTACCATATATTGTCATTATAAACTTCGACTTTTCGAATACAATAGATTCCGAGTAACTGTCTGAACAGAGGAAATGAAGGGACTGATTTGCTGGTCAAACAAGACCATCAACAGGGCTACTCCCCGTTCCAATTGAGTATAGCACTGCAAAAAGACATTAAAAACCAGAATGATATAGCTGGTCGAAGCTTAACAGTAATAGAGTACAGAACGAAAAAATTAGGTCGATTTTAACCAAATCTAAAGGGTGACTTCATTTCAATTAATCTCGCAATGAATCAGCTGATCTTGACTTTTAATGGGTTACAATTATCTTTTGTTGCATACTACCATAGACTGGAAGTACTGAACAGTCCCAGCTGTGCACGCTGCAGGAGAATAGACACACCTTGTACTCTGTGAGGTTTTCTCAGTGTTAACTGAATTTTTTGTTGAAACTTAATATTTACAGGATACGATGAGCACAAAAATTTTCCTTTAGGGTAGAAGTTTAAAAAACTGGTTTCGAGTAATGTTGAATGAGCTTTTAAAGGGGTTTGTTTGCATTGATACAAATATTAAACAAAAGACTGTAAAATATATTATTTGTATTAGATTAGATCCAAAAGGAATTAACTGAGAGAGAGAGAGAGAGAAGTGAGAGAGAGAGAGAGAGAGAGAGTTAGAGAAAGAACATTTGTTTCGAAAATAATAAGTACCAAAAGTATTAACAGAGCTACAGTGATACTACTATCTTTACCCAATAAATCCTCTACCGTTTATAATTATGTAAATGAAAATCGTGGAGCATCTCACATCGAATTGTTTTTGTTTGATTTCTCTATTTATTTTATTCACCTTTTTCAATCATTAAATTGTTCCCATCAAGTATTTTTCTTTAAGGTAATAAAATTGAAATATAATAATTAATTGATTTTATGTATGGTGCCTTTTGAATCATACAGTACAAGAATGATATCCGGGTTTCATCAAGAAATCTGATTCTTCATAAGAAAACTATTTGATCCCCGAATTTGAAGTGGCAATTGCCAGCTAAAGGACGAAGAGCCCATCACCAGCCTAAGCCCATAACCATCTACCATTCATACCGTGTCGTATGGACAAAGGAGAGGAATCTCCTGTGTAAAGGACTCCCCGTACTATAGGTAACAGATGCAAAATGGCTGATTAAGCTTACACACACTGGTAGATTAGTAGAACTGTTATGGTCGCAGTATATCGGTACACATTTGACTAGGTTAAGGTACCAGTTAATGTACATTATATAAACCCCTATTCCATCGAGTGAGATCAGTTCTGCATGACGACTGACAACGTCCGATACTGGTCAGTGCAGAACCTACCATATCATTTACTTAGGTATTAGTTGTTTCTGGCCTTAGCTGATTTATCTGGTACATGACTTTTCCAGTTAATTATTTCATTGAAAGAGACCGCAATATTTTCACATACTCCTTAGAGTTTTAGTTTAGTATTTTTAGTATTTTATTAAGTATTTTAATCTATAAAAATGTATGATTCATATCCTCCGCACAAGCTTTCAGATTGAATCATTAGTCAAAATTATTAAATTTTATTGAAAACAAAATTTCCTGTTGTTTTAAAATCTGAGGATTTTTTTAATCATTGCTTTTCTCGCTTCCATGATAATGCCAAAATTTCAAAAGATTGATTTTTTTCATAGTCACTATACTTTACTTATAGTAAAGTCACAAAAGGGTTCTTACACCAATCAGAATTTTAAGATATTATACAGAGTACAACATGTGGATTCATTGTAAAACGTCAGGCAACCATCTATCTCATGCTCGAAAACATAATATATGGTTGATTTGAGCTTGCTTTTATAGTTATAAGAATTTTATTCTTTTTACATATAATACTAACAATTTAATTTTAAGAATCATATTGTTTTTATATACTGAAAATTAACAATTTAAAAGAACTTCAATTTGTTATTAAATGAAGGATACAGATACACCCACATAAACTCAGAGATCATCGAAGAAAAGTTAAAAAAGGACTTTGAGGACCTCCGAACATGTAAATCCGTCAAAATCCCATGATCAATTATTTTTATAATTACTATACTTTACTTATAGTATAGCAAAGTAAAAATAATAGGTAGGTAAATATGTTTTAACCCGACTAAAAAACACATATTTTATAGATGGAATGCACTTATGGGAAGATGGAAGTAATTTCGAAATTGGTGAAGTGGATTAGAGATTTACGAGGTTATTGTCTTCTTCAATTCTACCACGTGATACTGAATTATTAGTAGTAATGATTTTATTTTGCACCAAACCTTTTGCATTTAAATCCACGATCGCTGATTCATTATTAATTTTTTTTCCAAATATCAATAATGAATACATCTTGCCATTAAATATTAATTACTTTTGTTAAAAACATTTAAGCAAAAAAAAAGTAATGAAAAAATAGTATAATGTAATAAGTACTAGAAAGCATGAGAAGTAGAAAGTGACCATTGATGGATACTTTCAGGATGAGGTCCCGAAAGAGAGACGCAATTACCTGAAAATACAATTGAAACTGCACTTCCTATCAGACATTGCCGCCGGAGAGTGAAATGAAGTTCCAATCCAGAGAAAGCCTTCCGACAACAAATACACTTGGAAAGTAAGGACCTTGAAGTTATTTGTTTCTTCTATTCAGAAACGTTGAAAACATTTCATACAGTGTATTATCTAGATTAGTTTATCTGTCTGACCTGTTATTGTAAGTTACAAACATAGATCATGAGAAAAACAAGTTTGTTAATTTCGATTGATTTACAAATTTTGACTTTCCTGGAATTTATTTTTGATTTAATTTACTCTTTATATAAATTATAGAAAAATTACAGTATTACATTCGGTTGGAATTTTGAAACCGATTTTTTCAAACGAAATATGCGCTTTGAGGTCCCCTGAGTCCAATAAAATAACTTTTGCAAATAGACTATCTGTATATATATATATATAAAATATTCATCATGATTTGTTTTCTTGACCCAATATTTATATGATGTAATTTTTTTGAGGGTTGAGGTCTAATGATTTGAAACTAGTCCTCTTGCCGACGTTTCGACATATATTTATGTCATCTTCAGGGCTACAATATGATTGTTTTACAATTAGCACTACTATTACTACTATTCTGGTTATTTATTACATTTTAATATGTACAGTAACACAGAGGAATTTATTGATAAATCAGTTATTTATCCACAGTTCCTCTCTGTTACTGTACATATTAAAATGTAATAAAACACCAAAATAGTAGTAATAGTAGTGCTAATTGTAAAACAATCATGTTGTAGCTCTGAAGATGGCATAAATATATGTCGAAACGTCGGCAAAAGACTAGTTTCAAATCATTAGACCTCAACCCTCAAAAAAATTACATCATATATAAAAAATATATACATCTTTAAAAAATATAAATTTTATATATAAAAAATATATTCAATATATATATATATATATATATTATCAGACACCTGCTGACATGAAATGAAATGCCAACCGGCCAGTTTAAATGTTTATATTTGATTTAGTAGTTATGGACTTTGAGTGTTAGAATTAAGTGTTTTAAACAATGTTTAATAGGTTTTTTTAGATATTGTATATATGTTTACCCCCTGAAGATGGTCGAAGACGACCGAAACGTTGGAAAAAATATAACCATTGAAAACCAAACGTATGGTGAGTTAATCTACCTAGTTCCTTGTGAATTCAAAAAAATATTAAGGGCTTTGGAAAAGTTATCCAAAAAATTAATTAAAAAAACAATAGGCTGTAAATTCAATCTGTCATATATATATATATATATATATATATATATAACACAATTAAAAGAAACGGTCCAGCGGACTTTTTTACAATAAAATAAAAAACGAAGGAAACACACAGAAAGACACAGACATAACTCACATCGATATTTCGACAATCGTCGTCATCAGGAGGTGCGAAGAGCGAAGAGCGAAGAGTCCCGCAGGAAGACAGGGCGGTACTGAACTCGGAAACCGCAGCCAGTACCCCACCACTTACCACCAAGCGGGGGAAGGGAGGGAAGGAAATGAAGAGCCAAATTAAGACGTAAAAGGAACGAGTAAAAATTATAACTATAAAAAATTATAAAAAAGTAGATAAATCAAATTAAAATTAATAAAAATAATAAATAAAAAGTAAAATAAAAAATAATAAATAAATAAATAAAAAATAATAAATAAATAAATAAAAAATAATAAATAAATAAATAAATCATAAATAAATTATCGGTTGAGGTTGAGTCCGGGGGAAGAGCGAGCATCAAGTAAGCATATGTATGCCTCCTCTGAAGCTCTTAGGGTAACTTTATTGTTGGATTCGGGGATCTGTTTCAGGATCTGAACCCTGAAACAGTCATTGAAACTGAGTCCATGCGAGTTCGCATGGATGGCTACAGGATAGTTACTGCGTTGACCGACTGAAGCCCTATGACCATTCATACGAAGGCTCAACTTATTAGAAGTTAAGCCAACGTAAAAGGAGTCACACTGAGTGCAATCCAGTCGGTAAACACAGTTGCTCGAGGTACAGGAGGAATTGACCTGAACCGGGTAGGAACTATGGTGGAGAGGGGAATCGAAGGAAGGATTAGGATTAACAATCAGGCAAGTTTGACAGCCACGGCGTCCACATTGTTTCATTCCAGGAACAGGATTGGAAGGCTGAGGGGAAATATGAGAGAAAATGCTTTTATATATATATATATATATATATATATATATATACGTATGAATATATTATTGTTACGGTTGAAAGATCTTAGTCTTGTTTTCACATTTTCTTATTGTGGTTTGATCATTGATTGTTATTTCACGTGTTTATGTGAAATCTTTATATATATATATAAAAAGATTTCACATAAACACGTGAAACAACAATCAATGATCAAACCACAATCAGAAATGGGAAAACAAGACTAAGATCTTTCAACCGTAGCAAGCGGTCTTCGTCAGAGTCAAAAACCCAACTGAACACTAGATGCAGAAAACATCTGGTGAGGAGTTGAGAAGAGTGGGAGGGAAGAGTGGTATTTTAAAAGGGTGAAAGCACAGGAAAGGACTGATGTCCAGAAAGGGATGTTTGGGGAAACAAAGGAGTACAGTAAGAAAAAGTAAAAAACTATCCGCTAGCTGTCAACCCTCTTTGAAGAGGCTATTGCCCTCGTGACGAAAGTATCAAGTTTGAAGAGACCGTTACTAATGTTTATAATATTAGATCTATTAAATTTAATTAGAGACGATTCAATAATATTTCTTAACAACATTGATTTTTCATAGGTAATAAATTTAGCTCCTGTCCAATCAATATGATGATATTCATTTTTTATATGCAAGAATAAGGCACTACTGTTTTCCTGTCTACTTACGTTATATTGGTGTTGTTTTACACGTGTTTTTAATGATTTACCAGTTTGACCAATATAAATTTTATGGCAATTTTTGCAAGAAATTTTATAAATACCAGCGGACTCCAATTCGCTTGGAGAGTTTTTTATTAACATATTACCCCATTATTACGATTAGAAAACACTATATTAAAATCTAGTTGTTTGGCTAATCTTGGAAGGGGGTCCAATGATTCGTGGTATGGCAAAACTATAGAATTTGATAATAAAAGGGGCTCTTTTGAAGTATTAGAGAAAGTTTTTTTAGCACCCTTCAAAGCTAAATCGATATAAGAAGAGGGGTATTTTAATGAAAGGGCAATTGACCTAATGTTATTAATCTCTTCATTAAGAAATTCTGGAGAGGAAACTCTTAAAGCTCTCAAAAACATATTTCTAAAAACAGAAATTTTAACATTTTTTGGATGCGATGAATAAAAATGAACGTATGCAAGTACATTCGTAGGTTTTCTATATACACTAAAGCGTAACTCATTAGGTAACCTATGGATCAGGACATCTAAGAAGGGCAAATTACCACTTATTTCTTCTTCCATTGTGAATTTGATTGTCGGCACTAATGAATTCAATTTTGTTAGGAAATCAACTTTATTTAAAGAATTGGGACAAATGCAAAGAATATCGTCAACATATCTATACCATTTAACATTTTTGGGCAAAATTGAGCTTAACATTTTACTCTCAAAAAACTCCATATATAAATTACTTAGGAGGGGAGATAAACAGTTACCCATAGCAAGACCAAATTTTTGTATATAATAATTATTTTCAAATTGAAAATGACAATCTACCACACATAACTTAATTAACTCTATTATAGTGGTAGATGGAAGGGGAAGGGAATAATTAATTAATTCCTCCTGGAGTAAGCTCAACAGATCAGTTACAGGTACATTCGTAAAAAGAGACTTCACATCGAAACTGATTAATCTATAATTTTTGTTCATGTTGACGCTTTTTAATTTTTTAATTAAATCTACATTGTTTTTTATATGGCTGCCTGAAATTTTTCCAATTAAGGGGCTTAAAATACTTACTAACCATTTGGACAAGCCATATGATGCCGAACCAACCGAACTCACAATTAAACGTATTGGGTAATTATCTTTATGTGTCTTGATCAACCCGTACATATATGGCAAAGAAGGGGATTTTGATATAAATTTAGTAATAAGTTCGGGTTGATTTTTTAAGATAGTTTTAATTTTTTTATTAAATGAACTATTGACCCTTTCCAAAGGATTAGACCTTAACTTTTTATACACATTTTCATCATTTAGCATATTCTCTATTTTATCGACGTAATCTTTTTTATTTAATATTACTGTTACTTTAGATTTATCGGTTTTAGTGATTTTTATAGTATTATCTTTTTTAAGCTTAGAATAAGCCTCGATAAAACGTCTAGGAACGCTAACAAAATCAGTTTTTTCTGAAAGACCGTATACCATTCTTTTTAAAATATTTAAATTATCGATATCTATATTATTTAATTTTTCAGCTTTACAAAAACCCTTAGCCACCTGAACATAATTTAAATTGTTACTTTTAGGAACAAAATTTAAACCATACCCTAATGCTGCTACTGCATTATTATCTAATATTCTGTCAGATAAATTAAGAACTAATTTTTTATTTTTATTTTTATTCCACGGGCTATTGTCAATTCAGCTCTGAAGTTTTTTATTATGTTAATAAAACATGGATGCCTGGGAAAAAGGTGGTCACAATGTGGGTGGATTCATTTGGAAGGGTAGGTGAAATAGCACCAGGATTGAAGGGTACATCGGTGGGGATGAGATGTAGCCCCGCCGATGTACTCATCCCCGCCGATGTACTCTTCAATCCCGGTGCTATTTCACCTACCCTTCCAAATCAATCCACCCACCTTGTGACCACCTTATCCCAGGCATCCATAAACTTAAACGCATCCTCAAGGACCTGTTCCCCATCCTATCCTATTCTCCTTCCACTTCTGCTATTTTCGCTAACCAACCCCGCCTGTCCTACAGACGTTCCTCTAACCTCGGCAACCTCTTCTCCCACAGAGACCTGGTGCCCAGGAGATTTTACCGCTCGCCTGTGGGCGCGAGGGGCTGTGATCGTCGAGGTTGCCGGACTTGCCCGCTTCTCAACCCCATTCCCCATTTCACTTCACCTTCTTGCAACCAGTCCTATCCTGTTGCTACGGACTGCTCTTGTACCTCCAAAAACTGTGTATACCAACTGAAGTGTACCCGCTGTGATGCGTTCTACGTAGGCTTATCATCTAACATGCTCAGCCTCCGTATGAACAGTCATAGAGCATCCGTTAGCAACAACCAAAATTTACCTGTTGCCATCTACGCTAACTCCCACGGTCTCACCTTTAATGAATGCTTCAGAGTACAGATCCTGCGACAGATCCCTCCTGATGACTATACTGTAACTCTTAGAGCATCCAAGGAGGCCCACATCTGCTTGCTCAAGGCACGTACCAAACCCGGATTAAACCTTAAGCGATAATTATATTTTATCTTTATTTTATTTATTTATATAGATATATTTATTTATTTATTTATTTATTTTTTTATTTTTATTTATTTTTATTTTATTTATTTATTTATATTATTATTTTTTTATTTACTTATTATTAATATTTTATTTATTTTTATTCTTATTTTTTAAATTGCTTTAATTATTTATTTATTCTATATTATTACATTTATTTTTAATTGATCTTATCCTTGTATTTTCATTTGTTTCTCATCGCCTTACCAACTCTGTTATCTTCCTATTTCATGCTTTTAGGTATTTTTCACGGTATTCCTTTTCATACTTCATTTATCTTCCTGTTGTTTATTTTACCTTCAATCAACCAGAACTGCTTTTCTTAATTTTAATTTTCTTCTGTTCGTCTCTACTTCATTACTTCCTGAACCGGGCGCGCGTGGCAGCACAGTCGGTTGCCGGGACGGTTTCCTGCCGTTGTGTCTCCGGCGTGCTTGGTCGCCCATTCTCTTTTCTCCTGAAGACGGATCATCCGAAAATTTGAGTTTGTAAGTATGTCTCTTTCTCTGTGTGTTGCTTTTCTTCATTTTTGAACTGATATATATATATATATATATATATAATTAAAAGTTGGAAGCAGTCCTTCATTTAAACATATATTGTTAAATAACGCCCCATATTTGGCTTGTATCTGTTTCTTACACAATTTCTCCAGTTTCTGGAATTCCTTCTTCGTCTCTTCATTAAAACTATAAAGCTTATCACCAATATTGCTAGTCGACATGTTTCGAATGCACCACATTCATCATCAGGACAATAATGAGAATAATAGTAGGGTTGTTAGTTGTTAGTATTATTGGAATGTTCACAGGACATCACCCTGGATCACGGGGCATTATGGGGGATTAAGTTAGGGTGGTTGGACTCACCTACTTTTGTAGGGTGGTGGGTAGTAGGTGGGTAGTAGGGCACAACTGAGCCCCCTATCCATTTCAGAGCTTTTAGTACGGCCAGCTGTTCAGCCTGATTATTTGAGCTGGAGCAAGGCGGGTATCGTTTTTCTATAATAATGTTGTTTGTAGAAGAGCTACAAACCCACATCCTACGTGGTCACCCTCTTTACTGACATCTGTATACATTTCAAAACTTTCATTTTTTCCAAGGTTCTCATTTATATTTTTAAAAACTCAGGGTGCCTCCAGAATCGACTTTCTATTAAAAAAGCAACTATTTTAATTGCGGTAATGCTGGCTATTACACAGGCGACATTATATGATATAGTTTTGTATCCTTTTATCATGCATATAGCAAAAATAACTTTTTAATATTTTCTTTATGTTTTAATGCATCAATCCTGATTGGAACTGCATACAGAACCGTTGGTAAGAACGCTCCGGTGTATATGACTATCAGAGCTGAATGACCAAGTCCCCAGTGGACCTTTGCTATTTTGAAGAGTATATTAATTACCTGCAAACTTTTCTTTCCAACATAATTAATGTGATCATTCCAGCTCCATTTCCTATCTAGAAAAACACCTAGTTATGTTAAGGATGACACACTTTCAAAGGGTGTCACCATCAAAGTTGACTTGAACTAATGGAGCTTCCAGTTTTCTCGACACATAGAGGACTTTTGATTTGTAGTTGTTGAAAATTTGTTTCTGTATGACCACCTTTTTACTTTCTCTAAAGCTATATTTACTGAAGTTTCTACCTCGAGATGATTTGTTGTGTATGTATGTGGTGTGTGTGTGTGTGTGTGTGTGTGTGTGTGTGTGTGAACGATATCTCAAAAACTAAAAGAGCTATGAGAACAAAATTTGAATTTTCGCTCCTATCACTGAAATATAAAATTAAAATTGTTGATAAAAGTTAACTTTTTTTTAGAGGTACTTTATATGATTTAAAAAACGGGATTATTGGTTTTGCTATAAAATATCTCTGCACGATTCAGTTAAATTATTTGAATTTGAAACACTGTGACATGATGGTAATCACACCGTATAACGGATCAAAGCGAAAATGAACACAAAAAAATCCATATAAGGAAGTGAACTCTACTAGAGATTCTTGGCTTCTTTTCAAACTGGAATTTTTGTGAAAGAAAGAGGTATAGCAGTACATTTCGTGAACTCAAAAAATTTTATTAATGAAATCCATAAATTCATTAATAAATTTTATTTATGAAATCTACCTAAATATACAATGTTTCCATAATAAATTCAACGAATTCAAATGACAATGTAGTCCTAAAAATGCAAAACTCAGCTTGCAATTTTGCAAATCCGCTGTCCTTGTAGAGTTTTACTAGAGAAGTGGTCTATTATAACCCGGAAAATAATTTAAATCATTTTTTTTACTTTCATTTGCGTATTTACGTATGGGAAAATATAGAGTAATGAAAGTATGACATTTAGCCTATCATTTTGAAATCGAGTTTTTAAGGGAAAAAATAATGTTGAGTTCCCCTGAGTCCAATAAAATGTGTTCTACAAACCAGTGTGTAAGCAGAAGATCTCAAAAGCAAAATGAGCTATATTCAGCAAATTTTATATAAAGTCTCTACTGTCCCAAGGACAGAATACAGTGGTCAATCCCAAGAGTACATTCTTTTTAGAGGAACTTTGTGTGAAAACAGTTCTTTTTTTTAATTGCTAATAATCTGTCCAGCTATTTTGATTAAATCCCTTTGACCTGAATTTTCAGTTAAAATTTCGTATTCCCAGAATGCAATGGTCACCAAATGGTCCTTCATAGTCAAAAGTTGAAAAAACTGTTTACAATGGTGATAAGTGAACTTTTAAAGGATTTTTGTTTGAATTGATACAGATATTAATCATAAGGCAGTAAATATACACATCATTATTAAATTAGATCTAATTTCATTAAATTGACAGAAGGACAAATCAATGATAGAATATTTAAAAAAATGAATGGAAATGAAAAAATAGTCAGTACCATTAGCATGAACAGCACTGCTGTGGTACAACTAAAGCTACCCTAACTAACTACCACTAATTACCCTGTGTGTGAGTGGGTGTATCAGGAATTTTATAACCACGCTACAGTTAGTACCATTTTGAAAAATTTTTATGAAATTGGACAAATATTCAGTTTATGACGTAGGGAAGAGCCCATTGATTTTGTCAAAACGGTTACTATCTTTATTGATTTTTTTTAATATATTAAAATTTCGTATTTAGTTGTTAAAGACCACACACACTTTCTACGCGCGAACTACATATGAGATGAGCAAGTCACAATGATTTTCCACTCTATTTATTTAGAAATATATTGAGGATTCACATACCTTCTATTATATGTAATATACTCTTCTCATTCCATATGAAAGTGATACGTTTTTTTCTTCTTACCCGACTAACTTATTAGCTTTGCTGCACTTTTGCCTTGGCACTGTGATCTGAATTGATGAAAATCTATAGCTACCAAACGAAGTAATTTATTAGAGAATTTATGAATCTAATATTATTTTTCATAAAGAACATATCGTATAATTTTCATTATATAATATAAAATAAATTTAGATTTTCCATTTGACTTCATATAAGTGACGGTTTCTCTCTGATTATATAATTAATAAATTCATTTGCTAAATCATAAAATTTAAATTAAATGAAAGCTTATTTCATTTGATTATTACTTCAGTCATTTAATAGAAATATTCTTTTCTAAGCTTGGCTAATCGTTCCCAATACATGTGCTAATGTGCTAAGTCGATATGTTTTACCAATATGAAAAAACAATAATTTGATTGCTCATTATCATATTTGTGATAATGGTGCATTTATAGTAAATCTGAGGTGAGATGACTCCAGATTTCTACATGGTAGTAGTAGTCTTATATAGAAAAAAGTGTGTGGATGCGAGGAGTTTGGACGCATTGAGAGACAGTGATGTGTATTACGCAAGTATTATGTGATGAGTGTTGTCACCATACTGTGTCCTGGGGAAGTCTTCCCCTAGCCTCTAGTGTTTACACAGCCTCCAACCAGGCTTACTCATAAATATCAAAACTTTCTCACAATTAGACATACCAATTGATTTATCTGATGTACTAAATTCATTTTCTAATTATACTTAAAATCTAATGGAATCATTTATCTTTTTAAATAATGTATAAAATATTCGACTTAAGACTCCGCTCTCTGTTACAAAATCTTAAAATATTTCAAAGTAATATTACTGAAAAAATGCACCGCGCCTTCCGTGCAACATTATTTTCACAGCTTGACAAGTTTTGGAAATAGTAAACCTACCATTGTTATTGTGAAGTTATTATCTTATCTTGAGTTTATTAATGTCTTTCTAGTCGATCTTAACTTCAATGTCTAAAAAAATTAAGTTCATTCTTATATACTTTAATTATTATTTATTTCTTGATTAGATTTAATTTGATGTTAATTATTTTCTATCCTTTTCTTCAAAAGCAGTCTCTTTATTTTTTTCTACAAGTGAATAGTCTACATAATCGTCTATCGGTTGGTTAATTTGTTCGTTAATTATGGCCTTGTTTTATGTTTAAATATTACTAGTGATTCTGATATTCTCAGTCTTAGTTGTTTCTGTCCTTTGTCCAGAATGCCCATCCAGTTTACTTCCTTGTCCAGTTTACCTCAATGTGTCATTATGCGAAATTAGTACTAACATTCTCTTCGAATTTTTTGCTGTTTATTTTTAATAAAATAATCTGGCACCATATACGATAAAGTATGTTTTTATGTTCCAATATTATGTAAAAAGCAATGTTTTGTCTCAGAACCAATAATATTTATAAGTCAAATTTTATATTAACCGTCAAGTACAGTGATCTATCTGTAACGTGGTGACAAGTTGGCATGAGTGTATCAGGAGGGCCAGAGAGGTTTGTGTCTGGCGAGCCACTGTAAGTTTATTTAAATTAGATTTGCAAATTCATGCAACCATATCATTTCTTAATTTAACTATTCATTTAGTAACTTCATAAATTGATATATTTGCATATCTCGTATAGACATTGTTGACATACACACATTAACCTAGGAATAATAACGGTAATATTCATAGCGGTTCATAGCAGAAAGTATTTATTTCTTATCCAACTAAAGGTTCTAAGAAAACGGTTTTACATATTTAAGAATATTGAGTAGCCTACACTCAACTATACTATAAGTAAACATAATATCAAGCTCGTAGATAATCAATTTTGTGTTGGTTTTATTTTAAGTAGATGTCGTGTGGAAGTAACATCAAATTTTGGGGTAAATTATTGTCAATCTCACACATAATCAGTTTAATGACTTCATTCATTGTAATACAGCTGTATCCATGTTATTAGATATAATAAAATCTCACATGTTACTGTAGATGTAAGTTAATATATAATTTAATATACCTAATATTAATTGCAATAATTAATTACAATACCTGATACGAGATGTAAGTTAATATATAATGTAATATACCTAATATTAATTGCAATAATTAATTACAATACCTAATACGAAATTTTATTTTTCTAGAATCACCCAAGAAGTACATTAAAATTAGACATTGTTCTGAAGAATTGAATGCTTAAATTAAATAGTTTATGGCAAAAAGTTTAAAGGCATGCATTCATCTAAGTTTGTAATGTTTTTACAAACTAATTTCTAATAAACTGACTTTTTTACTTACTTTACTCCATGGACCGTAAGGGTTCCACAGAAGGTCAAACAGGGTTCACGAGTAAAAAATAGTTATATGCGGGAGGGGGGGTGTCCATGGTTTGTAATTAATGAACATGCTAAATTTATATCTATAAATCAACATACCATAGTAAAATTATATGAATAGAATATATCAAGTTGACTAAATTTAGGTAAAGAACTCTCACATAAGTGGTTAGTGTTAAAATTATTCTTATTATATACTGAATTAGTTAAAATTTAATCTGATATTTTTAGACAAAAAATAAATTTTTTGTAACTAATTAAATTTCATCTAGTTTTTAACAGTTGGAATATCAATTGTTAAGTATACTCAAATTTGTACCTTAACTGCAATAGCAACTAACAATTAATTTAACAGTTTACACATTTTTATCAGCTACAATGAACTGATTTATGTGTCAAAATGCCAGAAGAAATATGTACATGTTTTCCATCAGCACCTAATTATACACAGTAGATACCATTAACAGGTAGCTGATTGACTATGCCTTCATTTCTAGAATAATGTACAACATATGATAACAAAAGCAGTCATTTTAAACTTGAAATGTTATACTAAAATGACTGTTGCCCAGAGGCAAGCAGCCTTAGAGTGTAGTCTAAGAAGTAGTATCTGAAGAAGATGATAGTTCTTTGGCAATTTGATAGAAATATGCCGACACATGTTGATTAGCATTTTTATAGTTTAACTCACCATAATAAGGATAAACTAACTTCTAAAGAAAATTAATTAAAGTTAATTTGGTTTCTAAACAACTGATATTCAGATACTGAAAATAAACATTAAATTTTATATGATTAATTCAAATCTCTGTAGGCTTATTGTGATGTTAATTAATTAATAGGGTCTTCATAAATGAAGTACATTTGCACTTTAAAGTTACTGACAGCTGAATATTAGATTGTAAACAAATATATAACAGATATTATTATATACTTTTATTTTATTAACAATTATTCATATAGGTTGAGTTACTTGCTAAATAATTATAATTTATTTAAATATACATGCACAATGGGATAAATGAAAGTCCTGTGGCATCTCTCTTTCCGCATTGAGTACCATCCCTTTTTATTTTTATTGTTCATAACCCATCAGTTATTTTCTCCATTTTAGAAAATATTCCTTGTCTAAATGCTATTTTCACTTACATTATCTAAAGATGGCCGGTTATAAGTGATTTTATGGCAGGTACATCTTCTTCATCAGGAGTGAGAAAGTGGTCTTCACTTAACTTTATAAAGTTATGATCAATAAATATCAACTTTCAACTCGTAATAAAATACTGTTTTACACTTCAAACAATCAGCAGAATTGTAAAACAATTTTTTTTTTATTTCGCTTATTAACAGTCAGTTTTACAACTGATGTATTGCTTCACATCTGCATTAAATATAATTTCTAATATGAACCTAAGTTTTATTCTTTTGTTTACATCGATCCAACTATAATTTTTCATTTTCAATTAGTTTAACGCTTGGTATTTTAACATCTTATTGTAGATTCCTAACAGGATCTAGTAACATATAGGTACCTATGAGACGTGGGCCAAATAGACTCGACTATCTACTGAACTCATGCGCAGACCTCTAGTTTAGTCAGAATCTGTTGAGCGATAACCATAAGTGGTTGCAAATAATGAGGGTATCGAAGGGAGAGCTGAGCTCTAGAAACAGTGAATTGTTTGTTGAGAAATGAAAGAAAATAAAAGCTTTCAATAAAATAATTTTCTATCTTAATATAACCATAATGATTTTTTTAACAGTCCCACGTTGGTTTTTATCAATTTACTATTTTTACTTCGCTGAAATAGTATAAAACATCTCAATAGAATATCGTAAGTAGGTATAAAAAGGTATTCTCACTATTCTCTCATAATATGTCCACACGATAGCCGAATAGAAATAAATCATACATTACAATGTTTTTCAGCAGTTTAATAATACCTTTACTAATACTAAACTTGAGTGTAGGCCACTTTAAAATTTCTGGTTATTGAAAAAAACTGATTTTTTTTAGTTAATGCTACTATTTGTTTCATAATGTTCTCAAAATTACACACCCACACAACTCATCCACCCACCCACCACTAACAAATCTGCACACATACACACACACATACACACATCATTGAAAAACTTTGAAAAGGCTTTTCAAAACGTTTAAAACCGTCAAAATCTCGGCTGCAAATATTTCCACACTTCCTATATTTTACTTATAGTAAAATAAAGAAATCTGGAGTGGCTTACACTCAGCTTTACTATAAGTAAACGTATTATCAGACTCAATTTAGTTGGCAATCAATTTAGTTTTAGTTTAATGACTTTCTTGTAGACATAATATCAAACACGCTAGTAAAATATTATCATGACCACAGATAATCAATTTAATCATTTCATTCCTTTCAATTTAATTTCGATATATCCATTTCAACACTTAAAACAAACTTAAAATCCTCGATTTCTAAATTTAAATTAAATAGTATTATTATTATTAGGACCTGTATCTCATAGGACTCGTGCTCATACAATGGGGCTCATATCTGTCATACTTGTATCCCTTTTTCATTTCCAAAACAAACTTAAGATTTTATGTCCTTCAGTCACCTTTATAATTATCTTTAAAAGTGTCTCCCACATATTTTGATATTTTGTGAGATTTAAGGCATGATTTTCCAAAAATCGTAATCTTCTTAAGGACGATTATCCCTCATGCACATATAATGTGTTCAAAGATTTCTGCTTTTTCCATAATTTTTTTTTAAATAAAAAACTTCTTTTTACTTCATCAGTTCTTTTTATTATTTTAAATAATTGCTCTGCAAATTTTTGACTAAGAATTGTTCTTCTTTAGGGATATAAGTAAATAATTACTTTTAAAAATATTTTAAGGAGCTAAATTACACTATTTTAAACTGTAGTATTGCAGTATCTTAAGAATGTTTTAATAGGTTTTATTCATATCCTTGAAAAAGACAAATTTTTGGACAAAAGTTTAAGATGTTGTGTTCATAAAATAATAAAAAGGACTGATGAAGAAAAAATGTGTTGAATTAAAAAATAAATAGAACAGTCCAAGGAAAATGAAAATTGATATTGATAAAGTTATTTTATTATTTTCATTATTTTATTCATTATTTGTTACTTTTAATTTGAAAATTAATTTCAAACAATATTATTTTCCAACAATATCATTTTATTCATCAAACATATTTTAATTATTCAGTTTTAATAAGTAATAATCATAAATAAAAAAATCATTTAATAAAAACAATTGCAAACAATTTGTCATAGTTTTAAAGTTGTTAAGATACGATTATTTAAATATGTTATAGTAGAAACAAAAAGGCAATATATTTCAGGCGTTAATAATTCAGTAATGAATACAGAGAAGCCGGTGTGTTTGATGAAGGCCCATTGGGGTTGAAAGTGGATGAGCTATGGCTGGTGTTTTTAAGAGCCGCTTCGACAAGGCACCAGGACCGCTAACTTCACTCATGCAAATCTCCTTTCCCCAGATATCATTCGCATTGTCAAACTGCATTTCTATTATTGCAACATTTGCTTATTCAATCTTGCAATTCACTCTAAATGAAATTTAGTATTAATATTTCATGAATAAGTTGGTTATGAAATCAACAAATAATTTATAAATAGCTCAACTTATATACAATGTATTGTTATTTTTTAAACCATAGATATATTGCTAAATTTTTGACTTTCTCTTTCTACTTTATTTGAATGCCTATTTAATCCTCAGACTTCATCATTTGACTAACTAATGCCTCGTGGCTTAGTCAACATAATAGATTTATTTGAGAAAAACTCATACAATAACCCAACAAAGAGCTCCCATGTTCGATTCAGCAAGGGTGTCCCTCCCCATCCTCCTCCTGTCTTCATTGGTAACCAGATGATTCCCATGTAAAATATCTGGGTCTTATTTTAGACCCTAGATTAAAATCCAGCAACACCTCCATAATAAATCCAAGCTCGGAATTTACTTGATGTGTAATCTGTATTCTCTTTTCAAATCAAGGAATTCTCCCGATTCGGTCAAGGACCTTGTCTATAAGGGGGGTCATTCGTTCAGCAATGACTTATGATACTCAGTCTGGTTTAGAGCTGCACCAACGAACAAGGCTTGAATCCAGTTTGTTCAAAATAAGTGTGCCCGCCTTATAACCAGGGCTCATTGGTACGCCCGAAATGTTGATATTCACCATGATTTGAAAATGGAATCCATAGATAGTTACATCACCTGACTTACTACCAATGAAGACAACAAACTACCTACTCATCCGAACCTCCTTGTACAAGCTCTCAATCCTGCCACCAACCGCCTCTGGTCTGGAACTGCTAGTTACGACGTGCACTATAGTGCGCAGATATATTCGTTGGTCCTTGGTCATACAGTAGAATAGTTTACTAACACGGATAAAGGATCGAAGAATAGTTTTTAAAAAGTGCCGATTTATTAATTAAGTTGACTGAAGCTTAGAGAACACACGATTGCATAGATCCTGACAATCATGATATATGTATCGGAATTAAAATCCTGGCTAATAGTAGTATTAGTATCTCATCTTCGCTTTTAACTAGAATTATGAATTATGCATATAATCTCCAAATTCTGATATTGTTGATAGAGATATTCATACTTCAGAATCCATTCTTAATTCCGGATAGCATTAATATTTCAGATTTTTAGTTGAAGAATTTCTAAATTATTTGGTATTTTTGTTTCAAAAAGAAAGACCTCAACTTCCCTAAAATTTCTCAAAGAAAAAATACATACATACAACTTCCTCGATTTTCCTTTATTGTAATTCACTGCACTTACTAGAAAAAGTTGACGGAGGGTTGGGTTCACACTCTTTTTATTTCAATAAAACTTAACTTACTGGCATTGTTCCAAAAAGGATTCAATTATACTGAAATGTCTTGTCCAGGAAAGAGTTACATATATATAGTTTAACTGCATTTTTTGTTTACTCTAGCGATAAAATATATCAACGCTGGGTTAGGAAAAGAATTTCATATTTTTTGTATTTTGATAAAAGTTAGACTAACAAGTATTTTTGTTCCAAGATGAAAGCCAGTAACTTCCCAGGAATTTCTTTTATGTAATTCTTTACACTTACACTTATAAGGTCTCTAGAAATTATAATAGATAAGCATAAATCTATAAATTAAAGTAATTATCCATGAGTTCTACGGTACGATTAATTATAGAAAAATTGTAGACCATTCTATATATTTTCAATTTTCGGTTTTATTTTCCTAGTACAGGCATTAAAAGAAATACAAAGAAAAAAATGTGTATATAATTTATACTGCAATATAAATAGTCTAATATTTATTTAAATTTAATCTACTTAAATAAGGGTCAGGTATTAAATAGGAAGTATTATTGCTAACTTTTTATTAAAACTTTCTTCTATATACTGTACTATAATTATTTTTCTCTTTAACAATATAATGTTTTATATTGTCAAGAAAATTTAATTTAAACAATGCTAAACCTTAAAACAACTACACTTTCCAATTGCCAATTATCTATTTAAGAAATAGATACGGCATTTTGTTGGTTAGAAATGGCCTAATATTTTCCTAAATCGCTTGTTAACTATTTTTTATTTACATTTTAATGTTAAACACATTACGATTTGTTTTTTTATAGTAATTAATTTCAAAACAATAATAATATTTTTGATGACAGTTTTTTGCAGTTCACAGTATAATATGTTGTTCAAAGGCATGCTAATCCAATGGAATGAAAAGATATTTCTTTAAACAAAATTAAGAAAATTAATTAATGGAAATAAATTTTCACAGGCACTATTCGATCAGTTAAAAATGAAGTTGAACTTTTATCAACTTTTTCACCTAAGTACATTGTGTAAACAATAATTTGAAATAAAAAAAATTGCTCAAGTGGTTTGTAAACTGACTATGAATAGAAATATAAAACCATTACAAATACCATTCCAACCATTATGATAGGATCATTGCAATAAATATTCTTAAAAATATTAAAGAAACATAATTTTTTTTTAAATTACGGACGATTTGAATAAAAAAAAATTAAAAACATTAGTTTCAATGTGCTTCAGTATTGTACAATTCACAATAAACACATACAATGAAAATTCATAAACTACAGTATGGGAGATAAAACAGGAATAAGAGTCAACTTTCTGCTCCTACCAGAATCAGGTCCCCCCTCCTTTTACGACGACTGTAATCGGTTCAAAATCTTAGTCTAATCTTATTCCATTCTCTTGTTAATTAGTCGATTTTGATATATACATCAAAAGTATAAGCATGTTTTAACAAATTTTATTGTCGTAGACGATATAAATAAAATTCAATGTTTTATTTACATTTCTAAATTGTAGGTATCAAATAGACGTTTATACATTTAAGTAATTATGATAAAACTTATATTTTTAAAAGTTTCTTGAATAATATTAAATATGATGATGAACTTTTATTGAAAATAGGAAATAGGCTTCATGAATGTGGTACTATAGGAGCATTCCAACAACATATAATCCATTATCTAAGAAACTATTAATTTCTTAGAACTGAAAACTTCATTTAAATATTTAAGAAGAAAACAACTTAACATAAAGCGTTTTAATCACAAATAATAAAATGTTCTGAACATAGCATCCAAAGAGTAAGTTTTGGCACAGTTTGATTATTTCCATATGAAAAATGATCAGTTGAAATATTTTACTTAGTAAAAACACTAATTATATAAGTTGAAATAAATTCAATTTAAAATTCCTGATCTTTTAAGATGGAGAAGGCCTGAAGCCATCAGAAATGCATAAAATGTACACTATACGATAGATTAATGCATTTTTAATGTAAAATAATATTTGCCTTCTTGAAACGTAAATTTACCAAGGATTCAGAAAATTTTATCATTTAACATATACAAAATATCTTTATATAGACATATATACATTTTATTATCATGGTAATTTTTCCATAAAAAAATTAGAAGTAATAAATACAAAATAAAAAAAATGAAATGTTAAAATAACTATCTGAATGATCTACGGTAATATGCAGAAGTATGTTGAAATTTAGATTTGGATTTATTTCGCAGATGCATGATTAGTACATGTAACATGTGCTTCAAAATATTACAAGATTATTAAATTTACTGAGGAGTCGTACATCTATAAAATAGAATCTACTTGAATGTTTACAATCAAACAATATTATTTTGAATTTAAGACAGAAGAAGGGATGATTTTTGCGCACACTTAAATCTTAGCGAGATGGTTGTTAATTCGATGGATTTGGCAGGTTGTTGGTGGTGGGGTGGGGCTGTGTGACAGACTACACAGGTTGCAGGCACTGAAAAATCAGGTGCTGAAAAGGTTTTTTTACTTAAAATAAAGGTATTTACTTTAAGTAATTTTTTTTATTGTTAATTAGATAGAATGCAATATTTTAGGTTCTTTATAATGTAATAAAGCTAGTCTTAAAGATAAAACACAAAATACTTGGATACCATTTTTTGTATCATAGAGGCTGACAATAGCATTATAGAAAATACACCGTCTTGACACTATTTTCATAATTCGACTAATGTCGGACTATTAAAGATTATTATTATTATTATTATCATCTCAAGATTAAAACAGAATGTTATTTTGTATTATTGCGTATTATGCAAGAGAAAATGTGAATACACCGTCTTACCTCGTACTCGTATACTGCAGCTGTAGCTCTCTAACCGGTTTCGGGCATCACCCATTTTCAAAAGGAACTACTTTTTATTCTAGTTCTTTTTGAAAATGGGTGACACCCGAAACAGGTCAGAGAGCTACAGCAGAAATATACGAGATAAGACGGTGTCTTATATGTAGTTGTAATATTAATAATACTAACCTCAGTGGAAATAATAAGATGCATGAATTTAACACAGAATAACGTGAAGTTTGTTTTGAAATATGGACAAGTTTGAAACCGATTGAATTATGAATACGGTGATTTTTTTTGGTAATAATACTTTGTTGTGTTGATTTGTCATTAACAAAAAACAATATGAAGCTTTAGTGAGGTCAAGTCAAGTTTGAAGTGCCGAAAGTGGAAAGAAAAAGCTGATTTGTTTTTTTTTTTGTTTTCGAAGTGGTGACCAGGGAAGGGATACCGACACAGTGGTTAGGCTCACTCTTCTCTACACAAGTCATTAGACTTCTAGAATACTAAATAAAACCTTTCTTCTTAAGATAAATGCATTCATTGAAGTTAACGAGAGAGTGAGCAAACTCTATTTGACATGCGTAAAAGTTGATTACATCAGTTTACAGTACTACAGACCCAGCACACTTTTTTATTTATGACATTACCCTGTCACTAAGAGCAATATTTGCATGACATTTCTTTCTTCCAGATAATTCCTCGTGTAATATTTTAATGTGATGTTTAATTTTGTTACAAAAACGACTTTCGTACTATCTATGAACTGAAAATAATTTACAAAACTGTTCTTCAGATACATGATGTGAATATAAAATTAAGGAAGCTATAAATACAAGAGACAATGTTTGGGAGCTTCAACGCTGGTAAATTAATTCTTCTCTTTAATGTGATCTACTACAATTGGTAAGAAACCAAAAAAAATATATATAAAGATTTTACATAAAAACGTGAAATAACAATCAATGATCAAACCACAATATGAAATGGGAAAACAAGACTAGGCTCTTTCAACCGTAAGAAGCGGTCTTTATCCGCTCCAAACTCAACCCAACTCCAAGCGAACGAATACCGCTTGTTTTGGTTGAAACTTCTTAGTATTGTTTTCCCATTTCATATTGTGGTTTGATCATTGATTCATATTCATATTCATAGATAAATACTTACAATGAACATCGGATATTTTCTAACATTATACTGCACATCGTAAAACCATATGCGAGTGCTGATAAATTATTGTGTTCCCATGAGCCAGTAACTCTTTCAAATAATAAATGATTCTGATTGTATGAAAGAGTAATTTCACAAGTATGCAATACGTACCACAGCATGATCCAAGCTATATCTAGTCAGATATTGTGGGAAGTACTCGCAATAAGAGGTTTGGCTCTATGGATGTTCAGGAGGAGACTGGTGCTGTGATTAACAGCCTGGACAAGGGCTTTGAATGCCAGGTAGGTTATGATGTAGTGACCAAGGAAACCTATCTCAGCTCATGCTGGATATCCACATTTCTGCTGTTTAAAGACCACATGGTGAGCGCATTTATTCTGGACAGTTTGGATGCACGTATACGGGTTTGTACTAAATTAAGTCAATAAATATTTATCTCTTTCAAAATGTCATTACACATATTTAGGTAGTAACAAATAAACAACTTACCTTTGGTAGAACATACAAATATGAATTTTATTTTCAATAAAAAATAAATGCCCATATTAATAGGGTAAATATTTATTTCTACAGTTATAATAGCAGAATAAATAAGTTTGCTATCATTTCAGAAATGATTATGTCCATCCTTAGTCTTAACTAATTATGTACATATATAATTATTGCTCAGATGTAGCTATTAAATTTGTGTGCATTCAGAAAAATTTTATATGGTAAATAAAAACGCTGCCTTTACTCTATGTTAAATTCACCTAATTGTTTCCCTGGAACCAAATACTTATTAGATTTTTGAAGGTAGCAATAACCAGAGCTGACTTTTTTTGTGACCCTACCAAATTTATCAACATCCAAATAGCATATTATACCACAATTCAACCAAACAGTGCCTGTCAATAATAAAGTGAAAAAAACCAACATCTTTTAAGTTGTTACTAAGCAAAAAACTGCAATCCTCTGTAAAATCTAGTTACAACTAATCCAAAGACATTTTTTTGGCATGTTTTATATAACACAATTACATAATATCAATGAACTCTTTGTTTGTTTCTCTTTTTATAACAAATAAAGATTTTCTTAAAAACAGTACAATTTATAACTTAAAAACCAGTTTAGATGAGAAGAAAAATCATTTGTGGAATTTTAAACACCTAAACTCTTGAACATATGCTAATGGAAATACAAATAAGTCCAACTATGGGTCAGGTTGATGTTGGGTATGAAACCAGAATTCTATATACTGATAGAAATAAACTCAAGCATCATTTAACAATAATGCCATAGATTATTTTCTCTGATTACTAACCAAACAGAGGTGAAATTATTTTGTCAAGAACGTCATATGCAAAACATATAAGAACCAAAAAATATATATAGACATATACACTAACTTATTACTCTATTCGGTCATTTAATATTACTAAGGCAGTTTAGGTTACTTAGTTCATAATTAGCAGTTAATGGGTTAGGGTTTGATAATACGATTTAAAGGAATTTAGATCAGCATAAACGGATTACAATATATGTCTATTCTATTAAACCAAATTGTTTTTTTATAGATAAAAAATGCATGATTCACCGTTTAGAGGTAAGAGTAAAGATTTTATTTTTTAATAAAAATAAGACCTAGAGTTCTGGTCTAGTGAAGACATCATCCTCAAAAGAAATTCCTTAGACTTGTTTATTTTAAGTTATAAAAATAACCCCTTAAATAATTAACTGATATTGGCAATTAAAAACAATTTGAAATTTCTTATTTTTTTCTTTTCAAGAATAATGGAGTTATAAAAAACTCAATTTGATAATGTAATATTTATTATTTTGTTACTCAAGTATTATATTAAGCTTGGGGGTTAGCAAGGAGGTGTGAAAGGAGAGAGGCAAATAGGTGGGGTTGGTAGGTTATGGAGGCTGAGGAAACAGCATCTTATCGATGTTCTCCTTGGTTTTCCATTTCTTTGGAGCTCCGTGACCAGGTCTACCCCAAAGTCCACACCAAGTTTCGAAATGCTTCTGGCAGTCCAGCGCCTCTGATCTTTCCAACTCCTATAATTTAAACTCTGTTATTAGATTTCGGAAAATCATAATGAACCATGAAAAAGATTTTTCAAGTTTAGTACAACATAAAATTAATGAAAATTATAGAAAGAACTAAGAAGAAAAAATCTGGAGTGGCCTACACTCAACTTTACTATAAGTAACATAATATCCAATTTCTTGAGTATATAATGTATAACGTCTCATTTAAGCATAATGTAAACATCTAAATGGGATATGATTATTAGTCTTTCATTCCTGAGGTAGTACAGATAGTGATTGAAGGACATATCAATATATAAGCTTATTTTTGTACATCACACAGCTGATGCAAATAATTTCATTAGTATAACTACAGCAGAAATAACTTTTTGAAGAACCAAAGTGAACATTTCTTGATATGGAATATTCTCCTACAAGAGAACATGGCTTTTGGTCAAATAGCCAGTGGATTTCTTACATCGTTTACTTGACATCCTTCTACACTGAATACTAAAGTAAAATTTTCAAATTTAAAAAAGGAAAATACCCTTTTTTTCCCTGAAAAACATCATAAATAGCGAAGAAAAAATGTTGTTTTAAGATGATTTATAATTAAAGATGTACGATAACTACATTTATTAATCTCTAAACGAAAGATTTCAATTTTGAATTATCTTTTACATTTTGGGTTTTTTATAGAATTATTATACTGGGAATTTTATGGCTTCTTAGTCAATTTTCCTTCCCCTTTGTCAAATAACATATATACGAATTTTTTCTGAGTGAGTGTTATCCTTTTCCTGCCTTCTGTACTCTGTTATAATTCTGCTATGAATGTATATTCAGAAAAAATATATTAGTAATTAGCCAGTTTACATACTCAAATCGAAGTCAAAGCCAGCTATTCAATATAATTTAAATCTTTTGTAGTTTGGAGCTTCTAATTGTCGAAAATAATAAATATGAACTACATATTAGACTAGAATTGTAAAAAAAAACTGTATATTTCTCAACAAACATAAGTCCTCTTTCTTGAGGAAAGAGTCATTGATCGCATTTAAATAGCATGGAAAGGTACTACATTCACAATGATAATGTAATTGTAACTGATATCAAGTTTTGCTCAAGAGTACAATATATAGATTTATTAAAGCATTTTATAAGCCAAATCCATCATGCCATGGAAGACAAAGGTAATTTATTTATGTTTATTGGCGGTGATTATTTTACATGTAACAATATTATTCCTCTTACATCTCATATAAGTCAAAAACTATTTAAATTGTTCCTTTATAAATATCAATTTTATCTCAGTGGATTCGCTCAAAAAATTTCTAAGTCAATGTAAACAATGTAAAAAAATATAAAAAAAATCTGGAGTGGCCTACACTCAACTTTACTATAAGTAACTAAATATCAAATTTCTTGAGTATATAACACATAACGTCTCATTTAAGCATAACGTAAACATCTAAATGGGATAGGATTATTAGTCTTTCATTCCTGAGGTAGTACAGATTGTGATTGAAGGACATACCAATATATAAGCTTATATTTGTACATCACACAGCTGATGCAAATAATTTCATTAGTATAACTACAGCACTAATAACATTTTTGAAAAACCAAAGTGAACATTTCTTGAAACGAAATTTTCTCCTACAAGAGAACATGGCTTTTGTTCAAACAGCCAGAGGATTTCTTACATCGTTTACTTGACATCCTTCTACATTGAATATTAAAGTAAAATTTTCAAATTTAAAACAGGAAAATACCCTTATTTTCTCTGAAAAACATCATAAACAGCGAAGAAAATGTTGTTTTAAGATGATTTATAATTAAAGATGTACGATAATTACATTTATTAATCCCTAAACGAAAGATTTCAATTTTGAATTATCTTTTACATTTTTGGTTTTTTACAGAAATACTATATTGGGAATTTTATGGCTTCTTAGTATTTAATGAGATCATTTTCCTTCCCCTTTGTCAAATAACATATATACGAATTTTTTCTGAGAGAGTGTTATCCTTTTCCTGCACAATATTATTCCTTTTACATCTCATATAAGTCAATAAACAATTTAAATTGTTCCTTTATAAATATCAATTTTATCTCAGTGGATTCGCTCAAAAAATTTTTAAGTCAATGTAAACATTGTAAAAAAATATAAAAAATTCGACAAATATAGCAGGTGATCTCTTAGTCTAGGATAAACAAACAGTTTTTATAGCGTTATTGCTCATTTCTGTAATTGAAACTTTATGAATTTTTTTTATGAATTTCTAATTTTCTTTCATTTTTGGTCAAATTTTCATTATTTTTTAATGAGCCGTTTCGCGTTAAAAAAACATTTTCTGAAAACAGAAATAGTACTGTAACGCCCCTTTAGCGAATGTAATTTTGAAAAAAAATATCTCAACTGCTTTTCCACATAATGGTCTATTTTTAGGCATAGTTTCATTTTGATCCGTCAAACAGTATGGCTTGTATCGCTCTCACAAAATTTGAGATTGAATTATAAGTCAAAATTTTTAGATTTTATTGAAAAAAAATATTTCCCGTTGTTTTAAAATTTTGAATATATTTTTCGTTTGTTGCATTTGTAACCTCAAAGATAATGCCAAAATTTCAAAACTCTAGGGTTATCAGTTTAGGAGAAATAAATGTTTTCTAAAAAACGGTTTTTGACAAAAAAAGTGACTTTCCCATCATGCATAATTCTTCCCAAACAATAGGGATCTTCTTACTCAAAGGACAACACTCACTCAGAAAAAATTCGTATATATGTTATTTGACAAAGGGGAAGGAAAATGATTTTATTAAATACTAAGAAGCTATAAAATTCCCTGTATAATAATTCTATAAAAGCCAAAATGTAAAATATAATTCAAAATTGAAATCTTTCGTTTGGAGATTAATAAATGTAATTATCGTACATCTTTAATTATAAATCATCTTAAAACAACATTTTTTCTTCGATGTTTATGATGTTTTTCAGAGAAAATAATGGTATTTTCCTGTTTTAAATTTGAAAATTTTACTTTAGTATTCAATGTAGCAGGATGTCAAGTAAACGATGTAAGAAATCCACTGGTTAGTTGTATAAAAGCCATGTTCTCTTGTAGGAGAATATTTTGTGTCAAGAAATGTCACTTTGGTTTTTAAAAAATGTTATTACTGCTGTAGTTATACTAATGAAACTATTTGCATCAGCTGTGTGATGTACAAAAATAAGCTTACATATTGATAAGTCGATCAATCACTATCGGTACTACCTCAGAAATGAAAGACTAATAATCATATCCCATTCAGATGTTTACATTATGCTTAAATGAGACGTTATGTATTTTATACTCAAGAGATTTGATATTAAGTTACTTATAGTAAAGTTGAGTGTAGGCCACTCCAGATTTTTTAGAATAGAATATGGAAGGGTAACTGTGTAGGTCAACGTGTTTGAGTGAAATGTGTTTTGATTACTCCTTGTAAAAAGGACACCATTGTGGAGGTACATCCGTCGTTCTGTCAAGCTAGCACTCAAGATGACTCTAAGATAACTTGTTTCAGCTCCAGTTGTTGAAAAGAGGTACTGAGGTTTCAGCACCTCAATTGCTAGAAGCACTTGGAGTTTCGACTCCACTAAGAAACGTCACAAACCCTAATCTTATTGTTTTCATAAATTAGAACACTGGCAATTACTTGTTTTATAGCATTAGTATCATTTATTTGCAATAGAGTAACCAACTAATTAAAATTAATACTTTCATACAATTAATAAATGAATAGTCAAATCTGCTTAATATTTGAAAGTTATCGTAAATCTGTAATTGTTCGATCGATTCTTATGATGCTAAATTAATTAGAATTGGGCGATTGATACAACTGGTGTTAGTGGCTGGCCGTTAGCACCGGAGGCCCCAGTTATAACTCACTTTGACCCTAGATTTGTGCACACCACTCTTCTCAAATATATTCTCAGATACCTGAATAAACCTTACTCTACAAAAAAACTAGAGTATTTCAAAAGTAAGGACTCCCGATGTGCACTCAACCTGGTTGTATTATATTTTCGAAGAAGGAAAAATGTCTATTTGTAGCTCTATAAAAAGAGCCTCCAACTTTTTGCCAAAATGTGTTTTTGGACAACATTTTTTTCTCCTAAACTACTAATCTAGAGTCTTGAAATTTTGGCATTATTATGGGAACAACAACAGCAATAACTGAAAAAATCCTCTGATTTTTAAAACAACAGGAATATTTTTTTTCCAATAAAATGTTAACACTTTGAATGATATTATCTTCGGATAATATTGAAGTATGAGGAATGGAATCTTTCGTTCTCTATAACAAAACGGATTCTAATTTTAAATTCATTCTTTGGTGACGATGACATTTCTTCTTACATGTTTTTAACATTTTTCAGCCAGAATAGGAGCCAGAATGTAGTCCAAAACTTTGTCTTAAAACTTCAATGTAGAAGGAGGTCAAATAAGGGACATCAAATGTAACAGATCTACAGGACGTGTAACGTAACAGATGGCTATGCAAGATATTCACTGGTTACAGGAACATAAGCCATGTTTTCCTATAAGAGATTATTTCATGACACAAAATCTTCACTTTGACTTTACAAAAGTGTTATTACTTTTTTGTATATCAGTAGATACAAAAAAAGTATAAAAGTATATCAGTCTTGTGATATACAAAATATGCGTGTATATTGATAACTGGATCAATCACTGTCTGTACTACCTCCAGGAATGAAAGACTAATAAACATATCCTATTTAGACATTTCTATTATGTCTAAATTGGATATTATATACTATATGCCCAAGTGAAGTTATGAATATATGTCAATACTTAGTTTGAATCCATTTGACGTTCAATGTAACCCATTGCCAGGATTTTTTTTCCATACTTGGGTATCAGTTTGAATAGCACCGTGGGCGAAAGTAAATTGCGGTCGCAGCGAAGTCACGTGAGTAGCGCCGAGGCAGGCGCGGAGGCCATTTCACTGCACTTACTAGTACTGGTCAGACACCAACCTATGATTCGGAAATCGTGACCCGACTTGACTACTCTCCCTCTCATTCAAATCATTAGGCTGTAGTCGACTCACATCTGACTGAAGCCACTTACAGCTGCGTCAAGACTGGAAACCTCCTTTGTACCCCACCCGTGTAAATAAGCACACCGTATTCCAAATTAATATCCCTGTTAGGAGCGCTGTATGCCTTTCAGATACGCTTCTGAAAATAAAATGTGCAAGAAGCAGAGATATAACAAAGAGAAACCCTAAATATTGTCATTTAAAATTCTTTAATTTCGTTACTACTTTTCCAAAAAAAAATGTAGTTGTCCTTAAAAACGAACTTTTATAATCTCTCTAATATATAATTTTGTTCGTCTGTATGTTTGTATGTCCGTTTGTCCTCTATGCATTCCTCACAGACTTGACGAATCTTTCTGAAATTTTACATGTGGCCACATGTGGTAATAAGGAAGGTTTTAGGCCACTTTGCAAAGCACCATCCCCCCACTGGGAGCCCACATCAACCATAGACAAAAACCTTTGCGCATCCCTGGCTTACACTAAGGGCTCCCAGTGGGGGGATCCCACATCAACCATAGACAAAAACCTTTGCGCATCCCTGGCTTACACTAACCACATTCCCTTAGTACAAGCCTAAAACGAAAAGTGTGTGTGTGTTTTGCTAACAAAACACACACACACACACACACACACACACACACACACACACACACACACACACACACACACACACAATAAGTAGTTTCACATTGTATTTAAGCAGAAAAATGTAAATAATTAAATACGTTCCCTTTCATTAAATTAATGCTTATATTAGCAACACTGAGAGAAGGGGACTATTTTAAAATGAATTAATTCAGATGAATCTGTAGAAGCTAGGAATCAGAGGCACCAGCAAGACCAAGCTAGAATAGCTAATCATCGCAATCAAAAAGTTAAGGACTGGAATTTAATGGCTTTTAATTATGATCCAACACATAATTATGCCAATGAGCATTTTGTAAAAATAGGTGGTATGACTGTGAAGTGCAAAGTATGTGGTGCTTTAAAATGGGACCGTGAATCTGAAGGAATTTGCTGTTCAAAAGGAAAAATTAGAATAAATCTCCTTAAAGAACCTCCTGAACCGCTTAAAGGACTTTTGATTGGAGGAACTCCAGAGTCCAAACATTTCTTGAGAAACATTAGAAAGTGTAATTGTGCCTTTCAAATGTGCTCCTTTGGTGCAAACATTCATGATGAAGGTGGGTTTATGCCCACTTTTAAGATTAATGGACAAATTCACCATAGGATAGGATCTCTATTACCTCTTCAGGAAGATTCTCATCAGTTCTTGCAGATTTATTTTGTGGGTGATATGACACAGGAAGCCCAAAGAAGGTACAATGTAATTGATGGAGATCATCAGACCAAAAGGAGGTGTAATCCAAATGATGAACTTAAGTTTGATTTGGTATTGAAACTCCAAGAAATGCTACACACCAAAAACAATTATGTGAGAAGTTTTATAAGTGCTTTAGACAATGCCCCAAATCTAGAATTGAAATTAGTGATAAATGCTGATAAAAGGCCATCTGGGGAACATTCTAGGAGATTTAATCAACCTGAATGCAATGAAGTAGCTGTGATAATATCTGGTGAAGAGCATGGAAAAAGAGATATAATCTTGCATGGGAAAGATAATCAATTGCAAAGGATAAATGAAACTCATCGTTCATATGATGCTTTACAATATCCATTGCTTAATGTGACTGGTGAGGATGGCTACCATTTTGGAATACCTCAATATGGCACAAATAAGGCAGTCTCCTGTATGGATTTTTATAAATTTCATTCAATGATTAGACCAAATCAATTTAATCATCTTCATAGAAGCAAAGCTCTTTTCCATCAATATCTTGTGGATATGTATGACAAAATTGAGGCAGAGAGATTGTTATATATCAGAACACATCAGAAAGAATTAAGAGCTGATTCTTATATTCATCTCCGAGATAGTATTAATAATGATGCAAGTGGAAGTGAACTTGGTCAACTTATCATTCTACCATCGTCTCATACTTTCAGTCCCCGGTATATGCATGAAAAGGCACAGGATGCAATGGCATATGTGAAGAAATATGGCAGGCCTGATTTCTTTATCACCTTCACCTGTAATCCTAGGTGGAGGGAGATAAAGGATGAATTGCTACCTGGACAAAATCCTATGGACAGGCCTGATTTAATTGCAAGAGTTTTTCATCTGAAAAATCTGAAACTGATGGAATTGATCACAAAAGCAAAAATTTTTGGAGATGTGAGATGCTGTCTCTACACTATAGAGTTCCAGAAACGGGGCTTGTCCCATTCCCATATCTTAATCTGGTTGGTGAATAAAATTCATACAAATGAAAATGACCTGCTAATATCTGCAGAGCTGCCAGATCCAAGAAAAGATAAAGAATTGTATGATATTGTTAAATCTCATATGGTACATGGTCCATGTGGAGCATTGAATAGGACTTCTCCATGTATGGATCAAGAGAAAAAAATCTGCACAAAAAAGTATCCTAGAAAATTTGTCAATGACACCCAACTCTCTGAAGATGGTTACCCTTCTTATAGAAGAAGAAATCCTGATAGTGGAGGATTTGATGCCGTTATTGGACACCATGAAATTGATAATAGATGGATTGTCCCTTACAGTCCCCTATTGCTAAAGACCTTTGATGGGCATATCAATGTTGAGTATTGTAACTCAAT
Organism: Hermatobates lingyangjiaoensis; assembly: GCA_026182355.1. Taxonomy (NCBI): domain Eukaryota; kingdom Metazoa; phylum Arthropoda; class Insecta; order Hemiptera; family Hermatobatidae; genus Hermatobates; species Hermatobates lingyangjiaoensis. Next base: position 5,933,759 of record JAPFBL010001938.1, read on the forward strand.
TAAGTCAATTAAGTATGTTTGTAAATATGTGCATAAAGGATCAGATGCAGCAATGTATGCTCTTCAACAACAAAATAGTAGAGATGAAATTGAAATGTATACTGCTGGTCGCTATATCAGTAGTATTGAGGCATGCTGGAGAATATTTGGATTTCTTATGCATGATCATTATCCAACAGTTGTTCACCTCTCTGTCCATCTAGAAAATGGACAGAGAGTCTACTTTACACCAGCAACTGCAGCACAGCAAATTGAAGCTCAAAAATATACTACATTGACTGCATTCTTTAAACTTTGTCAACATGATCCATTTGCAAAATTATTGTATTATCATCAGGTACCTTCTTATTATACCTGGGACAATAAAGCATGGAAAAGACGGAAAAGAGTAACTCAAGTAGAAGGACATCCAGAAATAAAGTTTGATAGTGCACTTGGCAGAGTCTATACCATCCACCCAAGTCAACATGAATGCTTTTTCCTCAGAATGTTATTATTTGAAGTGAAAGGTCCAACCTCATTTAATGACCTTAGAACAGTGAATGGGATTGTGTATCCAACTTACAGAGAAGCTTGCTTGCAGAGAGGATTGCTTGAAGATGATGCTCAATGGGATGCTACACTTTCAGAGGCCTCAGTATCAACTTCTCCTTCTGGACTAAGAACACTTTTTGCAATGCTTCTCAATGCATGCAATGTTAGTGATCCTGTCAGACTTTGGACAAAGTACAAGGATGATTTAACAGAAGATTATCAAATCTACAATAAGTCATTGATTGACATAGAAAATAAAGTTCTCACTATGGGAGGGAATGAACTTCAAATTTATGGTCTTCCTAAACCCATCAGAAACAATGAAAGTGGATTAAGCAGAGAAATGTTAAGAGAAACCTCTTATGACATAGAAGCTCTAACCAGATTCATTAATGAAAATGAGCCAAAGCTCTTACCAGAGCAAAATAGAGTTTATGTGGAAATTTTAGATTCAGTTCAAAAGAATCATGGAGGCATTTTCTTCTTGGATGCTCCAGGTGGTACTGGGAAAACTTTTGTGACTAAATTGGTACTAGCTAAAGCAAGGCAGAAAGGAAGAATTGCTCTGGCTGTTGCATCTTCAGGAATAGCAGCTACACTTTTGCCTAATGGAAGAACAGCCCACTCTACATTCAAGCTTCCCATAGATTTGTCCAGTAATGAAAATCCTTTTTGCAATATTACTAAAAGTTGAAATATTGCCCAAGTTCTCAAAAAATGTAGTCTTATCATCTGGGATGAATGTACTATGGCACACAAGAAAGCTCTGGAAGCTGTTGATAGAATTTTGAAAGATATCAGAGAAAATGACTTGCCAATGGGAGGAGTAACTTTAGTTTTGTCTGGTGATTTTAGACAAACTCTCCCACTGATCCCAAAAGGTACAAAAGCAGATGAAATAAAGCTTGCTTAAAGTCTTCAAGGTTGTGGAGGAATGTGAAGAATCTTAAACTCCAAACAAATATGAGAAATTATTTGCAAAGAGACCGATTGTCTAAGCAATTTGCAGAAGATTTATTGGCCCTTGGAGGAGGAACTGCACCATTGGATAATGATGGTTTATTAGATCCATCAAGAATAAGTACAATAGTGAAAACAGAAACTGATCTGATTTGTAATGTGTTTCCAAATCTACAAGAAAATTTCAAGTCTGAGAAGTGGTTGTGTGAAAGGGCTATTCTAGCACCTCAAAATTCTACAGTGAATTCAATCAATTCTCAGCTAATTAATTCCCTGGAGGGAGGCACCATGAATTACAAATCTATTGACACTGTTATTGATCCAAATGAAGCAGTGAATTATCCAGTTGAATTTTTGAATTCTTTGGAGATGTCTGGTCTGCCTTCTCATAAATTAGAACTTAAAATTGGTGCCCCAATAATGTTACTTAGAAATTTAGATCCACCTAAGCTTTGTAATGGGACTAGATTTGTTATCAAAAAAATGATGCCTCATGTTATTGAAGCAATAATTCTATCTGGATGTGCAGCAGGAGAATCAGTTTTCATACCCAGGATACCAATATCACCAACTGATTCTGTAATTCAATTCAAGAGGCTGCAATTTCCAATAAAGTTATGTTTTGCCATGACTATTATTAAGTCTCAAGGTCAGACTCTGAAAGTAGCAGGCTTACACTTGAAAGAACATTGTTTCTCACATGGTCAACTTTATGTTGGCTGCTCAAGAGTTGGAATTAAATCAAATCTGTTCATATATGCACCACAAGGCAAAACTAAGAATATAGTTTACAGAGAAGTATTGTAAAGTATTGTAAAGGATTGTGAAATGTACGATTTGCTTTCAAGATAATTGAAAATATGAATGTCTCATACAGTTGTCTTAAATATGATATTGTATATCTTTGTCTAATTATGAAGAAATATATGTTAGAAATAAAAATTACTATTCTGTCTATCATTTCTTCTCTTTATTCCCGAGCAACGTCGGGTACTTCTGCTAGTAATTATATAAATAAATGAAAGTAAGTTTATAGATACTTGTGGTTGGAGAGTTTCTGAGTTATAGAACTAGTTTCCATCAAGAGTATTCGTTTACTTTTTAATTATGAGTAATTAATTTTTAATTTTAATTAATAATGCATGATTTAGGACCCCAGTACTAGTATTTATTTGGTGCTGAAGTTTATTTCTTCCAAAATAATGTGTCTTCACAAGCTGAACGGTTTTGATACTTTAAAAATTGCTTACCTTAATTTAATTTTCTTCTATGATGTAGGAAACCTAATAGAAATTAATATAATAATATCCTAGCCCTTTAATAGATGAACGCAATAATCAATGAAGTGATTGAAACAACAGAAGTATTGCTGGCAAATTCCTGATTATCATTTATATTTGATCAATTTTTTTTATGTAGAAAAATATAATAGTAATAAATTAAATTTGAAAATAATGAAAAAAAATGGGATCAAGTAGTGAAACTTTAAATTCTATAAGAGTTCACAATACCGTAATTTGAATATGGCCAGAAAGTGAATATTTCCTTACATTTTTTAGACTGATGTCATAGGGCATTTGTAACCAAACGCTTCAGTAAATATGCGAATTTGTTCCTTCTGTGACTAACAGACTGTTTTCACTATTGAAATTCGGCATATTTAATGAGCGCTGAACAGAGTGGAGTTGTAATAAAGGAGCGTTAAATGAATGTATATGATAAATAACTTTTGTTGGGAGAGAGCGGGCGAGGCAGCTGACAGACCTGTTGATATCTCAAATGAGCTCAAGATTGATACCACTTGCAGAACAATAATGATGCAAAAGTAAAAGTCTTACAACCATTCAATTTATTCTGATTTTTTTTTTTTTCTGTCTACACATAACTATTCCCTCTCACCTATATTAATTTCACTTCTTTTCACATTTACAGTCAAAATATTATAAAATACACGCGTACGTTTAATTTATGAACGACATTTTATTACATATGATAAAGAGATGTGCTTTTTAAATATATATGTATAGATTTATAGAAACATACATAAACACTAAGAAATTTTTCTAGCGTTTGATATGTAAATATAAAGAGAATAAGAATTTATGAGAGTGGTATAAAGTTTACATTCATGATCTAATCACAGAAAGAATAAATGAAAGAAATTTTCAGATTTTTAAAATAACAAAACAGATATAAGATATAACAATCTTGACTTATGATTGAATGCGAAAACTTTTGAGGAGACAAAAATCATTGCTGTTAACCAGTTTGATACTTTTTTACTTATAGTAAAGTTGAGTGTAGGTCACTCCAGATTTCTTTTGTAAAATAGTTCACTATAAACGAAAAACATTATAATATTATGTAGTTATGTCTTTATTTTGATTCCTTTATACTTTATATTAGTTGTTTTTATCATTTGCAGAGGAAATAAATAAGTGACAGGTTTGGTAATTATATTTATAAAAGAATGAAGGTATCTCTTTTTCTGGGCAGCGGGTGTAAATATTGATGTTCTTGTTTTATTAAATATAGTTATAAAGTGTACAAATAGCTGCCGTAAAAATCATATGACAGTACAAAAAAAGATAAATTTTCAATAAAAAAGCTATTTAAGATAGAAGAAGTAATAGGTAATTAAAAAGGACAAAAGAAGTTCTCAATCCAAAGGATAGATTTATCCTACTCTTACTGTATTGATAACATTAGGAGAAAGGTTTGAGTGCAGTTATCCAAGTATTTCGAAACGCTCTTTCTCTTATGTCCTGCTTCTCAAAAGAGTACATTTTCATAAAATGTACATTTGGTTAGTCTTTTATTATTTTTTTTACATTTGCATATTGTGTTGTTTTCTGGTCTTTGATATTTTGTGATAGCACTTTTTCCAGTGTTATTTGTAATATTACTAATTCTGAATAATTTTTTTTAACCTTTATAATTTCGAACAATTTTCAGTGAAACGATAATTGATTTATTCTAAACTGATTCGCTTTGCCCCAATGAAACCATGTTGAGGCGGATGATCCATATCGTGGGCCAAAGTTCGGTGGCCACAGTACTAAATCATTGCAACCATTCATTGTAGAAATCAAATATCGCAAAACTCAGCTCAACACTTTAAAAAAAACCAAAATATAGATATATGTTTTAAATTACTTTTTCTTATTTTTCCATAACACTACGTTCTGTTTCATTTAGTTTATATTTTTTTGATTTGTTGAATGTGTCTGAGGAAGGCTCTATATACATAATTTTCTCCTCTTAAGTATAAAAAAAAAGAAAATATCTTATAATTACAACAGTTTTAATTATAATAACGTAATTCTAAGCCAAAAATCCTAATAAAAAACATGAAATTACTCTGTCTTACAAAAAAAAATGTTTTGGGAAGGAGTCGACGTGATGTGAAGTTTGGGGTCCCTTGTACTATTGGAGTCACATTAAAGTTCATTAGAAATGAAGAATCTTTTCAAACAATTACTTTTTACATTATTTGTTATTGTTAGATGTTATTACAATTATAATTGCTTTGAAGTCATTCTGTTTTATACTGCATCAAGTATAAGTACTTGCTTTGATTAAACTGGAACTAGTTTCCATGTTAGGGCAAGAGCCCGAGGCCTGTTTATATAACAAAAAGATACGATTGTTCCATTTACGAAATCGCAAGCGTTCTTGGCGTTTTCCATTCAAATTGCAATTCCTTTCAAACAAAGTGTGTCTTCTATTGCATATAGCATTGTCTGTTGACTCCACAAATTCTATTCACCCCATTATTAAAATAAATTTAAATACAAATACAGTGAATGTATAAAGATCAAATGGCCCAACACATAATGAAGCACTCCAACATCTGGCAAGTTAATAGCATAACAACATTTTTTAAAAGCAACATTGTTTTTTAATTAAATTTGCCCAGCATCTGTACCTGCCATTAAAATGTGTTACTACTTATAAAAATACACCTTGCATTTTGTAAGTTCGCTAGATCACCATTAAGGTGAGTATTCTAGGTAAAGTTTAAGCGAATAATAAATAATAAACACCCGTCACGCAAATAATGCGTCGTGGAGAGCCAGACTGTTAACCATAGATTTATGCCCTTTTGATTGTAGTCATATTATAAGATATTATATTATAAGTTGCTACTTCAACGTTGGCTCCTAGTACCAGGATTTTGCTTCACATAAGTCCTACCATCATGTTTTCTATTTCAGTATATGTGCTTTCTAGCATCACATTTTTTTACTTTAACATATCTATCTATCACCATGTTTTTACTTCAACATACGCTCTACCACCATGCTTTATAGCTCAGTATGCATTCTTCCGCCTTGTTTTTAACCTCAATATACGTTTCACCATCATTTTTTCTTCATTCCATTACCTCCTTGACAATGTTCCCATGGTGATATTTTTTTAATGTTGGTCAGTTATTATTATTATTAGCTATTATTATTATTATATTAGTTATTATTTGAGGTGCGAAACCCAGATCTGACGTTGTGTTAGTATCATAATATGAATTTATTAATAATAGGAATTTTGCTGTCGCATGTTTTTCAAAACATTGTTATCATGGAAGCAGTTTTGTACGGTTGCTGTTTTGTTTATTATTTTAATTCCTCTTGGGAATTCAAGATATTCTTATTATATCATTGCTGGATTTACTGACGGTAAACACTTTACTATTGTAGGACGTCTTGACAGCGTTGTATATGATGATAGTTTGTACTGTTTTTTTATATTCTTGTTGTAAAAGCCATTCCTGATGTTGGTTTAAAGTCATGGTTCGATTTAGCGTGGTTTTGACAGTAGACAGTTTGCTGTTCTATGATAGTTTTGACAGTCCTTCCATGGTGACTATTTGATAAACATTGGTTTGGTTAACATTGATTACAATGTTTTAAAAAATATTTTATTAATATTAGAATTCAAATCACTTTTTGCAGTTCCCGTTTGTAAAAATTTGAAATTTTTTGGAATAAAACTCTTTGCCTGTTGACAATATATTTGGCAAAAGAAAACTTTATTGTAAACTGATTGTAGTATTTCTACCCACCCCCACCCATTTTACCCTAAATCAATAATCAAACCACAATATGAAATGGGAAAACAAGACTAAGATCTTTCAACCGTAACAAGCGGTCTTCATCAGAGTTGGGTTTTTGACGAAGACCACTTGTTGTGGTTGAAAGATCTTAGTCTTTTTTTTTTCATTTCATATTGTGGTTTGATCATTGATTGTTATTTCACGTGTTTATGTGAAATCTTGTTATTACCCTAGATGTGTGGCATCAGTGCGACTGGAGTGGCCTAGGATACGCCACTCTGATAGTTTTGAAAACAGAGCAGTCTTTAAAATGTTAAAACAAAGTACTAGTAGTCTGTGCAGAAATAAATAATAAATAAACAAAAATACTTGTTGTTACTATTATATATGTACAACACATTTTTCAATTCAATTAACGACAAATAAAATTATTTTATAAAAATAGTGCAAACAAACCAGTAGTTTATGAATGAAATAGTATAATCTGTTTAATACGTCAAGAATAATGAGTAATCATAGTGATATCTCAAAGCAAAATTCAGTTCATTCATACTATTCTTCTAGTCGCGGTATAATATTGATAATAATCTTGACACTCACTTTTTTTTGTAGTTTCTTGATGCTAACTTGACTATTCAAATCTTTCAAGTAATTTTGTGGCTGAAATCTTGGATCTTTCCATTCGGGATTTCTAAAATCACATCAGTTAAAAGTTAAAAAAAGAATGCTTTGATAAATGACTTTAACATAATAGAAGTATCATACTATTGTAAAGTAAAGATAAGAGATTCAGAATGACGAAGTCTGGAAGTGATAAAAGACTAAGGGAGTTAATTAATGGGCATACTGTCTCGTAAAGCAGACTGAGATACTGTAATCTATAACTAAAGGCTCCTTTAGTTCCTGGTTCTGTATTCTCCAATTAAAACTGAATAAACCACCTAATATCGTTAAATTTGCATGAATATGAAGTACCTGTGTAACCCATGTTTGAACTCACTCTAATTCAAGATTTTTTTTTTTAAGTCAAATATTACTCTTGCAATCCTCGGAGAAATGTGAGCCACCGACCTAAGCCCGTCCATGTAGATATTCGATAGAAAAGTACAACAATAGAATGATTTGATTTTCTTTTTTAAATAAAACAGTAATTACAATAACGACATATAGAAATATATATATATATATAAACAGTAATAAATTCTCCAACGTGTGATAAATATATAACTAAAAAAGATAAATCGGGATGCGGTCAGTTTCTTCCACTTCAAATCAAACTCTCATTGCCGAAATTTTAATTTTATTTAAAAATCATTTTCAAAACCCAACTGGGTTTTTGACTCTGACGAAGACCGCTTGTTACGGTTGAAAGACCTTAGTCTTGTTTTCCCATTTCTTATTGTGGTTTGATCATTTATTGTTATTTCACGTGTTTATGTGAAATCTTTATATATATATATATATATATATATATATATATAATTATATATATATATAATTTTATATATATATATATATATAATCTATATAACTACTTTATGAATTATACACCTTAGGAACAGACGTATACCTAAATTATATGCCACAAGTCTAGCAAATATTTTATGGCACAGTAAGGTATTTTCTTAGGGAACAGGATGATATAAAACCTATCATGAGTATAAGGCTTATAGATTTATTTTATTAAATATTACTGATTTGGTTTTTGTACTAAATAACAGTTAATTGTTTCGGAAGGTACAAAATATACACTGAAGCTCTTCGAAAATTTGCAAAAGATATTGTATAGCAAAAAAATTATGGGAAAGGATGAGCTAGTTGTTTATGCACTCTATGCGAGATGTATCAATGCAGTGTTAACGGTTACGTCTGAATCTTAAATGTGTTAGCAATCTTTCTTTAGCCTGGCTGAAGTTGTCATAACATCTGTCCAAGAGACATGGTAGTAGTTTGAAGTATAGAAGCTCCGATCATTGAAACATTGGTTACCATCAGTTAAAACATTGTAATGAATGAATGAAATAATGTTTTATTGAGGGACTTAGCCCATAGTTGGCATTTCGGGGGTAGTCCTACAGTAGAGACTAGGTCTCCTCCACCAAGCTCTTTCCCCGTTGCGCAATATTTAAAACTTTGCAGCTAATTACATAATTATCATTATAGGTAATACAATAGGATAATAATACTATCTAGTATCCTAAAAGTAATAAAAAATGCGATGGACTAATAATAAAAGATGGTAATAATAATCAATATAATAATATTAATAATAACAATAATAATAATAAAATTTAATTATTAATAATTAACAATAAATAATATTATTGACTATTATTTATATCAATTATAATGATGGACGACTAGTGGTCGACCAGAAGGGATTGGAGAGTCCTTTGATTTCTCTTATCAGCGGGTTTTGTGTTGAATCGCGTAGATAGGCCTCATCAACTTACTGTCACTCCTGACGTAACATACATCGGTCTCAACAGCGTCTTGTAGAAGTTCACCTTGGTTCGAAGTAAGATACTTGGACGTAAAGCACCCTAAATGGGTTTTAGCAGGTGATAAACTGACTCTGTATCACATTGATACAAAAATATCACTAAAGAGATCACTAAATCACTAAAATGACATCTCGCACCCTTGGCAAGGCTTACGGTGCCAAGAAGTAGCATTTATCACCGAAAGATTGGTGCCACCATGGCTAAAATTGGGAGGAGTTTTCTGAAGTGAACGGTTGGTTGTGCATTGTATGTATACATTTTAGTTATTATACAATGTATGTATCTTTAATTCATTTGCAGGCACTACCATTGGTGTTGATTGACATTTTTCGCCTGAACAACAGTCATCACCGGGGCATTATTGGAGTTTTTCTTTAGATATCTGATATTGCGAGCCTCACAGCTCCCGATATGGCATGTGTACTAATTCACCAGATTAACTTATTAACTTTGCACTTATTGTTGCTGATGCTGCTTTTCATAACTAAGTTAATCAAATATGACAGTTTTATTGTGTATTCGAGGCAGGAGTTTTTTTCAAATGCAGCTTTAAGGAAAGTAAGATGAGTCATATCTTAAGCCTAAACAAAACGATCATCAACGTACCTGTAATTGAGAGAATGGTTTAATTCTGGGTTATTTCTTAGAATTCTGTTTTCTGATGTACATAAAAATCATCAATGTCCTAAATGAAGACACTGCATTAGGAATATTTAGAAAAAGCAGTTCGTTATTCTAAGTGTATTGTACTTGACTCAGCCATACAGTTTGCGCTTAAAACCCTTAAGGCTTGGATTATTGCTGTCAACTAGTTTGTGTATTTAATATAAAAGTACGTTAAAAAAAAGGCACTAAAAGAATTACAAACATAAAAAATATAAAACAATTCATTCGATGAATAACTAGTGGGCTACTTTTGTTCCAGTCACTTGTTCATTGGGATAATTAGCTGCTCTAATGAAAATGAAAGAAAGGAAAGAAATCGGTTACGAAACGAAGAAGAATACTACTCGACCAAATCAGTATTTGCAACGAAACCTTACAAAACAATAGATTCTTATAAGGATCTGTGCAAATAAGCTGGCAAACAAATTACTCTAAAATCAGCAAGGATTAATCAATTTTCAGTACTGTTAATATGATATACAAAAAAAGTAGAATAATTACTATAAATACTGTTATTGTTAGTACCACAGAGGTAGTTAGTAACTATTTATAGATTAAAAAAGGTAATTATTATTTAGTAGTTACATTACATTTTTTTGTTCAAAATTAGCTACATTTTTACCCTATCTCTTTTGCTATAATTACATTCCGTCCAATGTATATCGTACAGGTTACGATGGCCTCAAAACATCTAAGCAAAATAAGTTTGTATTATCAATGTACGTTACTGATGATTCAACCACTTATTTTTTTTTTTTAAATGAGCAGCATTAATTTTAAATTGAAGAGCAGAGAGTATTGAAACAAAAGGGGAACATGCACCTGCAAGCCGTGGGATGACGACCAGACTGAAGAGTACAGTATTGCCAGTGGTACTTAGAAAGCTTTCAATAAAATACACACTTGCCCACAAAGATTTTATGGAGTGATTAGGCCACATTCAAATAAAAATCGTTCGAGTAGTCGTCACAATTGCACCTACTGGGGCATAAAAATTCACAGGGTCGATTACCCTTTATCGACTACCATATTAATTCACCAGAAATCAGCATACTACATAAGAAAACAAATAAAAAAGTAGAAAATAATGCTTTGTACATTATTAACTATAATTTAAAATAAAACAGAATAATGTGAAAATACATTGGCACCGTACTTGTCGATTCTACTTCATTTGTTTATTTCAAGTAAATTCGTTCAATTTCATGTCTATATTTCACCAAGCTTTATTTTCAAAAATAAAGTAGAAGACGGTAGTATATATTTCAGAGAAAGTAAATCATTCAAATATTCCTGTATTAATATTTTTTGAGGTTTGCAAATTATTTTTAAAAAGTATATTTGATAAGGTACATTTGTGTTAAACCTCTGAGAAATTGTAGAATATCTTAGATACAACCACAAATATTGTACAATGAAATTATTGTATATATATATTAAAGAAAATTAATAACTAACGCAGAATGATTTTAATATGGAAAATAATTTCTCTTTATGAAAATGTACAACGGCAGTTACTTGTGACACACACAAACAAAAAAGTGTTTGCATTTTAAATAATAGTTCAAATGATTAATTTTGAAGTAGACTAATGTTTAATTTTAAATATTTACTACATCCGTACTTAATACGGATGCCAAACAAGTATTTAATACTCGTAATATCTTCTGCCAGAATAATGTGTATGCCACAATGCTACTGGTGTACCAATAATTTAGTTTGATGAAAGTTACGACAAACAAATGGTGGTCATAATAATAATAATCAATAAGTTTGCACTGACAAGGTTATGTCGCACTGCCTGGTGACGTCTGTGTGGGGGAGATCGTAGTTCTTCCTGAAGGACCTTCTACGAGCCATCAATGGCACTAACTCCACACCCCCAGTCAGCTCCTCCTGCCCAATCGAACAAATCAAAACCAAACACTCTCTTGCCATCACTCAGCTACAGAACAGCATCATTGCCAAAATGAAGCGACAGCCAGTTACGAGATTAATGTTAATATCTTTAATTAACTACACTATCTCAGGACACATTTACTATACTGCTAATCTCTATCATTAACATGCTTATTAATAGTATACTTTATATTATAATTATTCTATTAAACATGTAAACAACTATGATACACCGTTCTATTAATGTATATATAAAAAGATTTCACAAAAACACGTGAAATAACAATCACTGATCTAAGATCAAGACTAACAATCAAGACTAAGATTAGTCTTGTCTTCATTCTTCAAGTCTTAGTCTTGTTTTCCCATTTTCTTATTGTGGTTTGATCATTCATGTATATATATATATATATATATATATATATATATATATATATATACACTTTAACACAGAGAAAAGAACACAGAAAGACACTACAGAACTCACTTCGATATTTCGACATCCGTCGTCATCGGGAAGAAGTGCGAAGTACTCGCGTTGAGAAGCAAACTGCTACTGGCCTCCAGAGTAACTCGTGGAACCACTCCAATGCTGCCCCCCAGCGGAGGAGAGGAAAAATAGAAATCCCTCCAATATTTATTTAGGAAACAAGATAAAAAGTATATAAAACAGTAATGAAAGAAACTAAATATTGGAGGAAAGGAAACAGTTGAAATGAGAAGGGAATAATACCAGGAAAAAGACAAAGGTTGAGAAACAAGTACACAGGAAATGCATGAGGCTACAACACTACAGGTGGCGGAGAGTCGGCGCAGGCGCGCAAAATTACTTCGAATAAAATGAAAGGTCCGTGTGGACAATAAAAACTTTAACACAGTTACAAGTAACTGTGTTAAACACCTGTGTTTAACACAGGTTACATATACTGGATGCTTTATATATTAAACATTGTAACCCTAGCCTACATGTCCAAAGTAACGATTTCAACTCTGTGCCTAGTTTCAAGAATTTCGATGATAGTTTCAAACTTGTAAGGGAGACGAGGAGGTGACTGGACCACAGGTAGTTTTGGCCGACCCTGTCACCATGCATACCTTAGCTTTACTTCCTAAAGCACAGGTGTATTTACAAATACACACAGTATTTGTGCAGACACCGTTCAAATATTTTATTCTGTTGTAACTTCAGTGCATAAACCTTAATTAATTTTATCTTGTACCTGAAGATGGCGAATGACAGCCGAAAGCTCGTATGTATTGTTCATTTAGTATCACTAAAAAAAATTTTAGTGATTAAAACGGTTTTTTAAAAAAGTGGTTTATTCAAGTGTTTTTGTGGTTCACCTCAAGTTTATTGTGTGTGTTAATGTCTTTCGCTAACCTTCTTTGGAAGCTACCAGAGTCTCACTGCAAAGTGATATGAAAACTAGAGAGTGTCAACAAGAAATTGGTCAATGCAGAAGCTGCTGCTTATTTTAATAATATATATATATATATATCAATGATCAAACCACAATATAGAATGAGGAAAAAAGACGAAGACCGCTTGTTACGGTTGAAAGATCTTTGTCTTTTTTCCCCATTTCATATTGTGGTTTGATCATTGATTGTTATTTCACGTGTTTATGTGAAATCTTGTTATATATATATATATATATGGTTATCACGATTGATTGTAATTTTTTTACAAATTTAATAATATATGATGTGTAATTCTATGACATGTTCTATCATATTTGATATGTAATCTTTTACGTGTGCAACCATGTATGATGATGATGACACAGCATGGTGTGTAATCATGTATGTACGAGTAGTTCTATGAAATCAAGTATGACGTGTAGGTCTATTACATGTGTAATAATGTAGGATATATAATTTTATCACATGTGCAATAATGTATGAGATAATTACATTACGTGCGTTATCATATATTGTAGTAATTATATTGCATATATAATCGTGAGTAATTACAACTGTAATGATATATTATATGCAATTCTAATACATGTACGAGTAAATTCATGACTGATATGTAATCATAGTATATCTGTACTGTAGTTTTATTTCCTAATTTTAACGCATAAATACTATGTCGTGTTTATTTTAGGTTAGCATGCCTTTGCTGACGCTGGTGACTTCTAGTTCATAAATCAGTCTTATCCTCACTTGCCTCAATTTTAGGTTATGTTTATAATCTAAAAATTTAAATGACCAGAAGAATTTTATGAAAAGCGTTTAAACATGCCAGAAAATGTGTTTCAATTAATTCTTTGTGCGTATTTACAAATCTGTAGTCAGTCATGGAAAATAATCCTATTTAAATTACTATCAATTAATTTTATTTCTCTTAACTACTAGTAACTTGCAATTCATTGTTAATAGTTAAATTCTGCAGGCTATCTTTTGTTTAAAGGATCAACTTTTGTTTTTGTTTTTTGTTGATTGTCAATTGATTGACACTTCGGCCACATTTTGATGGATAAAATAAACCTTGGCTTTATAATTATTGATACATGAAATAAGTCAGATAACGATGTTACCATCAGTGACTCGGATAAGTGTTCAGTAACTAACTCGACTCCTCCACAAAGAATTGTATGCAATTCTGAGCATATAGACATGTGTATGAGAATTAAACGTATAAATTATAGCTAATTATTTATTTAGAGTGTCTCTGTTATTTACGGTTTTTGCCTCAGTGTGTATAACTTTTCCTTTGTATCGGTTAAGGATTTATATCATTTTTACTTTATTATAAGTAAAGTATAGTGATCAGAAAATATTCTATCGCGAGATTTTGACAGATTTGACAGGCACACTACAGTCGACACCGTCTAAGGGTTCCAATTCATATTTTACATCCAAATGGGCCTTTTAGGTCAGATATTCAGAGTTGTTTTGGGATAATATTTGATGATGAAACAGTCACTTTTTTGGCTAAAATATTTTTTTAAAAAAAATTTTTTTCCCTAAAACTTCGGAGTTTTGATGTTTGTATTATTTTAGAAATCAGAGGGAAAAAACTAAAAAATCCTAAAATTTTTAAAGAAAATTCAAAGGAACATTTTTTATTAAAATGTAAATTTTTTTTTTTTAATTAAATATGAAAGCTTAGGAGTAGAAAATTTTTGACGGATAAATGAAATTTACCTCAAAATAGCATTTTTAGGAAGTTCCAATTTTTTTAAAAAATTACGAAAAAAAAATCTTTGGTTTTTATCCTCTTTAAAGTCAAAGCATAATTGTCCGAAATTTGAAAAATTACAATTTACAATTTTATAAAAAATTTTACAATTCCACGGAAAAAATTGGTATAAAAATTAAATTATTAATACTTAAAATTAAAAAATTCCCAGTTAGGATTAATCAAAAATTTTTAATTTTTGTTTATTTTTAAAATAAAAGCCTTATTGGGAAAAATTGACAAAAATTAAAGAAAAAAATTCTTTGTTTGATAATATGTTAATGAATTTTAAAACATTTCAATTTTTTGGAGGAGGGGTCAGGAAAAAAAAATACTGGTTTTATTGTTTCCATAAATTCATAAGGGAATGCCAGAAAGTGAGAATTCTTTGGCCAAATTGAAAAACCATGTCCTTGTTAATATTCCGTTCCAGAATTTACAATGTTAAAAATTAAATAACTTCCTAAAAACAAGGATTTTGGCAATAATTTTTGTTGACATAGGCATAATTTTTTTTTCACAGCTAATGTAACCTGAAGAGCAAAATCCCTTTAAGAGTTTTTTACAAAAATTTTTTATAAAACCTAAAAATTTAAACAATAATTACTTAATAAAATAATTTTTACTCCGATTTTTTTTTATTATTAATTTTAGAATTATGATTAACTGTGTTGTTTGATTTGATTATATTTTTATGCGTTTTTTTAGTAATTTCAGAGTGATATCTTCATTTCAAATCAGTCTAAAAATGTCATTATAGAATCCTTCCTGCCATTTCCAAAATCTAAACCTATTCATAGTTTCTACATATATTAAAGATTACCCTTTAAGGGCAAATTTTCATCATTTATCAGTTAAACTAGTTCTTCTCGATTGCCCTAAAGATATTAATTCTTTAAAACATCAATAATATTGTATCCGTGCATTCCATAACTGTTCTTCATCTTTTGTAGTGAACAGTCACTTGTCCTACCTCTCTGTAACAACATTGCGTGAGAATGTACACAAAAACAAACTGAAAGGAAAAATATTACGATTAAATTATAAACCTTCATTTCTTAGCAGAAGCATCTACAAAAACCATTAATGTTTTTTAGCCATTCACTATTAAATAATATTTCTAGATCTACCAATATTACAGTTAAAAATAAGATATTAAAATATTGCAACTCTGTTGGCAATTTCTAAAATGCAACAAATTTCTTTCGTTAATTAACTTTTTTACTTATTTTAATCTTAATTTATCGATCAGTAAATAATTAAATTTAGCTAAGCATTACGAATTTTAAACTAAAATAAAATACAAAATAAATAATAAAGTAGCATTACAGGTTGATGGTGAGGTACCTCTGCCGCCATTCCATTGGACAGATGAAGCTGGTGCTCCAGTCGCCTCAGAGTTCTCTCAGTGGTCCAGCCCTGTGCAAACCAGCAGTATTAGTTGACAGAATAGCTCAGTAAGGCTCTTCCACTACCATCGCACTTCACTGATTAACACGTCCTTTATTAAGCCATGTGATGTATAATTATTATACCAGAACAAAAATAGTAAAATTAACAGTAATGTCAGTATAAGAGATGAATAACTCGAAAAACAAAAACAAAAATATCAGCAAATTAAAAAAAAAAAAAAAAAAAAAAATTTTTTTTTTTTTTTTTAAAAATTTTTAAAAAATTTAATTTAATACACTTGGAAAAGGAATAAAAAAAAAAGGTCTATTCTATTATTAACATTATTTTTTTTTTATTATTATTTTTTTAATTATTTTATTTCTATTTTTTTTTTTATTTGTTTTTAAATAAAATTGGAGGGATTTCTATTTTTCCCTCTTCCTGGGGCACTTTGGTTACGGTTACTTGGAGGCCAGTAGCATTTGCTTCTCAACCGATCTTGACTTCTTTTTTTTGTTCAGCCTCCGAAGAATTAACAAAGCCTAAATTTTTTAAAAATTTTTTCATTGTGGTAAATTTCCAAAAATAAATATATTAATTATTATTTAAATCCGAAAAAGGAAAACAATAGTTGTTCTGGGCCTTTCAATATGTCTCCAACCCTAAAATTTGTTTTTTTTATTTAAAACCTCAACATTTATTTTTTTTTTTTTTTTATTTTTAAATTATTATTATACGTTTTATTAATTTATTTTTCTAATATATAATTTCATTCCTTCTGTGCCGTTTGGAGGTACTCTGGAGCTTTTTACGTTGGCTTCTTCAACCGAGCCTCGATCTCCAGGGCGCCGGGCATCGAATACCCATAGTATATCTTTCCCTGTCCCTTTCTGGTTGTTAAGGGAAAATTAAAAATGATTAATTATTACCCTTAAAAAGCTTCCAAAGGCATTCATATTCCTTGGGGCTGTTTCCTCCTGGAACCACCTTAAATATTTTTATTTTTTTTAAATAATTTTTTATTAATTAAATTATTATTATTTGATTTTAATATTTTTTTCGTTTTCAAAAAAATTTAGAATTTTATTTTTTCTTGTGGGGGCAATTGGGGTGGTTCCAAGTTATTGGAGCCAGTGCATTTGTTTCAAGGAGTACTTATTTTGTAAGGATGTCGAAATTCGATTTAAAATTTGGGCCTACACTCTACTTTACTATAAGTAACATAATGTCAAATTTCTTGAGTATATAAAACATAACGTCTCATTTGAACATAACATAAATATTTAAATTTAAAATTTTAAATATAAATAGCATTCGTGACGTAGTACAGATAGTGATTGAAGGACATATCAATTTATAAGCTTATTTTTGTACATCACAAATAATTTATTATTTGCAAATAATTTCATTAGTATAACTACAGCAGTAATAACATTTTCGAAAAACCAAAGTGAACATTTCTTGAAACGAAATATTATCCTACAAGTGAACATGGCTATTGTTCAAATAGTTAGTAGATTTCTTACATCGTTTAATTGACATCCTTCTACATTGAATATTAAAGTAAAATTTTCAAATTTAAAATAGGAAAATACTCTCTTTTTCTCTGAAAAACATCTTAAACAGCGAAGAAAATGTTGTTTTAAGGTAATTTGTTAATTAAAGATGTACGATAATTACATTTATTAATCCCTAAACGAAAGATTTCAATTTTGAATTATCTTTTACATTTTTGGTTTTTAACAGAATTATTATACTGGGAATTTTATGGCTCCTTAGTATTTAATAAGATCATTTTCCTTCCCCTTTGTCAAATAACATATATACGAATTTTTTCTGAGTGTGTGTTATCATTTTCCTGCACAATATTATTCCTCTTACATCTCATATAAGTCAATAAACAATTTAAATTATTCCTTTATTAATATCAATTTTATCTCAGTGGATTCGCTCAAAAAATTTCTAAGTCAATGTAAACAATGTAAAAAAATATAAAAAATTGACAAGTATAGCAGGTGATCTCTTACTCTAGGATAAACAAACAGTTTTTATAGCGTTATTGCTCATTCCCGTAATTGAAACTTCATGATTTTTTTTTATGAATTACTAATTTTTTGTTCCATTTTTGGTCAAATTTTCATTATTTTTTAATAAGCCGTTTCGCGTCAAAAAAACATTTTCTGAAAACAGAAATCGTACTGTAACGCCCCTTTAGCGAATGTAATTTTGAAAAAAAAATATCTCAATTCATTCTACACATAATGTTCTATTTAAAGGCATAGTTTCATTCTTGTCCGTCAAACAGTATGGCTTGTATCGCCCTCACAAAGTTTGAGATTGAATTGAAAATCAAAATTTTTACATTTTATTGAAAAAAAAATATTTCCTGTTGTTTTGAAATTCTGAATATATTTTTCGTTTGTTCCATTTGTAACGTTAGAGATAATGTCAAAATTTCAAAACTCTAGGGTTATCAGTTTAAGAGAAATAAATGTTTTAAAAACAACGGTTTTTGGCAAAAAAAGTCCCTTTTCCATCATGCATAATGCTTCCCAAACAATAGGGATCTTCTTCTCTATGAGGCCCATTTTTGTGTAAAATATCAACTTGATCCATCAAAGATTCTGGACCGTAGCGTGGTAACAAGCAATGCTAACACACTCACCCAATCACCCACCCACACATCCACAGACATCATCGTAAAAACCTCATAAAACGACTTCTGGGACCTCAAAACATGTAATTCCGTCAAAATCTCGAGATCGAATTTTTTCACGATCACTATACTTTACCTATAGAAAAGTAAACTTAAATTTGATAAAACAAAAAATTATAAAAAATTAATATAAAATAAATAAGGAAAAGAAAACAATAGAAATAAATAAAAATAAATGGATAAATGTAAAAAATGTATATATACAAAATAAAAATATTAAAAAAATATTTAATAAACATTTTTTTAAAAAATTAATGTGTATAATATATATATAAATATGTAAATTTTGGTAGCAGTTCTTCCTTAACATATACATTATTAAAAAATGTCACAAAGGTTAGCTGCTACCTGTTTCTTAACAAGCTTCTCAATTTTTCTAAATAACACTCGTTATTTCTTCTACACAATAAAGATGTACACAATAATGCACATCTTCTTTAGTCGACATGTTTCGAATGATAAACATTTATCTTCAGGACGTAAATAACTTCTTGGGTGAATTTTCTGGTTTAGAATGGGGGTTGTTTTCCTTCAAGTCTAAGATAAGCTGGTCGTTAATCCCGTGGGGTGAGTGGCCTCTCGGAATGAATTACTACCTGTAAGGGTTTCTGGATACCCTTGATGTGAATAAAAAGAACTTTAAAATTCGGCTGCTATTACCACTAATATTACTAATTAGTCTTACTAGGTGATGATTTTATATATTTTAAAGATTAATGTCTGAAATTAAATTTACTTTTTTACTTTACTATAAGTAAAGTATAGAGATCGTGAAAAAATTCGATCTCGAGATTTTGACGGAATTACATGTTTTAAGGTCCCAGAAGTCGTTTTATGACGTTTTTACGATGATGTCTGCGTGTGTGTGGGTGGGTGGGTGGGTGCGTGTGTTAGCATTGCTTGTTACCACGCTACGGTCCAGAATCTTTGATGGATCAAGTTGATATTTTACACAAAAATGGGCCTCATAGGGAAGAAGATCCCTATTGTTTGGGAAGAAATATGCATGATGGAAAAGGGACTTTTTTTGCCAAAAACCGTTTTTTTGAAAACATTTATTTTTCCTAAACTGATAACCCTAGAGTTTTGAAATTTTGACATTATCTTTGAAATTACAAATGGAACAAACAAAAAATATTTCAGAATTTTAAAACAACAGGAAATATTTTTTTTTCAATAAAATGTAAAAATTTTGACATAATTCAATCTAAAACCTTGTGAGAGCGATACAAGCCATACTGTTTGACGGATCACAATGAAGCTATGCCTTTAAATAGAACATTATGTGTAGAATGAATTGAGATATTTTTTTTTCAAAATTACATTCGCTAAAGGGGCGTTACAGTACGATTTCTGTTTTCAGAAAATGATTTTTTGACGCGAAACGGCTGATTAAAAAATAATGAAAATTTGACCAAAAATGGAACAAAAAATTAGTAATTCATAAAAAAAAAATCATGAAGTTTCAATTACGGGAATGAGCAATAACGCTATAAAAACTGTTTGTTTATCCTAGAGTAAGAGATCACCTGCTATACTTGTCAATTTTTTATATTTTTTTACATTGTTTACATTGACTTAGAAATTTTTTGAGCGAATCCACTGAGATAAAATTGATATTAATAAAGGAATAATTTAAATTGTTTATTGACTTATATGAGATGTAAGAGGAATAATATTGTGCAGGAAAATGATAACACACACTCAGAAAAAATTCGTATATATGTTATTTGACAAAGGGGAAGGAAAATGATCTTATTAAATACTAAGAAGCTTATTATTATTATTATTTTACAGATTAAAAGTCCCAGTATAATAATTCTATAAAAGACCAAAAATGTAAATGATAATTCATAATTGGAATCTTTCATTTAGAGATTAATAAATGTAATTATCGTACATCTTTAATTAACATAGCACCTTAAAATAACATTTTCTTCGCTGTTTAAGATGTTTTTCAGAGAAAAAAAGGGTATTTTCCTGTTTTAAATTTTAAAATTTTACTTTAATATTCAATGTAGAAGGATGTTAAGTAAACGATGTAAGAAATCCACTGGCTGTTTGAACGAAAGCCATTCTCTTGTAGGAGAATACATCGTTTCAAGAAATGTTCACTTTGGTTTTTCAAAAATGTTATTACTGCTGTAGTTATACTAATGAAATTATTTGCAAATAATAAATTATTTGCGATGTACAAAAATAAGCTTATAAATTGATATGTCCTTCAATCACTATCTGTACTACCTCAGGAATGAAAGGCTAATAATTATATCCCATTTAGATGTTTACGTTATGGATAAATGAGACGTTATGCTTAAATGAGATGTTATGCTTTATATACTCAAGAAATTTGACATTAAGTTACTTATAGTAAAGTAGAGTGTAGGCCACTCCAGATTTTTTCTAATGATAATGACGTAGGTAATTTATAATTAAAAACTTTCCAAGGGAACTGGATTATAGTGCTATTTATAAAATTCTGTGTAAATGTTGTCACAAAATGTACTTAGGTTATACTGGTAAATCATTAAAAATTCGTGTCCAACAAAAATACAACGGAACTGATTTCTTTAAAATTATATTTGGAGATCATTGAAAGGCTAAAATATTCTGAGGAAATGACAACGCCCTTGATAACCGCTCTGGCTAGTTTATCACTTCACACCACAATATCAATAATTTTCACTTCTGACGATTTTCTGTTCAAATACATATATTTTACTAGTTGTTTTGAAGTATCCGTTTGTTAATCATATTCGAATTGATTATATTCATGACATAAATAATCCCTACAGGTATGTTTTCGAATTCTCTTAGGAAACTAAGTGGATAAGTGTATTTCGCTTTAGGAATTAATTTTGGCACCAGTTTAGAAACAGAAAACTTGGCTTGAATAGTACAAGGTATTCACATACTATTCAGTAATGGAACCACCTCCTATTTTTATTAGTGATCAGTTGATACATTAAGAAACCCAGGCTGAAGATCTGGGTATAATAATCGACAATAGTAGCAGTCTGTCAGGTGGAAGTGCTAATTACAATGTACGATCTCTAATGCGTGGATAGATTCGTTGGCTGTTGTTTGCAGGGAATATAACTCATATAAGTTTTAATATTGGAACATGCTTTAATATTTCCTGTAAAGAAATATTAATTTTCCTGTAAAACCTGTAAAGAAGTTAATTTATTTGTTGTGTTTGTTGATGAGAATTCGTGACAGTTGTTTCTGAATTGCAAAGGAAAGGCATGAAATCCTCTATAACGTGATTGTCTGCTCTGCCCAATAATCAAAGCTGAAACCTCTTTCTTCTCTCCCATTATTCACAGAATTTACCTATCAATTTTAATAGCTGCAAACACCACTAACTGTTTGTGCTAGTTGAACTCCGCCCAGCGCTCTTCTCTTTATGCCGGTATGTCTTGAAACCTCAGAGGTTATTATTACAACTACTTAGCATTACACTCGTGTTGTACGTGTGACTATTGACCATACGGCTCCCATTCGACTGCGCAGCAATTTCCTTTATTACTATGCATTGAAAACCCTTATTCCTATGACCAAAACTTTTATCATCAATTACCCTTTCCAAGATTAAATTCATAAAGAGAATTCCCATTTGAGTAATAATAAATTCTCAGTATCTCTTAAAATAAACCCACGTTTCAACTAAGAGCACGCTCTGCTCGTTTTCACTAATCATTAAGCCTATTTATTCAGTCGTATTAATATGATGGTATGTCGATTATGATGGTATGTGTGAAAGAAATAATGATAACATTTGAAGAAAATGTAGGTCAGTAACTACTGATTCATATATCGACTTATTATATGTTTTTTATCTATAACATGCAATTGTGGTAAATATGAACTGTACATAATAATTAAATTTACACAGAACTAACAAAGCACTTACTAAGATCGGTAGTTCCATCGAAATAAGTTTTTTGTTATGTTCTGTGTTTTGTGGTATTTACTTTTTTGAAGTCTGGTCGGATCAACATTTTTATATTATATATATATATAATATATATATATATATATATATATATATATTGATAAAAGTATCGACCGTGGAATAGAAACAAAACTAAAATTTATCGGTACTCGGTCGGGACTGACCGACTCCCGATAAATTTTAGTTTTGTATATATATATATATATATATATATATATATATTTGTAAAATTTGGAAGCAGTCCTTCATTTAAGCATATTTCGTTGAACAACTGACGATTAATCACCCTGAATAATTAATCACCCTGAAGATGACTGGAAGCCAGTCGAAACATGTCGGTTCCCACTTAATTAACATTCTCCAACGTTTGGATGAAGGAAAGAAGAAGATATTCAGAAACCTTGAAAAACTGGTGAAGAAAATGACATCAGTGAAATAGGGTCAGTTGTTCAACGAAATATAATATATATATATATATCAGTTGACTGTCGTTCCTCCCTCAATTCACTTGTTCTCCTAAGGACGTCCGTCATAACAGTCCAAATATATAAATACAGTGATTTTCTCTGTGCTTCTTTCTGTGTCACAGTCCTGTCGGACCGTTTTTCGTTTATCAGGTTATATATATATATATATATATATATATATATATATATATATATATATATAGGTGTATATATTATATATCAGTCTTGTCTTGTCTTCCGGGTGGCTCTTTTCACTCAGTCAGATGACAACGAATTTTCAAATATTAAAGTGATTATTTATGATCCCCCCTACACACACACGTGCGCGCGCGCACATATATATAATACAATTTTTTATCAGTACTCGGTCACTTCTGCAGGTTCGAATTAAACTCTCATTGCCAACATTTCGGCTTTTTTTAATACCTTTCTCATAGACCTACAAAACAGAGTACATATCAGAAATAATACATTCATTCAAAAATCAAACATACCTACAAAGCGTAAAAAGTTGCAAATAAGAAAATACAATAGAAATTCTGATAATAGGTTAATGAGAGAACTTACAGAAATATACAATTTTGAAACAGAAGAACTATGCATTACGTTTGAAATTTTTACTTTACTATAAGTAAAGTATAGTGATCATGAAAAAATTTGATCTCGAGATTTTGACAGAATTACATGTTTTGAGGTCCCAGAAGTCGTTTTATGAAGTTTTTTCGATGATGTCTGTGTGTGTGTGGGTGGGTGAGTGTGTTAGCATTGCTTGATACCACGCTGCGGTCCAGAATCTTTAATGGATCAAGTTGATATTTTACACAAAAATGGGCCCCATAGAGAAGAAGATCCCTATTGTTTGGGAAGAATTATGCATGATGGGAAAGTCACTTTTTTTGTCAAAAACCGTTTTTTAGAAAACATTTATTTCTCCTAAACTAATAACCCTAGAGTTTTGAAATTTTGACATTATCTTTGAGTTTCCAAATAGAACAAACGAAAAATATATTCAGAATTTTAAAACATCAGGAAATATTTTTTTTCAATAAAATGTAAAAATTTTGACTTATAATTCAATCTCGAAGCTTATGAGAGTGATACAAGCCATACTGTTTGACGGATCAAAACGAAACTATGCCCAAAAATAGAACATTATGTGGAGAATGAGTTGAGATATATATCCTAGACTAAGAGATAACCTGCTATACTTGTCGAATTTTTTATATTTTTTTACATTGTTTACAATGACTTAGAAATTTTTTGAGCGAATCCACTGAGATAAAATTGATATTTATAAAGGAACAATTTGAATAGTGTATCGACTTATATGAGATGTAAGAGGAATAATATTGTGCAGAAAAATGATAACACTCACACAGAAAAAAATTGTATATATGTTATTTGACAAAGGGGAAGGAAAATGATCTTATTAAATACTAAGAAACCATAAAATTTCCAGTATAATAATTCTATAAAAAACCAAAAATGTAAAAGATTATTCATAATTGAATTCTTTCGTTTAAAGATTAATAAATGTAATTATCGTACATCTTTAATTACAAATCACCTTAAAACAACATTTTCTTCGCTGTTTATGATGTTTTTCAGAAAAGAAAGGGTATTTTCCGGTTTTAAATTTGAAAATTTTACTTTAATAATCAATGTAGAAGGATGTCAAGTAAACGATGTAAGAAATCCACTGGCTATTTGAACAAAAGCCATGTTCTCTTGTAGGAGAATATTTCGTATCAAGAAATGTTCACTTTGGTTTTTCAAAAATGATATTACTGCTGTAGTTATACTAATGAAATTATTTGCATCAGCTGTGTGATGTACAAAAATAAGCTTATATATTGGTATGTCCTTCAATCATTATCTCTACTACCTCAGGAATGAAAGACTAATAATCATATCCCATTTAGATGTTTACGTTATGCTTAAATGGAACGTATGTGTTATATAATCAAGAAATTTGATATTAAGTTACTTATAGTAAAGTTGAGTGTAGGCCACTCCAGATTTTTTTACAATGAATCTCAGCATTTTACTTTGCGAATCTCAGCAATAACTGTCTATTTTGAATGAACACGTGACACTGAAATGAAAACCAGAAAAGCAACCAAATTTCACCAGCCAACCAAAAAGTCACTAAAATAATTTTGCAACGATCAAAATGTTTAACCTAACACTCCCGAATAAATACTATTTAAATTTAAACCCCAAGAACTTACTGAGTCCTGATAAAAGTTTTGGTCGATATTTGTATCAATATATATATATATGTTGACAGTCGGTTGCCGGGACGGTTTCCTGCTGTTGTGTCGCCGGCGTGTTTGGTCGCCCATTCTCTTTTCTCCTGAAGACGGATCATCAGAAAATTTGAGTTTGTAAGTGGGTCTCTTTCTCTGTGTATTGCTTTTTATCATTTTTGAACTGATTTGAGTCCAGTTTGGATTGTTTTTTCGAATTTTGAGTGGATATATATATATATATATAATATATATATATATTAGTGTATTTCGGCAGCAAGTCCTCTTTCAAGCATGTATTATTGAATTTGATGGCAAATTCTGCATTCACTTATTTTCTTACTTATAGCTTCTATTTTCCTTACAATTTTCTTTTGAGAAGGTGATAATTGCCAAAGCAAACTAGAATACGACATTCAGAAGGCTGGAAATAACCACTTCACTCGGGATAACTATATTTAATTAAACACTACACTAGATTAAACTAAGATAACAAGCTTTCGGCCCCATGGGTCATCATCAGGTTCTTAAACTACTTATATTAACTAAATATACATATTACTAACTACTTTGGCGTTTAAATGCCAACTGAAAACTGCTTTCTGTCGAAGTGAAAGTTGGTGGTGAGGGTGGAGTAGGGGTGAGTGCAGGTCAACAAAAAACTTATGGCCCTTCAACTCAACCTAACTAGGTCATCGCCCTCTTTTCTTATTAATTACGTTTCTTTCTTACGTAGTAGAAAAGAGGGCGATGACCGAGTTAGGTTGAGTTGAAGGGCCATAAGTTTTTTGTTGACCTGCACTCACCCCTACTCCACCCTCACCACCAACTTTCACTTCGACAGAAAGCAGTTTTCAGTTGGCAGTAGTCAGTAATATGTATATTTAGTTAATATAAGTAGTTTAAGAACCTGATGATGACCCATGGGGCTGAAAGCTTGTTATCTTAGTTTAATCTAGTGTAGTGTTTAATTAAATATAGTTATCCCCAGTGAATGCAGAATCTGCCATCAAATTCAATAATATATATATATAACAGATTCAATAATATATCGACCGTTTGATAGAATAGGTGTGTTCTCTAATCGGGGTTCGGTCAATTTTCCAGGATAAAAAATCAAACTCTCGTTGCCAACGTTTCGGTTTTATTTAAAACCTTTTTCATAGGCCTACAAACAAAGGATAATAAGAAATCACATATCAACATCAAACATATACACAATATGAAAATGGATTGTTACAACTTATGAATATTACAAGCAAAAATATTTCAGAGATACATAAAACAATATTACTTACAGAAGTAAGAATTTTTTAACTAAGAAAATGAAATTTACATTATTTAAAGGAACAACAATGTTAGCCGGACAAAACCTTCGACTAGACTAATAAGATAACATTACAAATAACCTCAACACTGTTCACTCAAGGGAACTAAATAAATCAAATTTCACTAAACCTCAGCACAACACTCCAGAATAAATATTACTTAATAATAAAGTAAATCTTAGTAATAGTAAAAAACTTAGTAATAAAATAAAATCAAACAAGGTAAAGGTTTCTTTGACTATTCTGGAGATTTGGCTGTAACTAATTGAACCAATGTTGAAATTCCTAGGGATAGTCTTCATTTACTCTTATTAGGAGAAAAATTTGCAATTGAAGTTGGTAAAAAAGAAGATATTCCTACATTTGATATTATAGGAGATTTAGAAAAGATTTTTTCATCCCTAAATATGGAAAACAGTGATACAATTAAAAGCCAATGTGTAAATATAATTACAAACCACGGAAACCGATTAAATAATTTTTCAAATCGATTAAAAAGGCAAAATGCATGTATAGAAAGTTGCTATAAGAAAACTTATAAGTTTTTAAGAGTACATAGAGAAATTGTGGTTTGTAAAAGTGACAAATCTGGTAATACTGTGATAATCAAAAAAGAAGAGTATAAAGAAAAAATGAAAACTCTCTTAGAAGATAGTGAAACATATTCAATCACAAGAAGATATCCTTCATCAACATTACGAAATAAAGTAAACAAGATAGTTGATGAACTGAAGAAGACACTATGTATAGATCTACGTCAAGCTTCGAAATTAAAATCTTACAATGGAATAGCACCAAGAATATATGGTTTAGTGAAGCTACACAAGCCAGGTTTTCCTCTCCGTCCTATCGTGTCGTTCATTGGAAGTCCAACTTATGAACTGTCTAAGTATATAGAGAAATATCTTAGTTACATTACTAACAAGAATGAATTGAATGTAAAAAATTCATTAGAATTCAAACAAGTCCTTTCAAATCAAATACTAAGTGATGACGTAATTATGATTTCACTAGATGTTCAGTCGTTGTTTACTAATATACCTTTAGATCTAGCATTTGATTTAGTAAATAAACAGTGGAATAAGATTAGTTCACAGGTTGGAATGTCGAAAAAGGTTTTCCTTTCTATACTGGACCTTATATGTGAAGCAAGGTATTTCACCTTTAATGGTACTATTTATAAACAAAAATATGGATTACCAATGGGATCACCAATTTCACCAGTTCTCGCAAATATAGTTATGATTGAACTATTGGAAAACAGTATCAATAAATTAAGTACGAAGGACCACATTAAATTATATGTGGACGATTTGTTTTTAATTATTGAAAAGGGAGAAGAAGAGAATGTATTAAATATATTTAATTATTTTCATAATCGTCTACAATTCACTTGTGAAGTAGAGAAAGATGGAAATCTGCCATTCTTAGATGTGAAAGTTATAAGAGGTGAAAATGGCAATATCTTAACGGATTGGTTTAAAAAAACCTACCTGTGCTGCAAGAATCCTGAACTACCATTCTTCTCATGCTATAAACCAAAAATTAAATTGCGTCCAAAATTTGGTTAAAAAAGTTATTGAAATAAGTAGTCCATGTTTTCTAAATGAAAATAAGAAAAGGGTGAAATTATTGTTACAGAAAAATTGTTATCCGAAGAACTTAGTTGAACGATATTGGTTAAGATATTTAAGACAGCAACCAGCACATTCAAATGAAGATCATGCTGAACTAGAAGTTATAAATAGGAAGTATTTCAAATTTCCTTATGTTGAGGGCTTATCACAATTAATTAGAAAAGTGTTCAAACGAAACGTACCCGAAGTTACACTGGCATTTTATAATAAAAGAAAAAATAAATCTTTATTTTCAAATTTGAAAGAAAAAATACCGAAGGAGTTACAAAGTAACCTCATTTATGCCATCAAATGTAAATCAAATGCATGAAAAAAAAATGCATGAATTTAAATGTAAAGACTGTGACAAGTGTTACTATGGTGAAACTAGTCGTTTTCTCAAAGAAAGGTTGTACCAACATAATTATTCAATAAGAACAAATAAAAGTAACGCAACATTAATAACAGTTGCGTAACACCATAAGTAACAGTTTATGGCTGGGCATGCCATAAACGAAGGTCACACGTTTGATTTTGAAGATACAACTATAATAGAAAAAGAAAAAGATGAGCAAAGAAGGAAGACACTGAGATGTTATATATTAAAAAGGATCTAAGTTCGATTAATCATAGAAGTGATATTACTAATTTAAGTAATATTTATTCTGGAGTGTTGTGCTGAGGTTTAGTGAAATTTGATTTATTTAGTTTCCTTGAGTGAACAGTGTTGAGGTTATTTGTAATGTTATCTTATTAGTCTAGTCGAAGGTTTTGTCCGGCTAACATTGTTGTTCCTTTAAATAATGTAAATTTCATTTTCTTAGTTAAAAAATTCTTACTTCTGTAAGTAATATTGTTTTATGTATCTCTGAAATATTTTTGCTTGTAATATTCATAAGTTGTAACAATCCATTTTCATATTGTGTATATGTTTGATGTTGATATGTGATTTCTTATTATCCTTTGTTTGTAGGCCTATGAAAAAGGTTTTAAATAAAACCGAAACGTTGGCAACGAGAGTTTGATTTTTTATCCTGGAAAATTGACCGAACCCCGATTAGAGAACACACCTATATATATATATATATATATATAGTTCATTATAGACAAAGAAACATAGATAAATCAAAAGAACACACTTACAGTCTCTAATTTTTGGTTTGAACCGTCTTCAGGAGAGATAAGAGAAGAAACCAAGCGCACTGGTTCAAAAGACGGTTGGAGACCGTCTCCAACCGTCTTCTGAACCAGTGCGCTTGGTTTCCCTTTCTTATCTCTCCTGAAGACGGTTCAAACCGAAAATTAGAGACTTTAAGTGTGTTCTTTTGATTTCCCTATGTTTCTTTGTCTATATTGAACTATTTTTGTCCGTTTTGGATCGTATTTCCAACGAAAAAGTATATATATATATATATAATATATATATATATATATCAGTTCAAAAAAAAAATATATATATATATATATATATAGGTGTGTTATCTAATCGGGATTAGTTCAAATTTCTAGGTTCAAAAATCAAACTCTCATTGTCACGTTTTGGTTTTATTTTAAAACCTTTTTCTTAGGCAAAAGTAAGAATATTTTAACAAAATTTATATTATTTAAAGGAACAACAATCTTAACCTGATAAAACCTTTCACTAGACTAATAAGATAATATTACAAGCGTAAAGTGTAGACTTGTAATGTTACTTATTAGTCTAGTCGAAAGTTTTGTCCGGTTAAGATTGTTGTTCCTTTAAATAATGTAAACTTCATTCTGTTAGTTAAAAATTTGTTACTTGTGCCTATGAAAAAGGTTTTAAAATAAAACCGAAACGTCGGCAATGAGAGTTTGATTTTTGAACCTAGAAATTTGACCGGATCCCGATTAGGAAACACACCTATTCTATCAAACGGTCGATATATTTTTGAATCTGTTATATATATATATATATATATATATATAATTGGCTATTTTTTTGACCAATTGACCAAATAGCCAATCATATTCGAGATGCGGACCACTAATGCAGAATATATATATATATATTGGGTTGACTGTCGTCCCTCCGTCAATTCTTCAAGAATTCACTTCTTCTCCTGAGGACGACCGCCATTACGGTCGAAATATTGAAAAGTTAGTCTTTGTTATGTTTCAGTCTATGTGTCACTGTTTGTTTTAAGCGTTATATATATATATATATATAAAATATATATATGTTTATAAGGCAAGATTTTACAGTAAAGAAGTGTACTGAGTGATGTAGATCAACTCTATCCTGTAACTTAAACACGACACTCTTGTGAATTTAGTCCTAAGCTTTCAAAATCATCTGAGAGTTAAAGTCACAGAGTTATTAAAATTTGATCGCTGCCTTTTAATGACCTCTTCTAGGCTTCAAAACAACTCAGAACTTTGAAATACAATACATTCATGCGCATCAACAGACAATGTTCCTTCAAATCGACGGTGTGACCATGGGTTTGATCTTGGGAGTCACATTTCAGTTTTTTACATGTGTCAAGTTCAAAATAATTTATAAAATAATATTGAAACCTTCTATGTATTGTAGGTACGATGATGAGTCCTCACAAATGGTGTAGCTTATTTTCAAAGCCTAAAATCAACATTTTCATCCAGTTTCTGCCTTAAGTTTACAATAGAAACCTGTTTCTAGCATTGAAAAAAAAGTCAACTTCCTTGACGTGAACATCAACTTTCAGAGTAATATTACCAAAGACGTCTGTATATAAAAAACCAAGCGAATATCATCAACGATACAAAGATGCCACAATCAGATCCTTTATTGACAGAAAATACGAAAGTACTGGGAAATATTCCATCAGAACGTTGCCTCAACAAAAGCATTTATTAATAATCGTACTGAAAAAACACTGTGACAGTATTTTAGAAGGATACCTTCAACATTAGTTTATCGCAGAAAACACTAACATATGCACAACTCATTAATTTTAGTACAAAATCAATATTATGAAGAATATCTTAATAATGAACAAATATTAAAAAAGAATGATTTAAAACCCAAACTAGAGTGCATTAACCCTGAGCATAAAGTAGTCCTAATAACTTACTATCAAAGCCCAAGCATTCATACAACAATAATGAAGAATAGTCTTAGCGCACAAGGATTTTAAACTGAAAGAAGCTCATCTGGTCTATGAGTGAGTATACATGTTACATTATGAATTGCGAGAGCCACAAACATACATACATCAGAGTGTTAACAACTTCTTTATCCAGTATAATCACAGTGCACCTATCCACTAGTGCTGCAAAAAACCATAGAGAATATGTCTATAAATGTACTCTGACAACAGAGATTATGGTCAATAGAAGCAAAATTATTTGCAAGAAAGGGACAATTCCAGATTAAAGTTAACAGAAACAATAATAATTAAAGAAAAGAAACCATAAATAAATACTGAAATTGCCAGTACAAGCAGGGTCTGACCAGATTAGAAATGGAGTGGCCAACCACCTTCCTATAGTCTTCCAATTTATGCTTCCCTGACATACAGAAACAAAACAAATGAACCTTCAACCACCACCCTAGCATCCTTTAAACATAAATATAAAAAATGACCAGCACGCTTACCAATCATGTCCTGATGATGAGTGAAGTATCACTGGACCAATAACATCACTAGAGCTTTACACAGTTTAAACGAGGAAAGACTTCCGGCAATTTGAATAGTTATTCAAAGAAATCAGGTAGTTATGACATGCTATTTAACTAGATATATAAAAGTTATATATAAATTGCATATATATATATATAGTCATTCATAAAATGGTTAATTATTATTAATTGAATTGTAATTAATTAATTTAACACAGTTAATTTTATTATGAAATAAGTTATATAATTAAGAGTTATATAATTAAGATTCTGTGGTTACATCTAAATATATATAAATGTGATGTACTCGTATTTCAATTTGAATGTATGGCTTCAGAACATCTCATAATACGCTTGAAGACTTCACCATAGAAACCGGTAATCTATTACAGATTCTGGTGAAAACAATTTTTTTTTCATAATATAAGGTGAGCTTTCCATCAGTATTCATTTCTTTTCAACTTTTGATATATTAATATGTACTATTATAAATATTATACTTGCATAACAAATTATACATATTTATGTATAGATTAACATTAATTAGTATTTGACAATCTGTTGTCAGTCTCTGGAAATTAAGATAAAAAATTAACAATCTCCTACAGAATACCTTTGTTAATAGAATAAATGTTCAACAATTAATTAGTTACATCATGTTTGTCTGTAATTCAAAACTATATTTCTATTATGTTATAGGAATAAACATATTTTAATAATAATTAGTTTTTAATTGTGAGTAATCAAAAAACAAGAAACGATTCTTGCTTTTTATTGATGCGTTCTCAATAATATGCACAACGTTATACGTTTGCTTACCACAACATATCATACAAGTAGCTTAGTTTAACATAGTTCATGTTTTATATATATCCTAACCAAGAATATTCTATGATCACATCAACTTCAATCACTTTTCCAATCATTCCCCTTCTAATTTTAGTTACATCATTCCTGGGCAGGCTTCCTACACTGCCTTACCGGTTTAGGACTACCACAGTTTAGGACAAAAGTAAATTTCTTCTGAGCATTCATTGACTAAAATAGTTTTAGTTCAGTGCTGAACTTCTAAAATTACCGTCTTATTTCCTTCTCTCTTTAGATGCCTGGGGCCACCACCCTGTTGCTTCCTTCACTCTGCACGACGCTGATCCATAGAAAGTTGAAATTTACTGATCTACGATTCGAAGCAACATACATAGATAGGAAGCAAAATTTGATACTCCCGGAAGCAGTTATGCAGGTGCAATTCAAAAATCAGATTCTATATAAAGGTGTAAATAGGTAGATATCGACAAATGTATTTCCTTTACATTAATTGGTTTACTATATTTTTTCTTTTCTTTCCAAATTATTTTACCTCTTCTTGTTTATAAAAAAAAACTATACTACATTTCTGTTTTTCTCATTTCTTTTATCTAAAATGACTCTTGGCTAACTTTTTTTCCAGTTGAACCTGTTAATAGGAAGTTAGTTCGTAGTATCGAATCTATCAGTCTAAAGATCGTGAATTCCGGGACTGAAGTTAATTTAATGAAATATATATAAACGCCCAAACCACATATGTAATTTATTTTCCTTTAATTATTTCATTTATCAGAGTTTATTTTATTTTTCATGTTTTTTACTAATATTTTTTCATTCGTTTATTATTTCTTATTCGTTTTCTTCTCCGTGCCTTCTCGTGTGTTAAGGTCGTGCTGTTGAACTGTAGTCACCACTGTGCCTCTCTGCGTCATACTTTACTTCCAGATGACTACAATTATCAAAGTGGAAACATAGAAGTGAGTTATATCTGTGTCTATCATTGTGTTGCTTTATATTTATATATATATAAATATATATATATTTTTAACACACTCTTAAATTTAGTACTTTTGCCATTTGTTTGTCATCGTTTTTCTAAAATGTACTTTACTTCCTGTATTCTAAACCATTTCTTGTCTTTCTGACGTGCACTCTTTGTTTTATTGTTAATCAGAGTTTTGCCTGTCTCTTTTAAGTGCAGCAATTGCTTCATGTTTGCATATAGCTATGCAAAAAAAATTAATACAATATTTAAGTAAATATTGTTGCATCTAATTTAAATATAGTGATATATATTCACTATATATAAATACATAAAAACAGAATAAAATTTCTATCAGGACTTGCTCAGTTCTTGAAATTCAAATTAAACTTTCATTTCTGACGTTTCGGTTTTTATTAAAAACATTTTTCATAGGCAGAAGTATAAAATTTTGAAACAGAAAAACTTAAGTACTACATTAGAGATTTTTTTAAAAAGAAAACAAAATGTGAATTTCAACAACAACTGTTTAGTTTGAATAGGCACGTGAAATTTTTCTGTTTCAAAATTTTATACTTCTGTCAATGGAAAAAGGTTGTAAACAAAAACCGAAACGTTAGCAGTGTGGGTTTAATTTGAACCTGAAGAACTCATCGACTTCTGATAAAAATTTGATTATCTTTCTATTTCACGGTCGATACTTTCATCAATATATATATATATATATATATCTCCCTTCGTAAATTTAATCCCCCATCATCCCACGAACCTTCACCCCTTCCTGCTTCTCATCCACTTGAGCAATTCATCACTCTACTGCTGACTAAAGTCAGTAGCCCTTTATTTTTGAACTCCCACAAACCCAAAGACCTTACTCATCTTGAACGTTTGGCCATCAAAAGTTTGACCCACAACCCTGATCTACTTATCATGCCGCCTGACAAAGGGTCCGCTGTTGTTCTTATGGACCGTGAAACCTACAGAGGAGAGGCCATGAGACATTTAAGCAACCGTGACTTCTACGAGCCTCTTGACACGAACCCTACCTCTCTCTTTCACACTAAACTCAGTGAGTTTATTCACAGTTCTGCCCTCCAGGAGGGACTTACCCAAGAAGAAATCAAGTTGCTTATTCCCACTAATTACCGTTGTCCCGTCTTCTATTTACTTCCTAAAATCCATAAACCCTATAGAATGCCCGATCACCCCCCTCCTGGCAGACCCATAGTTTCAAGCTATGGCTGTCTTACTGAACTAATTTCAGCGTTCGTTGACGCCATTCTGCAGCCCATAGTTACCCAACTCCCCACTTTCTGCAAAGACACCTTCCACTTCCTCCAAATACTCAATAACATCTCCCTACCGGAATCCCTGGAACATCCTCTCCTTCTAGCCACTATGGACGTCACATCCCTGTACACGGTTATTGACCATGGCGAGGGTTTGGCGGCCCTACAGTGGTTCCTTGCCAATAGACCCTTACCACACATACCCTCCACCGCTTTTGTCCTTCAGCTAAGTTCCTTTGTCCTGCAGCACAATGTCTTCAGTTTTGAGGACCATCTTTATCTTCAGACCAGAGGAACTGCTATGGGTACCAGAATGGCCCCTTCCTTTGCCAACCTTTACATGGCCAAACTTGAACAGGATTTCCTCTCGTCTCATGCCCTAAAAACCCCTTGTCTACACCCGGTTCAATGATGATATATTTTTCGTGTGGCCTCATGGTAAAGATTATCTGGAAACTTTTATTGAAGCCTTCAAAACTTCCTGTTCATCACTCAATTTCACCCACTCCTTCTCCTATACATCCTTAACCTTCCTAGATGTAGTAGTGTCCCTAAGCGGCAGGACCTTCACCACCTCCATACACACAAAACCTACCAATGCCCAACAATATCTACACTTCAATAGTTGTCACCCATCCCACACAAAAAAGTCCCTACCTCGTTCCCTCTCCATCCGCATACACCGTATTTGCAGTGACCTCTATCAACGACAGTGTCATATCGACAAACTGAGGGAAAAATTCGTCCAGCGGGGCTACTCTCCCAGGTTTGTTGATAAACGCTTAATACCTGCCACCAATCAATATCTTCCTAGGACTGCCGCTGAACCCAACAGTTCTCCCTTCCTCGTAACTACTTTCTTTCCTGGGGTCCATAGGATAAGGAATATCATCAAGGACATTTTTCCTCTCCTGTCCTCTTCTCCCTCCACCTCCTCCGTCTTCCGAAAATCCCCTCGCCTGTCCTTCAGAAAGCCTCCCAATTTAGGAAACCTGTTTTCCCACAGATCCCTTGAAACTCTTGGGATTGGGGTGGTGCATGGTGGTATGGAGAAATGCGGCCGTCGCCTCTGCCTTACCTGTCCTTTAGTTAACCCTTCACCTTTCTTCTCCTCACCAACCAACTCTTTCCGCGTCCCACCCAACACCTCCTGCACATCCAGGAATTGCGTCTACCGACTGAACTGTAGACAATGTGGAGCATTCTACATTGGTATGACTTCTACCAAGCTCAATTAGCGTTTGAACAATCATAGAGCTTCGGTCGGTCAGCGCAAACAGCTTCCTGTAGCTATCCATGCCAAAAGCCATAACCTTTCTTTTAATGACTACTTTACTGTTCAAATCATTAAGCTAGTGGCCACTGATGACCGTAGTTTGACATTAAGAGCGTCTGAGGAGGCCCACATATGGTTATTGGGGGCCCGATCAGATCCCGGTTTAAATCACAAGCGTTAACTTTTATTTGTTTTTCCTTTTATTTTTAACTTATTTATTCATATTCATATATATATATATATATATATATATATATATATATATAAGTAGATATAATAAGAGTAAGCTGGTGAGCAGTTCAAGGTCACACGACTGAACCCCCCCCCCCCGCCCTTAAAACCAGAGGGCCCCAAGGTAAAAGTCAATGACCTGAGGATGACTCAACCCTCCATTCGTCAGTAAGGTCAATGACCTGAGGGTGACTCATTGTGACAATCGAAGGTTAGCCGACTGAACTCCCCCCCCCCCTCCCAAACGACAACAACAAAATTGACCCCCCCCCCCACACTAATGTGTTTGGTATCATAATACTCAGCGTTGAAAAATAATTTGGCTCGGATGGCACTTCGTGCTTTCCGAAATTTCATTATTTTTTCGATATCTCTTACCGTTTACGAGTTATAGCCCTTTTTAGCCCTTAAAGCTATATTGTCAATAATTGGTGTATATAGTTGAGTTCATCACTCATTACCTTGTTGCATATAAAAAAGGAGAGAAATTTGTGACAATCAAAGGATACCCAACTGAAATACTCCCCCCCCCCCCCCCGCCCTTCAAACATTTAACCCCCCCCCCCCACCACTATTGTGTTTGGTATCATTTTGCTCAGAATTGAAAAATAATTTGACTCGGATGGCACTTCGTGCTTTCCAAAATTTCATTATTTTTTCGATATCTCTTACCGTTTACGAGTTATAGCCCTTTTTAGCCCTTAATGCTATGTTGTTGCTAGTGGTATTTTATAGTTGTCTTTTATCATTAATTATTAGTCTGTGCTGTGATTAAGGAGTAATTTTTAATCAGTTTTGAGTATTTGTTGATCATCTGATGGGAATATCAATTCTTTCCAAGGGGTTGGAAGGGCTGAGAGATTGTTATGGGTATGGATTTTTGCGATAACTTGACACCACCTGTAAATTTCATAAGGACTGCTTTATGCTTTTTTACGTCAGTCGTCTACGGACTGTCCTAGTGTTAATATCACGATCATAACTTCCGCCGATACCTTTAGCACCGATTGAGGGCTATATAAGGACTGCTTTGTACTTTTTACCTCAGTTGGCCACGGACTGTGTTACTGTTCACATCACGATCATCAGCACCGCTGAATCATCTAATAGCTGTGGGCTATATAAAGACTGCTTTGCACTTCTTACTTCAGTCGCATACGAACTGTCATACTGATCACATCATAATGTTTAAGTGTAGTGATTGTTCTCTATTTTTCATCTCCGAGATTGCTCGGGACATTCATAGATCCACCGCACCTGGCATAATGACGTTTTGAAGAACAGCTGTTCTCGATGTGGCCAAAGCTTTTCTCGCGAGTATAATCGAAAGCGTCATGAAGCTGCCTGCGGTGATAGTTTCATTTGCAAAGTATGTGGACAATTATTTACAAACTCATACAATGGAAAACGTCATGAGGAGGTTTGCGGCAAGGTGAAGGCTAAATTCTGCAGAGTTGAACCTACCAAAGATCAACTTCTTGCTTTACCACCTGGAAAGGAAGGCATCATGCCTTATGAAACTGGCTTTGACAACCGAATGAAGTCATACTTATTAAGATCCGATAAATGTTTTGATCTGGACTGCTACATGATGGAAAACAAGGGAAAGATAATCGAACTGATTTCATGCGCACTCAAGGAACACCGATCAATCAAAGTTAATATAGTGGTTGAATGCACGTTTGCAAACATCCTCGGCGAATCAAGAAATGATGCATTTAAAACAAAACACCGCCCTGTAACTTCAACATCTGACATGGACGAGATAATATCTGAAAAATTCAAGAAAATCAAGAATGAAATGGAAGAAGCACAGCTCAAAGGAAGCGGTTGGAAACTATTTGCTGTAGACGGAATACGATTAAAAATAAATAAATACAATCCACTGAGAGGCTACAGCTATATACCTCTTCCTAATAAGATTGATGCGAGAAAAGCATGCATAAATGTACGAAATGAAGATGAAGAATGTTTCAAGTATGCAGTGCTTGCATCATTCATCAAAAGGAAAGCACATCATGTGAGTAAATATAAGTATCTATCTCATACTTATGATTTTTCATCGATATCTTTTCCTACCCCAACTACTGATATTCCAAAGTTTGAGCGGAAGAACAAAATCAGCATTAACCTGTTTGCTCTGGACGAAAAAGACAATGTGTACCCCATGAAAATAGTGAAAGAAGAACTTGAGGACCATCGAGATTTACTACTGTTAACTAACGACACAGGTCGCAGTCACTATGTGTACATAAAAAATTTTAATAAACTAGTACACCCACAAATAACCAAACACAAAGGAAAAATAGAGATCTGTAAGAGGTGTTTCATCCACTTCGATGACCAATATGGGGCAAGTGCTGTGGAAAAGTTGAAAAAACATCATCGTTTATGTGAAGAAGAACAACCAGCTATAATGGAACTGCCGACCAAGAAGCCGATAACAAAATTCAAAGCATATAACAAATTAATAAAACTCCCGGTTGTTATATACGCTGATTTCGAAAGCATCCTCCAACCTATCCAGGGATGTGAACTGGACACTTCACACAGTTTTACGACAGTATACCAGAACCACATACCTATGAGCTTCGGTATTTTTGTTAAGACAAAAATACCAGAACTATCTGGGGAGCCAATCATATATGAAGGCTCAGACGCAGCGGAAAAATTCATGGCTACACTTAAGAAAATAGCCAATAAGATAGAGACAATATATAGAAGGAACATCCCAATGACTGACCTCACTGAAAATCAGTTGGAAAAATTTAAAGAGACAACGGACTGCAAACTCTGCCGGAAACCATTTACTGAAGAAGATTGGAAAGTAGCTGGTCACTGCCATATCACTGGGGAATTTCGACAAGTAATTCATAACAGCTGTAATTTATTGTGTAGAACACCCAATTACATACCAGTGGTCATACATAATTTGAGTGGATATGATTCACATTTCATTATAAAACAACTTGGGTGTGATACTGAAGACGTTGAAATAATACCCAGTAACTCAGAAAGATATATATCATTCACAAAGCATGTTGGATCTGTAAAACTGAGGTTTATAGACAGCTTTTGGTTTATGACCTCCAGTTTGGATAAATTGGTCAGTTACCTTCCCTCCCACCCGGAAACGACAAAACACTTTAAAGAAAGAGCTAGTCTGATGACAAGAAAAGGTGTATTTCCTTACGAGTATGTGGACAGTTGGTCTCGATTAAAGGATACTTGCCTACCACCTAAGTCAGCGTTCTATAGCAATCTCAACGAATCCACAATATCTGATGAAGATTACCAGCATGCTATAAATGTGTGGAAGACATTTGAATTGAAGATTCTATCAGACTACGCTCAGCTATATCTAAAGTCGGACGTTTTGGTTCTCTGTGATGTGTTCGAAGCGTTCAGAGAAAGCATCATGAAGACTCATAGAGTGGATCCCGCTCACTACTTCACCATACCAGGACTGACATGGGACGCTATGCTTTTATTCACTGGAATCGAACTGGAGCTTCTACAAGACTATGACCAAATACTTATGATTGAAAATGGAATAAGAGGGGGCCTCTGTCAGGTATCACACAGGTATGCAGAGGCTAACAATAAATACATCGAC
Organism: Hermatobates lingyangjiaoensis; assembly: GCA_026182355.1. NCBI lineage: Eukaryota > Metazoa > Arthropoda > Insecta > Hemiptera > Hermatobatidae > Hermatobates > Hermatobates lingyangjiaoensis. The sequence continues at coordinate 5,974,114 of JAPFBL010001938.1, forward strand.
TCTTATGACCCCTCGAAACCAACATCTTATATAACCTATGAAGACTGCAACAACCAGTATGAATGGGCAACCTCTACCATTTGGAGGATTTAAGTGGATTATTCCTGAAAATATAAACTTGGACCTACTGAAACCTGACGATGAAAATGGATTTGTACTGGAAGTAGACCTAGAGTATCCTGCTTACCTTCATCCTCTGCACAACTCCTTCCCCTTTTTGCCTGAAAATATTACGTCTCAAGGTATGAAGAAATTGATACCACATTTAGGAGGAAGGAAGCATTATGTACTCCACTACATGAATCTCAAACAAGCTCTGGACCATGGACTCAAGTTAAAGAAGATCCACAGGGTGCTGCAGTTCAAACAGTCGTGCTGGCTTAAACCCTACATCACACTAAACAATAACCTCCGAAAACAGTCTTCTAATGACTTTGAAAGAAACCTATACAAGCTGATGAACAACTCATGTTTTGGGAAGACCCTGGAACGGGTAAAAAACCGTTGTAACATCCGTTTGGTGACAAATCCGATAAAACTTGAGAAGCTGGTAGCCAAGCCGACCTTCCTGGACCGGACGATATACGGCGAGAACCTAGTGGCAGTACATATGGCTAAAACTAAGGTTGTGTTAGACAAACCTATATTCATCGGGCTCTGCGTACTGGAACTGAGCAAGCAACTCATGTACAAGTTCCACTATGATGTGCTGATGTCTTACTACGGACCTGAACGACTCTCTCTACTCTATACGGACACGGACAGCTTTATCTACCACATCAAGACGGAGGATATGTATAAGGACAGACTGGACCGCTTGGACTACTTGGACACCTCAAACCTGATCCCATCGCTTATCATCCCCTCTGTAAACAAGGGAGTGCTGGGACTATTCAAGGATGAAGTGGAAGGAAAACCCATTAAACGATTCATAGGACTAAGAGCAAAAATGTATGCAATAGACGTAGAGGGGGAAGAAGAAATTAAAAAAGTCAAAGGGATAGGGAAAAGTGCAGTAAAGAAGCATATCACATTCCAATCATTCATAGAAGTGTTGGAGAGCAATTCTCCAATTTTCACTTCAATGAATAGTATAAGATCGTTTGATCATGAAGTTAAAACAGTAAAGTCAAACAAGGTTTCACTGTCCCCACTTGATGACAAGAGAGTCATTATGGAGGATGGTATATCAACAAGAGCGTACGGGTACATTCAATAAGAGATAGCTGTAAGGAAGTCTCTGCCCTGTCCTAACAGCCTGCAACTTCAATTTCTTATAACCCTCTAATATAAAATCCAAGACACTCGTTGATAAACTTGAAATCCATGAGGAAAGAGTTACCTGTTAATAATAGCTTTTTACTGTTCTTTTCTTTTTGAATAGGTTATAATGTTATTTAGTGTATGTTTATAGTTAAATGTTTCATAGTTAATATAAACAGTTGTAAAAATATATTGACAACAAAGCTGTATTAAATTATGTTTATTTTATTTATTTCAAGTATAATAGAGTAAATATGTATGTGCTAAGTTATCAATAATTTTGTAATGATTAATAAAAAAAATGTGTAAAAAATTGAAAAAAAAAATTATAATAAATCTGTATGAAATTGTCTGGATGTTTTTTATTTCAATTACCAAAAAATTTTTTTTAAATATTATGATATATGGTTGGACCATGAGGGCTTCGGAAATGAACTGAATATGAGGGGCAAAAGTCTCACAATCGTATGTGTCTGTCTGGTCTGTTATATCAGTTTCAAAAGAGAAAAGAATGGAAAAACGGGAGATTGAAGTCTTACGGGAAATAAATCGGTAATACCATAACCCTAATTAAGATAGAGGGGTGAATAGAGATTCGATACAACAATTCACATACCGATCGTAAAAAAACTGATAAGTAAAACATCGACTGACCGAATGAATGCATTCAAATAACTAAACCAGAACAGATGTGGATCAAGCTGTTTCAGATACTATTGGTATAAATAGGCAGCAGATCTTCTTTTAAACAAGTATCATTAAAATTAACCGCAGTCTCGGCATTCACGATCTTAAGACTGAGGGATTCGATCCTACGAACTAACCTCCTGCTAACAGGGTTCAACTGGAAAAGGAGTTGGCCAAGTGACATGTTAAATTAAAATCGATGACTCATGCTTAGTCATTGCTATAAATAGATTAAAAGGATAGCACAGGTTAATATAAAGAGAAGGTTAAAGGTCAATAATGAACAAGAAACAAGCGGTTAGAATAAAAAAGTTGAAAGTCCCAGAAATTCAAGAAAGGCCAAGTGACATGTTAAATTAAACTCGATGACTCATGCTTAGTCATTACTATAAATAGATTAAAATCGATGACTCATGCTTAGTCATTGCTAAAAATAGATTAAAAGGATAGTACAGGTTAATATAAAGAGAAGGTTAAAGGTCAATAATGATCAAGAAACAAGCGGTTAGAATAAAAGAGTTGAAAGGTCAACGGTATAACTGGACTAATAGAGAATAAATAGATTAAGAAAATTAATAATAATAATAATAATGTTAATAATAATTAACATTAATAGTAAACTAGAAAAGATATATTAAATAACGAGTTGAAAGAGAGTTAGAATTAATAGGGAAGGTATAGTTAGTTAGAAAAAGAAGGAAAAGTTTATAGTTAGTTATAAAGAAAAGAATAATAATAATAAATATAAGAAAAGAAAACGTATTGAGTGCGCAAGCTTTCGACATCACAGATGTCATCGACGGGCGAAGTTGTTCCTAGGAGATCCAGGACGCAAAAGGCATAGGGAAGGGAAAGCAGGCAAGTAGTGGGGGTAAGGGGAGTGGGGGAGCCCAACTGGAGAACAGCTGCAGATCACCTGATGCCGGAGGCCGACTCGAGCCGAGCAGCCTCGGAAATACCGACCGTAGGCCGAGCGCCCGCCCTCACACCACTCTCCGGTCCACCAGCCCGAGTCACCAGATCAACCGAGCCACTATTATCAGCAGCACTATGTGGCGCTACACTCAGTCCGGTACCCCGCTGCACTTCACCGCTTACTACCATACTCCTCATGCTGGGAATGACGAACATGTCTACCATCTGGCAGTTAAGGGAAGGCTTCTTAGACCTAATGTAGAGCGCTTCCAGGATTTTCAGGCGGTTAGGGTCACTTTGCAGTTGAAGGACTTTGGTTCCTTCGACTAACTTCTCCCTAGTGAGACGAGTACCATGGACTTCTTGTTCATGCTGTTTTGGTCCACCAGCAGACAGATGTAGGGTAAGACGCCTCGAGAGCTTCGTGTTTGTCATGCCGATGTATGTAGAAGGCAGGGCTGCACAGTTCCCTGAATTACAAACATATTCATACACGAGATGACTTTTCTGGAGCTCTGGGGTGACACACTGGGGGCTGTTCTTAAGAACAACATTACTGGTCTTACTGTTCTTATAAAATATTGTTAATTTAAGCTTATCCTCCTCCGTCGTCGTTGAAACGTGCTTAGAGATGATATTTCGCAGCGCTTGTTCATCTTGCTTGTACTGGCTGCTCATGTATGCCCTGTAATACAAGCGTATTACTTGATGCCTCTCCTCTGAGGCATCTTTGTTCTCTGTAGTGCCATACCACTTCTCAAGGCATTGACTGATAGTTTTCCTCACATGATTATTGGAATAACCATTGTTGACCAGGACCTGGGTTGCTCTTTGCTCTAAAAACAATATTTTATAAGAACAGTAAGACCAGTAATGTTGTTCTTAAGAACAGCCCCCAGTGTGTCACCCCAGAGCTCCAGAAAAGTCATCTCGTGTATGAATATGTTTGTAATTCAGGGAACTGTGATTAGCACAGACTAATAATTAATGATAAAAGACAACTATAAAATACCACTAGCAAAAACATAGCATTAAGGGCTAAAAAGGGCTATAACTCGTAAACGGTAAGAGATATCGAAAAAATAATGAAATTTCGGAAAGCACGAAGTGCCATCCGAGCCAAATTATTTTTCAACGCTGAGTATTATGATACCAATCACATTAGTGTGGGGGGGGGGTCAATTTTGTTGTTGTCGTTGGGGGGGGGGGGGGGGGGGGAATTCAGTCGGCTAACCTTCGATTGTCACAATGAGTCACCCTCAGGTCATTGACCTTACTGACGAATGGAGGGATGAGTCATCCTCAGGTCATTGACCTTTACATTGGGGCCCTGTGGTTTTAAGGGCGGGGGGGGGGTTCAGTCGTGTGACCTTGAACTGCTCACTAGCGATCGGACCAGCTTACTCTTATTATATCTACTTATATATATTTTTCCCTTTTTTTCTTTTTCTTTTTTTTTTTTATTATATTATATATATATTTATTTTATTATTATTTTTTTTTATTATTTTCTTTTTTTATTATATTTAATTTATAATTTTTAATTTTATATTTTTATCTCTTGTTTTTGCTTTCTCCGTTCTCCGACGTTTAGTGCCTAGCTCCTTTTTTACGCTAGTGCTGCTCTCTTCGGTTGACTCTTTATTTCTTCATTCGCGCTCCGTTCTTCGACGTGGGGAGATCTCTCTCACTTCGTCCTCCCTCCTGTCTACTCTCCTGATGACGAACAACAGTTCGAAATATTGAATTTTGTAAGTTTTCTTTGTATTGTCTTTTCTGTTTCGTGCTTTGTGTAATTTAAAGTTATATATATATATAGATTCAATATGTCAATTGAATTCAATATAGCAGCAGTTTGTAGGCCTATGAAAAAGGTTTTAAATAAAACCAAAACGTTGGCAACGAGAGTTTGATTTTTTATCCTAGAAAATTGACCGAATCCCGATTAGAGAACACACCTATATATATATATTATAAATATAAGAACTTTTTAATCATAAATTTAATTTAATTATTATAAATTTAATTTAATTATAAATAATAATTTAAGTTTTATTCTTCTTAATACGCATACAGGTATAGGAAAAACAATAATTAAATTTAAGGCCTATTTTACAGTATAAGTCTATATAAAATATTGTATAAAAAAAATTCAGGATCAAAACAGACCACGATGATTTTACGTCGTATTTTATGAAAAAAGAATTCAAGATGCGAAAGCGAAAATAAGAAAAAATAATAAACTACAAAATGCACAGCAAGTTCATATATGTTACTAAATTAAAATTTATAAAATCAGTGTTAAATATGGTGCATGGTTGTAATTATATAGTATAATTCATTTAAATTCAGTTTAATAAAGTTGTATAAGATTTCTGCCATTTGTGAAAACTGTGTTCACCTCCTCCGCCAAATTTACCCGACTCGAAACGTCCATTGATTTGTCGCACCATGGCATTTTTATTTTCCATTGTTTTTATTATTGTCTTATTGCCTTAACAGTTTTCTTATCCCACCTGAACACACACCACCCGTCAGGTTTTCAGAAACATAATAAAACAACTATGTCTTATAAGTCTGGTAATAGTGTTCTGGATCATTGATTTAAATGATTGTTTTGCATTTAATGATCATACAGTATTTCTATCAGGTTTTTGAAATATTCAAAATGTATAAAATTATTTTGGGGTTGTGAAACAGATTATGCTGTTTACAAGTAAAATGTGTTGATATGCGATATTAGTTCCGTATATGTCCAGGAATCACAGTACCTTGTAAGTAGTGCGTTGTACTTTTTCTCCATCAATTCTTCTGGTGTGAGCTGCATTTCCATGTTAATTCAACCATCAGTTGAACCACATCTCTTTCAACTGTTCGCCCCCTAATATCGTGGCTTTTCATCCTACCATTTCGACTGAGGAAGTGATATTTCAATAGGAAAGGTCTTAACAGAGTGGTCCTTAATATTTGCCTATTGCGTTATTTAATGGCCAAGTTCGTAAATTATAATACTTATTTAAACAATATATATAAATAATTTTTGTATTTTCAGTAAATAAAATTATATTTATTACATTTACATTATAGTCGAAACATATTGTCTTCACTTGTCCAAAACAGTCATCTATATAAATAAAATAATGATTTTGTCTGTACATTGCTTAGAACTGACTCATTTCAAGTTTTCTTTACATTTCATACATTCGAGAAACCGAATCCACCCTTAGAAAAATTCCTGTCGGTTTGACCGAAAAAATTTGTCACAAGTAAACTCAGCAACCATAAGACATATCAAGTTGAAACTTTAACAGTAGATTTGTGTATGTCTAACTTAAAATATAGGCTCTGAACTAATTCGAAATTCAACGTAGAAATTAAGTTATGGACGTTTAAAGGAAAAACGTTTGTCACAAGTAAACTCAGCCACCATGAGACATAGAGAGCTGAAACTTTGACACTAGATTTTTGTATGACTAACTTAAAATATAGAATCTAAATAGATTGATAATTCAGTACGGAAGCGAAGTTATGGGGCTATAAGCTGTATTTTCCTAACTTCACAGACAAGCTTCTTTTGAAAATACACAGGTGTAGCAAGTAGGTATTGTTAGTTGATTTTAATTTCATTGGAGCATATGAATATATTGTGTATTGGACATCATTGAAAAGGTGCGTAACGACCAGAGTTCAGGATGTACTATCTATTAAGAATAAGTAGTTTTGTTAACGAGCAATTCTCAGCCCTTAATATGAACAGGCAGGAAAAATCAACAAACAAGTTCATACGCTATATCATACCGAGGAAAGGATTTACAAGTCAGTAAAGAGAGTGATTAGTGATGAGAAAGCAGTTCATTATCTAACTGAATTTCTTGACTCTGAATTTATTTTTCCTGGACTGCCTGTTCATGAGTTAAAACTTAAAGTAGGAGCACCAATCATACTGCAATTTAGTAGCAGTAACAAATTTAATGTTACAAAACGTGAGTGCCCGAAAACTGTGCAACGGGACACGACTCTGACTTCGTGCTCTGTACAGATATGCCATAGAGGCAGACATCATGACTGGGTGTGGTATTGGGTAGTGTGTATACCACCCATACTATTGATTCCGAGCCACTATTTGTTTCTGTTGATGCAATTGCAAAGTCCTTTCAGACTCTTTTTAGCATTGACGTTAACTAAGTCTCAAAGGGAAACTTTATCTAACGCAGGAATTCAAGTTAGCGAGACCAAGTTTTTCTCACATGATAGACTGTAGTTTACTTGCTCAAGAGGTTCCAACTGTGTATTCTTCCTTGAACCTGAAGGACGGACAGCTAATGTGGTGTATACAAAGGCATTTGTTTAGCACTGTACTAATAATGATATTTTCTACTATTCAATAATTTTCAATTATAGTATTAGTATAATAATATAACTGGTATGGTATTCCATGGTATTTTGGAATACCAAATATAATACAATTTTTGATTCCGTCAAAGACAGGTACTTTTTCTAGTTTTAATAATATAATTTAAAATATTTAAAAAGATGAATTGACAAATACTATTAAAGGGTTTGACAAGGATTGCATGAATGGTGCAGTTTCTATCCTAAAATATCCACTTGTACAATCTCCACCAGTCAGGATTGCAGAGACAAAAAAAAATTAACTTTTTGATATTAGTCTAGTAACAGTGAAGAGATATATAAATTCATAAATACAAACTCATCGATAGTTATACAGGTGTGCTAATATAAATCCAGCCGCTAATTTGATTTCATACCAAACCACAGAGATTAAATTGTTTAAAAACCAGTACGGATCAATTCTTTTAACATTTACAAAATTTGGAAACAATCATTCCCATATAAATGGAATTTTTCGTTTTTGATTATTTTATTTAGTTCAAATTTTCTTGACTTAAGGCGACAAAAGACCAGAAGACTGGTCTTATATATATATTAGTGTATTTGGGGAGCAGGCCTTCATCTATAAAAGTTTTATTAAAAGTTATGCCTATTTCTAATTTCACACCTTTTCGAGTTAATTTTTTCCATCTTCTGCCCTCTGGCTTCCAAGAGTTCGGGACTAGATATATTAATTCTCCGAAATTTTTATTTTTATAAACCAACATGTTTCGGTCCACATCGACCATTTTCAAGGTTATTTTTATATACAGCTACTTTCGCAAAATTATAGACACTACGTAACGATAACAACATAACAATGATACTAATATACTAGAATACATTACTAAATAATTGTAATGAATTACCAAATTAAACAATGATAACAAAATACACGCACAAGGTTAACAATCATAATAAGTGGAAGTTTGTAGAAAGATATCAGCAAGGTGAGGTTTCCCCAGGGTTCTGGTTACCTTCCTACATCCGTTTGTGTCTGGGAAGGTATTAGATTATCTTCATTCCCTCTCAGTAACTGGTTTTTCTTCTGATTGCCGTCAAACAGCTTCAAAATTCTAGCAAATCCACCACCCTGGCTATTAATGGTAGGTTAAATTTGCAGTCTGGTAAGGTCATATTCTTGTTACAAAATCGACAACACCACGATTTTGCAACAACAATATGAAGCCAGAGGTCAGAAGATGGGAAAAATTAACTCGAAAAGGTGTGAAATTAGAAATAGGCACAACTTTTAATAAAACTTGTATATATATATATATATAATTAAAAAAAATATTGAATCAATGGCTTAAGAATACTGAAATATCAACAACAACAAAATAAATATAAAGTTTTCCATTTTCATTGGGTATAATAAATAAGACTTGCTGAATTAAGCAGGATTAAAACGATTTTTTAGTTGTTTAACTGTTTATTAACAGTAACTATTGTTACCTGTCATTTTCATAGTGTTTTCTGGTTCTCTCCCGAACTATTTCCTCCCGAAACCTGAAGAATTTTCACCCTAAAGGCAACTTGATAGGATGTTTTCAGGTTATGCATCAAAATTATTTATACTTCTTCAAAACTCAACAAACTGAATAGAGTTTAATTATTTTAAGCCATAATTAAAAGATGTCTATTCTATATGGTATTAGTGGGGTGTGTTTGCAGTAATTTAACTTATTTATCAAGTGGCATGCTGAATAAGTGCTGAATAAATGCAGATAGTCTGACCAAAGAAGAGAGGAAGTTGAGCCCCACTTGTCTGGGGCTCCTCCACTGGAAGCCTCCGGGGCCTGCCTTGCCCCACACCCCGTCATGCTGCCCCTGCAAACCAAATCACTGCCTTCTCATATCTACTCATCTACACTCAAATTTGCATTATTTAAATCAACTATCATAAATAATAAACAATCAATTTAATTAATTCATTTATTTTTATGTGAATTACGATGAAAAGATAAAAGGCATTTTTTTTTCTTTGAACTATCAGTGAAGACTTGATACTGCTGATGTGGGCTGTGACTTATTAACGAAAAAAAATAAGTAACATTATTAATTTAAACTCTATAGTGCAGTAAACTTATGCCTATTATTAAATGAGACAAGAAAGCAGTACTAATGAGATCTGTCGATATGACTAAAAAAATATCCACAGTTTGACCACATTACTGTAAGAACATAGAATAAAAAAAATTAATCTAAGAAAACTCCCGTTGGATCTAATGTTGTAAGCCAAGAGTTTTCATATCATGTTCTAAATTAAGTTTTTAGGGTTTTATAAAAGAGTACTGCCATTAACGCCACCAATTCAATTAAGTCATTAAAAGAGTATAGACGCAGAACTGTAGACAAGATGTCAAAAAAATAAACGCAACTGAATGACAAAATTGATTTTAGCATTAATAAATATGAATCTGGTAAAGGTGTAGCATACATAGATCAATGTTGACAGAGTCAATGATTTTGATTGGTTACAACATTGTTGATGACAGCGAGACTTTTCCGCAAGGAACTGATAGACCCTGGATGTCTTGTGAAAGTGATTTCGCACAGAAATGTCGGCTATTAGAAAGGTTCTCACTGACAGTAAACTACAAGCCACGTCCATTCAATCTGACCTTTATGAAGACTGACGTTTTTGGAGATGGTGAATAGGTGTCATTTGTAGACGTCTGACAATATAGACCAAGCAGACGGCCTGATCAAACATGATATTCACTTCCTCAATACAATTAAATCACAGGTGATGGTGATCCCTACATTAAAATTGATTCCAACAAGATGTAGGATATAATGCAATTATGCAACAATATCAATAAAAATAGTGTTTATTTATTTGTTTCAATAAATAAACACCATTTCATGTTTACACAAGAAGCTAATACAATTAAAATACAAGGTGTGTAAATAAAGTAGTGAGACTGATTTTTTTTAAATTTTCTATTCAAATATAATTACAATGTGATATTGTCACCTTCAAAATAGTTCCCTTCGGAAGGCACACAGCGCTGGAGACGGTCCTTCCAATCATTGTAGCATTGCTGGAACACGGATTCTGGAATGGCCTTCAGCTGGTCGGTTACAGCAGTTTGTATGTTTTGTAGTGTCCCGAAATGAGTTCCCTTGAGGTGATTTTTCTATCTCGGGAAGAGGAAAAAGTGATAAAGACTCAAGTCTGGTGAATAAGGAGACTGAGGAGCAACAGGAATGTTTTTACTGGCCAAAAACTCGTTTTCTTTTCGGAATTTTCGGAACCATTTTCGCACAAATTTTTCTCATCTCCAATTCATTGGTCAAAATGTGATGAACGGAGATGTGATTCAAATTCAACTGTTCCCCGATCATTCTGACTGTCAAGCGTCGATCTGAACACACAAGGTTCCGTACTCTGTTGACATTTTCATCGGTGTTTGCACTTGAAGGCCTTCCGCTTCGTGGTTCATCTTCAATCGACTCTCTTCCTTCTGAAAATTCCTTAAACCACTGAAAAACCTGTGCCCTTGATAAAACACGTTCTCCATAGGCCGGTTTCGGTTGCATTATGTCCAAGTCTGAAGCAAAATTTGATTGCACACCGCTGCTCAACTTTGAGGTCACTCATTTTTAAAACGCTCAAGAAAAAACCATTTCACGAAAACCAACGCTACGGACAAACAAATGACTGTGGCGAGTTCAGATTCATACTGAAGGCGCATCACACGTGCACCTGACGCTACTCAAGGCCACGCGTCTCCAGCGTTGCCAGATCGAAAGCGACGTTGCCAGTCTCATTACTTTATTTATACACCTCGTATTTTGCTTCTTATGAAAACGAAGGAATTATAATTACGACCAGAAAGCATGAACAAATGGTTTTTTTTATCAAAAACTATTGGGGCTATCAAATTTGGAAATGTTTTTAATCCACAGTTTGACCCAGATTACTGTAAGTGCTTGGAATTATAGTTAACTAGTATGTATTTTTTGAAGATCTTATAATAAAAAACAATAATCTAAAAATTCCTGTTGCATCTAATGTTGTAAGCCGGGAGTCAAGTCCTACTTAGTTTTTTTTTATTAAACTCTAAGTAACAAAGTTTATTTCTCTCGATTCACTTAAAAATTTGCTAAGTCAAGGTAAACATATCTGATGAGTGTAGCATATTATCCATTGATCAAATATGAATTTTTAATTTTTTTAGGTATGTTGTTCTTGACAATATACTAATTGAAATTTGTGAAAATTTTTGTTGTTGTCTGCTAATGTTATGTTCCATTGTGTAGCAAAATTTCATTTCTTTAATTAGCCCTTTAGAGTAAAAAATTTCTTTGAAAATCACTAAATGTACTTCAACATTTGCCCCGCCCACTTGGTTAATGCAATTTTGAAAAAAATCTCTCAACTTATCTCCTCATAAAGTGCTACTTTTTGGTTTAATTTTATTCTGATCAGTCAAACGATGTGGCTTGTATGCTCCTCATAAGCTTTCAGATTCAAATATAGTATAAGTCGAAATTTTCACATTTTATTGAAAAAAAATACCTTTTCTGTTGTTTTAAAAATCTGACGATTTTTTCATTTATTACGTGGAGTAATATTAATTAAATCCACCAAACAGTCTGGGTTGCAACATGCTTAAAATTCTTGCATAAACCCACCCATATACACACAGATACAGACGTCAGCAAAAAAAAACATTAAAAAAGAACTTTAGGGGCCTCAAAACATGTAAATCCGTCAAAACTAAAGATCAAATTTTTTGAAGATTATTGTACTTTACTTATAGTAAAGTAAAATTGTTGAGTGACCTACACTTAACTTTACCATTAGTAAACAAAAAATCAACTTTGTTGACAAGCTGTTGATTTTTGGCTTTAATTTAATCTTACTACCGTGTGGGCCTAATATTAGTCCATATATATCAGTAATGATACAATTTGTGTAAATGTGGTACTAATCATGTTATCCGTTACACGAAACTTAAAATTATTTATCAATCTGACACGGTATTGTTATTATTAAACTGAAGGATCAATATTCTTTTAGTCCTGTTTTTGCAGTCTTATCTTCAATATTATGCATCCCATTGTCGATTGTTTAAATTCCACTACAGAATATATCTTCTTTAATTAACTTAGTAACGATTTATAGAGAAGTATTCCATCTGTCTATGAAAAAATCTTTTTTTTTAATTACCCGTTCACCAAACATATAAAAAAGTAAAAAAAAACATTAAAAATATTAAAAAAAATTCTGAAATCATAAAATGTACTATAACACTTTTCTTCATTCTTGTAATTTCAATAATAAGGTGTTCAGCTCATCATCTTAAAACGTGTTACTTTTGAGTGTAATTTCGTTACGATCCATCAAACGATATGAGCTGTATCACATCCACAAACTTTCAGAATCAATGACGAGCCAAAAATTTTACATTTAATAGAAAAAATTACCTTTTTAGTTATCGAAAAAGTCTGCTATTTTTACTTTACTGCTACAGTAAACGAAAGTGATCATGAAAAAATTCGATCTCGATATTATGACAGTTTTACATGTTTTGAGGTTCTTAAAGTCCGTACTGGATGTTTTTTGGATGATATCTGAGTGTGTATGTGTGTGTGTGTGTGTGTGTGTGTGTGTCTTTGTGTGTGTGTGTGTGCGTTTTTTCTCATGGATAGTACCCCTGCCATGAGGGAATTTATTTCGCCAGTATGATCCGCTTAAAGTAATCAATACATTATATTACATTTGTTATGTTGTTTTCAAATTGTATTTTAAATTTTTTTTTACAAAAAATTTACATACTCTTTTTTCTATATTAGTAGCACATTATATTTGATATTGATAATTACTTTGAATTTTGCGTATCTTTTGCATCATTTTAAGTTATTAAGTAGATTACGTAATATTTATAATTGCTGTAGATCATAAATAGTTTTATATACCCACATCACAAAAGCCTTGTATTATAAGTTGTAACTACATGAGTGCTTACAACAATTATGTCTAATTTAGTTTAAAAAAACTCATTCCAACTGCATTTACATTTGTCAAAAAATACTATCTCTTCAATAGATGGTTGGTTATAAATATATGTGAAATATTTGCCCGCAGCTTTTTTTTTAACTACTACTTATGCAAGGTGCAATTAACATCTTGAATGTAGACCCTGTCTAGAAGAGGCAGAAACTTTTCAACACATTCTATCTAAATGCGAGGCAATCACCTTGAAGAGGATTTTTAGTAAATCAATAAAAGCGTAACATCATTTGTTAAAAGATGGTTTTTAAAGTTAGTAGAACTAATTTTTGAAATGATGAAGGAAATTTGGATAGGTTAAATATGTTAGGGCTGCGCACGACGTTGAGGAGTCTCATGCCTTCAGTTTGATCCAAATAATAAGAACCTGTCTGATTATCCAGATCAACAATTTCAAATTTGTTATGACAGACAAAATGGTTATAGCTATAATAAAACAAATGAAATTATTAATATTGATTATCTATAAGTTTGACAATACTTTACCAGGATATATATTATAAATTCATCAGGAAGTCATATTAAAATAAAAAAAAAACCAATTGATTATCAACAAACTTGATATTACGTTTCCTTATAGTAAAGTTGAGTGTAGGCTACTCCAGTTTTTTTTTTACAAGAAATAAATTAATTGTTATGGTGTTATTTACTCAGTTTTAACAGCACTAATAAAAGTTACAGTTTCTACTAGGACACTTATTTTTTACACCACCTTTATACTATTATTTTACAAACCAGATGAATTGATCAGTTCAGGTATAATAATCAGAGTTAGTAAGGTTAGTGGAAGTCAATTGTTGTGACATATGACAATAAAAAATTGCTCCATCAATTTGTAGAAAGACTTGAGTTAAAAAACAGTAATAAATAACAGAACCGTTTGAGAATTGTATCTTTTCGTGTGTAATAGAACCTATACTCAACTATGAAAGTAGTTTATTTATTTCTATGCAATATTCGTTCAGTGTGCGGTAGTACCATCCTGGCATAGAACCCGACATCTCCCTTGCGTGTCTAAATAAATGTACCCCTTCCATCCCTGTGACCTATTTTCATGCAACTGTACAGAATTCATAGTTAAACGATTTGTTTTCACAATTAAAAGTTATAAATCAAAGATTTATCAAACTTCTTTAATCAGGAATTTTTTTTTAAATTCACGATTTCTCAGTTATCAATAATGTCAAGTTTTACGCATTATAATCCAATTGAACTTAAAACTTATATTTAAAGAAATAGTGTCAATTATTTCTTATTTTAATTCAAATATTTACGTATAATTTAATAATCGAGATGTTAATGAAAGTAAATACTGATAGTGATCGTGGTAGATGCTGATTTACTGTTAATTAATATCTGAGTAAATGAACAATGAAAAGTATAGCAATAAAAATTAGAGGGTAGAATACAACGCTAATGTACCAATTAACTCATCATCAACATATTTATATGTTATATATTATTATATCATATTTATATTGTTTTTACAATAAAATTTGATAACCCAGCTAATATCAGTTATTAGCAATTAGATTCGAAACAACTGTTGTTAGTAATTATACAGGAAGTCTCCACTTAAACAAGTTTTATTAATAAAACAAGGATTTTGAACATGTAGTTTCTTCTGCCCTGGTAGAAAGATGACAAAGGACCAAGCTAAAAAATTTATTCTCAACCTTCTAAACTTCCTTAGCTCAGACTTTGTCGCCTTTCCATAGAACTTTGTCGCACTGCAATACTAACTGGTCGAAACGCCTTGTTTATTAATAACACTTTGCATAATTTCAAAGAATGACTGTCAGTACAACTAATGAATTACAAAACAGTTATCTAAAATAATTACAAACTTAATTATTCCATGAAGTAAGCATAAGACAAATGTTTTATTTCTGAGATACTTCTTTGTTTTGAAACAAAATATATTACAGACATTGTTATTGAAAGTCCGATAGATTTTCTAAAATTGACTGGTTTTTAGTTTCGATAATACTCTGAGCTATGCTATGCTGATATGTTGGACGTGAGAAGTCACGCAATACACGAGGTAGCATACTTCTTGGTTAGCTGTCAATAAATCAGCAAAGCATGTTAGGTAAAAAAGCAAACTGTTGCAGCCTAATGCCATGCTATTAAAAAAAGAGTTTTCAACATCTTCTAATGAACTGTATGTGATTTGATTAATTTAAATGCTTATTTTAGAGGAACTTATAACAAAAAAATAATCTGGAATGGCCTACACTCAACTTTACTATAAGTAAAAAAAAACTAACTGGTTAACAACATAATGATTTTTGTCTTCTCAAGAGCTTTCATATTCAATCATAAGTAAAAATTGTTATATCTTTTTGAAAAAAAATACCTCTTTTTGTTTTAAAAATATGAAAACTTCTTTCATTTATTTTCTGATTATATCATGAATGTGCTTGTACTTCATATCCCTGTCTTGAAGTTCTATCTGTTTATCCAATTCGGTGGTGTCCGACATCATTTCATCTCATTCTCTGAATTTCATTATCACTATTTAAAAATTTCATTGCAGAAGAATTCCATTAATTAAGCAAAGAAATTTATAGGAAAAATCAAATGGCTCTATTTAAATTCTGCATGTCATATGTAATAACAAAGCAGTAACAATAATAATTTGTATAAAATTTAATAAAATTCAATAGCAATAAAATTTTATTAGCGTTCATAATTTGTTTTATGAATTGCTAATTTTCTATTAAATGCCTTGGCAAAATTTCATTGTTCTTTAATAAGCCGATTAGTGTCAAAAATACATTATCTGAAAACAAAAAATGTATCACAATGCCCCCTTTGGTTAATGGAGATATTCAGAGAAAAACCATTCTTTGGAAAGCAATAAGTGCCTGAGTAACAACAGCACTACCATGATACCCTAACAAAGTTACCCTAACAAATCTGCTACGGTTTAGCGTCATTAAGTCATGAAAGTCGTTTGGCATCCCCCAACAGATTTTCTATTCTATTATTTGCATTAATTCCGCTCATTTGTTTGAAAGCATTAATTATTCTATTAAAATATATTACTTTATGAATCCAATATGTAACTTGCTAAATATTATTTTAAAAATTAAACGTTAAACTTAACATTAAGTAAGCAAATCTTTATAAATAAAATAATGATTTTGTCTGTACATTGCTTAGAACTGACTCATTTCAAGTTTTCTTTACGTTTCATACATTGGAGAAACCGAATCCACCCTTAGAAAAATTTCTGTCGGTTTGTCTGTTTGTCCGCAAAACTTTGTCACAGGTAAACTCAGCTACCATGAGACATATAAAGCTGAAACTTTTACAGTAGATTTGTGTAGGTCTAACTTAAAATATAGGCTCTGAATGATAGGAAATTCAACGTAGAAGTTATGTTATGGACGTTTAAAGCAAAAAACGTTTGTCACAAGTAAACTCAGCCACCATAAGACATGGCGAGCTGAAACTTTGACACTGGATTTGTGTATGCCTAACTTAAAATACGGGCTCTAAATAGATTCATAATTCAGTACAGAAACGAAGTTATAGGGCTTTAAGCGTATTTTCCTAACTTCAGAGACAAGTTTGTTTTGAAAATACACAGGTGAAGCAAGTAGGTATTGTTAGTTGATTTTAATTTCATTGGAGCATATGAATATATTGCTTATTTGACATCTTTGAAAAAGTGTTTCCCAGAGTTGAGGATGTAGTATCTATTACGAATAAATAGTTTTGTAAACGAGCAACTCTCAACTCTTAAACGAACAGGCAGGAAAAATCAACAGAGAAGTTCTTACGCTATATCATACCGATGAAAGACCTTACAAGTCAGTAAAGAGATTGGATTAGTGATGAAGAAGCAATTCATTATCGAATTGAATTTCTTGACTCTGAATTTATTTCTCCTGGACTACCTGCTCATGAGTAAAAACTTAAAGTAGGAGCACCAATGATGCTGCAATTTATAGCAGTAACAAATTTCATGTTACGAAACATGAGTGACCCAAAAACTGTGCAACGAGACACGACTCTGAGTTCGTGCTCTACACAGATATGCCATAGAGGCGGACATAATGACTGGATGTGGTATTGGGGAGTCTGTGTGTATACCACGCATACCATTGATTCTGAGCCACTGTCTGTTTCCATTGAAATGATTGCAAGGTCCTCTCAGAGTCTATTTCGCAATGACGTTAACTAAGTCGCAAAGGGAGACTTTATCTAACGCAGGAATTCAAGTTAGCGAAACCAAGTTTTTCTCACATGGTCAACTGTAGTTTACTTGCTCAATAGTCAGAGGTTTCAACTGATTGTTCTTCCATGAACCTGAAGGACAGACAGCTAATGTAGTGTATACAGAGGCATTTGTTTAACACTGTACTAATAATGGTGTTTTCTACTATTCTATAATTTCTAATTATAGTATTAGTATAATACTATAATTGATATTTTGGAATACCAAGTATAATAGAATTTTTGATTCCGTCAAAGACGGGTACATTTGCTAGTAGCTTATAAACAAATTTGCCTTATATTTTTAAAGAGATTTTATATTAATTTTTAATTAATACTGTAATGACAATAATTTTTTTCTGGGATGTAAATTTATAAGTGGATTTTAAAAGACTTTTTAATTTTCAAGAAGTATGATAATTTTGGTCATTTGCTTTAAAAAAAAAGTAGCCAGATAGGCTGATTGAATAATGAGGCCTCCATAATTTTACAATATTTAAGATCAGGGAAAAAACATATGAAACCCTATTTCCTGTTCTTTTACTTCATATTAGAGTTTAGAATTAATCCGTCCTCCTGCACACCTCTAGCAAGTACGAAGTTCTCCCGCCGAACAACAAAAATAGACATTTTTGTTTACATAAATGGATTATTTACTTAAAACTGTGTCCAAGTATGTTAAGATTATTTCATCTATAGATCAGTTAACTTCCTTATGGTAGCTAAGAAATATCGAATTATAACAAAGTTGAACAGAGCCTGTCATATGTTTTTAAAACGATTTGTTTTTTACTTCTGAAAGAAATTAATCTATTTCTTAAAAATAGAATTGAGTTAACTGAATAATGGTATTATTTCTGCCAATTTGTAAAAGAAATCAATTTAAAGCAAAATTAGATATTAGAAATAATGCAGTCAGAAAATAAACATCTTTTTTTTTTTGTATTTCATGATCAGCTCAAAAAGGAAAAAAACTAAACATACAATATAAATGCTTTCTTTAACATATTCATTTAGAAATATACAACTACGCTTATTTTGCGTAATTGGTAAGCATATACGGTATTAGTAACACTTTGTAGCTTTTAGACACATGATGAAAGAATGAAACCCAGTGGATTAACTTTCCACTTTGTTGTAGTAGTTGGTTGCAGTAGGTTATCGTAGCAGTAGATCCCTTGACCATCTTCTCTTGAGTCGTCTTGGTATAATATATACCAAGATGTAAGTCCTTAGACATGTGAGGACTGCAGTGACGTCTCAATCAGTGAATTGAGTGCCTCTTCAATAAGACTTCAGACATGGCTTGTTTTCGAAGCGACTCACATATTACTACCTGATGACGAGACAATCAAAATATAGTAGTGAGTTTTTGTGATCTCTTATATGTCTGTTCATTCTGTGAATTTAGTTTATGTAGTTCGTAGAATCATTTTATTTAATTGCTAGATATATAATTAAATTTATTGCTAAGAAAGACAACAAGAAAAAATAAGTTTCGACCATTTCGACATTTCACCATCTTCAGGAGAAAAGAAGAAAAAATAAGAGTGAAGACATGAACAATTTTACCAAACGTTTGAAATCAGTTAACACATATATACTTCATTTACAAAAAAAATGTTTAACTTATTACTGACTGCTAAGTTTTAGTCACCTTTGAAAGAAAAAATTTGATTTTCCACAATATTAAATGTAGTTCATTTTGAATTAACAAATTTGATGGTTCAAATTCTGAGGGTCTACAAGAATGGCGGGATTTTATAACAAAATCAGTGTAATCTGATAAATTTGGTAGAAATAAAGAACAATTTATAAAATTTACCTTCATAATTATAAATTATAGTTATAATTATAAATCTACCGGCATAATTATAGTTAAAACCAACAATTATTTGATACGGTTTCGAAAATGGGTTGTTAAGGAAATTAGGAATTCTCAGAAGCTGTCAAACAATTTATCAAATTGAACTCCTTTTGACGAATGTGAATTAAACAATAAATATTATAATGCTTACAATCCTCAAAAGAGATTTGTAACCTTACATACAAATTGTTTGTACCGTCTAATTTGTAAGGTTTCTTTGCTATTGTATGGGCCATCATGCAATAGTGAAGATACCAAATAAAAAAAAATTAAAAAAGCCAAAAACTATCTGATTTATCTGAGAATGAAGTGTCCATGGGTTGGTAAATTGATTTCATATATTTGTTAAATAAAAAAAATTTAAACAAAAATTTTTCTTCCGAGTATAAGTTGTTACTAAGCCCTGGCAAAAAAGCAATCATCAGGACTTTTAAACAGTTCAATTAAATTTTTAAAACAGTTGAAATATTTTAAACAAAAATCGCCAGTGGCACAAGTAAAATATTGATAATAAAATAATAAAATATTGATAATTGATAATAAAATATTGATAATAAATAAAACAATAATTACAATATAATATACATTTTAGAAATGGTCAGCGTTCCGAAAATATTATACATGTATTTAAAAGTTAAAAATACTACACGAGGGAGTGAAGTCGTTATTAAAAATGTGAAAACTCTCAGGTGGTTATAACTATAGGTGCTCTAATTCATGCAAAGTTGGTAGTTGATATTTTGGAAGTTAGTTCACTTTCATGTTCACTGCATGAGAAATTACATAGTGTTCAATAAATTGTGTACATTAATAATTAAGAGAACTTACGTAAAGTTGGTCGAGATGCGTATGCTGCCTCATCTCCTCCTCACGGAGTCGTTTCTTGTCTTCGACTAGTCGGTCTACACAGAACAGAACCCATCAAGTGCTGCATCGATCACATCCCCCCCACAGCCACCTCAACATTCTACTCCTATTTCTTTAATTCTTTTACTAAATTATTAAATTAATGAAAAACTTAAAACTCATTTAGCTATTATCACGTTCATAAATAGCGTCATTAAAAAAATATATTTATACATATATATACATTAAAGGAATCGTTAAACAAATTAAGACCATTTCAGATTTATAGGGAAAAATATTGTCAGTGTTACCAGTCTTTATTAAGCTTCAATCTAAATTTCATAACCTGCCAACTACGTGTATTCATTCACTTGTTCTCTGACGACGTGTTGTACCAAAGGTCTCAGAGCGATCACCTCCATATCTTTTGTGTTGCGTTACTTGAATATATATATACATATATATATATATATATATATATATATATATATATATAAGATTTCACATAAACACGTGAAATAACAATCAATGATCAAACCACGATATGAAATGGGGGAAAAAAAGGCTGAGATTTTTCAACCGTAACAAGCGGTTTGGTTTTTCAAACCGTAACTCAGTTGGGTTTTTGACTCTGACAAAGACCACTTGTTATGGTTGAAAGATCTTAGTCTTTTTTTTCCACTTCATATTGTGGTTTGATATATATATATATATATATATATATAAAAAGATTTCACATAAACACGTGAAACAACAATCAATGATCAAACCACAATAAGAAATGGGAAAACAAGACTAAGATCTTTCAACCGTAACAAGCGGTCTTCGTCAGAGTCAAAAACCCAACTGAACACTAGATGCAGAAAACATCTGGTGAGGAGTTGAGAAGAGTGGGAGGGAAGAGTGGTATTTTAAAAGGGTGAAAGCACAGGAAAGGACTAATGTCCAGAAAGGGATGTTTGGGGAAACAAAGGAGTACAGTAAGAAAAAGTAAAAAACTATCCGCTAGCTGTCAACCCTCTTTGAAGAGGCTATTGCCCTCGTGACGAAAGTATCAAGTTTGAAGAGACCGTTACTAATGTTTATAATATTAGATCTATTAAATTTATAAACATTAGTAACGGTCTCTTCAAACTTGATACTTTCGTCACGAGGGCAATAGCCTATTCAAAGAGGGTTGACAGCTAGCGGATAGTTTTTTACTTTTTCTTACTGTACTCCTTTGTTTCCCCAAACATCCCTTTCTGGACATTAGTCCTTTCCTGTGCTTTCACCCTTTTAAAATACCACTCTTCCCTCCCACTCTTCTCAACTCCTCACCAGATGTTTTCTGCATCTAGTGTTCAGTTGGGTTTTTGACTCTGACGAAGACCGCTTGTTACGGTTGAAAGATCTTAGTCTTGTTTTCCCATTTCTTATTGTGGTTTGATCATTGATATATATATATATATTTGAAATTTCGGAAGCAGTCCATTCGTAAGAAGATATTATTGTAAATAACAACAAAATTAGCTGATATCTGTACTTTAATATGCTTCTCAATTTTCCTAAATAACATATTTAAATATTCAGATTGAAAATAGTAACATTTTAAAATTATTTCAATCATATCAATGGACAAGCAGTACCTTGGATGTTAGGCAGTCACACTGCAAAACCACTATCCCTGCATCATTAAGAAGTAACTTATGATGAACTTAAGAAAAACAATCCTCACTTCACTTTGTTTATACATACAAAAGAAAATTCATCCAAGAAGTTTTTCATGTACTGAAGATGAATGGTCATCATTTGAATTAGGTCGACTACAGGACATATGCTACAATAGACGAAGTAACGAGAGTGTTATTTAGGAAAATTGAGAAGCTTGTTAAGAAAGAGGCATCAGATGAGGTTGGAGCAATTTTGCTTTAATATATATATATATATATATATATTAAAGATAGAATTAAAGATGAATTATACCTTTGATTTTAGTAAATCATAACTAATACAACAAGATGAATAAAGAAGAAAAAACCTGAAAATTTTAAATATTAAAATAACCAGAATTCTTCTAACTATAGTAGGAATATTGCAAAATTAAAGTATTATTTATTTACGTGTTTTATCAATAAACACTTTACTTAATTCAAAAATGTTTTACATCCACATTTGTTAGTGTAATTGTTGTTTAGTAACATTGGTTCATCCATATTAAGATTCAGTGCGACTAGTTTTGTGCAGGCTCAATAGTTATCTTACAATTTTTAATATCTTTAATACATTTTCTAAACGTTTAATAATTCTTGTAGTTACATTTCGTTTTGTTTAGTTTCGTTTTTTGTTGCTTTCTCCTCACGTATATTGACTTATGGCATATGAAGAGATTCTTTAGTATAGTTTCGTTGCTTAAAAGAATCTCTTGTCTTAATGACTACAATTTGTAAAAATATTGTCAAGTATGTGGTTCAAGTAGTAGGTTTACTACCTGAACCACATATGGTTTGGTTTACACTACCTGTGATTTTACCATTTACCCGGAGTTGACCTGCTGTCAGTCGAACCTTTGTCTTAAACAAAAGATTTGATATTGTTAAAGAGATAATATGTCAGACTAAATCATCATCTTGTAATTTTCCATATATTCCGATGTTTCTGAACCAATTTCAGGTTAACTTTGTACTTGCTCTCATTCAGTAACCCAAGACACCTTAGGAATAGTAATGTTTCCTTCTATATATTGAATAAGTGCATGGATATCTCAGAATATATGGAAGTGTATGTTCATGTCTGCACACCTCTCCACCCTTTTAATAGCTTTTTCTGTAACCACAAGTACCAGTTGAAAGGCATTGCAATAGTGCGGCGAATGAAAGCCTATTCTCAAAGATAGCTCTTCAGAAAAGACTCCGTCACCTCGTACACTATCCAAGAAAAATAAAAATATTATTTAAATCTCTGAAATAAAAAGAATAGCAAACAGTCAAGAAATAGCAAACAAAATAATCAATGAAAAAGTTATGACGAAAGAATGTCAATTCCTTCATACAGTAGTATGAAAAACAACAACAACTGTGTGTAAAACAAACAAAAATCAAACATAAGATGCTGAACTTGACAAACAACTCAAACATTTGTTATAAAATCGCAAATCTCAGTTATATAGGTTCTTAAAGGTAAACTTAAGATTAATAATAAAGTTTAGAACTTTTTTAATTTATTTTAAGTGGGTATTTAAATAGAGTGAAAGAAGAGGCTCAAGTACATCAATTGGATTAGAACTGATTAGAACAGCATGCATTGCATTGCGAGCCAGTAGTATTTTTTTTTATTGTTAAATCGATTCCCTAGCAGGTGATAACATCAGCCGTTTACCGGTTTTTGTTTTGATCGGTCATTCTACAGATTCTACATTGAGAGTCCTAAAATTTTGCCTAACTCAAGTGCATTTTGAGTAGGGATCTTTAACGAGTACCTGACATCGTACAGGCTTGGGACCGATGGCTTAACGTCCTCTCCGTGGGATGACGTACTCAGATTTATTCACCACTCGCGTGAAAAAATCGAGGGCCAGGTGGGGATCGAATCCCGGACTACCAGCCCAGAGGCGCCTACGTTAACCACTGAGCTAACCTGGCCCCCCTGAGCAAGCAATAACACCTCTAACAAAATTATACCATAAACACCCAACGGCTATTTTAATACATTTTGCTTATTCTATGAATACTTAGCAAAATTTCAGTTAAATAATGCCTATTTTTATGAATAATCATGATTGAAATTTCCCTCAAAAGTAAAATTTGTTTCTTATATTCAGACTGAAGAATATAGTTTGCACATATTTCATATTTATATGTAAATATTTTGCTTAATTATTTATTTATTATTAAATAAAGAAGTATATTTTGCCGGATTTCACAAAATTAAAAGTTCTGCCGTACATAAAACACTTACTTTGATGGTATTTTCAAAATAATTTTGTCATCAAGAAAAGACTAGAAGACAAGTTGAAGTAAGAGAGATGTTCTCATACTGGCGTATCCAAGCCAGACTCTCCAGTGTACGTATAAAATCAACTTTTATTCATATATACAGAGTATCTACCAAATCTGGGCACATGGCAAAAAAACATATACTTCTGAAAACAAAACTATTTTATTCAATTTTAATGTTGATAATATTTCTAATATCAGTTATAAGACATAATTTATTAGATTACCGGTTAACCAGCTACGAATTTTGCTAAACATTTAAAATTGTGAATTAAAAATTATAGAAACCACGTTAAAAATATTATTTGTCAATATTAGAATTGAATAAAATAGTTTTGTTTTAAGGAGTATATGTTATTTAACATGTATCCACACTTTATGGACACTAGTATATATAAGTTAGCATTGCTAATACCACCATCAATGAATATACTTTTTATCAAGATTTTTTTAAAACATCAGTAGTTCAGTCCTTATTTAATAAAGTTCACTTTTAAAATTATAAGTTTTTTTTTTAAATCGAACTTAGGCCCAAACTTGTCCGAATACACGAGGTCACCGACCCTGCTTTGACAAACAACCACATACAATATAATTTTTATATTTTAATTTTTATTTTCAAGAAATAAAATTATTATTTAATTCGCTATAATTTATAAAATTAAAATATTCATATCTTGTATTTTAATTAGAATCTATTAAATAAATACGTGATACAATTTAAGTTACTGTACAAATAACAAAATTGTTTTAAATTACATATTAACATAATTTATATTATTAAATTACTAGAGTTAACAAGAAATAATATTAGAAATAATTATAAACTTAGAAATTATAAACTGGATATTAATAACATTCTTAGTTAGTAAAAGTCGGTCTTGCGAATTTAAAAAAAAAATTGTCAACAGACTGAGCTTCACAGGAGCTATCTGTGATGTAAATTCAAGATTAAACTATTGAGTATGTCTACTACTTTACTTCTAGCATTCAGTCGTTATTCAGTATTAGGTTTATTTGAAGTTTTTTTTTTGAAGAAAATTTGTGTACTACATTACTAATGGTTGTATTGTTTTGGGTGATAGTCACCTAGCTCCTCCTTGTAGGCAGCCTTTTCTTCTTCGGGTTTAACATAGCGCCAATGGATATCTACAGATCGCCTAACCTCCGGATTCATCTGATATCTAATTATAGGATCAATGAAGTACTTTCGTCTTCTTGAAAGCCCTGGAAGAATTTGTTTGTCTCTACTCTCTTCCTAGAAAACAAACAATTCGTTACATTCAGTAAAGGATATTGCTTATTGCAAGAATAATGTATACAAAATGATATCATTCCAATATATTGCTTTAAGAATAAAAAGTCACATTATTATCTGGCAAAATCTATAAAAGACTACTCCCACGTAATATTAAAAGCAAAAGCTTTAAAGCATTATGAAATAGATTCAACATAGGACGATGAAAAAAGACCTCTCTAAACTAAAAAAAAAACTAATCATATTTTGTGTTTGAATTTTCAGATAAAAAACTGTACTGGCCACTGAGAAAAGATATCGGCTATTTTATTCTCTTCAAAATGATGTTTACTGCTATGTTGATGATATGTAGGTGGTTTTGTACGTAATCATGTCTTGCCACCATCTGAAGGTGGTCACAGCAGTCTTCTGAGCAATTTATAGGAAACGTAAAATTACGGATACGCTACTGCAAATGCTAATCAGGAATCTACTATTACTTCATACACAATGACAGGATCCATTGAAAATTAATTTCAGTAGAATTATTTTCAAAATTAAACAGTCTTAATAGATAATCGAAGGATAATATTATCCTTTTTGTTCAAGAGACAGACGTCAGTGCGCGCAGCATGACTATACGGAAGCCTTTCCTCATTTTGGAGAAATGAAATGTTGCAAGCATCCTTTTTTTATGTTTCATATTTTCGGGGTTGATCTCAGCTAATGTTTACTATTCTTGCTGCTTAATATATGCCAATCACCAAATATAGTTTTTAATGTTATCAACAAAAGTTATCGATAAGTTAGAGTATTTACTATGGATTGCTGTCCACTGTTTCAAAAGAATTCCAAGTTATCATTCTAGTTGCCTTATTTCTGGACATTTCTAGAACCACCTGATAAAGTTACTTACAGTACCTCAAGCTCACTACTCAACTTCAACACCACTTTATTTTTATCTACCATTCTTAATATATTTATTTTTCTTTTATTATATAACTAGTTGATATAAAAAAGTTATTTATGTTTTATTAACAGTAATTAAATACTTTATAAAACTTGGGCCAATGCTATGCGAGTGAATATCTAATTTTAAGAAAATACAATAGAGATAAAATTCTAGTCAGTTATTGTGACAAATTAACCAGCATAAAAGAATGGGTGCTATATATTTATAATGCATATCTTATTTCAGCCACAGTGGTAAACCATTCTCAAAATTTAATACCTTCCGATTGCAATTACTTATAATCCCTTCCGATTGCAATCTTTTCATAATAACTAGGTCGAGATTTCCAATGGCCTAGCCTTGATGAGTCAGTAAAACCCAGTCAAGCGAATAAGACGAATTTATCAATACTATTGTTCTTTCTTTACAAGTACAAGGTCGCCTGCTTGAAATATATATATATATAAAACCAATCAAATCACCATGAACTTTTTTCATATCTTTTACTACTTTTACAGATGATGTCTTTGATTATATTATAGAGTCACATGTCTTTCACGTGACACTGATGAATATGTATATATATAACAATATTTCACAATAAACTCGTGAAATAACAATCAATGATCAAACCACAATAAGAATTGAGAAAAAAAGACTATGATTTTTCAACCATAACAAGCGGTCTTCGTTAGAGTCAAAAACCCAACTGGTATGTATACATATATATATATATTACTTCAGCCTTATTTCTTAATTTTTTTTTAATTGTTTACTCCCAATTTCATCTTTTCCCTTTTCTTCTTTCCTTTTTCACCAACATTACTTTAATTTGATTTTTATTGACATTTACTTATAGCTTTAACTGGTCCACGATGTCAAGGTAGCTGCACTGTGTGTCACTTTGTATAAGTCAGTGGACACATTCAAATCTCTACTCCTGTGTTCCTTTTTCTTTTTCCATACCTCTCCTGAACCGCCTCTAGTGGGGCCATACAGCCCTACCACAGGCTGCATTGGCTTTATTTCTACAGGTTCATTGAACCGGGATCCACAAAGGCCACTGACCTTACCTATAGCTGTGTAGGATTAGGAGGACATTGGTCCGGTACTATGGGCGGCGGGGGCACATGGAGGGTTCATTCTCCATCCCGCCTCAGAGGTCGAACTCATAGTGGCTGTTAGTTCTCACCTAAGTTGGGTAGACTACAACTACTACTACTACAAAAGTAGTAGTTTTTTCTGAATAACTTGTTAAAAAATATATAATTGTTTATGTCTGAAAAATCTGTTTCTATGTTTGTTTTTTAATATGGTTAGATTACATCAGTTCTCCTCTTGATAATTCTGGTTATATTGACATCATACCACTGGCAACTTTTGTAAAGTCAACACTACTACACTCCAGTAATGTAAGAGTTATTAGTTTTTCATATTCAATGAATTTTTACTTTAAGTCCTTATATTGTTAAAAAATATGTTTAATTGTATCATTCCATTCATTGTAATAATTCATTTATGTGGATGCTTATATTTATGATTGGTATAAGTGTGTGCTTTCCTCTGTATGGTTTGCCTGTGAAATTAGTTTTAAAACAAAACAAGTAATTGGCATTAGAGTTTGAATTGAACCTACAAAATCATTATTTGACTTCCACCAAGCTAATTTTGCATAAAATAATCATAGGTCTTCGGTCGGTAAGCCATTCCCGTTGTCATTCATGTCACTTATCCCCGAGTCAGCAGCTCTTAAATTTCTTCTGGAGCTATGTACGAAGGAGGCCCTCTTCACGTCAAATTAAGATAAAATGTACCAGCAGGTTAATAGGGTAGCAATGGGCTTACCATTACCGATACAGGTATCCTGGTTGCTATTGTTTCATGGGTGTTTTGAATGGGAAGTATTCACCAAACAGAATAAACCTAATGTTACGCTAGGTATATGAATGACATCTTTGTATTAACAGATAACACAGAAGAGATGAATAGTCTTTTCTGAATAAAAGTATTTTTGAATAATCAATACAAATAGGAAGGAAGAGCGCTGAGGAAATTAATAAACAACAACATTAACACTTGCAAAAGTGAAGACATCCTCGACCTCAACATTTTTTATAACAGTAAAAGAACGAAGTACCTTCTGATTTCTAACAAACCGACACCTACACACATGATCTGCAGCGTAGTCACCTGGTGTACCAGTGCACATGCACTACAGGGAGCTGTGCAGCCTTGCTATCTATGTATATTGGGATGACTACGACCAGGCTATCGAGACGTCTGACTCTACTCCTTACCACTAGGGCCCCAAAAAGCACTCAGAAGAATTACATGGTACATCTCTAACAAGACAGTCAATAGTTGAGGGGACCACTGTAATAGGGATGTGCATAAATTACAAATCTTGGAAAAATTTTGGGATGTTTTTTAATTCATGTGAAAAAACTGGAGTGGTCTACACTCAACTTTACTATTAGTAAATATAATATAAAACTTCTTGGGTATATAATGCATAATGTCCCATTTAAGCATAATACAAATATCTGAATGGGAAATGTTTATTAGTCTTTCATTTCTGTAGCTAGCACAGATAGTGATTATCAATATATCAATACACTTATCAATATACATATATAATATATATATATATATATATATATATATATATACAGTTTTGTGTTTCACACCACTGTTGCATATAATATCATTAGTATAACTACAACAGTAAAAGATTTTTGAAAAGCTAAAGTGTAGATTTAGTATTACGAAATAATCTCTTACAGGAGAATATGGATTTTGTTCCAACAGCCAGTGAATCCGTTACATACTTTACCTAATCTCCTTCTACACTGAATATTGAAGACGATTTTTTCCATTTAAAACTTGAAAATATTCCTATTTTGTCTGAAAATTGTCAGACACATCTAAGAAGAAATGTCATTTTAAGATGATTTTTAATTTAATATTTAGGATAATTAAATGTATTATTCTTCAAAGAAAGTTTTTAATTTGGATTATGTTTTACATTTTTGGTCTTTTATAGAATTATTAAGCTGGGAATTTTATGGCTTCCTGGTCTTTAATAAAAATCACTTTTTTTTCCTTTGTCAAAAATCATATATACCAACTAGCAGACTGCCCGTCTTTTGGGGGTATTTTACAATAATTCAGAGAAGATTCATGATCCTTCAAAATATTATTAGAAAAATTATAGAATATGAAAAAATATATTTATTATTACAGTGTTAAGTAAGTAAGTCTGTGTATACATCGCATTCTGTCTGTCCTTCAGGTGCATGGAAGAACAGAGAGTTGGAACTTGAGCAAGCAACATACTGTTGACCATGACAGAAATACTTGGTCTCACTTTCTTTTCAAATTCAAAGCCGTTTTTTCAGTATAATTTAAAACTTTTATAGCTGAAGCTTGAAATATTGGAAAATAATAGATATGATCTATTAGACAAGAACTGTAAAAAAAACTGAATATTTTGGTTGATTTTTTACTTATAAGAATTTTATTCTTTTACTCTCATATTAAGTTCTTTAAAAAAATTTCGTTAAACATGTAAGCATCAATTTTATTTCTGTGGATTCACTCAAAAAATGTCTGTCACTGTAAACAATGGAAAGAAATCTAAACAAATACAAGTATAACAAGTGAACCATTAGTCCAGGATCAATATTCAGTTTTTATAGCTTAATTATTCTTTGTCGTAATTGAACTTTTATGATTTTTTTATAAATTGCTAATTTTTTGCTTAATGTTTTGACAAAATTTCATTGCTTTTTTAATGAGTCGCTTAGTGTCAAAAAAAATTTTCAAAACAAAAAGAATATAGAAAATGTACTGTAACGACCCTTTGGTGAATATAATTTTAAAAAAACTTATCTCAACTTATCCTCCACAGAATGTTTTATTTTTAGGTATAGATTCATTTTGATCGTTAAACACTATGACTTGTATTGCTCTCACAAGCTTTCAGATTGTATTTTAAGTAAACATTTTATACATTTATTGAAAAAAAAATATGTCCTGTTGTTTTTAAAATCTGAGAATATTTTTTGGTCATTGCTTTTGCAGCTTCAAATATAATACCAAAATATCAAGACTCTAGAATTAGTAGTTTAGGAGAAAAATAATTAGTTTAAAAACAGGTTTTCGGCAAAAATGTGATTTTCCCGTCAACAATAATTTCTCCCAACAATAGGGCTTATCTACATTATAAGGACTATTTTTGTGTAGAATCCATCCATCAAAGATTCTGAACCGTAGAGTGTCCACAATCTTTGGATACATACTCACCCAATCACCCGCACACGGCACATACATACACACACACACATACACACACACACACACACACACACACACACACACAAGCAGACATCATCGAAAAAACTTCATAAAACGACTTCTGGGACCTCCAAAACATATAATTCCGTCAAAATCTCGAGATCGATTTTTTCACGATCAGTATACTTTACTTATAGTAAAATAGTAATATTTGTTAAGTGTAAATACAAAATAAACAAATCATCTATGCCATTAAAACCTTAGATTTTCGTCGTATGACTATACTATGTCTACTAACATTGAAAAAAATTATAACCAAGTCCCTCTTCTGTAAATTTGAGTTCGGATCTTCTTGCTAGCAGCACCTGTAAATAAAATCGTACTAACTCCCTCTGCGGGCAGTATTACCTGCCGATTTTATTAAAGTCATGTCGAAGGAAAAAACAAATGATAAAAAGTAAGGTTTTCATAATGAAAAACGAACTCAGTAATTATTGAAATAAAATACATATTTATAGTATTTTACATAACGAATAAAAAAAATGCACATATTATTCCAACATGTCAGAAAATTCTAGTTTTCTATCCTTTAAGAAACTCAGATAATAAGTTATTCCGTCGATGAAGTCTTAAGATGACATTAGAAATTAATTGCTACTGCTAAATACTTCCAATTCGACTTAATTAACTTCAGGTGCACGCAACGAAGGCGTTATTTCAAATTAAGAAAGTTAATGAACAGATCTAGGTCACCTTTTATAAATAGATGAAAGTTCGAAAGCGTAATGTTGGTAACTAAAGAGAACAAGATCTTATCTATTATATTATGTGCTTTAAGAGATGTCTAGACATCGTTATTCACTGATCTATTGCTTATTAGTCATTACTGTTAAACACAAGCACTCTCAGTCATGCGCCATACCATACACACGCTCTCTCATACACACAACACACACTCACATGCACAGTAAGTGTGTTCGTATCTTTATTCTGTGTCTATAGATTACTTTGAAAAGTTTGTTGTCCTTTTTGAATTGTTTTCCTGTTGACAATATATAGAGACGCACCTGCAGAAAACAACTCACATCGATATAAATACACGCTCTCTCTCTTTCTCTTTCTCTCTCTCTCTCTCTGACATACACACATATAAAAGATAAACCAAAACATAAATGGTTTCAGTTTGTATTCGGTTATCTATAGTTGTTTATACGATGCACAAATAAAAAATAAATAAAAATTCTCAATAATCATTTGAAAAAATATATAATGTAAAGAAATAAAATATAAAGAACTGAAACAACTGTCTTCTATATTTGAACTCTCATCATCAGAGGATAGAAGTTTGCCTAACCTTCAGCCAATGAATCTTAAGGAAAACTGAAAATATAAAAGTGAGTTATGTCAGTACTTTCTATGTGTTTTTTCTGCGTAATTCAATTTGTCGTCCTCGTAGGCAGTTTTTGTTTATACATACATAAGTAGTGTATTACTAGCTATACTGGTGCAGCACATGCGAATTCATAGATAGCGCCACTCTACAATGTTTGTCTCAGTGATGGAACACCACAGGATAGTGGCATGATTCAAGCTATATTCATCTACTGATATAACTTCTATTATTTTAATATAAATACATGTTGACTAATAATTTTTACTGATTAATATATATTAGAATTTTTTTAATGATTTCAAAAAAATGTTTAATGATTTAAATGAGATATTGACATTAAAGTAGAGCGCAGCCACTTCACCAAGACAGTATAGTACTGAACGTGTTATTATGTATTATGAACGTACTTAAACATTGCTTATCTGTGTTGATTAATTAATAATATGATTGTTTATTTGTTTATTAGTTTGTTCATTTGTTTAAATCGAATGTAAGTATATTTAATTCAGAGTCAAATGAAGTATCGGCTGATGGAACTTGCAGAGTGAAGACGGGTGAATGCCGCACGACTCCGTCTATGTCTATCATCTGACCAGACTTGAAACACAGACTTGACACTGTGTCACGTGTTCATTCAAACTAGACAGTTGTTGTTGAAATCCACAGATTATTTTTCTTTGTAAAATAATTTATAATGTAATACTTAGTTTCACTGTTTCAAAATTGTTACTTCTGCCTATGAAAAAGGGTTTAAATAAAAAGCCAAAACATTGGCAATGAGAGTTTAATTTAAACCTGAAGAACTGACCGCATCCCAATAAACTTTAGTTTTGTATATATATATATATATATATATATATATATATATATATATATATATATATATCTCAGATGAAATTTAGATAACACGATAACAACAATTAGATAACACACCTATATATATATTTCTGTATGGACTGCTGGGTCATAAAGTCTTACATCCCTATATTTCAATAGAAAATGTTAAATTCGTAAAAATACAATAGAGAAAGTGTATTAGAGAAATTGAGAGAATCAGTAGAAAAGTGGTGAAATTTAAAATAGGCATACAATTTAACAAGATATATATATATTTCTATATGAACTGCTGGGTCATAAAGTCTTACATCCGTATATTTCAATAGAAAATATTAAATTCGTAAATAATACAATGGAGAAAGTGTATTAGAGAAATTGAGATGATCAGTAGAAAAGTGGTGAAATTAAAAATAAGCATACAATTTAACAAGATGATATATATATATATACTGTAAAGAGGCAAATCCAAACTCAAACCAAAAATGTAGAAACATCTAGTAATGGATTGAGGAGAGTGGGAGACAAGAGAGGTATGTTAAAGCGTTAGATGTTCAGGAAAGGACATTACAGGGGGAGATATTAGAGTAAACAAAGGAGTACAGGAAGAAAAAATTAAAAAACTATCTGTTAGCGGTCAGAACCCTCTTAGATGTTTTATTGTGAAATCTGGATATATATATATGAAAAGATATGATATAATATATAATACAGTATGTAATAATTATGCAATACACATATCTATATAAATAAAATAATGTTTTTGTCTGTACATTGCTTAGAACTGACTCATTTCAAGTTTTCTTTACGTTTCATACATTGGAGAAACCGAATCCACCCTTAGAAAATTTCTGTCGGTTTGTCGGTCTGTCGGTTTGTCTGTTTGTCCGCAAAACTTTGTCACAAGTAAACTCAGCTACCATAAGACATGGCGAGCTGAAACTTTGACACTGGATTTGTGCATGCCTAACTTAAAATACAGGCTCTAAATAGATTCATAATTCAGTACATACCCCAAGTTATGGGACTTTAAGCGTATTTTCCTAACTTCACAGACAAGTTTGTTTTGAAAATGCACAGCTGTGGCAAGTAGGTATTGTCAGTTGATTTTAATTTCATTGGAGCATATGAATATATTGCGTATTTGACATCTTTGAAAAGGTGTTTCCCAGAGTTGAGGTTGTACTATCTATTACGAATAAATAAATTTGTAAACGAGCAATTCTCAACCCTTAATATGAACAGGCAGGAAAAATCAGCAAACAAGTTCTTACGCTATATCATACCGAGGAAAGAACTTACAAGTCAGTAAAGAGATTGGATTAGTGATGAAGAAGCAGTTCATTATCTAATTGAATTTCTTGACTCTGAATTTATTTTTCCTGGACTGCCTGCTCATGAGTAAAAACTTCAAGTAGGAGCACCAATCATGCTGCAATTTAGTAGCAGTAACAAATTTAATGTTAAAAAACGTGAGTGCCCGAAAACTGTGCAACGGGACACGACTCTGAGTTCGTGCTCTACACAGATATGCCATAGAGGCGGACATAATGACTGGATGTGGTATTGGTGAGTCTGTGTGTACACCACGCATACCATTGATTCCGAGCCACTGTCTGTTTCCGTTGAAATGATTGCAAAGTCCCGTCAGAGTCTATTTCGCAATGATGTTAACTAAGTCGCAAAGGGAGACTTTATCTAACGCAGGAATTCAAGTTAGCGAGACCAAGTTTTTCTCACATGGTCAACTGTAGTTTACTTGCTCAAGAGTCAGAAGTTTCAACTGTTTGTTCTTCCGTGAACTTGAAGGACAGACAGCTAATGTGGTGTATACAGAGGCATTTCTTCAACACTCTACTAATAATGGTATTTTCTACTGTTTTATAATTTCTAATGAGATTTTGGAATACCAAAAATGACGGAACTTTTGATTCCATCAAAGACGGGTACGTTTGCTATGTATTATATATAACTGTAAACTTTTTTGTAATTTAATATTTGCTTAATAAAAACACTGGTAATAATGTAAGGTATGGGACCAGAGTAGTACAGTGGCTTGCGTGATCGCCGATGACAGTAGTGCAAATGTATTATAAATAAATGTAACAAACAAATATGTTTTTGAATTTAAAATGTGAATAATATAAAAAATGGTAATAAAGTAAAGGGATCTAGCCAGGGTAGCCAGTAGCTTGTTTCCTTGCCGATAACAGTAGTGCAAATGTATTATAAATAAATACAATGAAAACATTTTTTTAATTTTAATTTAATATTTGCGTAATATAAACACTGGTAATAAAGTAAGGTATGGAACCAGAGTAGCCCAGTGGCTTACGAGCTGGCTGTTGACTGGGAGCAAGTTAATTAGAACTAACACATTTCAAGTTTCTTTACGTTTCATACTTTAGAGTAGCCACATGTACCCTTAGAATAATTTCTGTCTGTCGGTTTGTCCACAAAATATTGCCACCATAAGACATATAAAGCTGAAACTTTGATTGTAGATTTGTGTATGCCTAACTTAAAATCTAATCTTTGGATGGATGGAATATTCATTGATGAAGCGAAGTTATGAACTTTTAAGTCATGTTTGGCTAACTACACACACATGTTTATTTTGAAAATATACAGGTGTAGCAATTACATATTGTTAGTTGACTTTAATTTCATTTGCGTACATGAATATTTGCTTATAGCAAAATGCTAATATATGAATATTATGCTTATTTGAGCTTATTGACAAGGTGTTTCCCAGAGTCCAAGATGTACTATCTATTCAGAATAAATGGCTTTGTGAACGAACAAGGCTCAAGCCTTACTAATGAACAGGCAGGAAAAATCAGCAAACATGTTCTTACGCTATATCAACCCGAAGATAGAACTTAAAAGTCAGTAAAGAGGGTGATTAGTGATGAGGAATTAGTTTATTATCTAACTGAATTTCTTGACTCCGTGACTGCTCTTGGACTGCCTGCTCATGAGTAAAAAGTTCAAGTAGGAGCATCATCATGCTGTGATTTAGTAACAGTAACAAATTTCATGTTACGAAACATGAGTGCCCCAAAACTGTGCAACGGGACACGACTCTGAGTTCGTGCTCTACACAGATATGCCATAGAGGCGGACATAATGACTGGATGTGGTATTGGTGAGTCTGTGTGTATACCACGCATACCATTGATTCCGAGCCACTGTCTCTTTCCGTTGAAATGATTGCAAAGTCCCGTCAGAGTCTATTTTGCAATGACGTTAACTAAGTCGCAAAGGGAGACTTTATCTAACGCAGGAATTCAAGTTAGCGAAACCAAGTTTTTCTCACATGGTCAACTATAGTTTACTTGCTCAAGAGTCAGAGGTTCTAACTGTTTGTTCTTCCATGAACCTGAATGACAGACAGCTAATGTGGTGTATACAGAGGCATTTGTTCAACACTGTACTAATAATGGTATTTTCTACTATTCTATAATTTCTAATTATAGTATTAGTATAATACTATAATTGATATTTTGGAATACCAAGTATAATAGAATTTTTGATTCCGTCAAAGACGGGTACGTTTGGTAGTTCTATTGTATACTATACATTACACGATATTGATGTGTGTGTAGGTGAGTGGGTTTATGTCTAAAAGTTTGTAAACAAGCTGCACGCCACGCTGTTTGATTGATCATTTTATATTACAGGCTAATATATTACCTTTAAAATTAAAATGGGATGGCAACATTACTATCCAATTTGTTGCTTATGATGTGCTTTAAGTTATTCTTTTTTCCTAAACCAGGTACTCAAGAGAAATAGAATTGACAGTCATAACAAACTGAAAACGGCATAAACTGAAAACAGTTTATGGAATTTTTCGATAAAAAAAATTCTGTGGCAAAATACAAAACTTTCGACTTATGATAGAATCTGAAAGATAGTAAACACGACACTTGTAGCACTTTTTGAAAGATTATAATGGAATTATATACAAAAATAGTTTCTTAAAGGAGATGACTAAGTTTATCGGGGAATTGCTTCAAACATAAAGAGAATTTATCCATTTGTAAAATAAAAAGAGACATTTTTTTGCCAAAGTACTAAAACTAGAGAATTAACTTTTTTCATTGTATTGCATATGCTTGAAATTTGTAAGTTACGAAAAAAAAATATTAAAAAATAGTAAAAAAATATTTTCGCTCAAAAACTCACCTTCAATAATCTCTACCTGCCCTACTTACTGAATTCTTTTAGATTCACTTAATATTTTTGTTATCAGAATCATACTAAACAAACGGAGCATCAAGGGTACCAAGCGACTCCCTTGAGTAAATAACCTTATTCTGATATGGCGTTCTCTTCCAGAGCGAACAAAATACCACCGACAGAAAATCTTCAGTGATTTTCCCCTACATGATACTAAGGAGAAAGTAGTCCGGATATCATCCTCCGAAAAACACAGAGGGTCCAAAAGCGCTAACTAGTGGGAGCTAACCTCCCACAAGTGCAACTAAGTACCCAAAGAATTCTGTCCCAAAGAAGGAGAAAGGAAGTCTTTCTCCCGAAACGTAGGAAGCCTGAATGGGCATTATCAATGAAGTTTTGTGCAGATTTTGCAAAGAAGAGGAGAAATCACCATTGCACCTGCTGGCTGACCGTCAGGCAACTTTGCTGCACAGAGGTAGGTTCTTCGGGACACTCAACAAAACCATAGAAAAACTTTTACCGCAGGACCCAGCAAAAGTGCTGAGCTTCTTGGAGGCGTTGAAGCTAACTGTTGGGATACTTAGTACAGAGGGGGAAGTACAATAGTTTTTAAGATGCAAAGCTTTAGTCACCCACAAATAATAATAATAATGGTAATATATATAGGTGCTATTTTGGTATGTTATCTCATTATTTTAGTCCATAATTTGTTGTGCGATCTCAAATTATTTGAAAACATATTTCACGACATAAATTAATTAATTATTTCACGACAATACAGATAACTTAGGTTTATCAACCAGTTAGCATGTATAGTGGATCATATGGTAAACTCAAAGTGAAGTAAAATATTAACTTTTAAAATTTTCAAAAGGGTAATTAGCAATTTAAATCACTGACACAGAAAACTGCACTTCCGGAGTGAATGAAACAAGAAGTTAGGCATCTTCTGTTCTTGCAAAAGCTAGTGAGAATTCCTGTTTTCTATTTATTCTTCAGACATCTTTTATTATCTCAACACATCAGTTAAGAAAGTGTGCTATCTTATTCATCATTCAATAGAAAATGTTTTATCAAAATGTAACTGATTTTATTTCACCTGTAGTTTCTTAAACATTTCGGAAGGAAACTAATATTCCTGAAATTTTCTTCTTGCTTAAATAGGTGTTTTTGATCACAGTTTATGATGGTTATCTAGAGAAACTAAGATCATGACAGGTTAAAATTAACATAATTATCGGATTACACCTAAGTGTACTAACTTATACTAATACTAACTTATACTTATGATATCATAGTTAACAATATCAATCATGATAACACTCAGATCGCATTCCAATGTACCGCACTATACCTTTTGTATTTGCTGGTTCAATACATTTGACGGATGAGGTTTTTTCTTTTTCACATACTCGTACACCTAATTTTATTAGTTGGTTACTATAACGTAAAGTAAAAATGAAAAAAAAAATTATATTGTTGACGAATTTATAATATGTTTTGAGGTCCTCTGAATACATTTATGTTATGATGTCATTTTTTAAGTAGCTGAATGGATGTCTATCAGAATATTTTAAGCCATCACATTGAATACATCAATTAGCACCACTTGACAAGTTGTAATGACATTTGATAGTGATTTAGTTCTTCGTGTGAGAAACAACCTATTGTATTTGAGTTATTTTGAATCATAGGAATGGTACATTATCGTTTTTTTTGAAAATCTGTTACTAATTAGTACCAGATTTTCTTCTGATTCTACAAACATTATATTTCGCAATAAGTATTACCTTAATATGAATATTGCATTATCAATATGTCATTAACTTGGATGTTAGATGATATTGGAAATAGAATTGTGTGAAGGAATATTAGACTAATAATGACAAATATTAAATTCCATCTGCAGTAATTTGTCAGATTGTTATCGAACAATGATTTTATATTTTGTTATAACTGATAAAATTTATATAGCAATATTCAATTGAATAAAGTCATTAAACTGATTGGACATGTGCATGATAAAACTTGTGCCATAGGGTTTGATAATAAGTTTACTTGTTAATAATATTAAAATAATTTCAAAGTTTAACTGATTGTCTACATGTTTAATATATGTTTCCTTATAGTAAAGTTGAGTGTAAAGTGTATAGCGCTGTAATACTAAATGCTATTCTAGTTCTTTTTGTGTTAATAACGAATTCTTATCTTCCTCACATCTCATTTCGATTTCGAAATTCCTCCATTGTCAGGAGCAAACTGCATGTTATTTAGTTGTTAATGTTACCGGAAGACAATAATTTATCACTCTTGAGTCGACTTTTACTATCCATTATACTTAACTAAATCTTATTAAGTTATTTTATCAAAAGATAAACAATTCTGTGTTATCACGAACATTCCATACTCTTGCTATAATTGCCAAATACAATTTTATGACTAGTTACTAAAATAACTGAACCCAGAACATGTGTGCAACAGAAAGTTGTTTGTGTAATTGTTTTATTGAATGAAATCGTTTTTAATGATTTATTACAAAAATAAATTGAATGACACTACATATAAAGTAATTTCGCAAAAACTATAGTACCTCAATTGATATTAAGTCTAACTTTTCTTAGATACATCACTTTAACAGCAGTTCAAGAAAATTAAAGATCGGTCAAAAAAACACAGCTTTCATATAAGATTACATTATCATATGAGATTATGCAAATCTAATAATTAATATTAAAACCATATTAATACTATAATATATATCCATGTATAATGGGCATGATATTAATATTGGTGATAATATGGAATATTGGGATTGTATTAGTAGGATAATGAAATTAGATGACCAAACGAAGGTTATCTGTTTTAGGCGTTTGACCTTATGGCACTTGATGCAAAGATAAACCTGTTCCCTCATATTGCCGTCTATTATTTTAAATATTTACAGGCACTATGAAGATTTAATAATTCTAAATAATATATTTATTGTCAACCACAGATTATTTAAAAGAGTTTAAAAGAAGTTTTGATTTGATAAATGCATACAATATTTTTGAGGTATGATAAGTTGAAGTGGTTAACATGCCTATCACTAGAACACAAGTACAATGTAGAAAATGGTCGCATATCTATTTCATGTAGGAATTGGAAAAGTTTCATCATGCCAAAAGCTTTGATGATAACAGAGTACAATGTAAGATAGAATAAGTAACAAATCGTTACTCGAACCGTAAGGAACTTCTTGTAGAAAGGAATATACATTTTTATATCACACTAGTAGATGATACCGTCATACTCGTATACAAGAGTAGAAGTTGTTTGACTAGTTTTGGATGTTGTTCATCTTCAAGATGGGAAACGTCTGAAACCTGTCGAACTCGTACTCTGCATACGAAGTGTGACACTGTATGTGAATTCAACTAACACCTGTGGTACTAATAACATGCGTCTATTATTTAAATAATCACTTCCTCCCCATTATAGTCAAATACTTAAAATAACATATACTTCGTACGGGTAAATGGAAATGGTAAATAACGAACTATTGTTAACTCTATTCCATTTGCAAAATAAACTTCAATATTTTAAAACACATAATCAGCTATTTGTAAAAACTAAAAGTTTTCTATGGTCTTATATTCAAGATTAATGCTTATGACTTTCAAACACAACGCTTTGTGGGTATTTATGTCTGTTTCACAGTTACTGGTGAAAAAAAAGCTGCAGTACCCTGAAATTTATCTAGATTATATTTAAAATATTTTATTATTTGGATGATCATCATTTCTGAGTTTGGATGATCACATGCATTTGTATTAGGAATTATTATAACTGCTTCCTCGCATTTAACTAGTTTTCATGTTTTATTGGGAATTAGCCGGTATTAATTCATAGTTAAAACATTAGTTATCCTAATTAGACGAATTTTATATTTATTTTTGAAGGTCATACCTCATTATGATAGAACTCATATTCTTAAAAAATCAACTAAATGCTGTAAGAAAATGGTCCATCTCAACTGCCATGTTCAACTAATTGTTGTGTAATCCTTTGTGTACAAAGGCAAAAATTGATCCAATCAGGAGTGTCTCAAATGCAAAAAAAAAAGGAACATATTCTCGTGAAATCGTCAAATTTTCAAAAGCTACAATCCTCAAATTGTCAAAACAAAATAACAGAACAGTTCAAGACATGAAATTGTGTAGAAAACAGATACAAATATGGG
Organism: Hermatobates lingyangjiaoensis; assembly: GCA_026182355.1. Classification (NCBI taxonomy): domain Eukaryota; kingdom Metazoa; phylum Arthropoda; class Insecta; order Hemiptera; family Hermatobatidae; genus Hermatobates; species Hermatobates lingyangjiaoensis. The sequence goes on from JAPFBL010001938.1 coordinate 6,015,429, forward strand.
GTTATTTAACAATTGATGCACCCAAATACGAGTATGGGGCGTCATTTAAATAAAGGACTAGCTTCTAACTTTTATAAATATATATATATATATTACATAACCTATATTTTATTAATTCCATTAGGTAAATTAAACTTAGTTAATGTTATTAATTTAGTAAAAATTAGTTAATGTCATTAAACCTATTGATTTATTTTATCATTAGGTTAGTTGCGATTGAAGATGAACAACGTCCGTACGCGCTCCAACGAATCCAACAATATCTTACGAGGTATCATAGTTTTCCCTATTTCTAATATAAATTATACTAACCTCAGTGGTAGTAACAATATGTATGTATGCAACTAATATATTAAATCCAACAATTTTATATACGTATACTTAAAAAAGTTTATATTTATTGACTGGCCAAAACAACTTTGATAACGGGTTATGTCAATATCAATAAACTTGAGTAAAGGAAAATTTATGACTCAACATGTCTGACAAATCTATTTGGGTTATATCAGATGTCAGAATACCAGAAACATAACAATACTTACTTCCTACTTGTTAGTACAAACTTCCAAGGTTTCTGCCTCGATGTCTTCGCTAAACGTTCGCAGGTACCGGATTTACCTGTACACTTAGCAGTACAGCTAGCTGTGAAAGTAGCCTCCCCGTTATATTTGCCCTTTAGGAGTTCCTGTTTACAAAGACGTGTGGAAACTGGAGGAAGATTTGGCAGTTTTTGCACATATCAATAGAAAACTTTCGTGAGAAGAGACTGCTGATTTGGTCACAACAAACTTGCTATCCAGGGTTAGTGCCAATGTCAGATCAACCCATTTACTGCCCACCCTTCAAAGGTTGGAAGTGCATTAATTGTTTTTTATGGTTGTTTTGTTTTAATTCTTCATAAATTTTATCAGGACATTATTGTTTAAAAAGATTTTGTTAACCACTTGTTAAGGCCAGAAATAGCATAGAGTTTTGAATAATTTAAACAGTTGGAAAAAAAGCACTGATCTAAGCTAACCTAGTTTTATAAATTAAATTATAATAAATGTTCAAAATTCACCAAGTTCTAACTAATAATTAATTCAGTAGCTTGATCATTGGGAATATATTTTGGAGAAAGTAATACTTTAGTATCAGTAATTTTGTTGTATACATAAATTCTAAATATATAGATTGGGGATAAAATAATATTAAACTTACTGCATGGTCCATTGTATTTTGTTCCGTTATGATTCAATTAATTAATTGAATGTTCTCATTAAAATCTTCTCAGTGGAACTAAAGTACATCTTACTATTCAATTAGTTAACGTTATCTCAATGCAAACACTTCAAAGATTAGCTGTTTATAGTGGTTCAAATACTGGGTTATTTGTCACGGTTTCCAACTTCAATTTTTTTATTTAACTTTTTTGCCTGTAAATTTCCTTACGTTAATTCATTAAATTAGGGTTATAGTGACCACTTTGTAAAAAAAGTTTTATGGCTCACAGGTGTAACACACTAAACAATTTGGAAAAATCTGGAGTGGCCTTCACTCAACTTTACAATAAGTAAACTTAACATCAATGTTCTTGAGTATATAATATATAACGTCTCAATTAAGCATAATGTAAACATCTAAATGGGATATGATTATTAGTCTTTCACTCCTGAAAGAGTACAGATAGTGATTGAAGGACATATCAATATATAAGCTTATTTTGGTACATCACACAGCTGATGCAAATAATTTCATTAGTATAACTACAGCAGTAATAACATTTTTTAAAAGCCAAAGTGAACATTTCTTGATACGAAATATTCTCCTACAAGAGAACATAGCCTCTGTTCAAATAGCCAGTGGATTTCTTACATCGTTCACTTGACATCCCTCTACATTAAATATTAAAGTAAAATTCTCAAATTTTAAACAGGAAAATACCCTTACTTTCTCTGAAAAACATCATAAAAATCGAAGAAAAAATGTTGCTTTAAGATGAATTATAATTAAAGTAGTACGATAATTACATTTATTAATCTCTAAACTAAATATTTCAATTTTGAATTATCTTTTACATTTTCGGTCTTTTATAGAATTATTATACTGGGAATTTTATGGCTTTTTAGTATTTAATAAGATCATTTTCCTTTCCCTTTGTCAAATATCATATTTACGAATTTTTTCTGAGTGAGTGGTATCCTTTTCCTGCCTTCTGTACTCTGTTTAAGTTTGCTATGAATGTATATTGAGAAAAAATACATTAGTAATTAGCCAGTTTACATACTCAAATCGAAGTCAAAGCCAGCTATTCAATATAATTTAAATCTTTTATAGTTGGGAGCTTTAATTTTTGAAAATAATAAATATGAACTATTAGACTAGAGTGGTAAAAAAAAATTGGATATTTCTCAACAAACATAAGTCCTCTTTCTTGAGGAAAGAGTCCATTCATTACATTTCAATATCATGGAAAGGTACTGCATTCACAATTATAATGTAATTGTAACTGATATTAAGTTTTGCTCAAGAGTGCAAAATATAGATTTATTAAAGCATTTTATGAGACAAATCCATCATGCCATGGAAGACAAAGATAATTTATTTATGTTTATTGGCGGTGATTCTTTTACATGTAACAATATTATTCCTCTTACATCTCATATAAGTCAATAAACAATTCAAATTGTTCCTTTATAAATATCAACTTTATCTCAGTGGAATTACTCAAAAAATTTCTAAGTCAATGTAAACAATGAAAAAAAATATAAAAAATTCGACAAGTATAGCAGGTGATCTCTTAGTCTAAGATAAACAAACAGTTTTTATAGCGTTATTGGTCTTTCCCATAACTGAAACTTCATGATTTTTTTTTTATAAATTGCTAATTTTTTGTTATATTTTTGGTCAAATATTCATTATTTTTTAATGAGCCGTTTAGCATCAAAAAAACATTTTCTGAAAACAGAAATCGTACTGTAACGCCCCTTTAGTGAATGTAATTTTGAAAAAAAAATATCTCAACTCATTCTACACATAACGTTCTATTATTAGGCATAGTTTCATTCTTTTCTGTCAAACAGTATGGCTTGTATCGCTCTCACAAGGTTTGAAATTGAATTATAAGTCAAAATTTGTACATTTTATTAAAAAAAAAAATTTCCCTTTGTTTTAAAATTCTGAATATATTTTTCGTTTGTTTCATTTGTAACCTCAAAGATAATGTCAAAATTTCAAAAGTCTAGGGTTATCCGTTTAGGAGAAATAAATGTTTTAAAAAAAACGGTTTTTGACCAAAAAAGTGACTTTTCCATCATGCATAATTCTTCCTAAACAATAGGGATCTTCGTCTTTCTGTAAAATATCAACTTGATCCATCAAAGATTCTGGACCGTAGCGTGGTAACAAGCAATGCTAACACTCACCCACCCACCCACCCACCCACCCACACACACATAGACATCATCGTAAAAACCTCATAAAACGACTTCTGGGACCTCAAAACATGGAATTCCGTCAAAATCTCGAGATCGAATTTTTTCACGATCACTATACTTTACTTATAGTAAAGTAAAAATGATTGACAGTAAAAATGATTAGGAAAAAATATTTTACACTTTGATATCTCAATCTTCGCATTTATTAAATCAACAAATAAATTATTAACAAAATTATTTGTTTAAGTAACATAAATGATGGTTGTACTTAATGTAAAAAGGACTCTCTGTAATCTCATTTTTTAAACCAATATTATTATTCCACAAAAGATTCATTAATTATCGTCTGATAGAATTAACATCTAATAATAATAATTAATCGTCTAAAAAACAAACGAAAACAAAAAAAATCTTTAACAGTTGGAGAATCACTCATTTCGAACGCAAGAATCCTCATACTGATAGGAATATTAGGATTCTAATATTGAAATTTTAATTCACCATGTTTAAAGTTCATCAAACTTGTTCTTTTTTTTATGTTAGACATAATGAATTTTAAAAATTGAAAAAAACATATTGTTTATATAGAATATACGCATTTTTTGTTGTGGCCATTTTATTTTTTTAATATTTAGCTTTTGTTTTGTAAAAAAAATGCATGCATGTTTTTTCTACACTTTTTTTTTAAAAAAAATTCTATTAATTATCTACTTGCAATAAAAATATCAGCGTAATTTTTGGAGCTATTACGTTGTTAAAAGTTTTTAATAAGAGAGTTGATATTGTTGGGTTTTGGTCGAAAAGGTTCAGTACTTCTTTACAGCTTGATATGTATCAAAAGCTTGAAAATATCTTTTCAAGCTTCCCGACCTTATGTTCATAAGCATAGGTTCAGTGCAACTGAATTCATTCATGTTACACTGGATCATCTTGGAGGGGTCCTTCTGCAAGAAATGACTCGGCTTGGATCGCAAAGCATCTAGTAATTTAAAGCCAACATAACTTTTCTATAAGGCTAAGGCATTAATCCTGTTAGTGCCTAGAGGCTTTCACGGAGGCTGCAGCTAAAAGCCGCCAAAGCAAGTCCTAATCCAAGACAAGTCTCAACCTGGACTCCATTGCTGAATGATATATCTGACTACTATACATAATCCACGCCCTTCCCCTCAGAAAGAAAATTTTGATTAAAAGAAAGCTTGATTTCACCTCGGTTAAAGTTTCCTAACATTAAACAAAATTAAGAAAACATGTTATTTTATACTCAATGTGGAGTTAATTTAAATTTCCTTAAACTTTAATTTGTTCTTAATTTTTTTTAGCCACAATAAGATTGCAATTAAATTGATTTTATGTATCTTTTCTATTTATGGGTTTTACTTTCTTGTTTGTATCTCATAGGTACTTAACAATATTGTACTTCAAAAATGTAGTACATTTCTTCGACATGCTTAAATAATAAATAAAAAAACCATATGCTCAAGTCTAAGACTTCCTAACCAATAAACCTGTTAGACAAGCCCACCTATAGAGTTCTATCATATCCGACAACCTAGTGGTGTAATTATTGATGTGCGTGTGTGTGTGTGTGTGTGTGTGTGTGTGTGTGTGTGCGTGATTATAATTTTCCTCACGGGCAGTATCCCTTCCATTAGAGAATTCATTTATGTATCCTAAATTCTAGTTCATATTTACTTCAGAGCTAAACTAAATTTTACAAATTAGTAAAATTGTACAAGTTAGTTACAATTTTTTAACTATTCTATTTACTATTTTATGAAATAGTTTTACCGTTTCTTCTGATATAGATCTACTTTTGCTGAAAGCAAGCTTTTTACATTAATGACACAGAGTTTGTATAGTTCATATCTTTGTGGTGCTGTTAGGCTTCATATATATATATATATATATATATATATATATATATATATATATATATATACGAGTTCGAGATTAACAAAGAGCAACACACAAAGTAGGGAAACACACTTACAGACTCAAATTTTCGGGTAATCCGTCTTCAGGAGAAAAGAGAATGGGAGACCAAGCACGTTGTAGACGCAACGGCAACTAACCGGTTACTTTTTTGGTAAGTAACCGGTCTCTAATTTTTGGTTGAACCGTCATCAGGAGAGTAGAGATAGGGACACCAAACGCTCCTACGAAGCGACGGTTTTGCACTCTAGCAACTTACTTGCCGTTGCGTCTACAACGTGCTTGGTCTCCCATTCTCTTTTCTCCTGAAGACGGATTACCCGAAAATTTGAGTCTGTAAGTGTGTTTCCCTACTTTGTGTGTTGCTCTTTGTTAATCTCGAACTCGTATTGTGTCCAGTTTGGATCGTATTTCGTTTTATCAGTGAATATATATATATATATAAATATATATATAAAAAGATTTCACATAAACACGTGAAACAACAATCAATGATTAAACCACAATAAGAATGGGAAAACAAGACTAAGATCTTTCAAAAAGACAGGAGCTAAATTTATTACCTATGAAAAATCAATGTTGTTAAGAAATATTATTGAATTGTCTCTAATTAAATTTAATAGATCTAATATTATAAACATTAGTAACGGTCTCTTCAAACTTGATACTTTCGTCACGAGGTCAATAGCCTCTTCAAAGAGGGTTGACAGCTAGCGGATAGTTTTTTACTTTTTCTTACTGTACTCCTTTGTTTCCCCAAACATCCCTTTCTGGACATTAGTCCTTTCCTGTGCTTTCACCCTTTTAAAATACCACTCTTCCCTCCCACTCTTCTCAACTCCTCACCAGATGTTTTCTGCATCTAGTGTTCAGTTGGGTTTTTGACTCTGACGAAGACCGCTTGTTACGGTTGAAAGATCTTAGTCTTGTTTTCCCATTCTTATTGTGATTTAATCATATATATATATATATATATATATATATATATATATATAGTGTGTGTGTGTGTGTGTGTGTGTGTGTGTGTGTGTGTGTGTGTGTGTGTTTCACAGTAAACTATAGATACACAGTAAAGGGACGAACACACTTCAGTCTCTAATTTTTGGTTGAACCGTCATCAGGAGAGTAGAGATAGGGATACCAAACGCTCCTACGAAGCGACGGTTTTGCACTCTAGCAACTTACTTGCCGTTGCGTCTACAACGTGCTTGGTCTCCCTTTCTCTTTTCTCCTGAAGACAGATTTCCCGAAAATTTGAGTTTGTCAGAGTGTTTAATTATTCTCTGTGTTACTCTTCTTCGATTTTATATATACATAGTTCTATATATAACTTCTTCGTGTATATATATATAAAGATTTCACATAAACACGTGAAATAACAATCAATGATCAAACCACAATAAGAAATGGGAAAACAAGACTAAGATCTTTCAACCGTAACAAGTGGTCTTTGTCATAGTCAAAAACCCAACTGCATCTAGTGTTCAGTTGGGTTTTTGACTCTGACGAAGACCGCTTGTTACGGTTGAAAGATCTTAGTCTTGTTTTCCCATTTATTATTGTGGTTTGATCATTGATATATATATATATATATACACTTTTTCGTTGGAAATACGATTCGAAACGGACAAATATAGTTCAATGTAGAAAAAGAAACATAGAGAAATCAAAAGTACACACTTACAGTTTCCAACCGTCCCTGAACCAGTGCATTTGGCTTCCCTCTCTTATTTCTCCTGAAGATGGTTCAAACCGAAAATTAGAGACTGTAAGTGTGTGCTTTTGATTTCTCTGTTTCTTTTTCTACATTGATCTTTAGGTATATATATATATATATATATATATATATATATATATATACACTTTTTTTCGTTGGAAAATACGATCCAAAACGGACAAATATAGTTCAATATAAACAAAGAAACATAGAGAAATCAGAAGAACACACTTACAGTCTCTAATTTTCGGTTTGAACCGTCTTCAGGAGAGATAAGAGAGGGAAACCAAGCGCACTGGATCAGAGACGGTTGGAGACCAACAGGACCGCGATGCGGTGGTGCTAATGGACCGCGATGTTTATCAGCGACTTGCCCGGGCGCAGCTGCAGGATCCCTTGTTTTACCAGCCTCTTCCTTCAGATCCTACATCCAACTTCCATCTAGAGTTGGTTCAACTCCTACACACCCACGCCAACCATGAGGGACTTACAGATGAAGACATTCAACTTCTCACACCTATTACACCCCGCTGTCCCACTTTTTACATCCTGCCCAAAATCCACAAACCCTTTCAAATGCCCAATAATCCACCTCCCGGGAGACCCATAGTTTCCATCTACGGCTGTCTCACTGAGCGAATTTCAGCGTTCGTAGATTTTATTCTGCAACCACTAGTGAGCAGTCAACCTTCTTTCTGTAAAGATTCCTTTCACTTCCTAGATAAAATCAAAAGTGTATCCCTGCCTGAATCTCCCCCTTATCCAATCCTCCTTGTAACTATGGATGTAACCTCGTTGTACACTGTCATAGATCACAGTGAGGGCTTAACCGCTTTGCGCTACTTCCTCTCTTCCAGACCACTCCCTCATTCGCCATCCACTGACTTCATTATCACCTTAGCTTCCTTCGTCCTCAAACACAATGCTTTCAAGTTCGATGAAGACTTTTACCTGCAAATCAAAGGAACGACCATGGGAACTAGAATGGCTCCCTCCTTCGCCAATCTGTTCATGGCCTACCTTGAAAATAGTTTTTTCCAAACCTGCCACCTTCTTCCCTCACTGTATACCCGCTTCATCGATGACATCTTCTTTATCTGGACCCATGGCATTTCCGAGTTAGAAGTCTTCATCGACAACTTCAAATCTTTTTGCTCTTCCATCTCCTTTACCCATAACATTTCCAACAGATCCACTACCTTTCTTGATGTCGATATCACCCTCAACAATAGTTATCTCATTACTTCCGTCCATTCTAAACCCTCTAATCCCCATTTATATCTACACTTCAATAGCTGCCACCCTCCCCACATTAAGAAATCCATTCCGAGATCCCTCTCCATACGAATTCACCGGATTTGTAACAGACTACAAGATAAACACCTACATATCAATAGCCTAAAAAGTAAATTTGTAGAGCGAGGTTACCCTCTCCCCTTCCTAACAAGAAGACTGGTTCCTGCCACAACCCCACACAATCCTACATCAACCTCCTCTTCCTCTCCCTCAGGGTCTCCCTACCTTATAACAACCTACTTCCCAGGTATCCACAGACTGGGTACCATCATTAAAGAACTTTTCCCGATCATATCCTCTTCCCCAGCCACCTCCAAAACCTTTCCTAATCCGCCACGCCTATCCTACAGACGTCCTCCCAACCTTGGCAATTTTCTTTCGCACAGGAAGCTAACCTCCACGAGGGCAAACAGTTTGCCCTCTGGAGCGCAACTGTGCGGACGTCGAGGTTGCCTCACGTGTCCCATTATAAATCCCCAACCATACTTCACAGCTCCCCCCCATAACACCCTCTATCCTGTTGCAACTGACTGCTCGTGTAAAACTGTGTGTACCGTTTGGAGTGTGATTCGTTCTACGTAGGCCAAGCATCCACCAAGCTTAGTCTCCGTATGAACAATCACAGAGCTTCAGTCAATAGCCGCTCCCATCTTCCCATTGCCATACATGCCAATAGCCATGGTCTCCCTTTTAATGAGTGCTACAGGTTACAGATTCTGCGACAAATACCCCCTAACAGCAAAGACCTCACACTACGAGCCTCCGAAGAAGCCCATATTTGGCTATTCAGTGCGCGCAGTGCACCTGGCCTCAATCTAAAGCGATAATGCCTAAAAGTTCCTTGCCTTTTCACATTTTTTAATAATTTATTTCATTTGTTATTATTATTTGTATTCTTAGTTTTATTTTACCATAGCTTAGTCAGTACTTTTGTGTATGTATCAATTTCTCTGTATCAATTTCCCTTATTTTTTCAATTTTTTCTTTTTTATATATTTATTGTTTTCATATTCCATTAATTTAATGTAATTATAAATTAATTATAAATTGATTCCTGTCTACCTTATTTTCTGTGAACGGGCGCGCATGCGGCAACACTGTTGGTCTCCAACCGTCTCTGATCCAGTGCGCTTGGTTTCCCTCTCTTATCCCTCCTGAAGACGGTTCAAACCAAAAATTAGAGACTGTAAGTGTGTTCTTCTGATTTCTCTATGTTTCTTTGTTTATATTGAACTATATATATATGTATATATATATAGAACATCTCACTCTACTTGCTGTCTTTCCTATTACTTTTATAGATTATCTATATTTTTGTATACGATACAACAATCTCTATTATTCTTTTTAATTATTAATCGTCTGAAGCACTGTTCCTAACATTTTATTCTTTTAGTCAGGCATACACCTTGTTTTTCCCAAATGAGTTCTTAATAGCTCCAGATGTCAGGTGCAAAGTCAGTCTTCTTTATAGCTTCGTTGAAGTCATCTCTACGTATGTAGCTGGTAGGGTCCTTTAGTCTCCTTGAGTGCACGTGAACTCATATACAAGATGATTTTTTTGAAGTTCAAAGATGTCTCTTTCCGGTTCATTTCTTATTAGCATGTTTCTAGTCCTCTTATTTTTGTAAAAAATTATCAGGCTTATAGGGTTTACCTCATTTCTTGGGCTTAACATGGGATTGGATTATTTTCTTGAGCACTTGTTCATCCTTCTTATACTGGGTATTCATGTAGGTCTGGTGATATATTTTAATGACTTGGCCCTCAAAAGGATTCATCCTTCTTTTTATACTGGGTATTCATGTAGGTCTGGTGATATATTTTAATGACTTGGCCCTCAAAAGGGTTCATGTTTTCATTGTGGTTGTGCCATTTTTCCATTTCTTGTTGTATAACGCTTTTTAATAGTTTATTATGTTACCCATTATTAACTAAAGTACCCGTTATTAACTAATACTTGTGTAGACCTCTCATGCTCATCATGTATAGCCTTCGAGCTGCTAAATACTCAATGTTCTCTTACATGTGACGAGACTATCAACCTCATACACCTCTCAGAATATTTGCTGGAACTATTTGGGCAGAGTCCAGGATTAGTTTCTTTTTTAAATACTTTTACTTCGAAACTTTCTTTCATCTGATGCACTAACACATCAATATCAGTTGACCATCCCTGCTATTTTCTATAGTAAACCTCAGGTATGATACTTCTTGTAGTTTTTTGTTTTGCGAGACTTCAGTCTCTTGTTCAAAGGTGATATTGACATAGGTGACAGGTTTCTGAACCTCCGAGAAAACTTCTCTCTCAACACATCCCATGAAGAAGTTTGCGAATAAGACTCCTAGGGGTAACCCCATAACTACTCCATCGACTTGGTGATACATTTTATCATCTGGTGAAATAAAGGGAGCTTTTATAGTCCAAATTTCTAAAAGCGTCTTAAGTTCAGTTTTGGGTATGCCCTATTTAGGAAGATTGTTCACAGCATAAATTGCTTGCAGGATAAACTCAATGGTCCTATCTAACCAGATTGATGGAAATATACTTCTGAAGAGACACTGATTATAGAGAGTAGTCAAGGTGTGGGGGAATTCCAAACAAACTGCATGTTGTATGCCACTTGTTATACCGTCAAGTCCAGGAACTTTAGGATTAATTCTTTTAATTATTCTCTCTATCTCTTGGCTCCAAAAGTTTAAATCATTGTTTGAATACATAGGCTTCCCTAATTTTATTCTGTATTGTGTATGTAGTGGGTCACTCAGTTCTATAGAATTCTTTGGGAAAAAATACTCCGTAAGTACTTCTAGAGTTTGATCTAAATTATTGGTGAAGCTCCCATCTAGTCTCTTAAGAGTGGACAGAATTGTTAGATGTCGAAATCTTCCTACCGCTACTTTGTAAGCAGAACGCCATGGATTGTCTGACCTTGCTTCGTCGCAGAATGTTTTTCAGCAATCAGTTTTTGATTGTTTAAGTTTGGACTAATATTCCTTTTTATACGCATAATAATCATTCTTTCTTGTTTCTGGGAGTGAGGTATTCTGTTTAGTACTCTGACAACTTCATTGACTGGCAGCTGTTTTTTTTAAATGTCTTTTAACTCATCATTCTACCAGCTTATTGTTTAATATATATATATATATATATATATATATATATTGTTTTCTATGAGATGTCTGGGGAAAGAAATATGATTCGTTGAAATGGTGACCAATAGGAGAGTAGAGTTTGTAGGTAATGCCTGTGGTCCCAGTTACCCCCTGCTTAGCGAAGCCTCCGTTATTCCGCCAATGAGTAAAGAGGTTGCACAGTCCCTCTGTGAAATAAGATTATTGGCAGAAAACATGAGCCTCACTTTGCAGTGAACTCCTGTTCCCTTTCTATTTTTGATTTTTGTGGTAGTTGGGTGTTGGTTTTGTTTATTTTCTGCTGTGGAAACTGAATTTATTTTAATTGATACTCTCATTCGTCTTCTATGAAAAGCAGCCTTTCTCTTCATGTCAATGGGGGTAGAGGTTGCACAGTCCCTCTTGATTAAAAGATGTTGACACTCGACTCCAACTTCTTCACATAGAGACCCCTTCGAGTTATTGGTTTCGTTATGTTTCCACTTCAGTCGATTGTTGATACTGCTATTGATGGATGGCTGGTTGAAGGAGAAACGTTCTGCATTTTTGACCTGGTGGTGGTATCTGTGACATGTTTCAACCATTCTCTGGTTATCTTCAGGCTTTTTTTTATTATATAAATATTATATATATATATATGTGTGTGTGTGTGTGTGTGTGTGTGTGTGTGTGTGTGTGTGTGTGTGTGTGTGTGTGTGTGTGTGTGTGTGTGTGTGTGTGTGTGTGTGTGTGTGTGTGTGTGTGTGTGTGTGTGGTGTGTCACTTGGATAGTAAGTATGTGTATCCAGAAGTTCCTGGCCATGTTATTATTACTCTGTTTGATGGATCAAATTGAAATTAAAAACAAAAAGAGCGCAAATAGTATTGATGAACTATGAAATTTCCAGTTGATTTTGTATCACAAAAATCCACCCTATACCATTACGTGATTTTTTACCTAATAAAACTTCAAATGAAAACGTCATTAAAGTGAATTTTGTGAAATTAGTATTTTTTTTTTGGAATACAACTTACTGTACAATATTAAAATGTTGCAAAAATAATTTACTTAAAATTGGTGTGTTATCATGAAACGTTCAATATATTTTATTCATTGAAAAAAAAACAATATTTACCTAAAACCGTGAACCACTTATCTACTGGAAAAGGTTAATATCCTAAAACCTTGAAACCCAACAAGTTTAAGAAATGGTCATATATCTTAAAATAAATACGGTAATGAAATTGATCCTTACTGCTTTTGATAAAACGTTTACTTATAATAAGATGAGTGTAAACCACTTCTGATTTTTTTTAAACCACTGAGTACCCCAGCACAGAGCAAACCAAGTGACTGGACGGGTAACCGGTACATTTAAACCCCCCCCCCCCCCCCCCCCCCCCCCCGACTGCCTAGCATCTACAAGCCTTCAACGGCCTACGGAGTAGCAGCCGTAGAATTCGGCTGAAATTCAATTTCAAATAACAGTGTACTCAATAAACATCAATCAAATTAAAAATATGATTCTTCATTATTGTTATTGCTATTTCAAACAATCATAAAGATTATAAATTCATAATAACCCTTTAAGTAAAATAATATTATGTGATGATATTAACTTGTAGACAGTTTACATTTATTTTATAAAATGAGTCAAATTTTATAACTCCTATATTAAAATTTATAAGTATTAACGAGCAAAATATCTAAAATGTGCATAAAACTAACAATTCATAAAGTAAATATTTTTTATAAGTAGTATTTTATTTTATGCAATTTTATAAATACTAGAACTAGGTTCTTAATAGGGGTGAAATTCAACCCCAGTGGTGAATTTTAGGCTTCCAGGGGTGAGGGAATCGTGACTATAAGTTTACAAAATGAGGAATGGTTTTGACTTCTTATAGGTTTTGACCTCTTAATTATATATTTAACAAAAAAATACTACTTTGATTGAATTGATACTTTATACATCCATAAATATTTCTAATTATCACTTAATTTGTAAAATTCCATTATAAACATAGTCCAAGTAAAGTTGAGAATTACATTTTCTTGTCTCGACTACATATATTCAACACTATTTTTCTTTCTTTATTTTGGTCCAGCGTCAAAAAGTCGAACTCGATAAACAAAGAAACATAGGGTTTTATATATATATATATATATATATATACAATATATATATATAAGGAATTTCAGTAATATTGGTATATTATTTAGAATCCACATTTTGGAAAAGACCAGCTTGAAAAGAAGCGAAGGGGGGGGGACATTATGACAAAAGACGAGAGGGTGCAAGAGCCAAGCCAGGCTGAGAACCGCTCTACTAGGGATTAAGCCAGTGATTCAAGTAATGTTTAGATGAGTCCAATTTCAGTACACCTTCAAAAATTATTGCATCTGATCAATAATTATATTTATCTTGAAAATATATCTTATGTTGATTGAAAATAATATTAATATATGGACTTCAAAAAAAAATGTCTCCTTTACGCCTATAATGTTATCTTCCAAAATTTATTTACATTGTGCACTACAGCCTTAACGGATTATTTTAACGTTTGGTTTGTATTGGGGAATTAAGTATGCTTAAAAAGTGTGTTGTTACTTGAAGAAGGTTGAAAAACAATGCTTAGCGGCTTTTGTGCTGGTAAAGTTAAAAATTGATTATATACTAGTGATTATTAAAAATTATTTTAAAATTAATCATTGAAGATTACAGAATAAAGAAAGAAGTACGCTACATAATAAAACAGATAATCACAGGAATGTATTACTGACAGCTACTTTAGCATAGTGAGGTTGAAGTCCATTCTTGGACCTCCTGAGGGCGGGTGTATGGGGCGCACCCGAGCCGGGCCTGCCCCACGGCCACCACTCTCCTGAAGACGTCGTCCTGACGGCAGCCGCCTCAGCACACCCCCGCTACGCGCACTGAACCCGACCAGACCTTAGGTCGATAACTCCACCCAGCAACCTATTGACCCAATATCTCTTCTGTGAGCCATTTCAATTCCCCTCCCTCCCAGCTTAAACAACTGGCGTTTGACTGCTGCAATACTGCCTTATAACGCTTTCAAACTCCTACATTACTAGAGTAAAATATTAATATTTTTATTAAAGAATAATTGATAGAAGAAAACCGTTTTAAATGCTCAACACAATAAACATAATTATACATTTTATTGTAATTGGTTATTATATCGTAAATTATATTGGTGATATTTTCTAATTATTTGTAGCTCTTATGAGAGTACTAAAGCGTATAAGCTAGGGTATGAAATAACAATATTTCAAAATAGTTGTTTTTTTTTTTAATTAAAAATAATACAAAAATCATCACTGAATGTTAAAGTATAACCCAAACATACTCATCAGTACATAATTTCCACTCAGAAGAAAATTTGAGTACCTGTGATGTGCGTACTCCTTTAACGAAGGTAGCTATAAATATGAACATCAAGTCTCTGACTGTCCATTCGCACTATAGAAATTGCCAAATGCCAACTAATTTGACGGGAAGAGGTGTCATTTCCTTTCGAATTTTCCTTCTCAACTTAGAGTGTAATAAAATCTAGAAAAAATTAGTTTATATGTAATTTAAAAGATGTTTAATGTATTAGAGGTGGTGTTTTTGGCACTTTTTTCGATCTCTTCAACGTTACGTACTCCCTATGTTGAGCTACTAATTAATCAAAGTGCTATCTAATTACTTCTTAAAGAGTTCTATACGTAAGATTGTGTTTATTTTGAAACCTGTAAAAGTTATAAGTGATACAGGTATCAAAGCATTGATAGTATTATATTCAAGTTAAAATGTTTATTTGAGAAAATCTAAAAACACATAGTCCATGACACATTTTATTTTCTACAACTTTTATCTGAAACATTTTTCTCTTTGTGTCATCTAAACAAAAAAAATAAAAATCTGAAGTGTCCAAAACTCAACTTCACTATAAGTAAACATATTATCTAACTCATTGACAATCAACATATATTTTTTAATTTTCATTTAACTATCGTTATGAATTAGTTACCATTAGTTCTATCCATTTCTGTGGAAATGGTAGAAAATTTAACTTCCTATTCCAATATGTCCAATATCGCGATATTTGTTTGTGTTCCAGTTGATCTAATATCATGTATATTGGTTTGGGATCAAATAAGTTTTATAAACTCCGGCTGCATGTATATGTCTAGAAAAAATGAAATCTATTTGATCATTTGAATTAGTTGTTACTAAATTTCGTTCAAATAATAAATAAAACTTATACTGACTTAAATAACTACACAATAAATTGTTTTGTTTAATATTGTAGTTTCGGTTACCTTTACGCGTGATATGTTTTCTATTGTGATTTATTTCCACTGACAGTAATTAAAAATTATGAAATATTCTTCATGCAATAATCATAAAAAATTAATACTAAATGCAAAATCACGGGTTTATAGAATAACAATAAGAACAAAACAAATATTTGTTTTGAAAGAAAAGTAATTAAATACCTTTACCATGCCTTAAGATTACCAGAAAAACGATAAGGTTTATTTCCATACCAATATGTCAAATTTTATTAGCATCTGTCAAGAGTGCAACTTGAAGCGAGTTTACATTTTGGATATAAACCCATAAACGACATCATCAAAAAAAAATTATAGTAGCGAAAAATTGTATCAAAAGGTAAAAATCTCAACGTAGGATATTTTTTGTATCATTATTATTTACTTACAGTAAAATAAAAATGTAGCAAACAAATATTTGCTACATAATTATCACATAAGGCTTACTTATTTGGTGAAACCGAATCAATAATATCGATAGAGCTGAATCAACACCAATTGGTTGCATGAATTATAGTTTTATTTCAAACAATAAGTAATGCCCAACAATGAGTCAAAAGTTATTCAAATTGTAAGATATATTAAGGATATGAGGCTTAAGGATATTAAGCTTTATTATTTTGCAGAGGCCTTTTTAGCATTGACGAAGCTATGTAGTAATTAAAGCGATAATGGGAATGACAAGGCTGTGGTAAGAGAAAGGAGGGGAGACGATCGCCGACCTGATGGGACTGCGAGAGAGAGTCGTCCTCGAGGACTGTGCTCTGCCAGCCAGGCCGCCAGAACAACCGGCAGCGGGCCAGGGCTCCTTCGTGCCACCAACACACTGACATCTCTCCCATCAGCTTCCTTCAACACGCCACTCACCCCCACCACGATTATGCGATTCTTTCACTCCAACAATAGCTCTTTGAAAACAAGTCCAATCAATTAACTTGTTTAATGTCTTTTGGGGTGAGGTATGATAATCGCGTGATGAAAACTACAACAGGTAAATTCATTTTAACGTAAATCAAACACAGTATATTCATTTGTTTTGCAATTTATGGAAACACAAACACACACACACACACACACACACATACACACACACACACACACACACACACACACACACACACACACACACACACACACACACACACACACACACACACACACATTTTGAACTCGTATTGTGTCAAGTTTGGATCGTCTTCCCGTTTATTCAGTATATTATATATATAAAACCAATTAAAAAAGATAGCACACAGATAGACACAGGTCGCCGCTCTGCCTTCCTGAGGGACTCTTCGCCTCCTGATGACGACGATGGTCGAAATATAGAAGTGAGTTATTCCTGTGTCTATCTATGTGCTATCTTTTTTAATTGGTTTTTATTTAAAGTCCGTTAGACCGTTTCAGTTTCATTTAATTATATATATATATATATATATACTTTAATGCCAGAGTAGATATTGAAAAAGACGAGCCAATCCCTAATACGAATCATTTTGGACACTTCTTATTGCTTGTGGGTGTTTTTTCGTTAGACACCTTTCTCCTTCGCACACTCCGTCTGCTTGGCCGCCTCAGCCTTCACTCCAGGGGAGGGCTACAAGTCCCTACTTAATTTTCCAATAGAGTTGGATGAAGGTCTTGGCGTCCTTGCTTGGAAGTGTAAGCATTAAAGTGTTGCATTAAAGCATATAATAACGCACAATCCAGCCAGGAACTACACCCACCAGCTTGAGAATGACCGATGAACGATCGAAACCGGTCGTAACGACATGAGGGAGACATGAGGAAGGCATTCTTCAAGAAAGCACTGCAGTAAAGACTCCAACAGCAAACGCCAGACATACTCAAACACCAACCCATAGCCCGGACCAGATTCTTACCAGGAACCCTTATATGTGAGGACGCCTATGCCATTCCTGCCCTCTGTGAACCTAAAGTAGGGACTGAGCCCTCTCCAGGAAGGACGGCGGAGGCGGCCAAGCGTACGAGGGAGACGAAGAGGAAAGATGGTTCTCCATACACCCACAACAATAGAATCTACAGAAAACACCAACAACCAGTATCTTATGAAATCCACTATGCCCATAGGAAACACCAAATTCGACGAGGTACACTTCCAAGCAAGGACGCCAAGACCTTCATCCAACTCTATTGGAAAATTAAGTAGGGACTGTGAGCCCTCCCCTGGAGTAAAGGCTGAGGCGGCCAAGCAGACGGAGTGTGCGAAGGAGAAAGGTGTCTAACGAAAAAACACCCACAACCAATAAGAAGTGTCCAAAATGATACGTAACAGGGATTGACACGTCTTTTTCAATATATATATATATATATATATATATATGCATGAATGATCACACCACTATATGAAGTGGGGAAAAAAGACTAAGATCTTTTAACCGTAACAAGCGCTCTTCGTCAGAGTCAAAAACCCAACTGTTTTGGTTTTGACTTCTGTTCACTTAAATCTTAAAGCTAAGCAGTCCCTATATTGCAGAATTGTCATCCTCCTCATGTTATTAGCTTTTCACTTAAATTAAAAGAAAAATTGTTTATTTGCTTCCTTGTCACTATATTATCTTCCAAACTCAATAGTGGCCAATAAGTTTTTTTTAACGTTTGTTTATTATATTTACATAACATTATGGTTTATTTCTTATTTATTTCAAATTTATATATTATTAATTGTCGCTTTTAATAAGTTCATTATCCCGTCCATTCATTAAGCCTGAGGATAGTCTGACCCTGATAACTTATTACCAAAGCCCTTCAATAGGCAGTTTGACAATAAAAAATTGTCTAAGAGTCAAGGAGTCAAAAGAAACCAATCTTGTATATGAGTATTAATGTAACATTGGGAGCTGCGAGGCCCTGAAAAGCCACATATAGGGATGAATACAACTTCATTGTCCAGAAGAATAACGAACCTTTCCGCCAGAGCCCCGAAATGTTATACAAAATCAGATCATACGCAAAAATAACAAGAGAGATGATGGCCAACTCTATGGAAATTATTGCGAGAGAAAAGAACCATTTTAAACAACAATTAATGGAAGCAATTATAATTCAAGAAAAACAGCCAGCCATAAATATCCAACTTGGTAATTCTTATAGAATCTTAAAGTTGTTTTCCAACAGATAGGGTCGACCCAACTGACGCGGTTTTTGTGACGTTATTGTGACTTTATATGATGGGGACTGACATGGGTTTTTGATTCTGACGAGGACTGCTTGTTGCGGTTAAGGGATCTTAGTCTTCTTTTCTCATTTTCATATTGTGGTTTGACCATAGATTGTTATTTCACGTGTTTATGTGAAATCTTTATATATATATATATATATATATAACAGATTCAATAATATATCGACCGTTTGATAGAATAGGTGTGTTCTCTAATCGGGGTTCGGTCAATTTTCCAGGATAAAAAATCAAACTCTCGTTGCCAACGTTTCGGTTTTATTTAAAACCTTTTTCATAGGCCTACAAACAAAGGATAATAAGAAATCACATATCAACATCAAACATATACACAATATGAAAATGGATTGTTACAACTCATGAATATTACAAGCAGAAATATTTCAGAGATACATAAAACAATATTACTTACAGAAGTAAGAATTTTTTAACTAAGAAAATGAAATTTACATTATTTAAAGGAACAACAATGTTAGCCGGACAAAACCTTCGACTAGACTAATAAGATAACATTACAAATAACCTCAACACTGTTCACTCAAGGGAACTAAATAAATCAAATTTCACTAAACCTCAGCACAACACTCCAGAATAAATATTACTTAAATTAGTAATATCACTTCTATGATTAATCGAACTTAGATCCTTTTTAATATATAACATCTCAAGTGTCTTCCTTCTTTGCTCATCTTTTTCTTTTTCTATTATAGTTGTATCTTCAAAATCGAACGTGTGACCCTCGTTTATTGCATGCCCAGCTAAGGCTGTTGCGTTACTTTTATTTGTTCTTATGGAATAATTATGTTGGTACAACCTTTCTTTGAGAAAACGACTAGTTTCACCATAGTAACACTTGTCACAGTCTTTACATTTGATGGCATAAATGAGGTTACTTTGTAACTCCTTCGGTATTTTTTCTTTCAAATTTGAAAATAAAGATTTATTTTTTCTTTTATTATAAAATGCCAGTGTAACTTGAGGTACGTTTCGTTTGAACACTTTTCTAATTGATTGTGATAAGCCCTCAACATAAGGAAATTTGAAATACTTCCTATTTATAACTTCCAGTTCAGCATGATCTTCATTTGAATGTGCTGGTTGCTGTCTTAAATATCTTAACCAATATCGTTCAACTAAGTTCTTCGGATAACAATTTTTCTGTAACAATAATTTCACCCTTTTCTTATTTTCATTTAAAAAACATGGACTACTTATTTCAATAACTTTTTTAACCAAATTTTGGACGCAATTTAATTTTTGGTTTATAGCATGAGAAGAATGGTAGTTCAGGATTCTTGCAGCACTGGTAGGTTTTTTAAACCAATCCGTTAAGATATTGCCATTTTCACCTCTTATAACTTTCACATCTAAGAATGGCAGATTTCCATCTTTCTCTACTTCACAAGTGAATTGTAGACGATTATGAAAAGAATTAAATATATTTAATATATTCTCTTCTTCTCCCTTTTCAATAATTAAAAACAAATCGTCCACATATAATTTAATAAATTTCACCTTCGTACCTAATTTATTGATACTGTTTTCCAATAGTTCAATCATAACTATATTTGCGAGAACTGGTGAAATTGGTGATCCCATTGGTAATCCATATTTTTGTTTATAAATAGTACCATCAAAGGTGAAATACCTTGCTTCACATATAAGGTCCAGTATAGAAAGGAAAACCTTTTTCGACATTCCAACCTGTGAACTAATCTTATTCCACTGTTTATTTACTAAATCAAATGCTAGATCTAAAGGTATATTAGTAAACAACGACTGAACATCTAGTGAAATCATAATTACGTCATCACTTAGTATTTGATTTGAAAGGGCTTGTTTGAATTCTAATGAATTTTTTACATTCAATTCATTCTTGTTAGTAATGTAACTAAGATATTTCTCTATATATTTAGACAGTTCATAAGTTGGACTTCCAATGAACGACACGATAGGACGGAGAGGAAAACCTGGCTTGTGTAGCTTCACTAAACCATATATTCTTGGTGCTATTCCATTGTAAGATTTTAATTTCGAAGCTTGACGTAGATCTATACATAGTGTCTTCTTCATTGTCAGTGTCTTTCATCCCTAAATATGGAAAACAGTGATACAATTAGAAGCCAATGTGTAAATATAATTACAAACCACGGAAACCGATTAAATAATTTTTCAAATCGATTAAAAAGGCAAAATGCATGTATAGAAAGTTGCTATAAGAAAACTTATAAGTTTTTAAGAGAACATAGAGAAATTGTGGTTTGTAAAAGTGACAAATCTGGTAATACTGTGATAATCAAAAAAGAAGAGTATAAAGAAAAAATGAAAACTCTCTTAGAAGATAGTGAAACATATTCAATTACAAGAAGAGATCCTTCATCAACATTACGAAATAAAGTAAACAAGATAGTTGATGAACTGAAGAAGACACTATGTATAGATCTACGTCAAGCTTCGAAATTAAAATCTTACAATGGAATAGCACCAAGAATATATGGTTTAGTGAAGCTACACAAGCCAGGTTTTCCTCTCCGTCCTATCGTGTCGTTCATTGGAAGTCCAACTTATGAACTGTCTAAATATATAGAGAAATATCTTAGTTACATTACTAACAAGAATGAATTGAATGTAAAAAATTCATTAGAATTCAAACAAGCCCTTTCAAATCAAATACTAAGTGATGACGTAATTATGATTTCACTAGATGTTCAGTCGTTGTTTACTAATATACCTTTAGATCTAATTTTAATATATATATTAAATATATTATATTAAATATATATTAAATTAAATATTAATTTTATTAATTTTATTAATTAATTATATTAAATTAAATAATTAAATATATTAAATATATATTAGTTTTTAATATATATATATATAAACGAATAAAATAGACGAACGCGTACTCAAGGATATAATTAAGAAGAATATAAAATGCACCTCACCCGAGGATAAGGTCGCCTTAATAACCTATTACCGGAGCCCCACCATAAGCAGCCTAGTGATGAGAAATAGCAATAAGGTTAAAGATTCTCAACTGAAGGAGTCTAATCTCGTGTATGAGTACACCTGTCAAATCGGGGACCGTGAGCCCTGCAACGATTCATACATTGGGATGACAACTACATCACTGTCGAGAAGACTTACCATGCACCTTTCTATAGGCGGTCTCAAGAAACATTCAGAGGACAAGCATAATACTAAAATAACTAGAGACCTACTCGTGAGTGGAACTAAAATAATTAGAAAAGAAAACAACTTCAATCGGCTGCAAATCGCAGAAGCAATAATAATTAAACAGAATAAACCTACAATAAATATTCAGACGGGTAGTAGCGAGAGAGTGCTTAAACTATACACGTCTGATTGGGTGAAAAAACCGTTAACTGTCAGTACCCCCACCCCACCATCCACCCCACCTCAGTCAGTAGCCCTTGAAAACCAGGCCCAAGAGCAGCTACTTCAAACTTCTACTGTATAATGTGTCTTAATACCAACTCCAAAGACTAATAATTTTCTTCTTTGTTTAATTAATCACCCTGAAGATGACTGGAAGCCAGTCGAAACATGTCGGTTATAACTTAATTAACATTCTCCAACGTTTGGATGAAGGAAAGAAGAAGGTATTCAGAAACCTTGAAAAACTAGTGAAGAAAATGACATCAGCGAAATACGGTCAGCTGTTCAACGATATATTATATATATATATATATATATATATATATATCAATGATAAAACCACTTTCAATGATAAAATAGGCAAAAAAAGACTAAGATCTTTCAACCACAACAAGCGATCTTCGTCAGAGTCATGTTGGGTTTTTGACTCTGACAAAGACCGCTTGTTGTGGTTGAAAGATCCTTAGTCTTTTTTTTTTCCATTTCATTTTGCAGTTTGATCATTTATGAATATATATTGGTATGACTCATTCTGTATAGATTTGACGTCTACCGTATGATATAGGCCACTCGTTCACCCATACTAGTAACCTGACTGTATCATGCTACAATTCCTTCCAATGAGTACTGCAAGGTTCAAAATCGGAAACTAATTAACTAATTGTTTTCACATTTCAAGGGCCAAGTTAAAACTCTTTATCAGCTCTTCAGTGATCGATTTGCTAAGAATCAATAGGATCAGACTTTATTTTATTTTTCTTCCATTTGCTTTCTTCTGCTTACCTCTTTCCTTAATTAACTTTTTGCTCATTATTTGCTTGTCGTTTTTTTCCCTCGGCTCAAGATAGTGATACTGGTTACACAGAGCGTCACATCGTAATTTTCTGTGACTTGCTTTAGTCTTTTATCTTTCTTGTTTTACTTAGTCTACCGTTCTCTTGATGACGGTATTAGGCCTAAGTTGAAAAAAACGTGAGTGCTCGACTTATTTTTGTGTGTCTGAATTTTTACTTTAACTGATCCATATAATTATAGGGGAAAAAGTTGATAAAAGCCAGTTGAAACAACTGTTAAGTGTGAACTTAACTTGTATTATGACTTCTAGTATTTTTATATATTTTTGTTTATGTTCATTGAGATCAATACAGGTGCAGAAGTGTTTTGAAACTATGAGGCTCTTTTGTTTATATTTGAAATTTAAAAAGTTATTTTCGTTTATTTAAAAAACTCCTATTTTCAAAATAATTATCATAGGTGTAGCCCAATGATAGTCTGTCATGCAGAAAACCACGCAGCAGTTATCATTGTTGAACATTTCAACTTTTTTTTGTAAATAGAAAATAACTCATATTTGATGTTTTCCTGCTCTATTACTTTCTATTTTCAATTGGATATTTAGTCTGAAGAGGACTGAATAAGTAGACTGTCTGAAGTACGAAATGAAGATTTACGATATGTGCAGTCTATTCTAAAATAATACCCTGGTGCACATTTCTGACACTATATCGGCGTAAAAGCATTTTTGAAGGAATAAAATATTTACAAATTGGAAAGAACATCCATGATACCAGGAAGGAATATATTAAAGACACCACAGAATGTTTATGTGACTTACTTTATACATAAAAATGGATCATGTAAAGAACTATTTTAAAAATATGTGTATCTGTTGACCTTAATATGTCAAAAGAGAGGAGAAAAGCTCCTAGGGATGAACCGGTGATATATACTGAAAGCAGTCCTTATATATAATGTCACCTTACCGGTGATATATATATATATATATATATATATATAAAAATTTAAATTACACAAAGCACGACACAGAAAAGAGAATACAAAGAAAACTCACAGAATTCAATATTACGAACTGTTGTTCGTCATCAGGAGAGTAGACTAGTAGAGAGGACGAAGTGAGAGAGATCTCCCCACGTCGAAGAACGGAGCGCGAATGAAGAAATAAAGAGTCAACCGAAGAGAGCAGCACTAGCGTAAAAAAGGAGCTAGGCACTAAACGTCGGAGAACGGAGAAAGCAAAAACAATAGATAAAATTATAAAATTAAAAATTATAAATTAAAAATTATAAAAAAGGAAATAATAAAAAAAAAATAAATAAATAAATAAATAAATAAATAAAATGAAAAAAAAAATATATATATAATAAAAATATATATATATATCAATGATTAAACCACAATAAGAATGGGAAAACAAGACTAAGATCTTTCAACCGTAACAAGCGGTCTTCGTCAGAGTCAAAAACTCAACTGAGTTGGGTTTTTGACTCTGACGAAGACCGCTTGTTACGGTTGAAAGATCTTAGTCTTGTTTTCCCATTCTTATTGTGGTTTAATCATTGATTGTTGTTTCACGTGTTTATGTGAAATCTTTTTATATATATATATATTTGGAAGCAGTCCTTAGTTTAGGCATATTTCTTTAAATGACTGGCCATATTTCGCTGAACTTACTTCATTCGTAGTTTTTCTAAATATTTCTTAAAATAAATTGAATTTCTTTTCACTTTAGCTTGCTCTGGTTCGACTATCTAGTAGATTTATTGTTACTTTAACAATCTAGCTACATCTGAGTGCTTTTTGGGACCACCTACACAAAGATACTTCTTGACAATGACGTAATTGTCACACTAATGTGTGAGGTGTTTCAGGGATCACAGTTTCCTATTTGGTAGGTGTATTCATACAAGGGAATAAGAATAATCAAAAGCTAACAAATCTGAAATTTTTTACCAAAATGAGTTTTAAGGTAGTAATTGGTTTTATGTTTTATGTATGTAATATGTTTTTAAACGGATTTTTCAACTATAATATTCCAAAAAATTTAAAATAAATTTACTTTAAGTTTTTCAAAACTATTTTTTTTAAAAGGGTTGAAAATTTATTATATCTGTTTGCGTAGCCAGTTAATTTATTTTGCCATTTTTTTATATTTTAATTATGTTAATTGAATTACGTTTTTGTTTTGAAAAATCTTTTACTTTCTTTGATGATGACTTCATATGTATGCGAGTACTGTAATAAGATGAAAGTCTGGGACTAATAACAGCAGTCTAGAATGAATTAGATCCTTGATTGTGATTCCATGAAAATAAATATGCTGAGGCTTTTTTTGGTATTTGTAGGTTAACCGTTTATCAACAACCAGCGGAGGGGGGGGGGGATCTTACGACCGCCCCGGGTGGCAAAAATAGTGGGAACGCCACTGCGACGTTCCCAGCCTATCAATGTCAATACCTCTTGTACTTCACGCAACTGAGTTTACGGACTGGACAGCAGCCAGTATGACTCTTTTATCGTTAACTCAGCTTCAAAAAAGCTGGGTCTTCATAAATTGTCATAGGGCTTCAGTTGGTCAACGTAGGAACCTTCCTGTAGCTAAGCTATCCATGCTAACTCTCATGGTCTGAGTTTTAATAACTGTTTCCTAGTTTAAATTCTGAAACAGATCCCTCATACTAATACTCCAGTTCCTTTAAGAGCACTGAGGAGGCACATATAGGCTGATTGTCACAAGATCCCTCATACTAATACTCCAGTTCCTTTAAGAGCACTGAGGAGGCACATATAAGCCGACTGTCACAAGATCCCTCATACTAATACTCCAGTTCCTTTAAGAGCACTGAGGAGGCACATATAGGCCGACTGTCACAAGATCCCTCATACTAATACTCCAGTTCCTTTAAGAGCACTGAGGAGGCACATATAAGCCGACTGTCACAAGATCCCTCATACTAATACTCCAGTTCCTTTAAGAGCACTGAGGAGGCACATATAGGCCGACTGTCACAAGATCCCTCATACTAATACTCCAGTTCCTTTAAGAGCACTGAGGAGGCACATATAGGCCGACTGTCACAAGATCCCTCATACTAATACTCCAGTTCCTTTAAGAGCACTGAGGAGGCACATATAGGCTGATTGTCACAAGATCGCCTTCTGAACTCAACCTTTATCTTTTTTTTTAATGTTATGTACATTTCTGTGAAAAAATATAATACTACTGATAATTGATGATTGATTATCAGCAAATAATCAATTAATTTATTGCTGTTAAAGTTATACTTTTGGCAGTTTTTTATTATTATCAGTTTATTATTATTTTTTAAACCGAATTAATTTTTATATTTTTCATTCGTTCATTGTTTATTATTCGTTTCCTTCCCCCTCCCATCTCCTTTGGTGGTGAAAGAATCACTGAATGTTCAATGGTCATGAGATCGGACTTCAGTCACCACTCTGCGGGACTTTCGTCTCCTGATGACCACAATGTCGAAATATAGAGGTGAGTTATGTCTGTATCTAACTTTGTGATACTTCCATTATAATTTTTATATATAATATATATATATATATATATATATTTGTATAAGTTGGCAGCAGATCTTCATCCAAGCATACATTGTTGAAAAGCAGAGCATATTCTGCATTCACGACTTTTTTAAGTAGCTGTTCTTTTTTCCTAATTACACTTCTATGTTGCAGAGGCAATGCAAATAGCAGATTTCCCAGCGACATTTTCAGACAAAAAACAAGTCGAATAACTACTAAAATTTTTTATTCACTGCTTTTCAACAATATATATATATATATATATATATATATATATTATATATATACGGTACTGTTTTCTTGACCACAAAATATTCACAAAACACTTTTTCTTTTTCTCGGAGTTTGGTCAGGGTAAATATATGGAATCACCTTTTTGCCAACGTTTCGTCTTTATTTCAAGACATCCTCAGGGCTATAAACTAACAAAAAACAATAAACAATGGACATTTTTGCATTTCTACTTTAAAAACATAATAAACAAATTGAAAAAAGAACTTACTGAAGGCTTGGTTCTGTTACATTTACAAACAACCGTTAACTGTCATTACATGTGCTGTTCCAAGCGACAAATTATTGAACCACATAAGACCATCCTGACCCTGCTTATATACTTATATATAAACATATATAAGTATATATGTTTATATATATATCCATTATATATAAACATATATACTTATACACATATTATAATATATATCTATTATAATATGTATCACCATAATATATATTATAATAGATATATATTATAATATGTGTATAAGTATATATGTTTATATATAATGGATATATATATAAACATATATACTTATATATGTTTATATATAAGTATATAAGCAGGGTCAGGATGGTCTTATGTGGTTCAATAATTTGTCGCTTGGAACAGCACATGTAATGACAGTTAACGGTTGTTTGTAAATGTAACAGAACCAAGCCTTCAGTAAGTTCTTTTTTCAATTTGTTTATGATGTTTTTAAAGTAGAAATGAAAAAATGTCCATTGTTTATTGTTTTTTGTTAGTTTATAGCCCTGAGGATGTCTTGAAATAAAGACGAAACGTTGGCAAAAAGGTGATTCCATATATTTACCCTGACCAAACTCCGAGAAAAAGAAAAAGTGTTTTGTATATATATATATATAAACTAAATTTGCAGAAATAATACACAAACAAGAGATTATAAAAACCCACTACTATATTTCGACTGAGTCGTCACCAGGTAGAAAGACGTGAGCCACCCAAAGACAAACGAGGATTGAAGAGACAATCTGTCTCATTCAAGATGCTCTAATCAGTGTAGCCAACTGATGAAGGGAGAGGATAGAGGAAAAAATAAAATAAATAATAACAAAAATAAATAACCAACGGAAGACCTCTGATTATTCGTACACAAGCTAATCTTGGTGGAAGCCAAACCCACATCAAATGCGTCACAATCGATGCAGCCCAATCGATTAACGCAGTTACAAGAAGTACAGGAGGAGTAATGAGGAAAGAGGTAGGCGCGATTGCCAAGGTCGATAGTAAAGGATGGAACAGGATTGATGATAGAAGTATGACAGCCAAGACGACCTCATTAAATTATACCACTAGTAGTATTGGGATGCTTTTGGGTATAGGTATGAGAAAAAATAAACCTGATAATAGCAGGTTTGTGATAATATATGGAATGAACCTCGCTGAAGATAGAAGTACAGGAGGAGTAATGAGGAAAGAGGTAGGCGCGATTGCCAAGGTCGATAGTAAAGGATGGAACAGGATTGATGATAGAAGTATGACAGCCAAGACGACCTCATTAAATTATACCACTAGTAGTATTGGGATGCTTTTGGGTATAGGTATGAGAAAAAATAAACCTGATAATAGCAGGTTTGTGATAATATATGGAATGAACCTCGCTGAAGATAGAAGTACAGGAGAACGAAGAAAGTATTGATAAAGACTCCCTGATAACTGTGCCCAGCCTAAGAGCACCAGGAAAATAAGCAGTGATGAGAAAAGCAATATCACTGCAATCCCTCCTAAGACCAGAACTGCGATGCATTATTAATAAAATGAGGACGATAAGCACGGGCAGAAATTTATTTTTTAATTGGTCAATTTGGAAGCTGCGATCATTGAAATTGCTACAAATTTGAAGATCTTCTACTGACAGGGGTCTCTGGGGATGTTCTTCTTTAAATGGGAGGGTTGGTAACTATTAATATGAATGGAAATAGAATAATGTCCAATATCATACGTGACTTTGAGATCCAAAAAGTAAATAAGCGTACTGGACACTCTGTGAATGAAAGAAATGAATGAAGATAATGTTTGGAAAGGCGCAAGTATCACGTCTAACTCATGTTTACTGTGGGGTTAAATTAAAAGATATCGTCTGCGAAGCAGATATGCTTCGTACATATGTCTTATATAACTTCAAAGTACTTTTAGAGGTAATAATCACGATGAAATTAAAATACATTTTCTAAAGACAATATACTGTAGTCGGACTGAAGGATGATAAAAATAGTGAAGAGTCAAGAGTATGAGGTATACACTGTGAATGACTGTGAACAGCGAATGGAATACAAGGGGCTGAAAAATAAAGGTAATAAATAAGAAAATACATTCGGAGATGCTTCTGTAACTATATACAACTGGTCTATGTTTTATTTTATTTTTCTTACATTTTCTCTTTTTTGTTATCATTTTATATACTTTTTTTATTTGTCATGTATTTTGTTTCTCGCAATATAATCTTCGCCTTCTTCTTTCCGTCTCCCCAGGTGTTTTATCTCTCATAGTGGTAACACTGCGACAGTCCCCAAATATGAGAGTTCTTGTGGTCTCATTGATGTATGCTGCTGTTGACGACGATCACTGCGATGATAGAAATATTAAAAAAGTAATTTATTCTGTGATGTTCTTTTCTTTACATATAAATATATATATGATTCGTTACAATGGTGACCAATAAGAGAGTAGAGTTTTTAGGTCCATGCGTGCGGTCCCAGTTACCCACTGACCAGCGAAGCCTCCGTTATTCTGCCAATGGGTATAGAGGTTGCACAGTCCCTATCACATAATATTGTGATACAAGATTATTGACAGAAAACTATTGGTCACATAACCACCTGGAAAAAGGAAAACAAGAGAAATAAATGTTCTAAATCCTTTCACTTTATGTCATCAGAGAGCATACAAAGTAAGTAAGGTTGGTTACCTTCCTTCTGTATAACTTTTACTTTACCTTCTTTGTTCTTACTTTGCTCTCTGATGATATAATGTGAAAGGGCTCAGAGTATTTATTTCTACTGTTTTCTTTTTTTCTTGTGGTTTTTATGCTTCATTGATTGCATTACGCGTTTATTGTGTGATTCTTTTGCATAAATATATTAAGATTTCACAATAAACACGTGAAATAACAATCAATGATCAAACCACAATAAGAAATGGGAAAAAAAAGACTAAGATCTATCAGGCGTAACAAGCGGTCTAGAGGCAGTTGGGTTTTTGACTCTGACGAAGACCGCTTGTTATAGTTGAAAGATCTTAGTCTTTTTTTCCCATTTCTTATTGTGGTTTTATCATTTATATATATATATATTAGTATACTTTGGTAGCAGTCCTTCGGATATACCTGCTTTGTTGAACACGACAGAGTAGTTCCTGTCTATAAGTTTCTTCTCGAGACAATTGTAGTAGGTAGTGGTAGCAATTGCTGACCACCTCAACCGTTGTTCTAACAACGAAAAAACTGTTTTTCGGCAAATCGAAGTTCTCGAGAAGAAACTTATAGACAGGAACTACTCTGTCGTGTTCAACAAAGCATGTATATATATATATATATTAATATTAGTATATTTAGGAAGCAGTCCTTCATTTAACAGGTTTGATTAAATAATACGCCAATTTACGGTTGATTGTTTCCTTGTGTATTTCTCAAGGGATCTGAATAATCTTCTTGTACAAAATCTAAATTGAAATAGAACATTTCCAATGGTTTCATTGTATTTACATCTTGCATTTACATAATTTTACTATTGTGTCACAACAGTCACAACTAGTACTATTACTATTAACTACTTACTACTATTATCACTACTACTATTTTCACTACTAATGACATGTTTCGACTGCTCGTCAGTATCTTCTGGATAAGGAGGTTCTTTGCTGAGGTTGTTGGTATTTACTGCAGTTTTTGATCAGCTACGAGTGGTCTAATGGGTGGGTTTCGGGTAATCAGTTTCTGATTGGCTGGTTGTAGGATGGAAGGGCATGGTTATGCAGGTACTGTTATCTGGTGGCCAGAGTGAAGTTATTGGGGCCAAGAGCTTGAGCACCCTGCTCTACTATTAAGTTGAGTGTTGAGAGTCGGTTTCCTTCCTGTATTAAAATGGCTTCCAGAATTAGCAATTTTTGTGGATCCTTTTCCTTTAGTAGATTGTTTTATTATTCACAAGGTCTTTCCCTTCGAATATGGTTTTTATGAATAGATTCAGCATGGTTTCGAGGAGCACCTCCGGCTAAGTGCATAGTAAGTCTCCGTGATAGGGAAGTAGTAGTATCCAATGTACGAATTGTTACGGGTTTCACAGTCCCCGGTTCGACAAGTGTATTCGTACACTAGGCCTCTTTCCTTCAAACGGAGAGTCCTTGGGCTGGTTGTTGTTCCTCATGATTAAGTTTCTTTTTTGGGGCCCTGGTAGTATTGTTAGTTTATACGATCTTGGGGGTTTAATTTTAATTATTCTGGATGATGTTTTTTAAAATCCTTGTCTTTTTATAGTGGTCATGAATTGATTTTTTGTAATATATTTTGTGGTGGTGCCTGTAGGTTCAGTTTTCTTCGTTTCGAGTATTTTTCTTGGTCAGGTATTGCCGTAATAAATTCTTCGAAACAATCCATTGGGGACCCATTATTTATTAGCGCCTTTTGATGGTTGCAATGTCTTGGTGGAAATCTGCCAATTAGAGGCTATCTTGAAGGTTCTTTGGATGAGGGCTTTAACAGTATTTTTCTTATAACGCAGGGGACATTCACTGTGGTAGTTGAGGAACGACATAGTGTTGGACTAATTGGCAGATGTTCCACCAAGACATTGCAACCATCAAACAGGCGCTAATAAATAATGGGTACCCCAATGGATTGTTCGAAGAATTATTACGGCAATACCTGACCAAGAAAAATACTCGAAACGAAGAAACTGAAAACCTACAGGCAACCACGCCACAAAATATATTACAAAAATCAATTCAGTGACCACTATAAAACAGACGAGAGGATTTTAAAAAACATCATCCAGAATAATGTAAAATGTACCAACCCCCAAGATCGTATAGAACTCAACATATACTACCAGGGCCCAACAATAAGAAACTTAATCATGAGGAACAACAACCACCCAAGGACTCTCCGTTGAAGGAAGCAGGCCTAGTGTACGAATACACTTGTCGAACCGGGGACTGTGAAACCCGTAACAATTCGTACATTGGCATGACTACTACTTCCCTATCACGGAGACTTACTATGCACTTAGCCGGAGGTGCTCCTCGAAACCATGCTGAATCTATTCATAAAACCAATATTCGAAGGGAAGACCTTGTGAAAATACAACAATCATACTAAAGGAAAAGGATCCACAAAAATTGCTAATTCTGGAAGCCATTTTAATACAGGAAAGGAAACCGACTCTCAACACTCAACTTTTAATAGTAGTAGCAGGGTGCTCAAGCTCTTGGCCCCAATAACTTCATCTGCTGGCCACCAGATAACAGTACCTGCATAACCATGCCCTCTCCATCCCTACAACCAGCCAATCAGAAACTGATTACCGAAACCCACCATTAGACCACTCGTAGCTGATCAAAAACTGCAGTAAATACCAACAACTCAGCAAAGAACCTCCTTATCCAGAAGATGACTGACGAGCAGTCGAAACATGTCGATAGTAGTGAAAATAGTAGTAGTGATAATAGTAGTAGTAGTAATAGTAATAGTACTAGTTGTGACTGTTGTGACAATAGTAAAATTAGTGTAAATGCAAGATGTAAATACAATGAAACCATTGGAAATGTTCTATTCAATTTAGATGTTTGTACAAGAAGATTATTCAGATCCCTTGAGAAATACACAAGGAAACTAATCAACCGTAAATATGGCGTATTATTTAATCAAACCTGTATATATACATATATATATTATTAAAAACATAACCATAGTTGGCAGAAACTTGCTTCTTTATAAGTTTCTCTATCTTCCTAAATAAGGATTTCGTTGTTGTATCTAAACTATATAACAAACTTCCTACACAGTTGACAGTCAACATGTTTCAACTCGTTCATAGAGCCATCTTCAGGACGAGAAAAATTGAAAATACATTGAATAATTATAATTGAATAATAATTAGATTGAATAATACATCAACCGTTCGATAGAATATGTGTATTAAATCGGAGTAAAGTAAGAAGGTTTGATTTTGAACCTAGAAAATTGACCGAATCACTATTGCATAATACACCTATATATATACATATATATATGGTACGTCATAATTTCACAAACAAATTTTTTGTATATTTCTCAAGGGTGCGAAATACTCTCCTGACATCAACGTTGATACTATAAAATACATCTTCAATTCTTCCTTCATCCTCAATTCTTCTATATCACTATGTAATAAATTTCCAATTCTTCTATTATCGACATGTTTCGATGTTGATCAGTCATCTTCGGGATACTGAGGTTCTGTACTGAGCTGCATGGTCTTATGGTGGTTGGATCGGCTGCTATTAATATGATTGATTGGCCTTGGCAATCAGTTTCTGATAGGCTGGTGAGTCTTGGAGTAGGCGTGATATGTAGCTGCTGCCAACTGGTGGCCGGTTGAAACCCGCAACAGTTCATATATCGGTGAAAAAGATCGTTACTTAGAAAAACTAGAAAGGAGATATCTACTGAAATTACTAGTTTTTCTTTAGAACTTCTGAGATAGTTTACACAAATACATACTTCGTAAATCACAAAAAAAAACAACAAATTACAATAGAAATAAGAAAGAACTGTTCGAAAAAAAACAACCACTTCTCTAACCCGGAGACTCAACATGAACTTAAGACATAAGTGCTCTAAGATACCATACAGAATGTTGCCACAAGAAGACTATTCGAAGCAAAAACCTTGTCAAGAATACCGAGATTATTATACACAGAGATTGCAAATCATGGAAACTGTTTTAATACAGGAAATAAATCTGACCCTCAACACCAAATTAAAATGCAGCGGGAGAGTATTCACGCTTATGGTCCATTAACTTCATCGACCGGCCATCACCTCAACAACGCAGCACAGAACGAACCTCATTATCCCGAAGATGATTGAAGACAGTCGAAACATGACGATAATAGAAAAATTAGAGATGAAGGAATACTTGGAGATGTATTATGTAGTATCAACACTGAAGCAAGGAGAATCGTCATCAGGACTTTTGCGAAGACCAACCTTCGCTTCGCAAGTGCACTTGGTGTACCTATCTCTACTCTCCTGATGACGGTTCAACCGAAAATTAGAGACAGTAAGTGTGTTCAAATCTTTACTCTCTGACTATAGTTTACTGTGAAACGTTTGTTGTACTGTTGGATCGTTTTCCTGTTAACAATATATATATATATATATATATATATATATATATATATATATCTGCATTTTGTTAGCAGACCTTAACTTAAACATGTATCATTAAATAATATATCAAGTTTCATCTTTGCACATTTCCTTCTAAATTTTTAAATTTCTCTATGAAAAACAACCAATTTACGGATCACTGAAAACCAGCAGACCTTGAAAAAATCACATCGAAATGTAAGAAGATGAAAATTGTTAAATTATTTAATGAGACATACAAATATTTAACTATAAGCACGAGAAATAAAAATAGCGTCTTAACCAAAATATAAAATTTAGAAAAGGGCTAAACTCTTTAGACCAAAAGTAACTAGTCCTCGTCAAGTCACTTGAACAATTGAGCAGGGGAAAGCGAACATATGGTGAGATAATGAGAAGGGAGGCAGTTAAGAGAGGTTTTTTTAAAGAATGTAAAAGACAAAGAAACAAACAGCAATGAGAAAAAATTCACCATTCACTTAGAAACACTAGAACATAGCGATCTACTGAAATTACTAGTTTTTCTTTAGAACTTCTGAGATAGTTTACACAAATAGATACTTTATAAATCATAAAAAAAAAAATTACAATAGAAATAAGAAAGAACGATTTGAAACCTTTCCATGAGATTAGTTATTGGAAAATTAAAATTATCATTTGGAAAATTAAATGATTAATTTATATAGAAAATCTAAAGACAAAGTAAAAGGAAGAAACAACCAAAATATATGTGGTGTATCCCACCTATCTCATGCACTCAAATTCTCGATCACTGTTACCAATCAGGACAAATAACTCGGTAACTTATTTTAACAAAGTGGCAAATGACTACAGGCAGAAGTATCGTACCTATGAAGATTATTTTGTACATACTGAAGTTGTTTGTTTTTAAAAAAAAATATGCAACATGTCAAGTTTCTACTCCAAATATTACTTAATCCAAAACAAATTTTCTTTTTAGTACTCTTTTCATATGAATTAATTACATTTTACTCACTTTAACTAATACACTCAGTGGTTCTTAAATATTGTAAATTTTTTAACATTGCACTTGCAATTAAAATGTGACCATGCTGATTTTAACACTGCATAAGAATGAAAGTAGGAACGCTAAAGCTAGTATTATACAAAACAATTATTGAAATAAAAACAAAAGCAATCGAGATATTCTAGAATAATTGAAGAAAACTACACTAAACATCCTACAATTAACATATAATAATTCCTTAAAAATGAAAATTCAATGATGAATATAACAATTTAAATGACTTCTCCTAATTCTCAACATCACAACAATTAAATATATAAGGGAATCTAATGCTTTTCAATCTCAGGAAAAATTCATTCATTCTCTTAGAAACCTTAAAGCTACAGCTGTCCATCAAAAGGTATTAGCCTATTTTTTTCTTTTTTTTTAACTTCTAAGTTAGTTTATATGTTGATTTATCTTTCTTTACATATTCGCAACAAATGTAATTTAAAATTCAAAATAAAAACAAATTACAATGGTATTAAGAAACAACTGCTTAAAAACCTTTCCACGAGAGTAGTTACTAGAAAATTAAATGATTAATTAATACGGAAAATCTAAAGGAAAGTAGGAAGGAAGGTTTTTTATGAAAAAATATATGTGGTATACAACACTGGTAACCAGCGACTCCTGCATGTCCAACTTTCCCAGTAATTTCATCGCAAACGAGTAATCAATCGAACTGATGACACGATAATTATGATGCGATATATTACACCGTTAATAATCTCGTTGCCACGCTATTTCATTAAAAAATGTCACTTCATAACATTTAAAGCGAAAAATAAACAAAATCAGTATAATTAAATATAATTTATTCGTTGCAATCTACAATAAAACAAATTATTTACCAACCAATACATACATTATAATGTCATACATATATATATCATAATGAAAAATAATTGTAATATTTTTTATCAAGAAACAGCAATATTTATTTTAATTAATCTCACTTTCTTTCTCTCTTTTATAAGCAGTACGGATATAGTTAAATATATCAGGTAAATTTGCAAAACTAGCATATTTCGAAGAGGACGCAATGTGAAAAAGAGTAATAATGGGGCATATACTGGAGTATGGGATTTTTACAACTTAAATATATATAAGTAAAGTAAAAATTCCAACTTTTAATCAATAACTATGAAAATCGGTAGTATATTTCCAACCTGAGTGGAATTTCACATTTCTTCTTTACATGATAAAACTTTTCCCCTTAAAATGTTTATTTTCAGTATGGCTTTAAATTTCTTTCCATGTTTCAAAATAAATTCTGTTTTTCTTAGTTTACTTTTTAATTTCTCTCCCTTGAATATATGAAATCA
The DNA here is from genome assembly GCA_026182355.1 of Hermatobates lingyangjiaoensis. Lineage (NCBI taxonomy): Eukaryota > Metazoa > Arthropoda > Insecta > Hemiptera > Hermatobatidae > Hermatobates > Hermatobates lingyangjiaoensis. The sequence goes on from JAPFBL010001938.1 coordinate 6,052,198, forward strand.
TACAATTATTTTTCATTTATCACCAATGACGGTAACTCATGGAGAGTCTTGGCCTCCTCAAAAAATTCCTCCTGTCTTCTGTGCAGAACCTTTCATCATGAGACGTATTACCTGATAAATAATTTCTTTTAATGTAGATATTAACCAATAAATACTATTAATAAATGTTTTTATTTGGTTTTCCTACCATAACCTACGAATTGACGTCCCTATCATGTATTAAAAATGCCTATCGTCCCTTCGTCTAAGCCTAATCCCATCTTCTTACTTAATATCATATAGAAAAATTATCTATTTATAAGAATCATTATACAAATACTTCAAATAATATCAGTCTGATTTTTTATAATAGTTTTTATTATTAATTCAATCCATTATCCAAGCACATTTAGTAATTAAATGATCTTTTTAATCTTGGTACTACTTTCTGTTTGTATTGCCAATTTTGTTTTATTAGTTGTAATAATTTGTACGTTTTCATTCTCTCCACAAACTGTGCTATAAGCAATACACAGAATCGTTCCAATATACTACCCACATCACCTCTTTTTATAAGATCATAAAAGAAACCAACCTTCAGCAATGTTCAATCAATATATCATACCGTTGTAGTGATGCGCTGGTTGGCAACAATTATAGAATTCCATACTACCACTCTTTACTAGAAAGTTGTATTTTTACTCTAAGGACAAATCATCCTTTAGTAACTGAATTCTAACAAAATTATGACAAAACTTTCTCTCGACAAGCAAATTTAGATTTTATTTTCTAATTATGATCCTGGACACAACCAAGTGGTATACGTATGTCACATCTTGAATATAGTTGCTATTCTCAAATGTAAACTATCAACAAACAATGTAGCTCACACTGAACAGGACAATATTGAATTATAGGACTAACGATGTCGATGGTACTAAACCACCTTCCTTTAAAGTGTTTAACAATCAGAAAAGGTATAATTATTATTATAAAAGAATAATTATACCTTTCTTTTGAAAGGTTTCCCAAATAATTTTATTGAACCTTACTGGTCTGGAAATTTAAGGCATCAACCAGAAAATTCCAATATCGTAATAATCTCGAATATTAAAAAAAATGTATTCCAATTTCCATTTATTCAGGGTTTATCACAGACAAATAAGGACACTGATCAAAAAGTAACGATTCATGGAGCGACTCTTTACGTGGACCAGTTAAATTGGTCGAAATTTCTTAGCTCCTTTCTGTTTTTTTTTTATTGCACGTTTATATAGTATACATAAATTGAAATTAAAAGGTCCGACTAGACAAACACGACAACAGAAAGAAAAACAACACAGACAGTTACAGCCAAAACTCACTTAGATGACAGCTGTCATCGATCAGGGAAGCACTTGGGAAACACTCATCAGGAAACTTCCACGTATATATTGTCAAAACTGTTCTCAAGAAGTAATTAATAACAACGAAAAAAAATTAATTAAAACTTCGTTGCACAAGTATAGGCTTTTCCTAGGTTTTACGGAAAGCCTTTACTTTAGTCTAAAATTGCAGGAACAAGTAACGAATTCTGATCTAAGTCCATAATAGACATTCAATCTTATAAATACGAGAATTATACAACTACAATAAGTGTTTCGTCTAGAGTTATTTCTTCTTCACATACTCGTACCCTACAAATGAGATGAAAACTTTGGATGGAATTCTTGAACAATCATCAAATGACTGAACATTACTAAAAATGAACATATTACTCATTATATAAGGCATTTTCTTTGAACACAACACATAAACTCAAATAAATCAAATGTTAAATAAATGGCAGAATAGTAAGACTTTAATTTTTAATTATCAAAAAGTTAGCTTCAATGATTCACCCAGGCGTTTATAACGTAATATAAGTAAGCCAAATTTCGTAAACTAATAATGAGCATATATATGACTGAAATATAGAAAATTTTTTTTTGGGTTATAATGATATTATAACTTTAAGCAAAAAACTAAAGTCCCATTCTTCAACCTTCTGTAATATCGAAATCATTACAATAAATATTGGAATTAAACAAATTGACATCCATTGATATCTCAAAAAAAGAATTGAGAAAAACCAAGACATAAAAGTTAAGTGTATGTTCTTCATGTAAAATTATTGCAAATGCAAATATGGTAGGGCTTGTAATTTACAACTTTTCCAAGAATACCGTTTGCAAAGCATTTCAACAAGCTTTGCTACCTGCTGTGTTTAAGGTAAAAGGAAATGACTTTAAAGCTTTCTAGCTTATTTCCTCTATCTTGGGGTATTTCCTCTATCTTATTTCCTACTATCTGTAGGATGTATTAAACTAGCTGAAGAGGCGAACTGAAGTCGAGACTAAGAGAAGACTCCAAGATATTTCTAAGCAAAGCAAACCTTTTAGAAAGCAGAATTTTCGATGATTTTTACGTACTGCGATTGAAATCAAAATGAAATTTTCTGTCATTATTAAATTAGGTAATCATAAAACTACTTACCACAATGACAAAACAAAAATAACAGTTATCATCGCCAGGATAAAGAAGTCATGGGACATAACTTTTCTGCCAGAAAAAAAAATAAAGATCTCAAAACCTGAGCATTGCGTAAAGTTATTGCAAACATAAATTTGGTACAGTCTCAAACTTTTCCAAATTGCTATTTACAAATGCAGTTGAACGAAAAATTTGTATTTGAAATGATCTTTGAGAAAACTTTGAATAGGACACTTCTTCTTCTTTATTATTATTATTTAAACCGATCCCCTATCGGGTTAAAAACGTCAGCCCTTTACGGTCTGTTTGTTTGATCGGTGATTCTATTTGAGAGTACTAAATTTTGCTTAACCCAAGTTTATTTAGAGTAGGTATCTTTAACGACTACCTGACAGTGCACAGGTTCGGGACAGATCAACGTCCTCTCCGAGGGACGAAGTACTCAGATTTATTCACCTCCCGCATAAATAAATCGAGGGCCAGGTAGGTATCAAACCTTGGACCTACCTGGAGCTAACCTCCAACAACAACACTGACATTTGAACATATGCTCGTCCTTATTTCCACCTTCAGTTCACCTTTTCAGCCTGGGAAATTGCGAAAGTACCTAAAACCGCTACCTAAGAGCATAATAGAGAAGGTTGATTACCTTTTACTCGAAAACTAAGTTCAACGAAGTGGTTTGTAGATTTACATGTCCCATAAATTTGTAATAATTTATAAATTATTAATTTTGAGTATATTTCACCTCAAATTAATATAACAAATATTCAATTGAACATTATATCAAGAGATCATAAAAGCCAATCATCCTAAATAGGAACCTAAGGAAATCCATTCAGCCAGTTGTGTCTTTCAGGATTTGATCATGTTTTAAAAGAATATAGTCTGTTAATATAGGACTATTATCTTATTAAATTTAATATAGACTTGGAACTGAAGATAATTATTTCATTCCTTAAAAATATTATAACTAATAAGGAAATCGAATATAGTTATAACATTGAACAAAAATACAGCAGTTCAACTAAAACATGTTCATTTATTACAACTGTACATTATTATCACAATCACTATCATGTAGCTCCAGAATATGAATATTAATTACCTGTACAGTTTCAAGTAATAATTAACGAAGCCAATTCATTAAACTATAAATTCAAAACAAACGTCAACTATAGTTAATAGTACTCAGGTTTTAATATAAACCCTGAGTATCCTTTTGAAGGCAAAAAATTAATACACCAGCTTTATATAATCAGTCAATTACCAATACAGCTGGACTAAAAAAATAACCCTTTTATGGGTGATATTTACATTCTATATATATTTTATATATATATATAAAATATATATATATATAATAAAATCAACAAGTAACATTTTAGGAAATCTATTTTCCTATAAAAGTGTTTGTGAAGCTTGCATCAGGTAACATGGTTTGCTTTATTAATAATGCACTCCACCAGGAAGGTACAGGGCTAACTAAACAATTAACAGGCCCCGTGGAGAATGGAAGAGTTTTAAAAAGCTTTCGGCAACTTACAACTAAGAGAAAAAATGTATGATACCATTAGGACCACATTTCCTGATTTTTTTTTTAAAAAAAGCATGATTTAATAAATTATAACATCACATTTGAAGATGGGGAATCATTGTTTCGGTTAAGAATTGTGCAACGAAAATTGATCTAAAATATGACTAGTGGTCAGTTATGACCATTAACTAACTTTGACTAGACTAGGTTACTTTAAGACACTTGGTGTCACAACTACTCAGCATAGTCTGAGGAGTTTTTGAGCTATAAACGATGGTAAATTATAAACTTCTATATAAGAAAGCTATATAGAACCGTTAGCTAGGCGTCGGATCTGGTAACTTCGGTGTAAGAATAACATTATAACTTCCCTGCTGGGAATTTTTTGTGGTAACAACTAATGTTTTAAGAGGTACTCCAAGTGAACCAATATTTTTTATTGAAAGAGTTCTTTGAAGAGAAGGAACTTGCAAAACTTGAGGACCAGAACCAGAGGTTAATGTAGTCATTGCAGCACCCTGGTGTACAACTGATGTGTGGTTTTTTAATCCATTGTTAGTTCTGTAACTTTTCCCACAATAACACTTAAATGCTTTTCGAACCCTAAAACAAGAAAAACATTTTACTAGAACAAATCCAAATATATCTTTGTTTATTATAACTTTAAATTACCTTTAAAATTAGGAACGAAAGGATGTTACAAAAATTAAATTTTGCATAATGATACATAAAATTATTTGTATAAATAATAATTTTAAGTATTGACAGTCTGCCTATTGAAATATGAACACAACATTACAATCGAAGAGAATATAACTAACTTAATTTATAAATTAAAAAACTTCAAAAATACGAGTACAAATAAAATGAATGTATTTTTTTTTTATCTAAAACAATTTAAGTAAATCAGGTATTTTTCTCTTAAGTGTGTGACAAACATTTGAATCATGAGGTAAAGATAACTAATATTACATTGCATCCTTAAGATATAAGAATTAAAATTACATTAACAACTATTACTAATACACAATTTTCATAATTTTAATTATGATAATCATTTAACCATAATCATTATTCTAAAAGGAAAAAAAGAGAATACCATTTCGACTAACGATACTTGATTATATTACGAATAACTTCGAGCTGTTTTTTATAGAAATAAAAAGTAATCCCCAGCAAAAGACTACAACTTAATAACATTAACTTCATTTTTTGTTTCATAATTAAAATTTAATTCCACCGATTTTTTATTAACCTTTCTTAACCAAGCCTTTAACCTTACTACCTCAATAATGGATTTTTCTTTGTTTAATTCATAAACAATCTGTCAATGATCATCTCTTGAAACTACAGAAAAGAACGGTTACTTAGTCCTTTTCTTATGCTTAAATTTAAAAAGTAAGATATATTATATTAAATAAAAGTAGTCATAATGTTCTGTTATCTTCTTCCTATTTCAGGCAACAAGTGTAATATCTTAAAGTATGTGACTGCTCTCTTTAAACATTTCTTTTAGCAAGTTCATCCCCACATCTTAAGTTAGGGTGTATTAATGAACATTTCATTTCGCCTGAATGACTATTCAAGAGTTTCATACGGCGAATAGTCAAAACACCTTTAGTAAAAAGAAGTACAGTAGACATTATCTCTTCTTCTGTCTGAGCGATTGCAGAGGTAAATTTTCATCACATTGCGATTAAATATGTGTATATGATATACATATCACAATGAATATGAATTAAATAAACCAAGTGAATGATTACACTTAAAAATTACACTCAGTGATAACCACCTGAGTTACATAACGAAAGGGTAACTTATTGGTTAACCAGAACTGGTGGCTGTATGGTGTAGTTTCTGTCTTCTCCTACTCAAAATCGATAAATACCACAATTTACAAGATTTTGGACTAAAAATGAAATCATATTTGGTAGAACTTACATACAATAACTGTTTGACGTGATTATCTCCAGTTCGTTCCAAGGGAATCCACATGGTGGTGCTACATATCAGCTCATTATCACGTAAATCTTTTGTAAATCATTTGTAAATCTTTTCATTTGTGCATTACCTACGTCGTTTATAGTGAAGTGCGATTTTTTTCATTTGGCAGATTTCAAAATAAATTATCTGAATGACCAACCAATTGCTGAGAAATTTTCTGTTATACTTGGAAGATACACCGGTGAAACTTTTGAAATCTTTAACACGGCGTAATGCGAAGATGCTACGAAGCTTAAGGCATCATTCAAGAGGCATAAGCGTTTTAAGTGAGATAGATACTGCACTGAAGATGAAAATGAAGAGCGTCCTAGATGCTCTTCCAGATCAACTGATGATCCACACAACTTCAGCGAGATTACTGAAGAGTGTGGTCAGTTGGATCTTCCTTCGAGTTTTCGATCACAAAATTAATATGCACCAATCATCCAGTGGGTGGGCGAAACATCCCTCCAGAAACAAAAACAGCTCGCAAAGTTCAATTCAAGGTCAAGGTGATGAAGAAAGTTTTTTTCAATATAAAAAGTGTTATATTTTCACCACGAGTACCTCCACAGTAAACCAGACTTACTTTTCAGGGAAACTCAGATGTTTCAGACTCCAAAACGTTTGAGGAACTCCACCAGCCATCACAAAAGGCCAGCAATCTGGAGGAGTTGCCACTGGTATTTTCATCACAACACCCCAGCCCAGACCTGGGCAGACTACATCCGCCCTTTGTACTGTACATCCGCCCGAAACCTGTACCGAGGCTGTAGTAGATAACGTTGTGTCCCTCTGACACAGTTCAGGTTTGTCACGTGGCCCCCGAAAACAAGTAATTTCCCACCCCTGCCCCAAACCACTGAGCCCACAGAATTTGGCACACTCAATCATTCAGCTCCCCCTCAGCCCCCTCTCACTTTGTGCCTTGCGATTTCTTCTTGTTTCCCAAACTAAAAGACCCTTCAAAGGAAAATGATGTGACAAGTTTCTCGAGATTAAGGCAAATGCGAAGGGCACTCCACGAGAAGAGTACCAGAACTATTTAAACAAGTAGAAATACTGTTGGAATAAGTGTGTGCTCTGGGAAGAGAGTAGTTCAAGGGGACCAGAGCTGTAAAACCTTTAAATAAAGTACAGTTTGTATTATGACGTCAATCTGCGTATTATTTGAACAGACATCTAAAGTGAAAGTGTAGTTCGGTAATGAAGTTTATTAAAAAAAAAAATAGGAACAGAAGCAGCCTCACTGACACGCTGCGTCGTGCACTTAAATGAGTATCATTCTACCTAATAATGTTACAAAGGTATGAACAAGAAAATCAAGTGCATCTCTGATAAATAGGATAACATGAATCATACAATAACTATTTACCTTCCTTCATTTTTATGTCCATTTTTCGAATGGTACTTTATTCCATTAACATTTTTATATCGTTTATTGCATCCAGGTACAGGACATGCAAATGGTTTATCAACTACCGTCCCATCTGCAAGAGTTGTAGGTCCAGAAACCCTGAAAAATTCTAATTAATATAACAATAATCTCATTACTCTTATATGAATAACAACAGATCATTAATACAAATTCTTATTAAATATTCTAACTCACTTGCTCCCATATTTTAATATAAACTCGGAGCTGTATTCTTCAGTGGTTGCCCATGAGTCATTACTATCCTCTTGTTCACTAATTAAACTTTCTTCTTCATCACCACTTCCTAGAAAATGTGTCTATTAGCATATCCTTAAAGTTAATATGTATACATTACACTGAAATAGATCAAATTAAATCAAGCATATATAAAACTAGGACCTTTTAGTTTCATACATGGTTAATCAACATTTAATAATTCCACTAAACTACAACCGAAGCGAATTGAACGAATATGAATATACACCATTGAATGAAGAAACAGTTCCATACAGCCTGAAGAAATAGAAAAACCATTATAATGGTTAAAGTATGTAATAGATATTTTTCAACTTGAAACGCTAAGCAATGACCAAGGGTAAAATATGTCTAATATATGCTTACTGATTATTAATAGTTAATCACTTATGCTTAGTGATATATCAATCTATATATAATCGTGACACTGACAATACCAACATTAAAAAAATATTAGTTTTTTTGGAGATGCAATAACAATAGAATATTCGAATTATTTATAATAATATCATTAAAATGCATGAACCAGCAGACTAATTTCTGTTAGTTATTTACTAAAGGAAAAGAAATATAAAATAAAAGAAATACAAATCAATGAAACTAATATTTTCCTTTATATATATTATAATATATATATATATATATAGTCCCTATATAATGAAAAATACCCCATTACTAGACTTATTTTTTATACCTTACACCAAAACAAGTACCTTTTCCAAGAAGTTATATTTAGTACGAAATTGTATTATAAAATAATATTGTAAATCAAATCAAGAATTACGAAATTATTAATTAATGGAAACAATGTCTACGATGCACACACTGATTTCTATATATGAAAAAACAATTCCAGAGAGGCATTTTTAAATATTTATAATCAAGAAAATCACAAATAATAGCGTATTAAAAAAAACTAAGCAACATTTTAAATAACTATATGAAGCCCAGTGATCAGTATAAACGAGTTCGGAAATGAATTTACATTTAGAAAAGTATTCCTTCCCAGCTATAAATAGACAAGACTCAATGGACTGCCGAGACAATCACACTCTTGCCAACTGAACCTAGAATAGTAGGCGCTGTATTTCACCCTGAAAAGAAACGATATAATAGTAATTCAATTACCCTATCCGGAAGATTAAATTAAATTTTAATTCAATGTTGTTTCAGAGTTAAATATTCGTTACAAAGTACATTATTTTCAATAAACAATACTCATAATTTATGTTTTTTATTTTAAATAACTAAAAAGAATTAAATACGTTTAAAGTTTTAATCAAGCTATAATAAAAAAACTTAATAATTCAACTACGATTAAAAAATTTTCTGCACACAATAAGTGCTAATACCACAAAATGCTAAGAAGAATAATTATTTATGAAAATTGCTAAATTTTATACTGGGAACAATTAGCTGACACCTGAAATTAAAGATTTACTTTAATAAAACTTTAATCATATACCATGTACAAAACTAAATATAAAAATTCGGTTTAGGAATTTCTCATTTCTTATTTCATTTTTATATAAGTCTGATAAAAATTCAAAACACCTTCGTATGAAAGGCTAGAAAAAAAATAATCTAACTGCACGCTACCATTGTACACTAGAAAATTTACATTATTAACCTGAGGTAGAAAACAATATTATGAGTTGTCATTTTTTTGATAATCAAAAGTCACAATCAAACGCCTTTAATTAAGCAAAACTTACACATTCTTCAACGAGGAAGGTGATGCCTTCACGAACATATAATATAGATTTTAATGAATTAAATCCAAAAACTGATCCGAAATTAATGTACAGTATAAAATAATAGAATAATTACGGTATGTGTTATGTACCACTTTTTTTTAAAAAAAGAAACAGTTCAATTATATCAAAAATATGAAAAATCTATGCGGTACCTAGACTTTAGTAAATTCAAAGATATAAAAATAATTATATGGAGCAACCAGTATAATACTGCACTACCAGTGCTAAAATGGAGATCTGAGGACTAGTTAACTCGAAGTGAAGGTGTTAGGTTCACATTTCCAAATAAATTTATTTCACATAATTGTGGAGTATCCAGACCTCTCACCTTCATCTCAACAACACAAGCGACTCTTCAATTTGCTATCATTTTTTTTTTTATTTATTTTGTTCAGAGTGTTCTATGGTTTTATACGTACTGTAGATGTAGCAAAAAAAAATAACACTGTATTAGCTCTTTCAAAAAGCATTTTTATTTAGAGACTTACTTAGTTTTCCCAAGGCAATGAAGAATAGATGAAAGTTATGTCTTTGATGAAATATTTAAGAATAGGTTAATTTTTCAGTAGCGAAATCAGAAATAACACGTTAATCATGAGTTCAACATGCACAGATACTTGAAAAATTAACAGTACCGGTATTTTCACATTACATGCCCTATAAACCAAGTGTTTTAATGTGTCATTTAATCAGTCATAAGAACGTTTCTAACACAGGATATAACAAAAATATTTTTTTTCCTAAACTGCTAAATCAATTAGTTTGAGAAGTCCTAGCCCTTTAAAATTTAAAGTATGGAATTCAATGGTAAAAGAAGATATTTCCTATAGGAAAAATTAACAAGCCATCTGTACCCTGAAATTAAAGTTTTAAATTATGTCTCAGAGAGAACATATTTTTTCTTCGTCCTTTATTAATCATTAATTTCATTCAATCATATGTGTGTTTCAAAAAAAAAATTTTTCAGTTACAAAATATGTAATGAAAAAAGAGCGTATTGCAAAAAGCACGTAATGAGCGGGGTTCAAAATTAAGTGAATATGTTCTCGTAAAGGAAAAAATAGCAAAAACCGAAAAACATAGTGAATAAAAATTAGTAAGTGATTTTTAATTTGCAAATTAATACTTTAAATAAACAATTCACTGAAAATAAAAAAAATAGTTTTTTAACTGATTCAATTATACTAAAACTTATGAAAACCAATTAAGAACAGTTATGCACAATTACTAGCCAAATACCAATAAAATGATGAATAATCATCTACTAAAATCATCTCATATCGTACTACTAAGGGCACAGGTCAGCTGAACCCTCAATTACCGATTAGCCACTATTGGCTACTCCTTTTACTGTTATCAGATATTAAATACACACATAAAAATATGGATCACACGATAACCACTTATATTCTGAATTGGATTCATCAATAACCCAAAGAAACTATCTTTACGATGAAAAGTTTTGTTTTCTTCAGAATAATTGTTTACAGCAACGCCAACGAAGGATTAATTAAACGGTTTCCAACTTGGAACAAGAACTCTATTAACATTATGGCTCAATTCAATCATTTAAAAAAAAAAGTCCCTGGACCAGATCATTCCACCATAGTTATAACAAAACAAATATCTAAATTTGATCACATTTAATGTCACAAATGTAATGTCACTAATATTTAACTCTGTATGAATATGAACTTTTATATAAGGCACTGATTCAAGTAAAATTAAATTATAAACCAGGTGAGTCAGGTTTATAATAAACATTCCTTAAGAACTACATTATTTTCCGTAAAAAATTTAATCTAGAATTGTTTCATTCCATAGAATTATTGTCACGGAAAGTTAGTAAATTAAAAAATGTTTAGTGTGTTAAGATTCTAATCACTAAATTTACCATTTGGTGTAATGGCTGTATTCACAGTTCGAACTGGTATCTTGGATATATCTGGTTTTGTCTTAACGGTCAAAACTTCTTTTCGGGCAGCCTCTGTGAAGAACCGAAGTACATAACTGAGATGAAGACATGGTGGTTGCTCCTGTTCTTTTTCTTTAATAACAAGAGGATCGTAATCTATATTAAAAAAATCTATTAATAGCAAGGAGTCTTACACAAAAATAGAACTTAACCCATAGTTTGTTTGGGATTAAATGTAAGAAAGAAACTGATACTACAGAAACTACTATCATTTGATTCAAAGCCCAAAAGTTGATACCAAGGACTAAAGAGTTAGCAAATTTGTAATTCAGTCACTTTTTTCAGGGATAATATATTAATTTACCAATGTGATTATCTTCGATATGCTGTATTAAATCTCCTAAACTTTGAAACTTTATCCCACAGTCATTAAATTTGCATACATTTAACATAAATACAGCCATTCCATTCGACCACCCTACCCACTGATAACCAGTCAGCTGAAATTGAATGATAAGACTCATATGTTCTTTTGTGTACAGGTTGTTAACACTACACATTTTAAAATAAAGATTATCTTTTTAATTTTGCTATTGTTTTTTAAAAAACAAATAAATTAATAACTATTCTAGAAAGTTATAATTATAATGTGTAAATATTTTAACTATTTACTAAATATAGCAATCAATATAAGGTCCTGTATAGTCTGGTATTACAACTTTTAGCCAATGGTGAAATGGGATGATGAAACAAGACCATTGGTTGGTTGAGAAGTTCCACTATGTCCCCTTACACTCAAACCCCACCCTCTTCTTTGGAAACAGACTATCCCCTTAGACTCATCTGACGGCATTTTCCTCTCCTGTCCTTCTCCGCTCCTCTAGTAATTTCTGAAGTGAGTATTACTGTCATTGATAAACATGCTACTGAAGTGATTTTTTTTAGTAATTACACCGTTTTATTACAGTATTTATTTATATTTAAAAGTTTTATTTGGTATTATTTGTTATTGAGGTTACTTGTCAAAGAGCGGCCATATTTCTGTACCTCGTTTTTTCCAAGTTGTAGAAAAGTTCATTTACTGTATTCTTTTGCTTTTTTTAATTAACTCAGTATACTAGCTTCTATCTCTTTGCTAATTGGTAATAGTATCAACTTATTTAATTTATACGATGGTTGATTAAGTCTGTGAAGAGAATGTGCTATTTTTAAGCCGGCAAAAATTTTCTTTCAGAGTTCCAGCCACCTACAAATTCAAATTTCAAGATGATGAACCTTGCTAGATTCGCTGCCCCAGCTGTTAGGAGTGCGGTAAATACTTCACTTTTCTTGTATACCAATATTTCACAAAATGTTACCTTCAGTAATACTTTTCATTTTCTATGTGATCTAAAGGTTTCCCTTACACCAGATCTTTTATTAATCTCTATTCATTTGCCTTCTTTATTGATATTGGGTTGTAATAATAACTCTTTGTATAACCCGTTCAATTGAAATGATTGGGTTGTATTAAAATAGAGATGTATAACCCTCGAATAGCGATTGAAATGGTTTTCCCATATTCTCAGCGAAGCTCAATACAATATTCTTTGAAGATAATTACAATTGAATTCGTTCACTGATTTGGCTTTTTTCCACCGATATATATTCTTAGTGACCTTGTAGGTCATATGGTAACTGCTTTTGAAAAATTTGTGCTTGGCCTAGTTAATATCGAAATATTTCTTTTCGTTTTGAATTCATATATCAAAATGGGCTTTGGATGTAAATGTACGCTGTACGTATTTGATGTGTGATTTTCTATTGCTTTCTGGATTGGTCAGTTTTTTGTCATATGACTTCCTTGATCAATGGAAATGAGGTTATTCGTTAGGTTAAGTAATTAATTATAAACTATGCTTTCAGGCCATAAAAGAATTATTCCTTACTGTGTGTCAATATTAAATTTTTTAACTTGATTGTTTGTCTATAGCCTTATTTGCATAACCATTCCCTAATTTTGAATAATTTTATATTCTTATCCTACTTGTTTAGGATAGTCTATTCGTGTGTCATTAATCAAGTTCTGCCTTCGAATTAAGTCATAATTATACGTTCCAAATGTTACAAGGTTATGTTTGCTTTTTGTTTTAGTGGTTGTGAGTCAAGTACTTAAGTAAGAGTTCATTCTGTTACTGTTTTATTTGCCTACCGTTCATTTATGTAAATTTTTACTTATAGTTTTATATTAAGGACACAGACGTATAAAACAGTTTAATAAATGTTTTATGTTATCGTAATTTCTTGTAGCTGCTCTCTGGAACCAGGACATACAGTAGACCCATCAGTAGTGTGGTGGTTCAGCAAAGCAACGTGCTGAATACCCAGCAAAACACCCCATCGACACAGATCAGTATAGTAAGCATAATTACTATCAAAGATTGGTTTTTGGTTAATTATTAATGAATATATTAATGATGTCTCCAACCTCGTATTGCAGTTACCTGCTGTCCGCAGTTTTCAGACGTCAACAGTTTCCCGGGACATCGATTCCGCTGCCAAATTTATTGGTGCTGGAGCTGCCACTGTTGGAGTGGCTGGATCAGGTAAGGAATTTATCAAGACTGGTTTATAAAAAAAAAAAAATTATTTCTGTTCAATCATAATCCTTTCAGAAAATTCGTTTATTGTCATCTTTTGTTGTTTCATATTTACTATATAATAATTGGTGTTTAGTTTTTTATAAATGTTAAACTGTTACGGTGTTATAGTTCTAAGACTACATAGAAAATTTGTATTTGATTTTCTATTGCACTTTTGGATTAGAATTATTATTATTAAAGTATGCAAACTCATATTTTTTCACAATCACCTAATAAATTGTTATATTTATGGTTTGATATTATCTAGCTTTACCTTAAATAAATGTTTATTTAAAATGTACTGCAGACGAGAATCGAAGGGTCAAAATAAAATTGAGCTAGAGTGAAAATAATAATTTTTTTTAACAGGAATCGGTGTGGGTATGGTGTTTTCTGCTTTGATAATTGGTTACGCAAGAAACCCTTCCCTGAAGCAACAACTTTTTTCATATGCCATACTGGGGTTTGCTCTCTCAGAAGCATTGGGTCTCTTCTGTATTATGATGGCATTTGTATTATTATTTGCCGTTTAAAAAGAGCAAACATTTATTTGAAGACTTGTCTAAATGCAGTAAAACTGTGAGCAGTGTACTACAGAATTCCCACAGGCTATTTTTAAGGAGTTGAGCTCTAAGGACTACAGAATATCTGCAAAGATGAACAAATAATACAGGTTCAGGAATTACTGTGAAGTTCTCAGCATCTAGAAGGAAGATTTCTCATTTACACTAGTATGAATAAGTGATAGTTCTATCAATTATCTTAGCTGATCAGATTTCACTCAACGGTAATAACAAAGGGGTTATGTGATCTTTACTTGATAATCCATATCGCAAATAACAATGATGAGAAATCGATTCCAGTTTGTAAAGTACTGCAGATCACTGAGATTCAATTCTCAATCTTATGTCTGTGATGAATTCTTCTTTTAGCTAATAATTGCCTTTACTTATAAGAAGCTATCCCTACACGTGATACGATACTGTGTTTTACTTGTTAATTAGTGCAATTTTTTTACTAATATGTTGTTATTCGAAAATGCTGTGATGGTAAAATTAATTATTATATTACTTAATTACAAGTAGTTCTTAATAAATGGACATACGTCTTTTTTTAATGATGTTTTAGCTTCAAATGGAATAAATAGTCAACTGTTATTATTCATCTAAATTTTTAGGTGGTTATGTTTAAACTCTGTATTTTCTCCTATGGTTAAATATTCCTAATAATAATTATTTTTGCTGATTAGCAGCATTCCTTATCTTAAATTCATTAACAGTAAGTCCTTCATAATCCATGAGTATAAGGGTTTTTTTTACTTTTACTTTACAATTAAATGAATTAGTTGTGTACAATTTTCTAACTAAATTGAATCACCACCTCTTTTAATTTTTAAATTGTTCTATTGTCCTCTGATTATATAACTTATAAATTGAATCACCACCTCTTTTAATTTTTAAATTGTTCTATTGTCCTCTGATTATATAACTTATAAATTGAATCACCACCTCTTTTAATTTTTAAATTGTTCTATTGTCCTCTGATTATATAACTTATAAATTGAATCACCACCTCTTTTAATTTTTAAATTGTTCTATTGTCCTCTGATTATATAACTTATAAATTGAATCACCACCTCTTTTAATTTTTAAATTGTTCTATTGTCCTCTGATTATATAACTTATAAATTGAATCACCACCTCTTTTAATTTTTAAATTGTTCTATTGTCCTCTGATTATATAACTTATAAATTGAATCACCACCTCTTTTAATTTTTAAATTGTTCTATTGTCCTCTGATTATATAACTTATAAATTGAATCACCACCTCTTTTAATTTTTAAATTGTTCTATTGTCCTCTGATTATATAACTTATAAATTGAATCACCACCTCTTTTAATTTTTAAATTGTTCTATTGTCCTCTGATTATATAACTTATAATAGTTATACTAATAAGTCGTTTCCAATGCATGCATTTAAGAATTTTTATAATGATATTTTAGCGTTAATTGAAATAGTTATCTACAATTTTTTAACTAAATTGAATTACATACCGCTTGATTAGAATTTTTAAATTCTTCTTTTAAATGCTTAATAATTTTACTTAGTGATTAGCGGTTTCCTTATCGGAAATTGATTAAGTATATTAGATATATATATAAATCGTTGATTATCAATGGGTTTACAGATTTTTAATGATATTTGAGCATTAATTGACATAGACGCGATATTTTAACTAAATTAAACTGCATACATCTTAAATGGTAATCTTTCAATTGTTTTTTATCCTACGGTTGGATAGTTTGTAATAATTAGATTTAGTTATTAGCAGCTTTCCTCATAAATTCATTAACTATAATTCGTTCATAATCCAGAATGTATGGATTTTTTAAATGATAGTCACCTGCAATTTTTCAACAAAATTGCACTACACACGTCTAAGATGAATAGAAATCTTCGTTCTAATAAAAATAAATTAAAAAAAAAATTAATGATATCAAAATAATAGTAATAAGATCGGAAAATTGAATTAGAATGTGAATAAGACTAACAGTTGTAACTTATAAAGTGTTCTTTTATCCTATTGCTAAGCAATTCCTAGTAATTATATTTAGTGGGTGTTCTTATCTTAAATTCATTAACTATAAATCGTTCATAATCCATGTGTATAATAATTTGTCGTTATTAAGCATCAACTGGTGTAGTTCAACTAAATAATTTACAATTGTCTTAGATGGTAATTTTTAAGTTGTTCATTTATTGTTAAAAAGATTTTAATTATTGAAATGTATTTAAATAATTCCAGATATCTTTGTTTAGCGATATTTATATTTATCTTTCTTTGTCTTAAATTCGTTAACTATAAATCGTTTATAATCTATAGGTTAGTTTTTTAATATTATATTTTACTAGTTATTACTATAGTTGGTTGCAATTCGTCAAATTGAATTACACACCATGTAGATGGTAATTTTTAAATTTTTCTTTTATCATATGTGTAATTATTTTACCATCTGTCCTTATATTATTTATAAACCATTCATAATTTTTGGGTATGGGGTTTTTTTTTGGTCCGCAATATTTAAAACAACCTAATACACACCCCTCTGAGGTGGTACTTTAATGTTACTCTTTTATCCTATGGTTAAATAATTCCTAATAATTATATTTGATGGTTAGCAACCTTCCTTATCTCCAATTCATTAAATATAAATAGTTTAAACCACTTGTGGTATAAGGATTTATTCTAATGATATTTTAGCATTTGATAGAACATCCGTATTTTTTTAACAAAATTAAAGCAGACACCTCTTAGATAGTAATTTGAAATTTTTCTTTTATCCTGTGGTAAAATAATTCCTAATAATTATAATTCGTTATTAGCACCTTTCATTAACTATAAATTATTCACATTCCATGGGTGTAAAGAATTTTGTATGCTATTTTAGCATTAAATGAAAGTTATCTGAAATTTTTCAACTTAATTGAATTACATATCTCTTCAGTGGTAATTTTGAAATTGTTCTTTTCTCCAATTATTGAACAACTCCTAATAATTATATTTATTGATAGCAGCTTTCCTTATGCTTAATTCATTATAAATAGTTCATAATGGATTTGTATTAGATTTTTTTTTAAGGATATGTGGTATTAATTGAAATATATATATAAGCTCAATTGAATTAAACATGTCTTAAATGGTAATTTTTCAATTGTTCTTTTATCTTAAGGTACGATAATTCTTAGTCATATTTAGTGATTAATAGCTTTGCTTTTCTTAAATTCATTAACTATAATCTTTCATAATCAATGGTTATATGTTTATTTTTTAGTGATAAATTAGCATAACTTGTTCATAATTCATGGGTCTATGGATTTCTTTTAATGATATGAAATAGAATTACTCTTATTTTAGTTGATGATTCTTAACTTGTTCATTTATCCAATTGTTTAAATAATTTCTAATTTATTACCTTTAGAGATCAGATGCTTTCGTATTTTGTCTGCAATTTTCAGTGTTTGAATAACACACATCTATCAGCTGAAAATTTGTAAATGTTTTGTCCTATGATTAAATAACTTCTTATAATTATCTACTGACCAAATGCTTTCCTTTAGGAGTATATAGATGATAATATGATATGATATAGAATTGTCTTTTCCTTTTTAAGGACATTGAGTTGCTTATATTTTAGCATTATATAAAGTGGTTGCTGCAACTTTTAAATTAAACTGAATTTCACACCTTTTAGTTGGTATGTAATGTATTGTTCTCTTATCCAATGGTTAAATAATTTAGAATAATTACCTCATAGGCATCAGATGCTTTCCTATTATGTATAATTTTTCAGTTAATTTGAATTACAAACCTATTAGTTGGTAATGTTTATATTGTTCATTTGATCAATGGTTTAACCATTTCTAATAATTAACTTCAATTATTAGATTTCCCTTTTAGAATGTATGGACATTCTTTATTATTATGAAACATAATAATAGTTTCACCGGATTCTATGTATAAGTTATTTCATTAATATGTACTTTCAATGAATGACTGATTCCGATATTTATGCGTCGGTCGTAATGTATTGGTATATAGATAATTTTTAGTGATATTTTAGCATTGAATGGGGTCTGAAATTTTCCAATTAACTTGAATTAAACATCCTTTTGTTGGTAATTTCTGTAATTTTCATGCAGCCATCGGTTAAATGTGTTTAGTCATCAGAAGCTCTCTGTATTTTCTGCAATTTGTCTGTTACATAAAATATACACCTGTATGCTAGGAATTCCTAAATTTTTCTTTTGTCCTAAGGATAAGTAATTCCTAATAATTATCTTTGGTGACCAGATGCTTTCTGTATTGTATCCAACTTTCACTTAAATTAAATTACACACCTTTAAGTTGATAATTTTGAGTTGTTCTGTATCCTATGATTAAATGAAATTATCTTCAGTGATTCGAAGATTTTTCTAAATTACTCAGTTTAACTATAAATCGTTTATAGTACAAGATTTGTAATTTCGTTTATAATTATAATTTATTTCCTTTAATGATATTTTAGCATTAAATGAAATAGGTATCTGCAACTTTTCAATTCAATTGAATTACATACCTTTCAGTTCGTAATTCTTGTTTGCTCATTTAGTCATTGGGTAAACAATTTCAAAAAAATTCTTCTATATTCAGAAGACAGCTAGTATCTAAAATTATTCCGATAATATGTACTTTTAATAAATGATTGTGATTATATTTTTAATTATTCTTACATACATTAACTAAGTCGTTTGAAGCAGTGGATGTGTGGATATTAGTTAATGGTATGTTATCATTAAAGTAAATAAATGGTTATCTGTAACTATTCAATTAAATTTAGATGCCTTTTGGTTGGTAATTTTTGTTTTTCATTTAGCGAATGGTTTAATTGTAAATATCATTATTAGCCAATTTCTAATAATCATATTTGGTATTCAATGAAATTGACTTTGAAATTAAATGCTTTCTTTATTTGGAAGTTTCAGTTAATTATAATTTGTGTGCCTCATTGTTTTAGTGATTTTTAATTTGTTCTTTTATCTTTTGGTTTAATAATTTCTAATAATTAATTGTTTTTTGTGATCAGAATGTTTCCATATTATCAATATTTTAGTTGAATTGTTTTAATAATTCTAATTTAAATTATTTATTAAAAGCAACATTTTATTAGCTATTTTTAACTTATTCTTTGGTCCAAAATATAGTTTTTAATAATTTTTTAGATTTCCTTATAGACAGAGAACATGACATAATACTGTTTTCTCTCTTACTCACTTACCAGTATGTACTTTGAATAAATGACTGATAGTTATAATTGTTATGACAACGGTTAATCGTTCATAATTCATGATGGGTGTATGGATTTTTTTACTTTCTTTAACCATTAAATTAAATTCAGACTGTTCAGTTAAATTGAAAGTCGCGTCTTTTAGTTAGTGCTTTTAAATTATTACTTCGCCAGTGTTTAAATAATTTTCGATTATTATGTTTAGTTCAGGAACTTAATTAACAGAAATATAAAGAAAAATCATGTATTTGAAAAATAAATAACTGATCATTAATGTATATATATTTGATGTAGATGTACTGATTTGTATATGTAATACTGTTTGTGATATTATGTAGTTCTTAAATGAATAACTATTCATTTTACTACAAGTTAAGTTTTTTTTTGGTCATAAATTTGTAATTCTTCTTTTAACTAAAAGTTAAATGATGTTTAACAATTATCTTTAGTGATCAGAGTCTAATTTCGACTAATTGAAAAGTTCAAGGAATTTTCTATTACTAGTGTATTTTATATATGTTAATATTCTTCTACTTAAGAAATTGTAAATTTCTTTTTTTAACTTAGTTCATTATAAAAGAATTGTTTTTTTATTTTTATTGTATTACTCGTTTAAGTGTGAGAATAATTGTTTTTGTTTCCTTTTGAGTGAACGAGATTTCGAAAGCTAATTTATTCACTCTTAATTGAATGATTAATATATTTCATCTTTTGCATATGAATTTTTATATAATGGCAGGATTTAAACTTAAGCCAGTTTTGAATGCACTGATTCTGTATATATATATATATATATACAGTTCAAAGAAATTATTTTTCTTGTTACTGTTAATATGTTTGATGCTAATCTGAAATTCGTAAGCAAACATAAAATGAAATGAAATTGTTGCTGAGGTTTTTTTTTTTGACTTATTGATTAAATCTAAATCTGGCTTTTACCACCAAAGATTAATCTTGAAAAGTGTTATTCTTAAAAAGAAAAAAAAAAGTTTTGTTTACTTAATGTGCCTTTAAAATCCTGGCTAAGTTGTTATTAAATTTAGTTCATTTATTTATTAAAATTCAGTTACGGTGTTAACCCTGTATATTTATTAATACTTGACGGATAAATGAATAATTACATTGCATATTGTTGTTAACCATATATATTTATCAATACTTGATGACAGAGAAATGAATAAGTACATTGCATATTGTTGTTAGAACTACACATGGTTGCATTGTTAACATTAAGATATGAATTGAATTAATCGCCTTATCTCATATGCTGGTATTTATTTGGGAGATCGTTTAGCCACTTCGGACGTTGTCTATCGCGTTAAGTAGAACTCCTTGGGCTATATGAATAAAGACAACTTCCAAAACCGATGGAACAACCGCACTACCAGCCTAGGTTAGATGGTAATTCAATACTTAATGTCATTTAAACTGGTACGGTTTAATTTAATATTGGGGTCATTAATTTATATTTTGTTAATATATATGTGTAGTTTGTTATTTAAAATGTATAAACAAGAAGTAACTATTCTAAAATATTGTGGAGAGATTTGGTCACGAAGCAAACACAAAATCAGTTTCTCACTGACGTTGCGTGGTTATTTATTGACATTTTCAAAGTTATAATACATAAACAGTATCTTGAATTTGGGTGGGTTGGTTACTTCAAAATAGCATGCAATTTTACTAATAGTTAACAACCATGTTATTTGGAAGTAATCAACCTTAATTCACGGTGTTTATAATAATGTTAACTACTGTTTATATTGTGTATTATTTTGACGTTTGTTGTTTATGCATTGTAGCCATAAAAATGTCAATAAATATTTATGAAAAACGTCAGTGACAACTGATGTGTTTACTTGTGACACTAACTGTCCACAATTCTTTAGAATAATTATTAAACTGCGTGGTCGACAACGGTAGAACTTATAAACAAGGAAGTTTAATTTCATTTCTAATAATATTTTTAAAAATGTTTTTACTTAGATCCAAAACATCGAAATTTTGACTTAAAACAAGTAATTATTCATCTTGTATTAATATTTGTAAAGTTAAACAGTTATCTGGTTTATAAGTTCTATCAGGAATAAATTCTATCAATTTGTCATGTATACCATCATGGATGTTGTTCCTTAATGAAATTTATTCCAGAATTCATACTTATATTTACCAAGATAAATTCAATAGTTTCGCCGTATAACTTTTTGAAATTATTTTTCCATTTTTGGTTCTTAACAATTAACTTTTTTTATATATATTCTTAATCTACGATTAAGTTCTATTTTACTCGTCCTTCATTGTTTTTTTGCTGGCAATTTAATACATATAGTGATAATATTTATTGATCAAATATGCAGAATTGGTTTCCTTTTGTTTGAAGAAAATATAAATTTTATTATTCAGAGGTGAGGTTTTATATATCTGGGAAATATTTAGATAGAGGAAAAATATCTCTTGTCTTTGCATGTTATAAGGTGTTGAGATATATGATTGTTGATATGTTTGTTGTGTAGGGGCTGGTATTGGAACTGTATTTGGTTCACTCATCATTGGTTATGCCAGGAATCCCTCTTTGAAACAACAGCTCTTCTCTTATGCCATCCTGGGTTTCGCCCTGTCTGAGGCTATGGGTCTCTTCTGTCTTATGATGGCTTTCCTCCTGTTGTTCGCTTTTTAAACACTGTTGGATTGCATATGCAAAACAACTGCCGGGGGAGGTCACTGCAGCTCCAGGTGTGGGGATCATCAGTTGTTTCATCCTTCTGTGAAGGCACCACTCCTTATCCCCCATCTGGATCTCCTATAGTGATACCTTTGTAGAAATTAAACTATTTCCGTTTATAAAAATTACACCAAATATATATTTTGGTTTTTGATTTTTTTTTTTGACTTTAGGTAAGCCTCATTGGACATTTTGTATATGTTTGTACTGCTCTGTTTTTTTTTTTTGTTGACTTCCTCATTTCCCATCAGATCCCTACTACGTTTTTATCATTATTCTTCTGGGAATATTCCATGTACAGTGTTAGAAAATGAAATATAAACTTCTAGTTATTTTTTTTTTCTTTACCTTACTTCTTACATTTAAGTCGTTTTAATATTTTATTTTAAAAGAATGTTGATCTAGCTAATATAGAATTGCCATGACCACTATAAGTCATGTATAGTGTTCATACATAACTATAAACAAACTTGTATATTAATGTTTGTTCTTTCCATCGTCCGCACTCAATAGGCTTATTATGGTTTAGAGCTAGCTGTTCGAGGGGGTGGAAAGTATGGCTCCAGTTATTATTTGGCACTCATTTTAGTTACTGGTTTCAACTACATAAGTTAATTTCAATTATTAATACATCATAGGTAATATAGAAGATACCAATATTTTGTTCGAGAAATGATTGATGTCTCCAAAACCCAGCTGCTTTACAATTTATCCGAATATTCAATTATTTGATTAGTTCAAAATAATTGCCTTTGAAGTACTAAAAAAAACAACATAAGACGCACTAAAGTCTTACTAAAATTCCATGTCTGAACCAGTAAAATAATATAAACTTTTGGATAGTTTCATAAGAGCCATTAGAGCAGATGTATCAAACACGCAGCTCGCGAACAGTGGAACTTTTAGTAACTGAATTAAAATTACTTTTTTTTATTTAGAAAAAAAATGCAAAAATCTTTTTACGTCACTGGATTAAGCAAATAATGGGAGAAAATCGCTTCATTTCCCAATTCTGAATCATTAGAAAAAGTTGAACCCAAATGCCCGAAAGAATATATGGACGTATACTGGAGCCGTATTTTCAACTCCTTTTGCTGTAGAAAATGACAATGTTGCAGAGGAATTGCAAATAGAGTTGAGTTGGTGGAATTGCAGTGTGATGCTATCCTGAAACGAAAATGTGTGGGACCAGAATTCTACAAATATCGTTCATAGGTTATTCTCTGCTACTATGTGAATTATAGGAATGTTTGGAAGTATATATGAATGAAAAATTTTTCTCAGCAATGGAGATAAACAAGTGTTTACTAAGATCACGGTTTACTGATGAACATTAGCAAGCATCGCATACATTGCTTTCTGCTAGTAAACTTAAGCATATTCATGGCCTCGATTCAAAACGCTGCCACATGAGTAGTCCAAACAAAATTTAAGTGACACTCTGGATCACAGTTATTAATTACGGGCTGTGAACGATCAATGGACTACCTAAAATATTTTTTTTGTGTTTGTTACAGTTTTCGTTCTATTGAATAACATTTAAAATAAGCTGTTATATTTATTTTCCATCATTGTCATGATGCGGCCCTCGGGTTACTGTGAAAGTTCCCCTAGGACCTCTCGGGGGGGGATTTCAGTTTGAGACCCCTGCATTGGAGTACGAGTTGCGAAGTATAAAAAAAAATCGTTAATACAAAACAATTTTAGTTATTCATGAATCACTTTTAGTTAAAAACGGTTCACTTTTATTTAAAACATTTCTCAACCCGAAAGAATATAGGGAATCTAATAATAATATTACAATAACAAAATTCCCATATGACAATTGCAAACTCCTGATAGCTTTCTATTTCGCGGTCAATACCACCATTAAGTTTTTATATATATACAAAAATAATCATATGAAACAAAAAATTGCAAGGAAAAATTAAAACAAGAAAAATGTGCTGTAAGGACTTTCACTTTATGTCAACAGAGAGCGACTACAAATTAAACATGTAATTCATTAATTTAATGTGTAGTCCCGCACACAAAGAAAAATGTCTCAGACCACATTTTTATTTTTTTTAGTTTAGGTCCCCATAGTCTAAAAGAACCAATCAATAAACAAGCATGCGAGGAGGTTATAAAGGTTTTCCTACGTCATGTCATCTTAACATCTCTTTGGAAGGGGTAGAGAAAAACAGGACCCCGCTAAATTCAAATTAAAAATCCTTCAAATTTTCTCAACCAACCAAATTAAGCATTAACGTAAAAACAATTGGGATCGGTAATGGTTAATTATTTTACATGCTTTCGAATTAACCATGCCATTTAATTTCTTACTTCTTGGCATGACATGAAATTGTATTTTGTTTCCATGACGTTATAAAAGGTATAGAATTAAGTATATCTCATGAAACTACTCTAAGTACCAAGCTTGGTTGTTGGTACTTGACCCCAATATTGTAATTGTGATGTAAGCGAAATTTAGATATCAGTAAAGCTCTTTTTCATTGTTTTGTATATATCATAGTTTATACCCCTTTTGCTCACATGGCTTTTATTGTCCTTTAAAAAAGAGAATTTGACCATCTACTTAACAACTGATTTCTTTTATCTGACCTTCTTCTACATTAAAGATCTAAGCCAAAGTTTTCCTTTTAAGATTCAAAATATTCTAATTTTGTCAGAAACTTCTGGAATTGCCTTCACTCAACTTTACTATAAGAAAACATATCAAAACCGTTAAACACCAACTTAGTTTTGTGTTGTTTACATTTAAATCAATGTGTATCGTTTGTTTATATTGGGCTGTAATCATTTTATGTTATAATTATCGTGAAATCAGTGAATGAATGTTAATATTTTAGAAATTTTCAAAAGTTAACTGCTCTTTTGAGTTCTTGAGCGGTTAATATATAAAGAAAGCCATATTAGTATTTATAAATATTTGACAATTGTAGTATCCATTTAGTTAGGTGGCCATTAGTTTATTTAATCAAGAGTGTTCAGTTCAAAAATTGAGTGTCTTTGTGTAAAAAAAAAACTGCTTTTACACAGAACTTCACTAGAACTAGACATATTTTCAAACTTACTTTATCAATTGAATTAACTAAGGTTCTAATAAATATTTATTAAACTACAAATTATCATATTAAAGCATTAAATTAAGAATATTTTTTTAATTAAATGTTATTAGCTAGAATTATTTTATCAATTTAAGATGAAAATGTATTGAATAACTCCATTAAACATAAACTTTACATATATATAATATAAATGAACTACATTGTTTCTTTTTTTCTGATTTTATATAAACGTTTTACAAAGTGCTGTGAAACTAAATTACTGAAAGTAGACCATTTAAAACTTTACTGCTGTTTATATTATATGAGGTACATATGAGCGTTAAATAAATTATTTATTAAATTATTATTGTTTTTATTATTTATCTAAGTCTGCCTTATTTCATTTTTTTAATTCAGCATCAGACATAAGGTCACCATTAATAACATGCTAATAGTATGTATCCTGTGATTATGAATAAAAAAATCATACCAAAACCAAGAAACACAGCAATTGTTAGGTAGATGATCAAATTTAAAATATAATGAAAGCCATATAATCAACAGAAGCTGTTATAATAGCTTCATAAAATAAGCTATGAAATACAAAAACAATGAAAAAAGAACTTTATGTATGTATGTATAAAAATGACCGTCTGTATAGTATGTGTGTGTGTAAGCATATTTTCCCTATGAACAAATTATTCAAGGAACTTACAAACAACTTTTTTATTCAATTTTATGTAACTTTTTCCGAGGGAGCGAACGTTGCTATTTTCGTTTTGATCAAAGCTTATTTGGGGGCTCTACGGATCTCTTATTTATAAACCTCTTCACAATAGATTAGGTTCGCTTATAACCTGTTGGTATACATTTTGACTTCAATTGGTAATGGAGGTCGCAATGTGGCTATTCCTTATGACCAACTTCTATATTTCCGCCTGTTTTGTTCAATTAGAAACATCCAGGTAGCAGAAATTGTAATATTGTTTTCAGATTGATAGTGATGATAATTATTGTAATTTAATATGGGTTTGTTATTAACTTTAACAAATCTTTAGTTATTAGCAATACTTAGTTTACCATTAATTTTCTTTATCTAATTGGTTTAACTTGCTTTAAAAATTAGATATTTAATAGGATATTATTCTTTATGATAGTATTACGAATAATATTGAACCATAATTCAAATCTTTTGGCCAAAGTGTAGGCTTTTAATTCATTACTAGGAGTCCACTCGAGTAATTTTTCCTAAGAAAGCTAACTAACAATATTTTGATTTTGATGGACCAAAGGTCCCCCTAACATTTTTTTTTCCATTGTAGAAAGAAGTTAAGTTATTTTATAACTGAAACTTATTTAAATTTCCTGGAGAAAGTTAATGATGTAATTTTGATTTTGATAATAATCTACTTTCTTATACCTTCGTTTTAATTTAGAAAAGAAATGTGTGAATCTATAATCAATTTTATATTATATCTTTTTTTTTTTTTTTTTTTTGACAATCTATAATTTACATTCTGTATACATTTCCTTTATAGAAAAAAAACTTAAGTGTAACATAACTAGAAAATTTAAATTGTTTTCGTTATATGCAATTTATTATTAGAGTTGGAATTAAATTGTTTCCCAGTAGATCAGCCAGTTGATATCTATCTAAATTTTCCCTGAAAAGGCAATTACAGCAATACTGGGACCAGGTTTATTCAAACTTGGTACTTATAGTAGTTTCATGAGGTGTACTTACGAATATATAGTATTATGTGTAAAATCTAATTCTATTTTTTGATGAATGCTTCTATACTGCGATACCTTTACAACGTCATGAAAATAAAATACAATTTTATGCCATGCCAAGCTTGAAATTAAGTGTCATGGTTAATTTGAAGGAATATAAAATAATTAACTATACCCAATCCTATCGTTAATGCTTTATTTGGCTGGTTGAGAAAGTTAGAAGGGTTTTTAATTTGAATTTAACGGAGTCCAGTTTTTCTCTAGTTCATCCAGAGAGATATTAAGAAGGTATGACGTAATAAAACCCCTATGACCTCCTCCAATGTTTGTTTAATGGTCTGTCAATTACTCTGGAGGTCCTAAACTAAATTCAAGTCTTCTGAACTTCCAAACCTGACCATTCTTTCCTTGTTCAAAATTCACCTGTTTTCCATCAATTTTTAAAAATTATACGTTTAGCAGGTAGAATGAATAATGTCTTGTAAGATCTTATCAATAAGAGTTTCTTAAACCGTTATGTCGGAATGAATAAACTGCGATTTCTTTTTAATTTTCTATTACAAATTTATAGTGATAATGAAAATAAAAGATCTCCAGTTTTGAGACCCTCATGGTCTTTTTTTGACTATAAGTAAAGTACAGTGATCATAAAAAAATCAATCTCGAGATTTTGACGGATTTACATGTTTTGAGGTCCCCAATGTCCTTTTATGACGTTTTTTCCGATGACATCTGTGTATGTGGGGATGGGTGGGCGGGTGTGGAACCAAAAGTTCAGTTTGCATGCTTTGATAGATCAAATTAATATTTTACACAAAAATAGGCTTCATAGTGTAGATGTATGTGCCCTATTGTTTGGGAGCAATTATGCATGAAGGGAAAGTCACTTTTTTTGTTAAAATGTGTTTTGTAGACATTTTTGTCTCCAAAATTACTAATTCTTGAGTCTTGCAATTTTGAAATTATCATGGAAGTAACAAAATCAATAACTAAAAAGGTTCTTAGATTTGTATAACAAATGGAAATTTTGTTTGTCTGTTTTTTTTTTGTTTTTTTTTTTTTTTTTTTGAATGAAAGCAAATATTTTCATTTATGGTTGAATATGAAGGCTTGTGAGAAGATACAAGCCATACCGTTCGATGGAGAAAATTAAATTATACTTAAAAATATCCGTTTATGTGGAGACGAGTTATAGATTTTGTTTTTCAAAATTACATTAACAAAATTGAGCGTTGTAGTGTATTTTATGTTTTCATAAATGGTTTTAACGCTAAACGGCTACTTATAGAAGAATCAAATTTCGTCAAAAATCTAATCCTAAAATTAGCAGTGCATAAAAAAAATTTCATAGAACTATAAAGGGCAATATACCCAAAAAGAATTGAAAATACGTCTTGAAATAATGGATCACCTGCTATACTTGTCGATTTTATTGACATTTTATGACATTGTTTATATTGACATAGAAAATGTTTAAGTAAAATAAAATTATTATTTAGATGCTAACTAAAAAAACATGAAATGTTTTAATTAGTTATTATGACATGTTAGAAGAACAAAATTGTTAATATCTAATTAAACATACAAGTCATATCCTCCCACAAACAGCTCCAGGGCCAGAACCCACAGACGTCTTTGTCAACATTGCCTTATTTATAAATATGAGAAGGAACAATAAACGCCATTCTCTATTTTATCACAGTGCAAACAGGATTTGTAATCCTTTTTTAAAAACGCTTTTTTCCGCCGGAGTCACGTTGCTTGGTGCCAAAACCCGGGAATCGCATTAACCAGTGTGCAGTGTGTAGTACACTGACTAGTACAACGTCAGGAGGAGCGGATATGAGGCTTGCTGCGAATATAGAACAGTTGACCTGTTATTGCCTATTTGATGAGTTTATGGGATTTGATAAAAAGGTTTGAAGGTGACGCCAGAGAGTTGGATCTTTTTATAGAGATGATGGACTCAGTAAACGAGCAGCTAGTTGCGACCCAATTAAACCCGGCTATGCACAAGAATATCCGCAGTTACTTCTTAGCAAGGGTCTGCCTTATTGGTCTTTTTATACTTCCTCGTGTGATGTAGGATCATGGAAGCTCGCCTCCCTGTTGTCCACCTTGGGTGTACCTCGGAGGCTTTGGTTTGTCTCAATTTTCGGTTATGGCTAGTTGCCCCTGATATTCAGCGAAAGAGCTTTCACGTTAAAAGGTATCAGTCTGTTTTGTCATTGTGAGCAGTATGGATGGAAGTCTGGAAGTACGTACTTTAATATCAGAAACAGGCATGAGAAGAATAAGTGGCCTCCATGGGAGGTGACCCAGGAGGGAAGGACCTTTACCTGGGTAAAGAAGAAAAATGACTGAAAGATGTGTGAATAGGATATAGGTGAATCACAGAGGAATAGCAGAAGAGGTGCTCTATGCAATTTTTTTTTTTTTTTTTGATGAATGGAGGTGATGTTAGATACGGGCTCTGATAGTACAATAATGGATTATAGGGTGGCGAAAAGAATATACAATTTTTTTTCATTAACCCCTTGTAACTGTACCTTGGTCACCGTAGCAGGTAGAAAGAAATTAGGTGAATTATCAGAGGATATGGGAGGTTGAGTTGGTAGTTCTGTAGAGGTAAGGGTACATGTGACCACGCTAGACACGCAGAAATACAGAGTGATTTTAGGTTGCGATCTGTTAAAGAAAGTATACGCCAAGCCCGAGTGTAAGTTGAGAAGGTGTAAAATCAAGCTCGGAGAAAAGAGGTACACGGTGGAAGGGGACATAAAACCTGGGAAGAAACTAATCTTAAAATGTGTCTGAATAACTGCCAAGGAATAACAAATAAACTGAAAAGGGATTACAGGGAAGTGTTATATCAAGAGGTACAGATATTATCCACTAGAAGAAGAGCTCAACATAGAATCAAACTACCTGAAGGCACTATAGTCTATGTCGAACCTCGAAGATACCCCCACAAATTAAAAGGGATAATGCGGGAACAAATAAGGAACATGCTAAATTCAGGTATTTTAAGAAAATCTAAATCACAATTTTCCAGTCCCATTTGGTTAGTGCCTGCCAAGGAAAATGTAGGAAAAACAGCCAGCCTATACTCTTAAGTATAGGCTAGTAGTAAACTTCATAGAGTTGAATAGACATACAAAGTTAGAAATGTATCCCCTCCCAAGGATATAGAACATACACGATCACATGTCTGGAGCGATACTATTCAGTACATTTGATCTGAAATCAGGCTATCACCAGATTGGAATGCACCCAAAAGACACTGAAAAAAGCAGCCTTTATGTTTGACAAAGGTCATTATGAATTCATGATGATGCCTTTTGGTCTGAGAACGCCCCTTTCTACCTTCCAGCGTCTCATGAAAGAATTACTCGAAGGGCCAAGAAAGGAGTTCATCCAGATTTACACAGATGACATTATAGTGTTCAGTGATACAGTGGAGGAACATGAGAAATATGTCACGAGAGTACTAAACAGAATAAATGACTTTGGATTGAAAGTCGCGTGGTTATAAAACTCGTCTTTATCAAAAGGAAGTCATATTCATTGGACGTCATCTCTGGAAACGGAGTGTAACCTAACCATAGGAAGATCGAAACAATTGACCAACTACCCTACCCCAAAAGACAAAAGGATATCAGGGCGTTTTTAGGAACAATTGGATTCTTCAGACGTCATATAAAAGATTTTGCGAGGTTGACGACAAACACATTAACAGAGATTTTAAAGAAAGGGTTAAGTTTGTTCTAACAAAGGAAATAAAAATTCTGGAGTGGCCTACACTCAACTTTATTATAAGTAACTTAACATCAAACTTCTTGAGTATATAATATACAACGTCTAATTTAATTATTGTAAACATCTAAATGGGATATGATTATTAATCTTTCATTCCTGAGGTAGTACAGATAGTGATTGAAGGTCATATCAATATATAAGCTTATTTTTGTACAGCACACAGCTGATGCAAATAATTTCATTATTATAACTACAGCAGTAATAACATTTTTGGAAAACCAAAGTAAAAATTTCTTGAAACGAAATATTCTCCTACAAGGGAACATGGCTTTTGTTCAAATAGCCAGTGGATTTCTTACATCGTTTACTTGACATCTTTCTACATTGAATATTAAAGTGAAATTTTCAAATTTAAAACAGGAAAATACCCTTATTTCCTCTGAAAAACATCATAAACATCGAAGAAAAAATGTTGTTTTAAGATGATTTATAATTAAAGATGTACGATAATTAAATTTATTAATCTCTAAACAAAAGATTTCAATTTTGAATTATCTTTTACATTTTTGGTTTTTTATAGAATTATTATACTGGGAATTTTATGGCTTCTTAGTATTAATTAAGATCATTTTCCTTCCCTTTTGTCAAATAACATATATACGAATTTTTTCTGAGTGAGTATTATCATTTTCCTGCACAATATTATTCCTCTTACATCTCGTATAAGTCAATAAACTATTGAAATTGTTCCTTTATAAATATCAATTTTATCTCATTGGATTCGTTCAAAAAATTTCTAAGTCAATGTAAACAATGTAAAAAAATATAAGAAATTCGACAAGTATAGCAGGTGATCTCTTAGTCTAGGATAAACAAACAGTTTTTATAGCGTTATTGCTCTTTCCCATAATTGAAACTTCATGAATTTTTTTTTGTAAATTGCTAATTCTTTGTTCCATTTTTGGTCAAATTTTCGTTATTTTTTAATGAGCCGTTTAGCGTCAAAAAAACATTTTCTGAAAACAGAAATCGTACTGTAACGTCCCTTTAGCGAATGCAATTTTGAAAAAAAATATCTCAACTCATTCTCCAGATAATGTTCTATTTTTAGGCATTTTGATCCGTGAAACAGTATGGCTTGTATCGCTCTCACAATGTTTGAGATTGAATTAAAAGTCAAAATTTTTACATTTTAGTGAAAAAAAATATTTCCCGTTGTTTTAAAATTCTGAGTATATTTTTCCTTTCTTCCGTTTGTGACTTCAAAGATAATGTCAAAATTTCAAAACTCTAGGGTTATCAGTTTAGGAGAAATAAATGTTTTAAAAAAAACGGTTTTTGGCAAAAAAAAGTGACTTTCCCATCATGCATAATTCTTCCCAAACAATAGGGATATTTGTCTTTATGGGGCCCATTTTTGTGTAAAATATCAACTTGATCCATCAAAGATTCTGGACCGTAGCGTGGTAACAAGCAATGCTAACACACTCACGCACTCACCCACCCACTCACCCACACACACACAGACATCATCGAAAAAACTTCATAAAACGACTTCTGGGACCTAAAAACATGTAATTCCGTCAAAATCTCGAGATCGAATTTTTTCACGATCACTATACTTTACTTATAGTAAAGTAAAAAACAGTGGACTTATGGAAGGTGGCGCTAAAGGGGCTGTTACTGCTGGAGTTCCCTGATTTAAATCAGCAATTACTAGTGATTACGGGTGCAAATCAGGAAGCCATCGTGGGAGTACTGATGCAACGGAGAGCCGAGGAGGGCAGCCGATTGTCTATATCTGTTTTTCAAGAAGTATCGCTAACATGAACTAACTTGGAGTGAGTACTAGGCAGGTTGGTTTATAGGTTATTTCTGTGTTCTACATGATATATCTAAGTTCATCCGCGCTTCTCAGTCCTTTTAGTATACTGAATCTTTATAGCTGAGTTTTCTGTAGCCCTTTACATGGAAGGAATCAACATCAGGCCTTTGATTTCTGGATTGTGTCATTCTCGTGGGATTAGAACCAAGGAGTTAGTCAATTGAAGTTATTCTACCTTGAGCTGTATTTTGATTCTTGGAGACTATTCTCTACTTGCTTGAGCTGCTCCTCTAACGGCAAGTAAGAGTTTCAAAAAATAAGTCTTTCCCCTGCCGATCCAGATGCATTTTTGGGAAGAGTTCTAAATTTATTTTGTGTTAAGCATTTCAGTATGGAGCAGTTGTGGCAAATACTAAATTATTATTTGTGTTTCGTAATTATTGTATAATTGAAGGGTGGTAATTAATTTGGTTGACAAAAGCTAACTACATAGTAATTAATTATTAATATTTCTTCACTTTCTTAATGCCTGTTACGTTGTAATTATTATGGTTAGAGGGCTAACTGTTGAAATCTCGTTTTGTATATTTGTATGTATTATAAAAGTAAATGAGTTGTAAAGCGCCACTTGTTAAAGTTATGGTTATTCAAGTAAGCAAAGCATATAAAACAATTAGTCTCAGAGCAGTACAGGTTATTAGTGGTAAAATACCTATAGACATTTTATTAAAATATAAAGCTGAAAAGTTCTATTTATCAAAAGGCATGACCCCAGTTTGGATTCATTACCGATCTACAGCAATAACTGACAGAATGACAGAACTGAAAGAGTGGGCCCTCAGCGCATGGCAGGAAAGGTGGGACGAAGGCGGTCCGGGAGAGTGGACTAGAACCCTTTTCCCGACATAAGAGAGCGATTAAGTGTCCGAAACTTCCCAGGTGGTCATTGGTTAACGCAAATGTTGTCGGGACACGGCGACTTCAGACATTATCTCTGGAGATTTAAAATCATTAATAGCCCGTTATGTACCTGTGGATATGCGCCAGAAACTGCGGAACACGTGCTATTCTCTTGCGAAATGTACGCAGATGCAAGGCACAAAATGATAATGGAAACTGACAACGATACACGGATTATAAATTACTTATCGAACAAAGACAGAACTAGATACTTCCTTAAATACATATATGAGATAGGGAAAAGGAAAAAAGTATGGGGCTCTGCCCCTCCACCAAAGTAGGGTAGTTTTTTTTTTTTTTTTTAAAGTATTATTTATTATTATTCTCTTTTTTTTTTTAGTCCATGGACAATCCGTGGACCATAGTCTTGATGTGGGGTCGTGGAAGCTCGCCTCCGCGTGGTCCACCTCGGGCGTATCCCAGTGACTGATTATCCCATTCGGGATGTACGCCACTGGGATACGGCTAAAGAGCTTTCACGTAAAAAAGCATCGACCTGACTTGCTGTAATATCGTTGCGGTATGGCCGAATAGGCTAAGGCACGCAGTATTATATCAAACAGGTTATTCTATAGCGTTATTATTAGTTAGAGACTTCTATATTTCGTAGTGTTTTCTACTTCATTAAATATTGTTAATATTTGAAATAATGTATTTGTGAGAAGTTTCGTATTTACTCTTGTTCATGTTTAACCCTGTCCTGGGATAGCTATTGCCAATATACCGGTTATAACATGTATCGCAACCATGGTGTTCTAATACACTGAGCAATGCTGGGATCTTCCATGTACGTATCTCTCACTTAATTCAGGGATCAATAGTGTAAGTGGTTATTCCACAATTCTTCCACTTTTGCTTTGCAATAAAATGATGGTTGCGTGTATTTTATTTACCTTGAGTGTATGTGGTTAAGAGGGCTAAAACGATATGGCCTGAAAATGGCTTGGTGCGTATAATGGTCAACACAGGTTAAGGGGGCTAGGTTAGCTCATTGGTTAAAGTACTCGCCTCTGGGCTGGTAGTCCGGGGTTCGATCCCCACTTGGGCCTCGATTGATTCAATCGGGTGGTGATTAAATCTGAGTGCGTCGTCCCTCGGAAAGGACGTTAAACCGTCGGTCCCCAGCCTGTCAAGTACTCGTTAAAGATCCCTACTCGAAATGAACTTGAGTTAGGCAAAATTTAGGACTTTCAATGTGGAATCACCGATCAAACAAAAAGCCGGTAAACGGCTGACGTTATCACCCGCTAGGGGATCGGTTTAAACAATAAACAATATGGAGTTAAGATTTTTGTTAAAGTTCTGAATAATTTCAAAATTCGTTAGCAATGGTTTTCTCAAATTATTATTAAACGTTTGTATTTTCTTTTCGAAGATAAAACAACAATATTTTTCTTTTGTATTAAAACTTTTTAAAGGAAATGTAATTTGATTTTTTCCTCCCATTACCTTAAATCCTACTAAAGTTTATATTTATTAATCATTGAACAATATAGTAATTGCGTATTTGGCAAATACAGAGCATTTCTTTTGTTTAAAAGACAATGTTGTTTAAACAACTTTTGAAAGTTTAGCTTAACGACATTTGGAACAAAATTTGAAGGCTACAAAGTCAACTGACAGTCGCTTAATTGAAAGTTACATTACAAATAACTTCTGGCAAATTAGATTTTATTACTTGTAAAATGAATCGTTCAATATACTCTGTGACCCAATCAAATTAACTATTCAGTTATGTTAGTTTTGAAAATTATTGTAATACATTTTCCATAATTTTATCAAACGTAAAAACAATATTTCATTTGAATAAAAAAAAATGGGAATAATTAGGTTATAACCAGGGATGACGTCGAATTGATTCATATTAAAATGAACATACGCTATAAATCAAACTTATAAGGTTGAGATAATCTTACTAAGTATAGTATTGGTGCAACAAGTGGTAATTAAAGTTCTGACGAACATGTGGTACAGTTCGTTATGAAGATTGTAGTGAAAAGGGTGGGGATGGGCGACTGTAGCACACTCTGGTAGCGCAATTGAAACATCCAGTACTGTGTATTGATTAGGTGGGTTAGATAGGTCCTCGCCGTGCCCAGTCTGCCGGTCGATAAACAGGAAAAGGTTTCTTGTTCCTCGATTTTGAAAGGTCTCTTCAAAATGTCAGGTGAGTAAACTCCATTATAAAGTTTAAGTTAAAAGGTCATTCAAAAGGGCTGTTGTTTGTAGTTAATAGTTGACATGTAAAGTATTCATTCTATTTAGGTGTACAATGTTTTGTTTACATTCAGCGTTTTTTCGCATTTTCTTCGTTTGAAAGGTAGAAGAGCTATACTATTGTTTTAAATGTGTGGGAACTTCAACAAAAGATTGACCCTTCCGTTTGAGTTGCTGAAGCGAAACGTTACTTCCATCCGCAAGCCAGTCCTCTTTTTGTTCTATCAAAAAATTATTTATCTGACAATATTCCTTATCACTATATATCATTGCATAAACCTGTAATTCAATTGCAGTACTAACAATGAAAATCTATTGAAAATTGAAATCGTAATAAAACATAAGTAAAACATTGTCTCTTTTACACTTCGTTACTAATCAATCTGGATTATTTTTTCACCTATACAGTAGCATTGAAAAAAAATTATAATTTCCCAAAAAACTTAAGCACTCTACAATTATTTTAATAAAAGAATCTACCGACTACACAATGGAAAACATTGTACCTGGTTGTGGATATTATTTATTTTATTTTTGATCTCATTATTGGAAATCTGAAAAGTACAAATGTAAAATTTAAGTTAGTTGCTAAATTGAAAATAATACAAACTAATACCATACTTATAATAAACACATTATTATTATTATTATTATA
The DNA here is from genome assembly GCA_026182355.1 of Hermatobates lingyangjiaoensis. Taxonomy (NCBI): domain Eukaryota; kingdom Metazoa; phylum Arthropoda; class Insecta; order Hemiptera; family Hermatobatidae; genus Hermatobates; species Hermatobates lingyangjiaoensis. The sequence goes on from JAPFBL010001938.1 coordinate 6,088,922, forward strand.
CTGTAATATAGCATAAGAACATAAAGTTTGGTCTAATGCATACGTCTTTTGCCGGACAATAATATACTCTGTTGTATTAAATTTTGAACCTTGCTACCCTGTCTATGTAGCTCAAGCGAGCTATATGATGAAATATTCTTACCATTTCTGAGTTAGGGCCGACTGTTTAGAAATGTTTAGCCATATTTTAGGGCTAATTTATAAGTAATTCTTCTTTTTTGTTTACAAAAGAAGTACTTCTTTTTAATAAGTAAAACCATTGACTTATTCTTATTTCTTCAAAAATGGTAAGAAATATATTACTCTTGAATGGATTCATTCTTTGTTGTTATTTATTCTTAAAATGCTTACAGCATCTTTGTTGCAGCATAACTAGAGCTAAGAACTGTGTTAGTAATATACTTTCCGGAGAGAGTAATATTGAAGCATGGGAAAGGTACTTTTTCGCTCTTTACAACAAAATGGCTCCAATTTTTAGCCACATCTCCGGTGATTCAATAAACTTAGGAAATCGTTTTGCTACGAATATTTCATGAGGTTACAATATTGGAAGAGTAATATAACTCAAAAAAATGATAACTATTAAGTTCTGGCCATCGCAATATATGAAGTTTTTAGTGGATATTCATATTCATAAGGAGGCACTCTGTCTGAATCAGGACTAATATATAGATGTTAGTTTCTTAATTAGTTCTTTATAGATGTTTAACCCTAGAACTATAGAATGGATTACAACGATCTAATGGAAGAATAATTAGTGTAATTGTGAGATATAACTCAACTAAATGGTGCCTTAAAGGTTGTCCTCAGGGAGGGTGGTGTGACCCCAATTGTGGTGATTAGAGTGGGTATTTCACTGCATACTCTAAATGATGAAGTTACAATACACAAAGATACGCATATCTACCTTGCTATCATAAAAAGAAGAATGCTTGATGCTAAAGCCTTTGAGCTGATGCAGCATGCTCTCCAATTCGGCGAAAGGTGGGTAAAAGTGAAAAGTTCGAAAAAAAACTCTAGCTGAAGTTAAAACTCAATGACCTGTTACTTAAAAATACTAAACTAGAATACTCAAATTTATCCAAAAACGTTGGAGCCCCTTTAGATGAAAGACTAGAAAGGCCATGTAGCCATGTAAAGTGGTTAAGATCACAAAAAGAATGTTCTGCTGTAAGAGATTCTTTGGTAGAACGAAGAGTGTTAACAGCAAATCTAAATTTTCAACTCCACAAAATTAATATTACTGTTTTGATAAAACAAATGAGATTATATATATCGTCTGTAAAAGAAAAAAAGTTTCCCAAATTAGCCTGAATAAACTACAAATGCAAGCATGTCTAAAGATAACAGCATCAATGACCATCTGCTTTACCTCCAGAATGGTAAAATTATTATACGTACACCCCCCCCCCCCCGCACCACTAGATATTTTTATCAAAAAAGAGGCAATTTGCAGTATTTGAAACCGCCACGAGATGGAAATGTCTCTGTGGTAGACATCTTTTTCAAAATTTAACAGAAAAAAATACCAGCACTTCGGCATAATGTTGCCATATACAGTACCCTTCATAGAACATTTAACAGAAAACGAAGAAGTTATCACAAATTATCACATGGTATGGAAGCCTTCTGATTTCAAGAAAGAGGCTCTTGTTGTTAAACTGATAAATTAAAAATTAATATTACAGCCAGTATAAATAAGTTCACTCTCATTTTGGAGCCTGAACACAAGGAAATATAGGGAATGAGGTGGGGGACCGGTTGGAAAAAGTTGGTGGCTAAGACACCTGCGGACTGTAGCCTTTTTGTACAACACACCCAAGCTTTCTCATGGATGAACTTTGATGTATGTGGATGAATAAGAATGCAGATGAAAGTTGGCTAAGACAACTGGGTCTAATTAAGTCTAAAAAGCTCATACCAAATGAACTTAAATAACTAAAGAAAGTAAATTTAAAAAAACAAAAGGTTTTTAAAAATATATGTGGAATATTTAACTTGACGTTGTTCTCTTAACTACTACTTTCGCAAGCTGCAATTATCATCATACGAAAAATGCTCTCTGTTTTACTTTTCCTACAATTAAAAAAGGACGTATTTCTTATAGGCTATATATGAAAACTGATTTGTCTTTACCGTTATCTACCTTTAAACTTAGGATTTATAACTTGTCAAGCTTGCAAAGCTATCTTCTTTACCGTTTTTCACATCTGCCATTAAACTTTACCTTTCGTATTAATGAAAAAAAAATTACTATGTATTATCTATACTGTTGCAGCTCAACTGTGGTTTGATTCCTTCAAGACACTAGCTCGTATGTCGAATCAATTTTCTTCGTACAAAATAATTGAAATTAACCCGCTGCAACACTCCAACAATGGTTGGAAAGAATATACTGTTAATTATAAATTATTAGTTGGAAGTAGTATTTATGTATTGTAACAAGGATAGACCTAATTGGTGAAAAATCTACTTTAGACGAGATTCAGAAAAGCTTTATGCTCCTTTGTTAATAACATTACGTTTGGTTGAACTGGTTTGATTGATATGATTAAGTAAAAACAGTTGGAACATCTTTGTGGTGTAATCAAACGGTCTTACATATTTCATATCTCAAAATAGATATAATAAATTAAGTTGTAAGGTAGGATGGATATGTTGTTACTACTGAGGTACTATTTTTTGAGGTACTCAAATTTATAATTTGCCATTGTTTTTGGAGAGTTAAAAGTTATTTGTTCCACTACAAAATAATTTTATTTATCACAGTGGAAAGCTCCGCGGTAATTAAAACTGTTAAAATTGGTTCATTTTTAGTTTCTCTATATTCAAGGTGGTCTAAAAGTAAATTATAATAATACAGTTTATTTGAGAAATAAAATATTACAATGAAAATTGAAATGTAATATTTTTTTTAATCGCCGGGTATGTAGCTTGACACTAGTAGCCTTATTGCTTAAAGAAAAGAAAAGTATCTTTCCCATGCTCTAATATTAAAGAAAAATAATGGTGTTCTTAAGCACACCAAAATTATGTGCCCAATATAACAACTAGATATGTTAAAGGGTCCCACATGCGGATTTATTGCAACACTTTCTCTAGAAAACCATCCTTCAACTTTGAGAACATCAGGAAATATGTTGTTGGTGTTTGATTATATAGTTTTAATAACTATATTGTTATTGCATTTCATATTATATCTTTAATATATCTTCAAGTTTCTTTTATTAAAGCATAAAAGAAGTATTATGTTTGACTTATAGGGATAATAAAATTCTAATTCAATGTTACAAGTCCAAGATGTACGGCTGGTTGATTATTCTAAGATTAGTTTTCATACCTAAATTGCTTTTTGCTATAATAAGAATTTATTAAAAAAAGTGTATAGGTTACTGATTTTAAGCTGATTTTATACATAAAATTTCGATATTCTATAGTAGCCGTTTGGAGTGAGGGAAAAAGTTCTAAAATCATATCTAGTACCATAACATCCCTTTCTGACGATGTAATTTCAACTAAAAAAGACACAGCTTATTCTTCTAAAGTGTGCTATTTTTGGGTATACTTTAATTATTGTCCATCAAATGGTGTGGCCTGTATAGTGTCCAGAAGCTTTTGCAATCAGTCATAAGTAAAATATTGTACATTTTATTGCAAAAAATACATTTCCTGTTCTTTTAAAATCTGCGGATTTTTCGCTTTTTGCTTCTGTCAGTTTCAATATTTCCAATGTTTCAACATTCTAAGGTTTGTAGTTTAGGAGAAAAAAAATTGGTTTAAAAGGACATTTTGGCCAGAAAAGTGACCTTTCCATCATTCAGATGGCAGTATGACCCAAAAACAGTAGTACACGTCTACATGATAGGACCTATTTTTATGTAAGGTATGAATTTGATCTATCAGACGGTGTGGGCTGTAGCGTCCCCACAAACTTTTGGTTACACACCTACCCATATACAAACAGACTAAATCGAGAAAACGTCAAAAAAGAACTTTTACTTATAGTAAAGTAAATATATAAAAAAAGTCAATGTAAAAAAAGCCAACAAATACAGTAGATTATCTATTAGTCCAAGATAAGTAGTAAGTTTTTATGGCTTTGTTACCTTTTGTGTTAAACAAACGTTATTCAAATTTTTACTTTACTATAAGTGAAGTATAGTGATCGTGAAAAAATTCGATCTCGAGATTTTGACGGAATTACATGTTTTGAGGTACCAGAAGTCGTTTTATGACGTTTTTGCGATGATGTCTGTGTGTGTGTGGGTGGGTGGGTGCGTGTGTTAGCATTGCTTGTTACCACGCTACGGTCCAGAATCTTTGATGGATCTAGTTGATATTTTACACAAAAATGGGCCCCATTTAGACGAAGATCCCTATTGTTTGGGAAGAATTATGCATGATGGGAAAGTCACTTTTTTTGCCAAAAACCGTTTTTTTTAAAACATTTATTTCTCCTAAACTGATAACCCTAGAGTTTTGAAATTTTGACATTATCTTTGAAGTTACAAATGCAACAAAAGAAAAAGATATTCAGAATTTTAAGACAACAGGAAATATTTTTTTTTCAATAAAATGTAAAAATTTAGACTTATAATTCAATCTCAAACCTTGTGAGAGTGATACAAGCCATACTGTTTGACGGAAAAGAATGAAACTATGCCTACAAATAGAACATTATATGGCGAATGAATTGAGATTTTGTTTTTGAAATTACTTTCGCTAAAGGGGCGTTACAGTACGATTTGTGTTTTCAGAAAATGATTTTTTGACGCTAAACGGCTTGTTAAAAAAAAATGAAAATTTGACCAAAAATGGAACAAAAAATTACCAATTCACAAAAAAAAATTCATGAAGTTTCAATTACGGGAAAGAGCAATAACGATATAAAAACTGTTTGTTTATTCTAGACTAAGAGATCACCTGCTATACTTGTCGATTTTTTTGTATTTTTTTACATTGTTTACATTGACTTAGAAATTTTTTGAGCGAATCCACTGAGATAAAATTGATGTTTCTAATGGAAAAATGAAAATATATTATTGACTTATAAGAGATGTAAGAGGAATAATATTGTGCAGGTAAATGATAACACTCATTAAAAAAAAAATTCGTATATATGTTATTTGACAAAGGGGAAGGAAAATGATCTTATTAAATACTAAGAAGCCATAAAATTCCCAGTATAATAATTCTGTTAAAAACCAAAAATGCAAAAGATAATTCAAAATTGAAATCTTTCGTTTAGAGATTAATAACTGTAATTATCGTACATCTTTAATTAACAAATCACCTTAAAATAACATTTTCTTCGCTGTTTAAGAAGTTTTTCAGAGAAAAAAGAGTATTTTACTGTTTCAAATTTGAAAATTTTACATTAATATTCAATGTAGAAGGATGTCAAGTAAACGATGTAAGAAATCTACTGGCTATTTGAACAATAGCCATGTTCTCTTGCAGGATAATATTTCGTTTCAAGAAATGTTCAAATTGGTTTTTCAAAAATGTTATTACTGCTGTAGTTATGCTAATGAAATTATTTGCAAATAATAAATTATTTGTGTTGTACAAAAATAAGCTTCTAAATTGATATGTCCTTCAATCACTATCTGTACTACCTCAGGAATGACAGGCTAATAATTATATCCCATTTAGATGTTTACGTTATGCTTAAATGAGACGTTATGTTTTATATACTCAAGAAATTTGACATTAAGTTACTTATAGTAAAGTAGAGTGTAGGCCACTCCAGATTTTTTTTTGTGGATAGCTAATTTGGTTAAAATTTCATTGGTCTCTACTTATCCGTTTATCGTAAAAAATATTTTTTGAAATCAGGAAATGTGCCATAATTCCCATTTCCGTCCATGTAATTTCAAAAAAAAAGTTATTCTGCTTCGTTTTTGACAAATTCTGTAACTTTTATTGCAGCTGTTAGTGTCATATTAATACAAAAATTTCAAAATTCTGGAGAAAGTAGTCGAGGAGGTAATAACTATTGTCTAAAAACACGTTTTGGCCAATAAAGTGATTAATGAATGTGGTGTTTGTATAAAATAATATTGCCCATCATGTAATATTGTACAAAATAAATAGGGCATATCTACATAATTTTTGTGTATGATATCAGTTTGATCCATCAGATGATGTGGTCTGTTGCGTGGCACAAACTTTTGGTGACACACCCACCCACATACACACAGAGTTCATCGAAAAAATCTCGCAAATGGACTTTCGGAACCTAAAATCATGTAAATCTGTCAAAATCTGGAGATAAAATTTTTTCATGATCACCGCACTTTACTTAGAGTAAAGTAATTATAATTCAATTAATATTCTATTAAGTGGATTTCAATAACATGTTTCAACAGTTGACGATGATAGATCAAGTCAAAATATTTAACACTCTAGCCCTTCATTGTTACCTCCACGTGGTTGGTAAATAAATCTCAACAGTTAAGCCGTCGGTCCCGAGTCTGTACTATGTTAAGTACTCGTGTCATTTTTTTATGATTCCTATACTTTATTTATAGTAACTTAATAAGGCATATAACTGCAGCAGCTTAACTAGAGATTTTAAGTGGTTTGCAGGGTTTGTTTCTTTATGTAATTATTATAAATATTGTTTAAAATGGTATGTAGTCATTGGAAAGACATTCCAAAGGTATTTTCCTAAGGTCAAAATAGCATATAAACAGGATTTATTGAAGAAGATTTGGTTTTAGAATGAAACATTTAATTGCATTTTTTTATCATACAGAATTTATCTTTATAGCAATATATTAACCTTATGTAGGAAAGTTATTTTTTTTCCTATTATGGTGATTAGTTGTGGATGATCTGCTGGATACTTTCAGTAATCAAGAGTAACAAATAACCTTATTATTGTAAGAAGAAGAATACTACTTGATGGCACTACTTGTGACCTTACCAGCATGCTCTCCGAATAGCAGATGGATGGGTAAATGTAAGATTTGGATTGATATCCAGCTAAAACGGTCCTTATACGTTTCTCATGAAGAAAGAAATATGGCTAAAAGACTTGTTAATGAAAAAAGAACCTTTCTTTTACGGAAACCCTTGAACAAATTGTATGCTAATGTGAGGTAATAACCTTTAAGATGTTATAGATTTTTGGGAAATTATACCTAAGACCAGTGGCAGTGAAAAATACTTATAAAGACAATAGTTAAGTACATAAGAGAACTTCAAATCTAAAGTATATTTTAGAAACAGCGAAGGAAAGCTCAATATAATGGTACGCACGAGTACGTTTGACACTCAGGCCCTCAGTTTAGTAATAATAATAGCAACATGCCGGATGTTCTATATAAATGATTTCAAGTTTGTTATAACAAATAAAGCGTGTATAACTACTATAAAATAAATGAAATCATTGAATTGATCAGATATGATAATACTTGCTCAGAGAGTTTGGTATGACCACATTTTAATAGCCACATTAAAATAAAATCTAACTCAGTTGATTGCCAACGAGTTTGATACTATGTTTACTTATAGTAAAGTTGAGTGTGGGTTTCTTTAGATTTTTAAAAATGATTTTTTTTTATTGTTAAATGAATGTTTAACACCATTCTTTGGTGGAAGGTTCTTACTTGTTTTCTTCTTGAGTAGAAGCAAATAAAATATTTGTTTTTTTCTTTTAGGGCATAGGCACCCACAATTAAGAGTTAAAAATAGTCTCACCTGTAAAAGCAGACGGAACTGACTCCCGGGTTTTTGTTACAATTCAAGGAGAATCCATTTGGTTCCATTAAGCCTTCGACTAAGATATTTATATTAAGACATTGAAAAAGTCTTATCAATGGGGGAAATATTTTTTTTGTTAAAAAATAACACATGAATTCAAAAAATAATTCAATTGGTTTAAATAATAGAAATTAAATGTTTCTTACATCTACAGAGCTATATTATCATAATTATATATAGTATTATTACATAAATAAATCATGATATTGTTGTTAACATATCGTGAGCTGTTCATAAATGAAATAAAATTGTCTTAGATTTACGTGGAACTAAATAAAATGTTCCATTTTAATTTTAAACTTGAAGAGGAAGGCATAATTCTTTAAGAAAATCATGTAATTTACTCTTTAACTAGAAAATATTTTTGCTTCAGTAAATTCATCTCCTTAATAAACTTCTTCGTAGTATTTACACTTTATTGAATACATAAGGTTACCTCATTATTCTTTTGGGACCGACATTTTCAGATTTGAAAACAGTTTTTATTAAAGACAACGACATTAAATAGTATTTATTCATGTGTTTGAACTTAATTAAACTTTGGTTGTCAGTAACTATTAGTGCAAGTTTATATTGTTTGGTAAAAAGATTTATTAGTTGGTATCATTGTTTAGTGTGGTGTTTGTAAAATTTGTGACAATCTAATTTGTATTTGTTATTTTTAATTTGTATTATTACTTTTACCTTTTTGTTATTTTGCTTTTTTGGCTACTTCATACTTATTCATTATTCTTTTAGTTATTAATATTTTTTGTTATTTTTTTGTGAGTACTACTTATCACTAAGCAGTTCGCTTTGCGTGGTTAGTCGCTGTTTGCCAGCCGAGCAGAACTCATCTTTTTCTTCTTCTTCTCCTGATGATGAAGAGGTCGAACTATGGAAGTGAGTTGTGTTGTTTCTACGTGTTCTTTTCTTGCAATCGTTTGATAAGTTGCCCTACGGATTCTTTCATATTTTGAATTATTTATATATAATAGATTGATAAAAGTATCGACCGTGCAGTAGAAACAAGATAAAATTTAACAGGACTAGGTCAGTTCTTCAGGTTGAGGCAATATGAGTTTAATTTGAACCTGAAGAACTGACCTAGTACTGATAAATTTTATTTTGTTTATATATATATATATATTATATATATATAGGTGTGTTCTCTAATCGGGGTTGGGTCAATTTTCCAGGATAAAAAATTTAACTCTCGTTGCCAACGTTTCGGTTTTATTTAAAACCTTTTTCATAGGCAGAAGTAAGAATTTTTTAACTAAGAAAATGAAATTTACATTATTTAAAGAAACAACATGTTAACCGGACAAAACCTTCGACTAGACTAGAGCAGTCTAGTCGAAGGTTTTGTCCGGTTAACATTGTTGCTCCTTTAAATAATGTAAATTTCATTTTCTTAGTTAAAAAATTCTTACTTCTGCCTATGAAAAAGGTTTTAAATAAAACCGAAACGTTGGCAACGAGAGTTAAATTTTTTATCCTGGAAAATTGACCCAAACCCGAATAGAGAACAGACCTATTCTATCAAACGGTCGATATATTATTGAATCTGTTATATATATATATATATATATGAGATATGAATGATCAAACCACAATAAGAAATGGGAAAACAAGACTGAGATCTTTCAACCGTGACAAGCGGTCTTCGTCAGAGTCAAAAACCCAACTGAAACACTAGATGCAGAAAATATCTGGTGTGCAGTTGAGAAGAGTGGGAGGGAAGAGTGGTGTTTTAAAAGGGTGAAAGCGCAGGAAAGGACTAATATCCAGAAAGGGATGTTTGGGGAAACAAAGGAGTACAGTAAGAAAGAGTAAAAAACTATCCGCTAACTGTCAATTCTCTTACCGTAAAGTATCAAGTTTGAAGAGACCGTTACTAATGTTTATAATATTTGATCTATTAAATTTAATTAGAGACGATTCAATAATATTTCTTAACAACATTGATTTTTCATAGGTAATAAATTTAGCTCCTGTCCAATCAATATCTAAGAAGGGCAAATTACCACTTACTTCTTCAAAGTTACTTCTTTTTGCTTAGGTGGCTAAGGGTTTTTGTAAAGCTGAAAAATTAAATAATATAGAAATGGATAATTTAAATATTTTAAAAGGAATGGTATACGGTCTTTTAAAAAAAACTGATGTTGTTAGTGTACCTAGACGTTTGAAGAAGTAAGTGGTAATTTGCCCTTCTTAGATGTCCTGATCCATAGGTTACCTAAAGAGTTACGCTTTAGTGTATATAGCAAACCTACGAATGTACTTGCATACGAGTATGTTCACTTTTATTCTTCCTGTCCAAAAAATGTTAAAATTTCTGTTTTTTGAAATATGTTTTTGAGTGCGTTAAGAGTGTGCTCTCCTGAATTCCTTAATGAAGAGATAAACAACATTACGTCAATTGCCCTTTCATTAATATACCCCTCCTCTTATATCGATTTAGCTTTGAAGGGTGCTAAAAAAATTTTCTCTAATACTTCAACAGAGACCCGTTCATTGTCAAATTCTAAATTTTTGCCATATCATGAGTCATTGGAGCCCTTCCAAGATTAGCCAAACAACTTGATTTTAATATAGTGTTTTCTAATCGTAATAACGTGGGCAATATGCTAATAAACAACTCTCCTAGCGAATTGGAGTCCGGTGGTATTCATAAAATTCCTTGCAAAAATTGCCATAAAATGTATATTGGTCAAACTGGTGAATCATTAAAGACACGTGTAAACAACACCAATACAACGTAAGTAGACAGGAAAAAAGTAGTGCCTTATTCTTGCATATAAAAAATGAAAATATTCATATTGATTGGACAGGAGCTAAATTTATTACCTATGAAAAATCAATGTTGTTAAGAAATATTATTGAATCGTCTCTAATTAAATTTAATAGATCAAATATTATAAACATTAGTAACGGTCTCTTCAAACTTGATACTTTCGTTACGAGGGCAATAGCCTCTTCTAAGAGGGTTGACAGCTAGCGGATAGTTTTTTACTCTTTCTTACTGTACTCCTTTGTTTCCTCAAACATCCCTTTCTGGACATCAGTCCTTTCTTGCACTTTCATCCTTTTAAAATAACACTCTTCCTTTTATTACCACTCTTCTTGTTTATGTGAAATCTTTATATATATATATATATTATATATATATATATATATAGTTAACACATGAAAGAGAAAAAACAAATAAAGACACACACAAATATATATATATACAATTATATATATACAATTACATATAATATATTACAATTACATATAATTATACATATATACATATATATATATTATATATTATATATATATATATTAAATATATATAATATCGTAGAGCTTCCGTTGTTCAGCGTAGCAACCCTCGTATTTCCTTCCACACAAACTCTGACTAACTTAATCTCAGTTACTATTCCCAAGTACAAATTCGTGAACAGATCCCCGAATTCAACAACATGGTCACCTTGAGACCTTCTGAAGAGACATTTATCAGCCTTCATGGTTATAGAATAACTCTTGGTCTAAATCTCAAACGTTGTGTAATTGTTTTTATTTTTTAATTCCGTTTTAAATTATTATTTACCTCTATTATTTAGCTTTTTATTTCAGTGTCTGTTTTTTTATTTTTTAATTTTTTCTTTCTTGTTTTATTTGATTTTATTTGTTCGATTCATATTCTTTAATTTATTATCTAGTTAATTTATTCTTTTTCCGTCCCTCTCTCTACGTATGTTGGTGGCACTATTGCTGCTAATACGAGGAAGGGATTCTTCAGAGTGGTTTGCTCTTCAAGTGAATCACATCTCCCTCCTGATGATGACGATTCCTGGAATATCGAAGTTAGTTTTTGTAGTGTTTTCTTAGTGTTTTATTTATGGTATATACGTCAACTTGTAAATCACATTAAGAAATTGAGAAATGGGACTAAGATCTTTCAACCAAAACAACTTGGTCGCCTGACCAAGAACAACAAGAGTCCGGCTCTGACAGAGACCAGTTGTTTTGGGACAATCTTAGTCCTATTCTTAATTGCTTATTGTTGTTTAGTTGTTCATTTTTACTTCACGAGTTTACTGTGAAATTTTGGTATAAATTTATATGTATTTATGCAAAGAAATGTCACAAAAAGAAACAATTATTAGTGCTAATATTGTTTATAATAGTTATGGCATTAGAAAGCCTTGTAGTTCTGGTTCAGATTCGTCTAACATTCAGAGTACTACAGACACCAGCTCCGACTGCAAATCTCTTTGCTCCGGCTTATAATCAAATATATATAGTTTTAGCCATCTCTTAGACTCTTAACAGTTTAGAAGGTGTAAGTGGTTACACTCAACTGTTCGTTTTTCATAATCACCTATAAAGAGGCACTCGAGATAAGCAGGATTAAGTTACACTTCTAGTTCTAATGACGTTATCAATACCAATAAATCAATAACCCGTTTAACACACTAACATTGATGTCACAGTTCACCTCTAATGTAATATATTTTCTATATCTTCTCTCATTTTTTTTTGTGTTTAAGTTCATTATCAATACATTCGCTCTAGTTGCTAATGATTTTTATGTAACCTTCCAACTCGTCTTTAACCAGCAAATGTAGTAATCATTCAGTAGCTGAAGATAACGTTAAAGTTGAAACAGTGGTTCAGGTAATTTTTTCAATTCGATTGGTTATACTGTTAAAAAAAAATCTGGAGTGGCCTAAACTCAACTTTACTATTAGTAAATATAATATCAAACTTCTTGGGCATATGATGTCCCATTTGGACGTAATATAAATGTCTAAATGAGAGATGTTTATTAGTATTTCATTCCTGAAGGTAGGCAGATAGTGAATGAACCAGTTATCAATATATGCGCTTAGTTCTGTATATCACACAATTGATGCATATAATATCATCTCTATTACTACATCAGTAATAACACTTTTGTAAAGTCAAAGTGACGATTTCGAGTGACGAAAGAATCTCTTACAGGAGAAAATGGCTTTTGCCATTAATTATCAGTTACGGACCAGAAGCCCACTACTGCTAAATTCTCATCCTATAGTTTTTGTCAGTTAACATTGTCTAGGATGAGGATGTCAGTCAGTCAGTAGAAGGAGTCGTATACGTGGTCATATGGTTTGAGGTACTGTATAACTTAGAAATCATCAGGTCGTCATATTCAACTGACAACCTGATTCTGAAAAATGTCAGAAACATTTAGGAATAAATGTCAGTGTCATCGAATCACCTTAGAATCAGCTTAAAATTAGTATCTGTTTATTAATATAAAAATAAGGAGTCCATTCCTCTGAATTCAATATTACCCAGAGATAATAAAATTCATAAACACAAGTCTACATATAATATTAAGTTGAGTTCTAGGGTGCAACATGCAGATTGATTAGATTAGAGCAGTTTGTTAGACAAATCCATTATATCATGGAAAGCATCAGCAATTATATGGTTGATTGGCGTTGATTTTTTTTATAAGAAAGAATTTTATTCTTCTTACATCTCATATTAAGTCATTAAAGCATTTCTGATTTTTTCATTAAACCTTTAAACATCAATTTTCTTTCAGTCGATTTACTTAAAAAATTTCTAAGTCAATATCAACAATGTAAATGGGTACATGCCAAAAAGTCCGACAAGTACAGCAGTTGATCCGTTAGTCTTGTAACTGTCCCATCATGCATAATTGCTCCCAAACTATACAGCACATCTACACTAGGAGGCCCATTTTTGTGTAAGATATCAATTTGATTGATCAAAGATTCTGGACTGTAATGGTCCACAAATTTTGGATGGTTTGGAGTATGATGATGTATTTTACTAATAATGTACAGTATATTGCGATGGTAAAAAATAAAACATTCGTTGTAATAACTTAATACAACTAGGAATATATTTGAGCAATTTAGTGACATACTTTAGGTTAAAAATTGTATCAATTCACGTGAAGTTTGTAGGTGGAAGATAACTACGTAGATGACTGAAATATATTGTCAGTTGTATTAGTTTGTGTAGGAACTAAGTCTTGTTCTTAACTTTATAACATGGATTGTCGCTAATTAAATAGTAATACGAGTACTAAAACAATGTTACTGAAATTATATACTTGTAAAGTTAAGGAATAAACATAGTTTCTCAAATATTTAGTTTAAATTGAAGTTACTATTTCAATGATCTGAATAACAACTATCAGAATATACCTAAAATTTAAACACTACTTAATCAATAAATCTATTTATTTATTGAGTAGTTTTGATATGTAAATTGTCAAAGTGTATACGTTGATGATAATGACATAGACTGCTCAAATGCATGTCTAATTCAATAAGCTCTCGGAGGAGGTCAGGTATTAACTTTAATTTCCTAATATGTAGTTTCTCAAATGAAATAAATAATTCTGTCAAAGTAAAAAAATAGTATATTATTTGTTTAGGATCAATTCTTTAATTGGTATTGATGTGCTTTGCCTTACTAGAATGCCTTAAAAACTTTGATTTGTTTATACTGAAGCATTCATCAAAGGTAACATAAACTATATTGTTGAATATCTACAGTATTGGAAATCTATTTTAGGGGAAATTTCTTTAAGTTAATGCAATTCAATTGTTTTTACTTCGGGAAGAATATTTTGGTCTAACTGCCTTATCCGTACCTGTTCATAAAGCTTCCCACTGATGAAAGCTATCTTGTGCAAGTGACTTCTTCAGATTGGTCCTGGGTGCAAAGGGGTAACGGGAAAATCTCCTGAATCTTAACTGCCTGCTTTACAGACAAGTCGGCTTTTTCATTGCCTTCATGACTAACAGTCGCCTTTACCTAGCAAATTTAATATGGTAAAAGCATTGACTTTGGTAAACATAGACACGTTTGCCTCTTCATTCAAAGGCTTGTTGTTACTAGCATTAGTTATGCAACACAATGAGATTTTGCTATCGCCTTTTATGTTTACAAGCTTGGGAAATGCAGAACATTGTCCTTGCGCATCCTGCTGCTATAACCGCTTGAGAGCCTACAAAATCGTCAATTGCTCAGTTTAGTTATTCCTCCAAATATCACGTAAGTGTTATAATTCTTCACCAACAATCTTTTTTTCTATACACTAGAAAGGTACACTAAACCTGATCATTATAATAACTTCCATCAGTATAAATCGTTATAATATTATCATCGTCAGTATCTTCTTCTTGAACATTCGGGATAAATACCTCAGAAGGTTGTGGTTATGTTGCTAGGATGGCCGGTCACTTGTGGATCTAGGTTTTTCTCCATTCTGTAAAAGAGACTAATTTCCTGAATCTTAAATTAAATTAGAACCTTATTAGCAATCAAGCAGCTAGCTTCATAGCATATTGTTCTAAAACATTTTATCAGCCTTAATAAGATGAGTCTGTTCACTTTAGCCACGTGTAGTGCACTATTCCATACAGGAGTTGATGCGTTAAGAGGGCTATCATGGCACTCCAGTAAATTGTCTGAATGAGTATCATGATGTCATTGTGTCCAACAAAGTTTGTGGATGCACTACAGGCCACACTATGTATTGTTCAAGCCTTAGGATTTAGTTGAAGGTCATATTGTGTAGATGTCCCCTATTGTTTTTGGGCAATAAAGTCACTTTTTTGGCCAAAGTGTAATTTCAAATAACTTTTTTTCTCCTAAAAAACTAACTTGAAAATGTTATCATAACTTCAGGATTATTATGAAACAAGCAAAAGCAATAACTATAAAAAGCTCAAATTTTTAATACAATTTTACAATAAATTGTAAAAATTTATGACTTGATGGATTTTGACACGATACAGGTCACTATTTTGCCGATCATAATGGATTGGTACCCACAAATGGTGAATGAGTTGAATACATTTTTGAAATAACTTGTACTAAAAGGGCTGTTATGGCAGATTTTATGGTTCCAGTAAATGCTTTTTCATCCCTAAACGGCTGACTGCAGAAAGTTGAAATTTGATAAGAAAGATTAGATTAAAATGTAAGTTATATTTTAAGAAATTCCAGTTACTGTAAAAGCCTCTATAGCCAAAGAAACTGAAAACTGTACTTAGAATATTGTTGGATGGAATAAAACTCTAAAATACTTGTTCGATTTTTTTTTTGTGTATATCATACGAACAGAATTGTTATTTAAAGGTTTAACAAAAGAAATTCAAAAATCTTTAAAGAGTTAATATGATATATAAGAAGAATAAACATCTTAAAACTTTAAAAGGAAACACCAAACAACCACATATGTCATGATCCCTTCCAGGTCGTTATTGATGGATGTCTAACGAGAGTGTTTTAATCAATCTATTAAAAAAGGTCTGAACCTTTTAATAATTCTTAATATCAGATAGGCAGTTCTTGGTGTGTTTAAAAAACGCATTGTTTTAGGGAGTGTAGAATTTAAAACGAATACTAAACTAATTGCCAATAAGTTTGATTTACTGTTTGATTTTATGTTTACTTATAGTAAAGTTTATTTTGGAATCTCCAGATTTTTTTCATAACAATGCAAACTCTTAAAGTATTAGAATTAGTAATAATACATTCCGTCATACCTCGTAAAGTCTCTGAAAAGCTCGACCGGTTTCGGGTCCGCCTGGATCCCATCTTCAAGAGCACCTAACTGACTGTGAATGTTGTTTTCCTATAACCTACCTATATATAGCATCTACATTTTGTAATCAGTGTTGTGTGTAGTTAATTTTTTTTTTCATATTTCTTTAATTGCTATGTTTTTCCTTTTATTTCTTATTTCATTATCTATTTCCAGTTCCTTGTGTCGTCTTTTAAATGTTATTAGTGGTTTTGTTAAAATGTCGGTTTGGTGGTTTGTTAGTTCATTGATTATATTGTCTGTCATTTTATGTTTGTATATTTCTATTTGTTCCTGTATGTTCATTCGTTGTCCTTTTTGTCCCGTCTGTAGTAAGTCCATTGTGTTTTCCATACTGTCTGGGTTATGTCCAAATTTGTTTAAGTGGTGTGCATAGTTTGATCTGTTTGTGTAATCTTTAATGTGTTCTTTGAATCTGTCTTTTAGTGTCCTTCCCGTTTGTCCGATGTAGTTTTTACCACAATCTTTGCATTTAATCCTGTATATTCCGCTTTTTTCGAATTGGTTATCTTTGTTCTCTGTTGTGTTGTTTGTGATTTGGTTTATAGTGTTATTCGTTTTATAACCTATTTTTAATGAATATTTTCTTAGAAGTGTCGCAATTTTTTCGCTAGGTTTACCTATGTAAGTTAAAGATGCGTATCTGGTCGTTATTCCCGGTGTTGTACTGTTAGTATTGTGTTTATTTCTTCTTTCGTTTATTAGTCTTTGTATAATTTTTTCTTCATACCCGTTATTTTTTGCTATTGTTTTTATGGTATTTAATTCCTTATTATAGTTAATTGGATTCATGGGTATGTTTAGTAATCTGTCAATCATATATCCATACGCGGATGTTTTTTGTTGTGGTGGGTGGAGTGATGATTTATGTATAGTTGTGTCGGTGGTAGTTGGTTTGCGGTATATTTGAAAGCTGAGTTTGTCTGTAGTTTTTCCTATTGTTAAGTCTATGAAGTTTAATTTGTCATTTGTTTCTATTTCACCCACGAAATATATTTTTTTAAATATATATTTAATATATATATTAAATATATGTTATATATATATATTATCGACCGAAACCGGTCGAGCTTTTCAGAGACTTTACGAGGTATGACGGAATGTATTATTACTAATTCTAATATTACTAACCTCAGTGGTACTAACCCATTAACTATATCTTAAAGTATTACCTTAAGTAACTGAAACACAAGAACGACTTCTATCGTTTTAAAGAAAAAAAAAATGTTAAATAGAGGAAAGGTAATCATCGAAATCATTGAAAATAATGGACAGTGTAGCTAAGTAATGTCTGCTATGTCAGGATTTTAGGGAATATTAAATGGTTGGTATTTCTGTTCTTCTTTAAAGAATGTCTTCATAATTCAATCGAATAGTTTTGTTTAAAAATAGCATACTAAATTACTGTAGGTTTTCAAAAGTGACAAAATGATGCAGGTGGAACGTGAAGGGGATGGACATTGAGTCCCCGAAAATATTAATGTAGAAAGAAGAAACACGTTAAAAACTCCTCGTGTATTCTCATTTTACTCGTATTTGGCAAATAGTTAATGTTTATAACTTCGTAATGGTCGCTCTGTCTAACTTAAAGAACTCTATATTCTAGAAAAGGTGAATTTGCTACTTTACTCCTTAATAAAAACTTTTTAGCAAGTTATATATATTTGAGCCATCCATATGGCTATCTTGAGGCATCAACTGAAAACACCTGAAATTTTGGAATTTATAACATTATATCCAGTATTATATTCTCTAGTATCTTCTTTCATCCGTATATCACACTTACCACTAATTAGATAAAAGTCTGTAGTGGCATATACTCAACGTCATACTGGCTTACACTCAACTACTCGTATAAATAAACATAATATCAAACTCCTTGACAACTTGAAGAATTAGCTTAAAATTGGTATCAGTTTTGTAATATAGAACGAAAGAGTCCATTCCTTACACTTTAATATTACCTAAAGATAATGATTTATAAACACAAGAAAATCTACATCTGATATTAAATATTGTTTAAGAGTACATCATATAGATTGATAGTTTGACTAACATGTTAGTCAAATCCATCATACATCCATCATACAATGGAAAGCATTAGAAATTACATGTTTGATTGGCGTTAATTTTTTACATGCAAGATTTTATTCTCCTTACTTCTCATAATAAATCACTAAATCATTTCAATTTTTTTGTTTAAACTTCTAAACATCGATTTTATTTTAGTCGGTTCACTACAATTTCTAAGTCATTGTAAACAGTGTAAACAAATGTAAACAATCCGACAAGTATAGCAGGTCGGGTTGTTTACATCCTGAATATTAGTCTAGGATGAATATTCAGTTTTTATAGCTTTATTACTCTTTTTGGTAATTGAAATTTCGGGAATATTTTCTTATAAATTGTTAATTTTTTGTTCAGTTTTTTGGCAAAATTTCATTGTTCTTTAATGAGCCGTTTAGCTTCAAAAAAACATTTTCTGAAAACATAAAATGTACTATAACACCGCTTTTGTTAAGGTAATTTTAGAAAAACTACCTCAACTCATGCCCCACTTAATGTTCTATTTTTAGTTATAACTTCATTTCGATCTGTGAAACGGTATGGCTTGTATCTTCCTCATAATCTTTCAGATTTAATCATAAGTCAAAAGTTTTACTTTTATTGAAAAAAAAAAATATTTTCCATTTCTTTAAAAATCTGAGGATTTTTTCACTTATTAATATTGTTTCTTTCGTGATAATGTCAAAATTTCAAGACTAAATTCAGTAGTTCAGGAGAAAAAATATGTTACCTAAAAACACATTTTTGGAAAAAACTTCCTTTCTCATCAAGCATAATTGTTCCCAATTAGTAGGGAGCAATTACATCTACATTATGAGGCCCATATGGTATTAATGAAAAATATTAATTTGATCCACCAAAGACTGTGGACTCTGGTCCCTAAGATCCCGGTATTTCCATGTATTATAATCAACCGTAGCTTCATAACATAACAAATCAAATTCACAAATTAAAATTAAAGTATATATTATTATTACTTATTGTAGGTAAATTCTATGTAAACTTAATGATTATGTATAAAATAAAAAATAATTAAGTTAAAAAATGCAATTCGGTTATTTCAAATATTTTAATAATGCAAATAATAAATAAAATATAATCAATATAAGAGCATAACATCTAATGAACACATTCGGTCTTACAGTTAAATCATTCTAATAAAGACTTCGGTTAAGTATTTCATACCTAAATGAAATTTAAAGTATATTTAGAAAACAGCGTAAAAATAATTAAAAAGAAAAGAAAAGATTTAGATTTTGTATGGGATTTGCACTTATCTCAGAGACGAGTTGAATTTGTCTATCGTTGATTATAGTAGATATTAGCTGTAAAGATGGTGTCCTAATCTCTGCAGAAATAGTGTTTATATTGTTAAAAACAAATTAATTACAATATAAACAGTATCATTAAAATATTACAGTACCATTAACAGGCACTCATTGGGACCGCACTGCTTTCTATCCCGGGGTAGTGCTTCATTCAAAATGTCAGGATCCTTGTGCGCATTCACTTGTCCTCCGCTCATGAACTGGTTAACTATCAGTTCAGGCTGTGTTCATGCCTAGCCCTCACCAGTTTTCGGAACGATTTTAAAATTTCCATAAACATTTCGTTCGTTACTTTAGTAATATATTATTAATTCAGTTATTTACATAATTGCTTATAAGAGTAGTAACTTCAAATATATTAACGTTGTAATTCTTGAACTGCTTTAGAAGACATCGGAACTATTAATAATTTTAAGTAAATTAGTTTGAAGTGTATAGTTTAAAGAGAGAGGTAGAAAAAAGAGATTGGTAATGCTACCTGTATACCTGAGAACCCGCAGCCCTAGTCCGGAGCCTAGCCGGCATGTACTTGGGGATACGTTCTGTCTGTCCTGCCAACCGTACTCTATGACTCTCATGCAAGCCTCGCGGGTCAAGCAGAAGGCCCCGCCCAAGTCGTACTATGTAAGTCGTAATGTTTACTGCTATAGGGATGGCCATAAAGTCCATGTTAACTATAGAAAAAATCTGGAGTGGCCTACTTTTAACTTTACTGCAAGTAAATATAAAAAACTTGTTGATAACCGATTGAGTGTTGGTTTTAATTTTTATGTGGCTATAGTGCAGTCATAATATCAAACGCATTGGTAAATATTATGAAAATCATAGTTTTTCAGTTAACTGGCTTCATTAATTCTAATGTAGATATATATATTTTTCATTAGTTATAACAAACTTGAAATTACTGATTTACAAGTTTCTGACATTTTATTTTGTTAAACTTGTGATACATTATTATTAAGCTGCTATATTTTTCATTTATTTTGCATGTACACCTGTTGTACTTCATTCTTCATGTTGTGCTTCTTTCTTAAGAAACTTTAGATTTTAAGTTCTTCAATGGACATATAAATTGTTCTCAGAGAAGTATGTTTCACTGTTATTGGTTTTAGATATGATTTGCGAAAATCTTACACTTCATAATGGCAACTGTCTTGTATTTACATAGAATGTGATTGTAAGTTGGAAAGTCTAATCGATACTAACTTTGCATTATTCGAGTAACATTATTTGCGGCTGGCTTAAGTTTTTTACAAATGAATTAATGTCGGGCTAAATTCTTAAATATTTTATATAAAAAATTTTCAGGATTGTAAATTCACAGAATTGTGAGGATTTTTTTTTATTTCTTGCTTTTGTTACTGCCATTATAATGCCACAATTTGAATATGCTAGAGTTTGTAGACACATTTTGTCCAAAAATTAACTTTTCTATCATGTAATATTGCCCCCCAAAAAATAGGGCATATCTACTCTACATGTCTCATTTATTTGTAAAATCAGAATTAGGTCCATCAAACGGACTGGGCTGCAGCGTGCCCACAATCTTTTGAATCCACCCACCCATAGATGTCATTTAAAAAACATCAGCAAGATGATTTGAACACTCAAAAAATGTAAATTCGTCAAAATCACGAGCTCGAATTTTTTTATGATCACTCTACTTTCCTTAGAGTAAAGTAAAAAAGTATAACTTTCTTAGTGTATCTATTTAAAAATTTTTAAAAATGTATTAGGAAAAGAGGTTTTAATGTCTTTTCACTGTATGATATTTTTTACGTAGTTTTTCAAATATCCATTGCCGTGGATAATAAACTCGGCTTCGTTACATACACTATTATTTTTACATTACCGTATAAAATATTATTTTCTTAATGTTTTTTTATCGTGATAAAAAGAATTTTGAGTAGAAG
Organism: Hermatobates lingyangjiaoensis; assembly: GCA_026182355.1. Taxonomy (NCBI): domain Eukaryota; kingdom Metazoa; phylum Arthropoda; class Insecta; order Hemiptera; family Hermatobatidae; genus Hermatobates; species Hermatobates lingyangjiaoensis. The sequence continues at coordinate 6,110,614 of JAPFBL010001938.1, forward strand.
AATTGTTTTTTTCAGTAGAAGAATAAACTAAATATTAGGATTTAGATACTTTTACGGATTCTGTGTATGAAATACTAATAGTGAATCATGTTTTTTAAGTGAACAAACACCATTCCCGCCTTGACTATTAATACCGTATATGTTATAATTGGAAACACACCACATTCCATCCACATGCTTATATATGAAATCATTTTCATTTCCTTAGAAGTATTTAGTAGTATACCATCTTCACCCTTTGAATTAGTCACCATCTAATTAAAAAAAAATTATTATGTTCGAAATCATGAGCCTGGTTTTTTTTGTCAAATTTTTAGACTGAATTTTAAAAATAGCTATTTATAAAATTAGCAGAATTAAAATTTATCAGGACTCTGTCAGTTCTTCAGGTCCAAATTAAAATCTCATTGACAACGTTTCGGTTTTTATTTAAACAGAAGAAATATAAGAAATAATCTATTCAAAAAATCAAACACATAAAAAGTGCAATTAGTTACAATTAAGAAATTACAATTGAAATTTTGACAATAGGTTAATGAGAGAACTTAAGGAAGTATGAAATTTTGAAACAGAAAAACTAAATATTACATTAGAGATTATTTTACAAAGAAAAATAGTCTGTGGATTTCAACAATAACTGCCTAGTTTGAATGAGCACGTGACACTGAACTGAAAAATAAAGCAAGGCAACCAAATTTCATCAGTTAATTATCTTGTTATAAAATTAACAATAATTATTTTTCATTTTATTAGAGTGAATAATCATACCACAGGAAATACACAATGTCTTATGTCAGATGCCAGACATCTACCTAATTACAAACCGGAGCGCATTTGTTAGGGTCAAGCTAATAGTATCACGATAGTGCTCTTGATGCTTTTGGTACTTGTTGTTTTCCAAAGAAATATTCTTTCTTTGATTTCTCTCTTTTTATTAGTTTAATCAATTTAAATTGAATTCAATATTAATATGTATATTTTACCTTCTTTTGTTTAAAATCCGTATAAATGCGAACAAAATTATTTAAAGGTTTGATTAACCAGTAGAGAACAGTTTTTTGAACTTTTGACTCTGAGTGACGGAGTCTGCGTATCACATCTCAATATAATTAAATGTAAACTAAAAAAAACCAGCATCACAGAGATCTTAATCAAAATTGTGTGAACAGATATTTAGCAAAGCGAAAAAACCCAATTATTTTTCCTATAAAGTACACGTGAGTAAAACTGCAGTTATGCTGTCGAGCTTGCTGTTCCGTTTCAAAGAGAGCAGGAAGTTACATTTAAAATTTGATCATTATATATATCCCTTCATTTTTGAGATATCCTGCTTTCATGAACGGACCAATTTTACAAAATATATTTCGTTAGACTCAAACAACATCAAGGTACTGTTTTCCAAGTTTTAACCATATATATTTCATGGAGAGTAAGTGAAAGTAAAAAGTAATATTTAAAATGTCATTGAATCTGAAAAAAAATATTTGAAAAGCATTGAAACTTTGTTTAAATGCTCACCTTTATAAACTTTTTAAACAAATTAATTGTATGTGAATGATTTATTTTAGTACTACTTGATAACATTTAATGCTCTTAATAATTTCCTTTATATTAAATTAAATTGAAACTAATTTAAGTCAGCTCCATAAAAACCTTTCACTTAACTAATAGATGAATACAAATTTCAAAAAAAACATAAAGTTGTCCTATATACAATCATTGAATGACTCCGTTAACGACCGTCATTAATAAAAAATTTTGGTCTTATTTCTGAATTTTTTTGTTCTGGTTTTATTTTATGTTAATGTCTTTTTCTTTTATTACTATTATCATTTAATTTCCGATCCCAACAGTTATTTAAAAGAAAAAGATTATATTGTACCTTTTAAAATTCTCTGGTGGTGGTACAGTCGGTTGTTTCCACATATAAGTACGTAGCAAACACCGGGCAAATACAATTTTATTTTCATTTATTCTTTATATGATATGCAGTGCAACCAAGAGTATTACATTCTAGTAAAAATTTTGAAGTCGAGTTTTCAACGGAAATACTCGTTTTGAGAACCACAGGGTCGAATGAAATAAGTTTTGCAAATTGGTCCGTCTGTTTGTATGTTTGTATGTGTGTGTTTGTATGTGTGTGTGTGTGTGTGTGTGTGTGTGTGTGTGTGTGTGTGTGTGTGTGTGTGTGTGTGTGTGTGTGTGTATGAGCAGTGTGTATGTTCATATCTGAGTTCTCCTTTTATACTTTAAAATTAAACAAAAAACTCGGAACCAAAATTGCACATCGTATTGTGGATTATTCTATTTGTAAAAAAAAATCACTTTTTTTCGTTTTGGTAATAATCTATTCATACAATTTTGATTAAAATGACCGTGATTATTGCTTTTTAGTTGAAATTTATTATATACTGGTTGCAATGTGCACTGAAATTGTCAAAAGTACAAAAAACGGTTCTCTAATTTTGATAAACGTACTTTCAAAGGTTTTTGTTCCTCATCAGACCAAAACAAAAACTTTAAAACACATTGATGAGAGAGAGAGAGAGAGATAGTGACAGAGAGGGGGTGGGTGGGAGGGAAGAGGGGAGAGGGAGACAGAGGGAAAAAATGAGAAAGAGAGAAAGAAATCAGAGAAAAAATATTTTTTTGGAAAATAAGCACTAAAAGAATCAAAATCACTACTGTGATATAACTAGCGCTACTCTAACAAATCTGCTACTGTTTATATTTATGTTATTCAAAGTCCGTTGGCATCTCTATCCGGATTTCTTTCAATATTTGCACACATACTTTTATTTATCGTAATTTAGCTAGTACACTTATAGGTAAATCACTTGCCTTGATCACAGTCTGCTTTAAATATACGTAATAATGTAATATTATATAAATTAACACACTTTAAAAAAAAGTTGAAAATATCAAAAGTAAATATTCCCTGCATCAGCAAAAGTGTTAATGGAAGAAATAAGTATATGTACAACTGCAGCAGGATAGTTATATTCTTATTACAATAAAAGCTTATGCGATCCATAGGATACTGTATGTCCTATACAGGACATACATGTATCTATAGGATACTTATATGTGGTAGTTAGAATTATTGGGTCAAATATAGATTTTACCATTATATCTATACAGACAGGATAATAAAGTGATAAAAACCCCGTAAAAATTCCTCCTTAAAGATTTTGAAAAACCTCTCAGCAGTAAATAAACTTTTTTGTAAGTCTCACGACATTAATAGATCATTTACTACAGATATAATCTAATACCTCTAGAGGATTTGACCTTCCGTAGTGCCCGTCAAAAATATTATCGTGATATGTAATGGTTTTTCTCAATAATGAGTATTATTTAGAAGACTAAGAGGAGTACTTGCTTGTTTGAATGTAAATCATTTAGGTGATTTACAAATTTATCTAAGTAATTGAAATACCTAACTTTGCCGATGTACCTCTATTTACTTAGTTTCATATCCATTGTTTTAGGCATAAATAAGAGGTGTTAGATAGGCAGGTATTAGGTTAAGCATATTTGTGATGGGTATTGGTTGTATAGTTTCTTTACCTATATTCGTAACAGTTTTGGGTATCGGTTTTTCGCATTTTATCCGAAAATGTGTGGATTTCAGATAAAAAGAGAAACTCGTATGGTAAGGGTATAGTATCGGGAAACTACATACAAAAATATGCAGCAGTATTTGATATTGGTAGTATAGTATCTTTACTGAGACACATAGCCATGTTGGGTGTTGGTAGTATCAGGTCTTACCAGTATACTCATACATGTGGTGGGTTTTGGTAGTATCGGGCCTTTACCGATAATAATATGGGTGGTGAGTATAGGTGGTATGGACCTTTATCCGTAATGGCTTTGGTAATTTGTGAAGCGCTACAACTCACACCGTTTGATGAATCAAATTCATATTTTGCCGAAAAAATTATGTTGACCCTTTAGGGCAGTGTTGAGCAAAATATGGCCCGCGGGACAAGTACGGCCCTTCGGGGTAGTCAATCCGGCCCGCGACATGGTTTTGAATAATCCTATAAATAGAATACAAACGATATAAATAGAATACACACGATCTATTCGTATTTCTAATTTAGCATCAACTGAACCTTAAGATATTTTATTATTAAGAGAGTTTTTTAGTAATCTATAAAAGAATAGTAGTATTTCTTAACTTTTTCAAAGTTGAGTTCCACAAGGCCCAGCCAAAATCGAGTTTTCCAAACCTGAAATCTTACGCTCAGAAAATAATTGGGATGTTTGCATCTTCCTACATCTGTGAACAGGTGTTTTCTACCATGAAGCTTCGTAAAACAGCGTTAAAAACCGATTGACAGACGACCATTTAGCTTTACTAATGCGAATCAACTCATCCCAGTTTCTACCAAATTATGAACAAATTTTAGAAGCTCAGTTACAGTTTCATCTGTCACATACGCCTCCATACTCATTTAAAGAATAATCAATTTATCTAACTTTTTTGTAGCATATTATAATATAAGTTGTGTATGATTTAAAAGTTAAAAATAATGTTTAACACTTTAAAAAATCGGGTTTGGTCTTTTTTTCCAGCCCACCTGGATATTTTTTATTGCTCCTCCTCTTGGAAGGTCACTGCTTTAGGGTTTAGATGTACAGTATTGTTTTTGGGTGATATTTCATCAAAGGAAAGCAATTTTTTGGCCAAATATGTAATTTCAAGCATTTTTTTTTTATGAAACATTAACTCTAGAGTCTTGTAATTTTAGGATTATTATGAAACTACTCTCAGCTTTAACTGAAAAAAAAAAAATTTTTTAACAGATTGTTATTCTTAAGAGAGTATTTGCTTTTTTTTTCTTTTAAATTAAAGAAACATTCAGTAAGGGTATTTGATGATGGTTGACTACAGCTACTTCTGTTGCGACGAGTTTTAAAGTGATACTGACAGTGAGATAGTTTGACAATGGTCGGTGGTGGGGGGTCAATTGGTGCTCGTGTTGTGGCCACTGCCGGCTGTTCTCCTGTCTGCCAAGGTCGTCATCGCTTGATGCATATTGACTAATGCAGGTGCCTAGAATCTTTCAATCACTAACTTGTTAACAACCATTGTTATATCATCAAAATGTGTCCTTAACAATGTCTTTGTCTTGTCGCCAAAAATGTTCATCTTTAATTTCTTTTTAACTTAACATCATTAAGACCCTATCAGGGCAACGGGTTCCCGAGGTATTCCTAAAAAATTCTCATTGTTAATAATAATCATCTAGCCTAATTTAGTTCATAATAAAACTTTAGTACTTTTTACTTTACTTTTTTTTCCTCCAAAGTAGTCCCCTTCTTTGAGGGAGTTTATTATATCTCCACATGCTCCAATTTTTTATATTACATATGTAATTGATTACTTAATTAGTGAAATAAAATTAAGATAATAACTGTATAAAACAACCGTTAATATTAAAGTAATTTAAAATACATATCTACAATATATTACCGCTTATCAATATATTACATGCTCCAATTTTTTATATTACATATGTAATTGATTACTTAATTAGTGAAATAAAATTAAGATAATAACTGTATAAAACAACCGTTAATATTAAAGTAATTTAAAATACATATCTACAATATATTACCGCTTATCAATATATTACAATATATAGTAACAAAAATCTGGAGTGGCCTGCACTCAACTTTACTATAAGTAAACTTAATATCAATGTTCTTGGGTATATAATAAATAATGTCTCATTTAAGCATAATGTAAAGATTTAAATGGGAGATGTTTATTAGTCTTTCATTTCTGCGGTAGTACAGGTACTGGTTGATCGACTTATCAATATATAACCATATTTTTGTACATCACACAGCTGATGCAAATAATTTCATTAGTATGACTACAGCAGTAATAACATTTTTGAAAAGCCGTGAACATTTCTTGATACGAAATAATCTACTACAAGAGAACATAGCCTTTGTTCAAATAGCCAGTGGATTTCTTACATCGTTTACTTCACCTCCTTCTTCTTTGAATATTTAAGTGAAATTTTCAAATTTAAAACAGGAAAATACTCTTATTTTCTCTGAAAGACATCACAAACATCGAAGAAAAAATGTCGTTTTAAGATAATTTATAATTAAGGATGTACGATAATTACATTTATTAATCTTCAAGCAAAAGATTTCAATTTTGAATTATGTTGAACATTTTTGGTCTTTTATAGGATTATTATACAGGGAAATTTATGGCTCCTTAGTATTTACTAATATCATTTTCCTTCCCCTTTATCAAAAATCATATATACCCTGCTGTGCTCTGTTATAAACTTGCTATGAATGTATATTGAGAAAAAATAGATTACTAATTAGCCAGCTGACATACTCAACTCAAAGTCGAAGCCAGCTATTCAATATAATTTAAATAATTTATAACTGGGAGCTTCTAATTTTTGAAAATAATATATATGAACTATTAGACTAGAATAGTCTAATTTTATCTCAGTGTTTTGCTCAAAAAATTTCTAAGTTAATGTAAACTTTGTAAAAAAATATAAAAAATTCGACAAGTATAGCAGGTGATCCCTTAGTCTAGGATAAACAAACAGTTTTTATAGCGTTATTGCTCTTTCCCGTAATTGAAACTTCATGAATTTTTTTATAAATTGGTAATTTTTTGTTTAATTTTTGGTAAAATTTTCATTGTTTTTTAGTGAGTCGTTTAGCGTAAACAAAACATTTTCTGAAAACAGAAATCGTCCTGTAACACCCCTTTGAAGAAAGTAATTTTAAAAAAATTATCTCAGCTCATTCTCTAGATAATGTTCTATCTTCAGGCATAGTTTCATTTTGATCTGTCAAACGGTATGGCTTGTATCGCTCTCACAAGCTTTGATTGAATTAGAAGTCAAAATTTTTACATTTTATTGAAAGAAATATTTCCCGTTTTTTTTAAAATTCTGAATATATTTTTCGTTTGTTGGATTTGTAACCTCAAAGATAATGCCAAAATTTCAAAACTCTTCAGTTAGCAGTTTAAGTGAAAAAATGTTTTCTAAAAGACAGTTTTTGGCAAAAAAATTGACTTTCCCGTCATGCATAATTCTTCCCAAATAATAGGGATCTTCTTCCCTATGAGGTCCATTTTTGTGTAAAATATCAACTTGATCTATCAAAGATTCTGGACCGTAGCATGGTAACAAGCAATGCTAACACACTCACCCACCCACCCAACCACCCACACACACACAGACATCATCGAAAAAATTTGATAAAACGACTTCAGGGACCACAAAACATGTAATTCCGTCAAAATCTCGAGATCGAATTTTTTCACGATCACTATATTTTACTTATAGTAAAGTAATAATTAACAACCTCAGATATAATCTTTTGCTATGCAATTATGAACTTGATAATTTTTTTAAGTCTAAGGTACTTATGAACTTGTTGAAACAATGAAGTTAATTGGATGAAAGTACAGTTTTGTTTGGTGGCCAGTTTAATACATGTGAAATTGCAGTTTTGTGAATATGATGCCTTTGGCAATCAAGGAGAGATGATCGAAGAGAAGATGATCCGGTGTTTGAACACTGAAATTGTTACAAGTACAGAGAGGTGAGTGAGCAATTTTAAAGCGATGAAAGTAGCTTTTAAATTTACTATGTCTGATTAAAAACTTGGTTAAATGGAGGTTGTTTCAATCAAGGTGTCTATTTGATAGTCTAATGAGTACTGATGGAAAACATTGTTTGGGGTGGGATGGATGGCTTCGAAGTTGCCATCCATTCCTCTTCTCACATCCGTAACGATGCTATTTCTGCTAATATGATTTAGGGAAGTGATTGTAGGGAAATTTGTAAAGAGTCCTCTGTTTAAACCATTTTTGCTAGCATATCTACTCTTTCATTTCCTTCAGTACCAACATGTGCTTTGATCCATCGGATTGAGATAATCCACTCACCTGCATCCAACATGTTAATTAGTAAATTCGACTAAAGGAAAATGCACTTTGCTGTTATTGATTGCTATGGAAGTCCTGCTATCAGTGTGTATTATAAATGTCTTGTTAGTAATATGTAAGCAACCATTTTGTACTACCTTCAGGAATAAATGACTAATAAACTTCTGGCATTTAGACATTTATATGATACCTAAATAGAACACTATTTATTATATACCCAAGAAGTATGATATTATGATTACTTATAGTAAAGTTGAGTGTAGGACACTCCAGATTTTTTTTTAAAACAAAACTTGTAATTTTTATTTTTAATATTAGTAATAAACTAATGAATGTAGCATTTCCCATTTTGTTAAATCTATCCTGGCAAAAAGAAATAATCCGTATGAAAAAATATTCATAATTTCTTTATTATTAACTTTATAGTTTTTATTTTTTTTTTGTGGACTTTCTCAAATAATAACATATTCAAAAAAGAACACCTGTATGTGTTCTCTCTCTCTCACACATGCACATAATCATCGACAGATATCAAAAATGGACTCAGGGGAATAACAACCGTGTAAATTATTCTAAAGTGTTATTATGAATTCAGTTTAAATGACATTTGGATTCTGCACAAAAATAAATCATATAATTATCATTTACGAATAAATATCATTGATAAACACCCATGAATGTATTTGGTGGATCATAAAAGTGAGTTAACTGACTACTGGATGCAAGGAGCCTGATTTATCTCTGCTCAAATGACTAGTCGCGATAATTGGGCACGCCTGCAGGGCGGGCCTCTGAGATCACATCTCCCAGACTTCTCAGCATCTGCCTTCTTTACTAGCCTACTCTTTTAACAAAATGAAAAACAAATTTTATTTTTATGAAAAACGAAAATTTTTCATTATCTTGTTATTGTGCTAATAATTCTTAATTTTTACTATAAGTAGAGTGTAGGCCACTCCAGATTTTTTTTACTTTACTATAAGTAAAGTATAGTGATCGTGAAAAAATCCGATCTCGAGATTTTGACGGAATTACATGTTTTGAGGCCCCAGAAGTCGTTTTATGACGTTTTTACGATGATGTCTATGGGTGGGTGGGTGGGTGGGTGGGTGAGTGTGTTAGCATTGCTTGTTACCACGCTACGGTCCAGAATCTTTGATGGATCTAGTTGATATTTTACACAAAAATGGGCCCCATTTAGACGAAGATCCCTATTGTTTGGGAAGAATTATGCATGATGGGAAAGTCACTTTTTTTTGCCAAAAACCGTTTTTTTTAAAACATTTATTTCTCCTAAACTTATAACCCTACAGTTTTGAAATTTTGACATTATCTTTGAGGTTACAAATGGAACAAACGAAAAATATATTCAGAATTTTAAAACAACAGGAAATATTTTTTTTTCAATAAAATGTAAAAATTTTGACTTATAATTCAATCTCAAACCTTGTGAGAGCGATACAAGCCATACTGTTTGACGGACAAGAATGAAACTATGCCTATAAATAGAACATTATGCGTAGAATGAGTTGCGATATTTTTTTTCAAAATTACATTCGCTAATGGGGCGTTACAGTACGATTTCTGTTTTCAGAAAATGTTTTTTTGACGCTAAACGGCTGATTAAAAAATAATGAAAATTTGACCAAAAATGGAACAAAATATTAGCAGCTCATAAAAAAAAAATCATGAAGTTTCAATTACGGGAAAGAGCAATAACAATATAAAAACTCTTTGTTTACCCTAGACTAAGAGATCACCTGCTATACTTGTCGAATTTTTTGTATTTTTTTACATTCTTTACATTGACTTAGAAATTTTTTGAGCGAATCCACTGAGATAAAATTGATTTTATAAAGGAACAGTTTAAATTGTTTATTGAATGATATGAGATGTAAGAGGAATAATATTGTGCAAGTAAATGATAACACTCACTCAAAAAAATTCGTATATATGTTATTTGACAAAGGGGAAGGAAAATGATCTTATTAAATACTAAGAAGCTTATTATTATTATGATTTTAAAGATTAAAATTCCCAGTATGATAATTCTATAAAAGACCAAAAATGTAAATGATAATTCATAATCTGAATCTTTCGTTTAGAGATTAATAAATGTAATTATCGTACATCTGTAATTAACAAATCACCTTAAAACAACATTTTCTTCGCAGTTAAAGATGTTTTTCAGAGAAAAAAAGGGTATTTTACTGTTTTAAATTTAAAAATTTTACTTTAATATTCAATGTAGAAGGATGTCAAGTAAACGATGTAAGAAATCTACTGGCTGTTTGAACGAAAGCCATTCTCTTGTAGGAGAATAAATCGTTTCAAGAAATGTTCACTTTGGTTTTTCAAAAATGTTATTACTGCTGTAGTTATACTAATGCAATTATTTGCAAATAATAAATTATTTGTGATGTACAAAAATCAGCTTATAAAATGATATGTCCTTCAATCACTATCTGTACTACCTCAGGAATGATAGGCTAATAATTATATCCCATTTAGATGTTTACGTTATGCTTAAATGAGACGTTATGTTTTATATACTCAAGAAATTTGACATTAAGTTACTTATAGTAAAGTAGAGTGTAGGCCACTCCAGATTTTTTTTCATATCATTTAGTTTAGTTTGCACCATCGGACAACAGAACATTTTATCGGTTAATTAAATTGTCATCTATAATTTGTCGGCTTGTCCTTCTGTCGTCGAACTTCGGGAATACTATACGGAATAGTTGGAGGTTTAGAGATAAGAGGATTTGTCCTCAATTTTCGTTAGGTCCCTTTTAACGGACTTATAACTGTAATAGCTATCGTTTTAGCTATTAAATGTAACATGACAACCTCTTTCAACGGATATATAAGATGATACTCGTAAATTAACCCAAGATAACATTTACGGTTCTTTTTAATAATTATATGTCTTTCATTTTAATCGTGATATGACCCATCTATCAAAAGATGAAATCTAAATCTACTCATACTAAAGTAAAAATTTTATATTTAATTAACTGCAGACAGTGCAGTTGCGATTCATTGAGCATATTTTAATTTAAATTATGGTTTTTTTACTAAGTTACAGAAGAAACTGGAAGCTTTGTGGTTTAGTAGGGAGCGTGAATACACTGTCCTGGAATCCTGAGTTTATTGATGTCTCTAAACATTTTCTAATGTAAAAGATGAAAAAGAATTATTTCTTCGATATCTCAAAAACAGTCAAACCGAAAATTTTTCTTTTGCTTTTTTTCAATAATGACTTTCTTATTACTTTTTTTTATTTTTATATAATGGTCATATCAACTTTTCTGTCATGTTTATCCACTACACCTTGAAGGGTGGTAAATGAAAAACAGAGAATATTTTACCTGTAACAGAAGTCTGCGCAGCTGAAAGACTACTGACTTTAAGACCTCGTTTTAGCAGTGACAGGTGACACGCCAACCTTTTTAAACTGATATCCGTGAAATCTTTAAATATTTAAAACAAAATTGAATTTTTTATATTCCTAAAATGTATTATTTTTTTTAAAATTTTTAGCATATTTTATAATTCAATAAATCTTTTATTTAATGTAAATTATTAATGAAATGCCTCTAATTGTTTTTAATTCACAGTATTATTTATATTAATTTTCCTTTGTTTCCAAACTGTTCTATTTCTTGTTTAAATAAACCATACTTCTTTATGCTTCCTGAGTCATTTTTAATATTTTATGAACACAACATTCGAGCTTTCAACCAAGAATTGTTCTTCTTCAGGAATATTAACAATTACTTTAAAAAAAATTAAGATTTATTATTTAAATCTCTGAAGAAGATCTATTCACGCTCTAAGGATAGAATGTTGAGCTCATCAAATCATAAAAAAAAAACACTGATGAAGGTGTTTGTTTAATTAAGCATTTATTAATGTTAACTAAATGTAAAAAATAATTATTTTCGATAAATTGCTTAATGCTTAACATATATTAATATATTCTTCCTGGAGTATATTAAATACCAACATTTGTAGATTGCTTAATATTTTCCACTTCCTTTATGATTTCGTGAAGCTTATTCTCATAAAAAAATTGGCCAACCTTCCGTTTGAATATTAATAGAGGGAAAACAAGTGAAGTGGATGTAGGATTAAACAGTAGACGGTTTGGTGACTGCCAAGGCGATTTAACTGGCGTTAGCGGGATCTAAAACGGTACCCAGGGCTGTGTCCTCTTGACGGAACTAGTTACTCGGTAGTTCTCTGCAGAATTAGGTGCAACTGTACATTTATGCTAGCAATATATTATATGGCGTGTTATGTTTTATTAAATTATTAAAATTCATTTTTAGAACCTGAAATTATTATAAGATCTTAGATTTACCCATGATCAGTTATTATATATATATACTTCCTAGATCAAAGAACTCCACCCCTCACTCCTACCACCAATTTCATTGTTCAGTGGCTGATTTTGTCCTTAGACATAATGCCTTCTCTTTTGATGGTAATTATTACCTTCAGATCAGGGGAATGGCTATGGGCACGATCATGGCTCCTTCCTTTGCAAATCTTTTCATGGCGAAGCTGGAACAAGATTTCCTTGCCACTCGCAATCTCCTCCCCATCATTTACGTACGCTAAATAGATGTTATTTTTTTCCTGTGGCCCCATGGTAAGCATGAGTTAGATCAGTTCCTTACGTCATTTAATTCCTTCTCTTCGTCTATTTCCTTTACTCATCAAGTGTCCAATAACCTTATTACATTTAAGGGTCATCTTTCTACTTCTGTCCATATCAAGCCTACTAACGCCCAGCAGTACCTTCATTTCAATAGTTGCCATCCCTCCCACGTAAAAAAAGCTATCCCTAGATCATTGTCCATACGCCTCCATAAAATTTGTAGCAGAATAAAAGATCGTTCCTTCCAAATAGATTTATTGAAACAGAAATTTTCTGACCGAGGATATCCTTCTAATTTCATTAACAACCGTATAGTCCCTGCAGACGTTTATCATAATCCAGGTTCTAGGAGGGATCGCAGTGACTCTAATTTCCTCATCACCACTTATTTTCCTGGTGCTCATAGGCTGGGTGCAGTTGTCAGGGAGTTTTTCCCTATACTTTCTTCTTCCTCCTGTACTTCTTCAGTCTTTAGTGAGGCACCTTCCATTTCCTATCGCAAACCTTCTAATCTTCAATATATCTTCTCTCACATCTCTTCTCCTAAGCCTCCAAAAACTGCTGGTGGTATGGTTCAATGTGGACGTCGTGGATGTCTTACTTGTCCTATCATCAATCCTGTTCTTTCCTTTACCTCTTTCCATAGTAAACGCACCTACCCTATCTCTCACAAGACCTCTTGTACCTCTGGTAACTACGTTTACCGTTTGGATTGCACCCAGTGTGATTCTTTTTATGTGGGTTTGGCTTCCACCAAGCTAAGCCTGCGTATGAATAATCACAGGTCGCCCGTTGGCAAACACAGTGACCTTCCCGTTGCTACTCATGCCAGTTCTCACGGACTCAGTTTCAATGACTGTTTCCGTGTACAGGTCCTGAGGCAGATTGATCATACTAATTCGAAAGTCACTCTGAGAGCTTCAAAAGAAGCACTTATTAGTCTTCTGGGCGGTAGATCGGCTCCTGGGCTTAACCCAGCCTTATCAGCCTTTGGAGCGATTCACATCTATTCCTGACGACGAGGACATCGAAATATAGTAGTGAGTTCAGTGTTTTATTTCTATGTGTTCTTTTGAAAATTCTAGTTTATATATATATATATATATATATATATATATATATATATCAATGATCAAACCACAATATGAAAATGGGAAAACAAGACTAAGGTCTTTCAACCGTAACAAGCAGTTTTCGATTGTTATTTCACGTGTTTATGTGAAATCTTTATATATATATATATATATATATATATATATTGTTATCTTTTTATTGAATCATAATTTGAAAATTCCTCTGTTTTAATGGTTAAAAACATTTTTTAACTATGCCATAGAGTTACGTTTATCATGCCATGATAAAGTCAATTATCACAATGAGCATATGTCTGTATGAACTCCAAACAACAGTAAATATAACAGTGTAGAGTTCAAAAGAAATTTATTTTCCAAACAAATTCTTATTCAGTAAACGAATAATCATGGAAAATATGTTCTTTTTTTCAATATTATTGAAAATATGAATTGAATTGTACGCCCCCCTCCTCTCTCTCTCTCTCTCTCTCTCTCTCTCTCTCTCTCTCTCTCTCTCTCTCAGTATATTCGTTCGAGGTTCGTGAGTGTTATTTTCATTTGTATGATTCAGACTTTTAAGTTTTAATGATCTATATATATATATATATATAGTTTTAGAAAATTAGAAACATTTTCTAACAAATTAAATAGTGTAAAATCGGACATTCATTTTTTAAACGCATATATATATGTACGTTAATAAATAAACAGTAGGTAAACAAACAAAAAATAGATAAATGCACCAGTGGCTAATTTTCGTTTCCTCCGTCATATGATGACTACAGTTTACTTGTAAACGTTTCCTGATAATTTTCTGTGATATTTTCTCTACGTCTTTTGCTCCAACGAACCATTTCAGTTTGATTTTACACACATACACACACACACACACACACACACACACACACACACATATATATATATATATATATATATATATATTGTTAAAAAGCACAGCGGCTTCAGCAATAATAATCTTTTTTAGAAAGATGTTCTATTTGCCTTATTATTTTCTTATAATTCACTGGTAGCTCAAAAATTAATCTACCTAATTCCATGACAAGAATAGGAAAACAATCTTCAAGAGACCTAATGAAACAAACTATATTTGACACTACAATAACACAAACTAGGTTAAAGAACTAAATGGAAACAAGCTTTCGGGCACATTGGCCATCATCAGGTAAACAGTAAACAATAAAACGAAACAATTAAAACATAAACTAAAAATTAACAACAAACTAAATAAGCACAGTTCAAATAGTGGCAGCGTGTAACTGTCAAAGCAGCGCTACATGCGCGCACCCACGCGTTAGACAGTTGAATCACTCCAGCACTTCTCGCCTACCAGCTACCAGTGAATTATAAGAAAATAATAAGGCAAATAGAACATCTTATTAATGCTGAAGCCGCTGTGCTTTTTAACAACACTTGTTTAAAAGAAGACTTGCTGCCAGTATACACGAATATATATATATATATATATATATTTGAGTTAGCTTCAGCTACTCAAAGGGACTACTTCTACCCGATGACGACGACTGTCGAAATATCGTTGTGAGTCTTTTGTGTGTGTCTTTATTTGTGTTTTCTCTTTCCTGTGTGAACTATATATATATATATAGAAAAACAAATTAAGATACACACAAAAAAGACTCACAACGATATTTCGACAGTCGTAGTCATCGGGCAGACGAACACGCACGCACTCTGCCATCCGCCCTAGGTAAGCTACTAACTACAGAGAGAAAAATAACTAAAAAGAACAAATAAAAGCAATTAAAAATAACAGAAGGAGAAGAATAGTAAATGAAGCAATGAACAATTAAAAAAAAAAATTATCGGTACAAGTTGAAGCCAGGAGGAGAGCGAGCTTTGAGAAGACAGATAATTGCCTCCTCTGAAGCTCTTAAAGTAACCCGAGAAGACGGCACAGGGATATGATTAAGGACTTGGACACGGAAGCAGTGATTAAAGTCCAGTCCATGGGAATTAGAGTGGATAGCAATAGAATGGTTTTTGCGTTGACCAACAGAAGCCCTGTGGCCATCCATACGTAAGTTGAGCTGCGTAGAGGCCATACCAACGTAGAATGCATCACACTGGGTGCAGTCAAAACGGTAAACGCAATTAACCGAGGTGCATGAGGTGTGGGGAGGACAAGGGTAGTTAATGTTGCTGTGGGGGGGAAGTAATATATATATATATATATATATATATATAAATATATATATATAGACATATCCAAAATAAAATTTATCAGGACTCAGTTAGTTCTTCAGGTTAAACTGTAATTACCGACGTTTCAGTTTTCATTTAAAACTTTTTTGTTAGGCGGATGTATAAAATTTGAAGCAGAAAAATTAAAGTATTACATTAGAGATTTTTTTGAAAAGAAAACAATATTCTGAATTTCAACAACTGTTTAGATTGAATAAACACTTGACACTGTTTATGTATATATACATCAATATTGATAAAAGTATCGACCATGGAATAGAAACAAAACTAAAGTTTATTGGTACTCGGTCAGATCTTCAGGTTCAAATTAATCTCTCGTTGCCAACGTTTCGGTTTTTATTTAAAACCTTTTTCATAGGCCTACAAAACAGAGGAAATAGTAAGAAATAATTCAATCATTCAAAAATCAAAAATACATAAAAAGCCAAATGGACAGCTTCACAGAATATGTACAGGTTGGGCTCAACGATAACGAAAAAAAGTAGTAGGAATGCTGAAGAAAAATAGGAACGAGAAAGAAATATATAATAATAGAAAAATTATTATTAAAAAGGAATCTTCATAAATATAACATTCAAAAGAATGGGAAATTAAGAATTAAAAAAAATTGTTATATCATAATCTATATAAATAAAATAATGATTTTGTCTGTACATTGCTTAGAACTGACTCATTTCAAGTTTTCTTTACGTCTAATACATTGGAGAAACCGAATCCACCCTTAGAAAAAGTATTATTAGTAAAGTAATATTTTAACCGATTGGTACACGAAACCTACAAGTGCTGGAAGAATACGGAATTATTATTCTTCCCATCCTATGAATCAAAAACTAAATTGCGTTAAGAATATGGTCACTAACCTATTTTCAAAATTTTTGTTGTAATTTCCTAATTGTAACTAATTGCACTTTGTATGTATTTTGATTTTTGAATGATTGAATTATTTCTTACTATTACCTCTGTTTGGTAGGCTTATGAAACAGGTTTTAAATAAAAACCGAAACGTTGGCAATGAGAGTTTAATTTGAACTTGAAGAACTGACCTAGTCCCGATAAACTTTAGTTTTGTATATATACGAGTATATATTAGTATAAGTGGGCAGCAGGTCTTCTTGTAAACAAATGAAATTAAAATGTGCAGCAGCTTCTGCATTTACGACCTTTCTGCTGATAGCCTCGATTTTTCTTATTAACTTTCGATGTACTGGAGGTAATTTCCATGTAAAATGGGCCAGAGACATGTCAACGTGACAAACAAAACTATTAAGAAAGTAGGTAGAAAAACGACTTTAATAATATGTTCAAAAACATGTTCAAAATCATGTTCAAAAACAGACAAGCTTTCGACCATCATAGGTCATCTTCTGTTCTAACACTGATAACACTTCTGGTCAAAATCGTGATAAGTGAATATAACAATTCTCAAAAGAAAAAGAAAAAACCGAACAGAAATATTTCAACATAAATAAAACAGGAAACAATACAACAAGTGAATTGAAAACCAAAAGCAGGTTCTAGCAGGGTTGCGACAACGTTCAGGTTAGACCCTCAATTGTTACAAACACTACTAGATTCTGGCTTTCTAACAAGTTTGAAACTATTATCGAAAGTGGTGCTACTTGGAATAACATTAAGGTCATAATTTTGGATATTGAGGGTAGGATTAGTATCTTTGATATAGAGAGCTTCCAGGATGGCTAATCTATTCTTGTCATTATTGTATTGCAGTGTGGAAGTTCCTTCTAGTAACATTTCTCAGGTGAGTTTAATCCCATGAGCTTCTTTAGGGGCTCCTATCGAAAGATGCATAGTCAGATGTCTTGGGAGCTTCGAAGCTCTCCTGCCTGTTCATATTAAGGGCTGAGAATTGCTCGTTCACAAACCTATTTATTGTTAATAGACAGTACATCCTCAACTATGGGAAACACCTTTTCAATGATGTCAAATACGCAATATATTCACATGCTCCAATAACATTAAAATCAACTAACAATACCTACTTGCCACATATGTGTATTTTCAAAACAAACTTCTCTTTGAAGTTAGCAGAATACAGCTTAAAGCACCATAACTTCGCTTCTGTACTGAATTAACAATCTATTTAGAGCCTATTTTTTAGGCATATTTTTTAGAGCCCAAGTTAGGCATAGACAAATCTAGTGTCAATGATTCAGCTCGCTATGTCTCATGGCGGCTGAGTTTACTTGTGACAAACTTTTTACTTTAAACGTCCATAACTTCACTTCTACGTTGAATTTCCAATCAATTCAGAGCCTATATTTTAGGTTAGACATATACAAATGTACTGCCAAAGTTTCAGCTTGATGTCTTATGGTGGATGAGTTTACTTGTGGCAAATTGCTTGTCACAATTCAGTAACTACCATCAATTTTGCTTACAAACTGACAAACCGACAAATTTTTCTAAGGGTGGCTTCGGTTTCTCCAATGTATAAGACGTAAAGAAAACTTGAGTAAGTCAGTTCTAAGCAATGTACAGAAAAAAATTATTATTTTATTTATATAGATTATGATTTATTATAACAATTTTTTTTACTTTACTATAAGTAAAGTATAGTGATCGTTAAAAAATTCGATCTCGAGATTTTGACGGAATTACATGTTTTGAGGTGAGTGTGTTAGCATTGCTTGTTACCACGCTACGGTCCAGAATCTTTGATGGATCAAGTTGATATTTTACACAAAAATGGGCCCCATAAAGACGAATATCCCTATTGTTTGGGAAGAATTATGCATGATGGGAAAGTCACTTTTTATAACTGATAACCCTAGAGTTTTGAAATTTTGACATTATCTTTGAAGTCACAAACGGAAGAAACGAAAAATATACTCAGAATTTTAAAACAACGGGAAATATTTTTTTTCACTAAATGTAAAAATTGTGACTTTTAACTCAATCTCAAACATTGTGAGAGTGATACAAGCCATACTGTTTCACGGATCAAAATGAAACTATGCCTAAAAATAGAACATTATCTGGAGAATGAGTTGAGATATTTTTTTTCAAAATTACATTCGCTAATGGGGCGTTACAGTACGATTTCTGTTTTCAGAAAATGTTTTTTTGACGCTAAACGGCTCATTAAAAAATAACGAAAATTTGACCAAAAATGGAACAAAAAATTAGCAATTCACAAAAAAAAAATGCATGAAGTTTCAATTACGGGAAAGAGCAATAACGCTATAAAAACTGTTTGTTTACCCTAGACTAAGAGATCACGTGCTATACTTGTCGAATTTTTAATATTTTTTTTACATTGTTTACATTGACTTAGAAATTTTTTGAGCGAATCCACTGAGATAAAATTGATATTCATAAAGGAACAATTTAAATTGTTTATTGACTTATATGAGATGTAAGAGGAATAATATTGTGCAGGAAAATGATAACACTAACTCAGAAAAAAAATCGTATATATGTTATTTGACAAAGGGAAAGGAAAATTATCTTATTAAATACGAAGAAGCCATAAAATTCCCAGTATAATAATTCTGTAAAAAACCAAAAATGTAAAAGATAATTCAAAATTGAAATCTTTTGTTTGACGATTAATAAATGTAATTATCGTACATCTTTAATTATAAATCATCTTAAAACAACATTTTTTTCTTCGCTGTTTATGATGTTTTTCAGAGAAAAAAAGGGTATTTTCCTGTTTTAAATTTGAAAATTTTACTTTAATAATCAATGAGAAGGATGTCAAGTAAACGATGTAAGAAATCCACTGGCTATTTGAACAAAAGCCATGTTCTCTTGTAGGAGAAAATTTCGTATCAAGAAATGTTCACTTTGGTTTTTCCAAAATGTTATTACTGCTGTAGTTATACTAATGAAATTATTTGCATCAGCTGTACGTACAAAAATAAGCTTATATATTGATATGTCCTTCAATCACTATCTGTACTACCTCAGGAATGAAAGACTAAGAATCATACACCATTTAGATGTAACGTTATGCTTAAATGAGACGTTATGTGTTATATACTCAAGAAATTTGATATTAAGTTACTGATAGTAAAGTTGAGTGTAGCCCACTCCAGATTTTTTTATCAATTATTGGCAAAATGTAATTATTCCTTAAGGAGTTTTTTAGTGTTTAAAAAAACTATTTCCGAAAACATGTAATGTACCAAAACGTCCCTTTGGTATTTTTGAATAAAATACTCTTTTTTTTGAAAAAAATTAATTCTATTCATCCCCTACATAATTTCCTATTTTTAGGTATAATTTCATTTTGATACGTCAAACGGTATGACTTCTATCTTCCTCACAAGCTTTCAGTTTGAATCATAAGTCATATTTAAAAAGAAAAATTTTAGTTGTTTTCAAAATCTGAGAATTTTTTCAGTTACTACTTTTGATGTTTCCATGATATTGTCAAAATTTCAGTATAGTATATTTTGGTAAGGGATATCTCCTAAGCTCAAAAATTGAATATGGTATAATAATTGTAATTGTATATTAGATATTAGTATGTGGGTCTTAATATGGTTGTTTATACAGGTGCATGCATATCTATGTATTTACAAAATGTTTAGTGAATAGGCAAAAATAATGTATTTAAATGCAATTAAATACATTAAATATTGTAATGACCATTGTATTGTAATCACTCATCACTGCAAGTATTAAATTCTGTGGAGCATGCTGAAATTCAATAAATGTTTTTTAAAAAAAAATTCAAACGCACGCACACACACACACACACTCACACACACACACACACACACACACATACATACAGACATAATCAAAAAACCATTACAAAAGGACTGGGTACTTGAAACATGTCAATCCGTCAAAATCTCGAGATCAAATATTTTCATGACCACTATACTTACTTATGGTTTGTTAAAGTAAAAAAGGGATGAGGAGTATGTGACATTAAAGTTGATGTTTGGGTGTGGGTGTGTGTGTGTGAGAGAGAGAGAGTGAGAGAGAGAGAGAGAGAGAGAGAGAGAGAGAGAGAGAGGTGGAATGAATTAAAATCTAACGTTGAAGGGATGGAGCGGTTAAGCAATTTGGGAAAGGTAAAAAGGTTAGTTGCATCCACCATATCACTTTTAATTCTATATCACCACTATTTCACTAACCCTAGATTCTAGTGATTGAAAGATACTAGGCGGTCTAATTATGCATTCTTGGGACACCCTTGGGACTATTCACTAATCAATGTTTTCCAGATTATAAACTTGAGTGGAAAGAAGGCAATTTGGAAGGTTTCAGACGATTAGACGAAATATCTGATGACAGAACTAAGGCTGATGCTTGCAGTAGGATGTTGTCATCACCAGATAATGTGAAGGCTAATGATTAGGATGATAGCCTGTGAAGAACGATGTGTCATTCCTTATTTTCGAAACCCATAGTCTTAAAAGTACAAGAGCCATAAAGATGAAGTATTTTTAAATATTTAATTTAAATTTATTTGCGAGATCTATCGCTATATTTTTTTCACTAATATAACTTTATTCGTTTATTTTTTTAAGGAAGAAAAAAATGTACATTATAATAATTTTCTGAATTTGTTCTTTTGAAAAACATACTGAAGCAATTCAAGAGCAAATGCAAATCTTCTCCCAAAACAATTACTCTGATATTGGGTGCGGGTTTGCTGGTAGCATTCTCAGGTTGGTACTTCATCACGTGAAGCTTTACGCACCATTGAGGTTCCATTAGTTAAACATTACCGTTAGTTTAGTCTTGATGTTTTTCATATGTACTTGAAACTATGCATAAATATACGTAGAGTCAAAAATTATAACGCACACAAAGTTATTGACTTAATAAAGCTGCATTAAAATCGACCGTTTTATCGATGAAATTTCGTTATTACATATTAGTCAGACTGTACTACCTACTCTCTCTACAGAGGAGATACTTGTTTTCCATTCGTCCTTAATTTTACGGTACTCCTCATTCCTTTTTACTATACTATAAGTAAATTATAGTGATCGAGAAAAAATTCGATCTCGAGATTTTGATGGTGTTACATGTATTGAAGTCCCTAGAGTCCTTTTAATACAGTTTTTCGATAATGTCTGCGTGCGTGTGGGTGGTGTGGGGGGATGACTGTACGAAGGTTTGTGGGGACGATGCAGCCCACAATCTTTGATGGATCAAATTATTTTATTGATTAATGAGCCTCACAGTGTCGACGTGGCCTATTGTTTGGGAGCAATTATGCATGATGGGAGAGGTACCTTTTTTTGCCAAAATGTGTTTTAAACAAAATTTTTTTTGTCCTAAACTACTAACACTAGAGTCTTGAAATGTTGACATTATTATGGAAACGTCAAAAGCAATAACTGAAACTCAAATTTGAAAAAAACCAGACTCATTTTTTTAAATAAAATGTAAAAATATTGACGTATGATTCAATCTGAAAGCTTCTGAGGAAGATAAGCCATACCATACTAAAGTATGACCTAATTTTTACGAAGTATTACTGAAGTTGTACCTAAAAATAGAGTATTATGTGGGAAATGAGTTGAGGATTTTTTTTTTAAATTACATTAACCAAAGGATAAAATTACATTTAATGTTTTCAGAAAATGTTTCTTGACGCTAAACAGATCATTAGAGAACAATGACATTTTTCCAAAAATTGAACAGAAAATTATCAATTCAGAAACAAAAGTCGTGAAATTTCAATTACCCCCAAAGAACAATAAAGCTATATAAACTGAATCTTCTTATTGGACTATTGGATCACCTAATATAAATACTTATCGAATTGTTTATATTTATTTACATTGACTTTTCAAGTGAATAGACTGAAATAAAATTAATTTTGGAGGTTTAATGAAAAAAATTGAAATGATGTAATGACTTAATGTGAGATGTAAGAAAAATTGAGTAATATTGAAGTATGAGCAACGGAGTCTTTCATTCTAATGTATATTATAAAATGGATACTAATTTCAAGCTAATTCTTCCAGTTGTCAAGTAGTTTGATGTTATGCTTACTTATAGTAGAGTTGAGTCAAGACCACTCCAAATTTTTCTTCATTTATTCTTGTTAGAAATGGTGCTTATGATTCTTCTCTGAAAAGAAGCAGCTGCAATAATGAAAAGAACTATATATGGCTGTAACAATATATTGGGCAATTGTAAGTTTTGGCACAACGCCACGATTGTTACAGCCGAGTTCTTTTAGACTTATGAGTACGAGGTGTGTAAATAAAGTAGTGAGACTGATTTTTTTTTAAATTTTCTATTCAAATATAATTACAATGTGATATTGTCACCTTCAAAATAGTTCCCTTCGGAAGCCACACAGCGCTGGAGACGGTCCTTACAATCATTGTAGCATTGCTGGAACTCGGATTCTGGAATGGCCTTTAGCTGGTCGGTTACAGCAGTTTCTATGTTTTGTAGTGTCCCGAAATGAGTTCCTTTGAGGTGATTTTTCAATCTCGGGAAGAGGAAAGTAACAAGGACTCAAGTCTGGTGAATAAGGAGGCTGAGGAGCAACAGGAATGTTTTTACTGGCCAAAAACTCGTTTATTGAGGTGGCAGTGTGACAGGGCGCGTTGTCGTGATGCAACACCCACTTGTCTTTGATGTTTGGCCGCACACGAAGGACTCTTTTTCGAAGTCTTTCATTCTGACTGTCATTCTGACTGTCAAGCGTCGATCTGAACGCACAAGGTTCCGTACTCTGTTGACATTTTCATCGGTGTTTGCACTTGAAGGCCTTCCGCTTCGTGGTTCATCTTCAATCGACTCTCTTCCTTCTGAAAATTCCTTAAACCACCGAAAAACCTGTGCCCTTGATAAAAAACGTTCTCCATAGGCCTCCTGAAGTTTTTCAAAAGTTTCGGTTGCATTATGTCCAAGTCTGAAGCAAAATTTGATTGCACACCGCTGCTCAACTTTGAGGTCACTCATTTTTAAAACGCTCAAGAAAAAACCATTTCACAAAAACCAACGCTACGGACAAACAAATGACTGTGGCGAGTTCAGATTCATACTGGAGGCGCATCACACGTGCACCTGACGCTACTCAAGGCCACGCGTCTCCAGCGTTGCCAGATCGAAAGCGACGTTGCCAGTCTCACTACTTTATTTATACACCTCGTATATCCTACTTACAATTTTTTAAACAGACAAAACAAGAATATCAAAGTCGTGTATTGATACAGTAATATCCACCTGCAAGAAGGGACGACTCCTTCACAACCAGTTCCAAAACTATTTGTCCAAATTTATCACAAATCACCACCAAAACTCTATAAGTCTCTGCCTTATACTCGTATTACTCACTTTTCTCTACTGTTTACCACTTGTCACCATGGAGACCACCAGTTTGTTTTTATTCCACCACCTGTTGCCAGCCCTCAACAAGTAGACAAACTATCCCAAAACAGCTGGCATCACCACTCCAGGAATTCGTTACAATGGCTCGGAAATGAGCCTTAGGTTCCCAACATTGCAGTAATGTTTCCTGACATGACATTTGTATTATGCTTGTGAGCTATGACTAAGCTGTTTTAGGCAAAGAAGTATCTTTAAAAGCATCTCTGTAGGTAAAATGAAGAACCAAACGACCAACTGCAGTGCGCGTTGTAATTAGCAGTTCCAGGTCACGGACCTACTACTGCTAAATTTTTGTACTGCTGTGTTTATGGAGTCAGTAAGTAACTGTCTGTAGTATTTTGTTTGCTATTCATTATACATTATTTCGAGGTCGTCTGGTCTTCTTAAGACGTGAAATGGAGATGAAGAAAATTAATTTAAAGTGAAAATAATGAAAGTTGTTGTTTTTATGGTAAAACAGAAAAACAATATGTTTAAAATTTGATTTACTTATGTGGAGGAAATCTAAGTACCACGACCAAGGAAATGTTGCCGTCATTTGATAATTTCATATGTGATAACTCAACGATGATAAAACTGAAAGTCTTGCCACCCATACTTGAATGAATAAATGAATAAATTCTTTATTGGGAACAAGTTCCGGTTATAAATACTGGGGTAGCCGTACAGAAAGGACTAGGTCCTCTCCGCCGGGCTTTTTCCCCTTCGTCCATTATAATGATAATTATAAGCTAATGTATAACTAATTATATTAATTACCCATACTTTTGTATCTGACGCTTTTATTTTACCCCATCAGAGTTCAGCTTATAATGAAACAAACATTATACAGTACTCTCTCAGACACCTTGCTACAGTAAGCACCTTACCATTTAACGACAAGTTCATATTAGATTTTGAACTCTTTTTGGTCTACTAGTTTTTGTATTATTATTAATTGAGTCAGTAGCAT
Source organism: Hermatobates lingyangjiaoensis (assembly GCA_026182355.1). Lineage (NCBI taxonomy): Eukaryota > Metazoa > Arthropoda > Insecta > Hemiptera > Hermatobatidae > Hermatobates > Hermatobates lingyangjiaoensis. The sequence goes on from JAPFBL010001938.1 coordinate 6,135,843, forward strand.
GAAATGTTTCACGAATGTGGTAAATCGTTAGTCTGGATCGAGCTTGACTATCAAATATTTAAAACTATCTTTTCTAGTGACATCAGCATTATTTGACTTCCAAAACTCTTTTAACATCTATTTTCTTTCACCACTAGTTAAATTGTTTTATTATATATTCTTGTATAATATGTATGTATACCTAAAATTAGGTACAAATTTTGTCCCGCGCTTTTGTTTGTACAGACTTCATATTTAATATTGTCTTAAACTGAGTATTATTTGATATAAATTTCATAAGATTAAATGGCTATCCGAAGCTATGAAGTACTAAAAAGTTCAACCAAATAGAACCAAAAGTTCAACCTATGGTCACTTGCTGGATTAGTTTTCTTCAATTTTATTAAACTGTAAAGACGTAATTCGTTAAAGTATTTTTCTTCAAAGTAATAATAGTAATCAATGGAGAATTAAAAAAAAAAAAAGTCATATCTGAATATTGAGTACAAAAATTGCGTTAACTATTCTCATTATTTAGGACACAATGAAATGTAAATTATAAGACCAAATTAAATAATTATTAATAGTAATTACTATTAATTTATGTTAAATCTCGTATTTCTTCCTGATATTTATTTTTAATATGGAAACTACTTATATATCATTATTAAACTTACAAGTCCAAGATTTCCCATTTTATTTGCCCATAGAAATAGAGAATATTCAATTTTTTGAAGTATTAATAGTTTCTTCGTTGTTATTTTTATAAAACTCTCTTAAATGGTAACAAAAAAAAATGACAATATATTTAACTATATTTACTTTTTCAAGCATAATTAATAACGCACCAGAAGTAATCTCTTATCCCTTTAATTCCATTTGATGATTTTATTAAAAGTATGTTTCAATGAGTGTTACCAATCATACTTATTAATTTTCTTGACTTGTATACGGTGTTCCAAGAGTTTTTGCATGACCCTAATAATCAGTAAACTGATGATAGCCACATTAACATAAATCCAAATCTATTAATTAAATTGATTAAAAATGAATTTGTGCCATCAGAGGTATTAATGTGAATTCTGGATAATTCCCACAACAAATGTTTATTGGAATCGAGCCATGTATTTGTGACGAGGTAATGTAACCGTCATATTGACTAAACTACCCGAGTCAACCTTCTCTTCGTATTTATTTGAGTTATGATTGTGGCGATTTGGTGGTAAAATATTCATTCATTGTGATACTAACTACATTATATCACTATCTACGTTGAGTTACATGACAGTCTATTCTAATTATTTGCCCCAGAGAAACGCATAGGTGAGGTCAGGTGTAAATATGTGCCCAATTTTCTACCAAAATAACGTATAAAGCCAACAAATTAGTATAATTATTTGAATAAGACTAGTGATTTTGTCAAGTTTGGTGTATGTGGAGATATATTTTTCATTAATATTTCTGTTATAAAATTATTTTTGTAATTTTATACATATAACACATTATTTGAGTTTATATTAGAAATAGGTAACCGTCATACCTCGTAAGATGATCTTAGAGTCGTTGGCGCGCTTTCGGACGTTATCCATCTTCGATCGCAACAAACCTACACGTACACCTACACCTACAGATGGACAACGTCCGAAAGCGCGCCAACGACTCCAAGATCATCTTCCGAG